>JASFXZ010000004.1:15227698-16427698 GCA_032209605.1 Mactromeris polynyma
TGCTGTAACTATCTTTGTTTTCAATTGATGCTCGACCAAATGCATTTGAGACGCTGTTTTCATCAAATAACGTTCGCATCAAAAACATTATTATCCCCTATATGTTTACAATTAGTGGATTATAAAAGACATTTTGTATGTATTTGTAACGCATATGTGTTTGTTTATCATTAGAAAGTTCATTTTAAAACAAAAACACGGATATTTGCGAGTTTTCATCAAAAGTAAGAAAATCGTATCGTTTGTAGTCATTATGAAATGAGTAACGTTTGCATTAAAATCGAATCTATTTAACTTTATGAAAATCTAGCAATGTTTTCTCTAACTTAAGAAATGTATTATCTTTCAGCGTAAAATATGCCGTCCAAATCAAAATCCAATCTGTCGCTGAACAGAGTAAAGCGACGGAAAAAAACATTACAGAAGACATTGACAACCTTTCTTAAAATTAAGAAGCCGGTGTTTAAAGTATTTACGCCTGAAAAGGATCTTATGTCTCCAAGGAAACATAATTTTTCTTTGAAGAGACTTATTCAGTCGCCATTGGGTAAAACATTTAATTCAGATAGGAAAAGCACACCATCGAAACCCCCTATGTCAAAAAGGGTTAAGAGATCGTTAAACACAGAATTTCCCTGTCAAGCAAACGAAGTTCCAAATGCCACTGATACTTGTAATATGTTGGATATAGATGATGATTGTGATAAGGGTGCGTGTATCTCAAATACGTGTGATGAGTTATCAGACACTCATAATACCAATCAGATCCTCGAACAAATACAAGTCCTTCTACCTCACGTAATTGAGAAACTAAGCAAAGAAGGTTTTGACAAGCGCCTTCTTGATTTCTGTCGTCAAGTTAATTCTGATATATTTCCATTGAAAAATATTGCATTCTTATTATGGATGGAAGTAGTGAAATGGTACAGTATGGATCAAACGTCAAAAATGCGTTACTGTGATGAAACCAAGAAATTTTGGAAACTAGGGTACACCATTTTCGGAGGAAAATTTATCAACTTCATGTCAGGTTATAAATCGACAGACTCATCGAAATCTGATACGGACCGTAAGAGTTCACATTCGTCACTTGAAAGTGAAATTAATTTTGCAGTGCCGGATGTAAATGTATTAAGACATTTTAAGCCCTACTCGTTGCCAAACGAAGATAGTGAGCCAGCTAGAAAGCCTGGGTTACTGACCAATATGATCCACTCTATGTCTACTGTAATGACGAACGCATCCTGCTGTATAACATTTGACGGTAAAAAATTGAAACAAGGATTGAAATCGAATAGTGGTGATGTTGATATTCTCGGATTTGAAAAAGGACCATCTCTCGCAGTAAAGAAGAAAGAATATGAAAGGAACATAGGTCCGGTTAATGAAGTTAATATATTGCTATTGCAATACGCCGCAGATATGGATCTTCAACGGATAGACGGCAAAGATTCACAACAATTCATAGCATTCCATATGAACACACTTAAAACTATTTCAGAAGAAGTTCTTGAAATAAGAGCCATGAGGAAAAAGAAAGAATATGCAAAAGATAAGTTAATCGAAAGAAATGGAGAGTCAAACTGGAAAAATGGAAAATTTGCCTACGCTATAAGTGCTCAAATCGCGTTTATACACGACATAGATAAGTTCCTCCAAAAGGCGATCGCATTGATTGAAGAACTCGTGAAATGCATTGGCTATCTAAATGAATGTTCTGTACCAGAAAATCAGCGAGTCAATCTTACTATGTTAACGAATTATAATGACATTGATCAACTTCTTCAGATGGACATAGATATTGCAAACAAGTTAACCAGAGTTGTCAAACAAAGAACAGAATCGTGGTTCAATGCGCGCAAACAGGCATTAGTTACAGGCAGTACAGTATACAAAGCAGTTGGTCTTGATGGACTGAAACGACAAAAGGAGTACTTTGATTCTGTTATGTGTGGTGTTCCTGAGAAGGAAAAGACTGATGAAGTCAAACAAGCAATGGCTTATGGAACTGAAAACGAACCTAATGCTATGGCGACATTTGCTGGTAAAATAATGCCATTGTTGTACCCAAAAGGAATTGTTTGTGAAGAAGGATATGTTGAGCTTGGTAAATCAAATAAAGGACCTTTTATGATTGTCTCACCTGATGGTAGCGTGCGATCGTCTGTTCAGCCCTCATCTACACTGGCTGCAGTGGAATTAAAATGTCCAATATTTGATATACACTCAAAGATACCTGAACGGTATTTAATTCAATGCCTGTCCGAAATAGAAGCTTTGGATGTTGATGAACTAGTTTACGTTTCTTGGAGTCCTGATATATCTTCATTTTTTAGAATAAAAAGAAACACTGCCTTATTTGATCGAGTATGTGAACTAGCACGAAATGTGTATGATGTCACTGAGCCTAAACGACCTAAAAAATTAACTCCTGAAATGAAGTATTTAAAAAACACAATTGAAGAAGAATGTAATAAAGGGAATAACATTGAATTTATTGGAATCGTATCTTCTATGAAGCATGATGAAACATTATCTAATGAACAACACAATGAAATGTTCCGTGTGAGTCGAATGGACATGTTGATAAAAGATATAGAAAATGTATATCAAATGTATTATGAGCTTCGACGTGAGCCAGCATCTGAGGCTGTAGTTTTCTTATGCTGTGATTTAAACAGAGAATGGATAGAAAACGGACTTAGAAATGCTCCCGTGTGTTGGTTTCCAAAAGGGTATTCTTTAGACACACATACAATGAGGAAGGTGCTAGAATGGGTTCTAGATGAGTGTAAATCATCAGGACTTCATATACCAGCCATTTGCTTTGACGGACAGTGGCATAACATATGCGTTAGGAGTAAAACAGGCAAACCGCTTACGCTTCTGCAATTACAAAAGGATGTGTGGAAAACAGTTGAGAACATGCCGAAGACAGACATTTTGAAGGAAATCAAACGAAAGAACATTGAAGCAACATGGCACTGGGAAGAATCATGTTACCAAAAACAAATATTGGTTACAGACCATACATGTGCCAGACTCCCATCCATATCTCAGGGATTTATAAGCTACCGAAGACGTGAACTACAAAGGGAAGGATTGAAAAATCAAGCAGATGAACATAACAGCAGTTTCAATAACACAGCCACTGACGAAGAACACTTAATCAGTGAGCTCACATTAGTCCATGACGTATATCCTGGTAACGTTAGTGAAATCCAAGAAACAGCAAACTCTAACTTGTCAACAGTTAGTGATATGGAAAACAATGAGGGATGTTCCAGCGAAAACACGAACTATGATATTAGCGAAGTTAATGAAAGAAAGTCGTCGCCAATTCAGAACTTGGTCGAAGAAGAGTATAAATCCATTTTAGCAATGCTTCAAGCCGACGAAAAGTCAAATAACAAGAACAGATGGACTAATGCAAGTACTGATGACTTGCGCCGACTAACGAGGTCGTATGACGAACTGAAGAAAGTTAGAGATGTTGAATTGAGAATAATAGTAAGGTTTCTGAATAAAGTATATTCGTGTAAGATAAAAGAAAGTATATCCAAACACTTGAAACTGGCTGCTATATTTAAAGACACGGATTCCGCACAACAGGAAATAACAAAATCAGTTAAATCGATCCGCAAAGTGAGAACAGTAAAAAAACTAAGCGAGTTAGCATTTCTAGAACTTAAAAAGTTTAAGAAGGCAGACCTCAATGTAATTTACGCCGAATGCATGTGGCCAGAAAAATTGAAAGAATGGCGTGAAGACTATCCGATTGCACAACCTTTTCCTAATATTGATGATCACTTAGAAGCATCTTGGTTTTATTGCCCTGATATAAGCGAAAGTAGGCATCAGGTAGAAGTCAGTTGCATAGACTCTACACATCTGCTAACCCGAGCTAGGCGGAAAAGCTGCAAGGGAGGCCTCGACGGGTTGTCGAACAAAGGTTGGAGGACGGTGGCAAAATCAAATAAGACCCGATTATCTCTTGCTATGGTTGACTGTGTGCTAGAACCGATGTCTGTTTCTGTTGCTCGTACTCACTTTAGTGCATCGGTAGAAGCGGAACTGCGAGATGCTGGAGAGTATTTGTCGGCCGATCTTTGCAGAGATGTTCGACAGTGGTGGGAAGCCGAAGATGATCGTGGAATAGCAGCAAAAGACAGATTACAAATGAGAATGCCCCTTAGAAAACGACTTCTAAATTGTGTAACATTTTCCAATTTTCCACCGCCTTCTTCACATATAAATGGGTGGCCAAGCCAATTGTGGGAAGCTTTAGTTGCGAATATAGACGCTAAAGCAATGCTGTATGACCTGTGTTTGAGCAAAACCTACAACGTACGTGCCTTCTCGAGCATGATGGGCGAGACGTTTTTCGCCGAGCTAACGCATGCTGACAGAAGATCTCATGGGACTGTTACAACTGAAGAATTTGGCCAGTTCATTAACAATACTGTTGAGCAGCTACACATGCGTATGGATCCGAAAAGGTAATTGCACATAAACTTCAATGTTTATTTTAAAGGTGTTAATCGATCACTGAGAGATACGTGTAAAGAAACAAAAAATCCAGAAAATATTAATGCTATTTGTTTGTATATCAAAATAAGTAGTAAGCTCAAACATTGTTGTTTCATATATATGCGAACGACATATTTTGGAACCTTCTTAAATGTATAATTTATTCGAAGAACACTCTGCAAACTAATAATGCACCATAATTGGTTTAGTTCGGTATGTTTATTGAATGTACATACGCATATATCCACCGCTTTAAAGATGTCTTAAGAAGTTAAGAAACACGTCCACTAATCGTATATATGTGATTCTTTGGTAAATTTCTGTTTAAATATTTTAGGGTGTTTGCGTACCGAACGTCTAAACGACACGTATATAAGCTGGTTGATAGGACTGAGGAGATTGACTCTGACAATAGTACTGCGACTCTCAAAACACACACAGATCACACCCCTGAGTCATCATGTTTTTTACGGTAATGCAATTTAATTTAATAAATGTTTATTTATTAATTTAATAAATGTATTCAACACATTCATTATATAACCGTGATCTATATTTATATTGATATGTTGGTCAGTGTCCATATCTCCCTGGTGACAACAAATAATTGTCTATCATCTTGTTTTTTTTAAACTGCCTGTCTAACACTGGTAAAACAAAACCAGTAGTGAAGTACAAAGATAAAACGTTAAAAAGCACAGTGTTTTGAAACTGGCCTGATCATTACACAAATCTTAAAACAAGTAACCGTATCACACTATGCACGGTTTCATGGGTTCGCATCACATAATTGGAGCCAAAAGCGAAGAGTAATGTTCAAAGATGAAAAACAAAGATTCATGAATACATGTACTTACAACCAACGACAATATATTTATATAAAATCGACTTAATAATTACTTTTTGCTTTCGTATAGTTTTAGTTGTAATTTTTGTTTCAGTGATCATACCTTTGACACCAATTGTGATCGTAAACCAAAATGCAAGGAGGGTGCAATAAAAACTGATCGAAATGCAGTGAAAAGGGGCGCTCTTGGTGTTCGGTGGGAGAGTGCCAGACGAAACGAGTCAAAACTTTTACTTACAGACAGACTTGGAATATAATGTGACAACTCATTAAACGTGGGATTTAATGTTAGATGCTGACTTTTCTCATGTTATCTTGGAGACGGCTACCATCAAGGATGTGTTGTTGAAAGTGGTGAAAAAAGTTCCAATACCGATCAAACACAAACAAGTTATAATTAGTACAATTGTAAAATTTCATTATACATATACAATAGAACACTATTCTTTTATTGTAAACTGATTTATTTTTTATTTTTGTCATTTTAACATCTGTACTTACAGATAAATAAACATAATCACAGATAATCATTAAAATAATATGGAGATCAGTATAATAATCACAGATATTTGCATCAAATCACATAATTGGTTTGTAAACAAGGTATTTTACAAAAAACGAATGAATAAAAATAGTGGGTTCTCACAAAAGTTTATATTGCAACGATTATGTCTCCTGAATATTTATGCTACAAATGGCATAACTTTACGCAATGTAATGGACATGTGCATATTTACGTTTAACTCTTCTATGTTTCAAATGATACATGTACAAACGATGTGACTGATACCTTTATGTTATGACAGCGAGTTGTTACTGAAAACGTTTGCATTTTACGATGTACGTCTGGTCAAAAATAAAATATATTTGTACTCAAAATAAAAGTGTTTTGCGTTTTTATGTCAATTTTGAATGTATTGGCTTAATGCATATTATAAAGAAAACAATATGAAAAGAAAAACAAAAATTACAGAATGTCTAATTAAACATGTTACCTACATGTAACTTACTTCTGTTGGGGAATAATAATCTACTAAACTCACAAAACACAATAAGAAGAAGAAAGACTGGTTGTGACATTTACCTTTATGAATTCAAACTTTCTGTGTAATTTTGTGTAATTCGTGAAGGTGAAAATGTGAATTCACGAAGTCAAAATCATGAAGTCAAATCGAAAATTCATGTATGAAGTTAAAACCTTGAATTCATGAAGTTTAAATGTCAATACCGGCCAATCGCATAGCATATTTATGCATATAAAAAATCTGCAAAAAAACAATATTACGCAGATAAAGACAAAGGTTTCTGTGTAAGTTACATAATGCACTGTACCGGTAACCAGCATTTTCCTTGAAACCAAGTGTGTGATTCAACATAACCCAATTTTAAAAATATCACAACAAGAGCAGGCTTACTAAATTAAAGAGCAAGTGAAAATATTACTTCCATGTAAAGTGTAAACCAGTTGTACTAGTAAAAAAGACGATGGACACATGCACATCTTAAAAAAGACGATGGACACTTCGTATCGTTGTAATACATAAACAAATTAAATTAAAAGTAATTCTGCCTGAGAACCTTATATAAACTAATACACTAATTATACACATACTTCCATACGACTATGATACAAAAGTATCCAACTTTATCAAAGGAAACACGTGTATAAACGTTACGAAGTATCCATTAAAATGAAGGTATACATGATGTCATGATTTGTAGAACCGTAATCATTAAGAACATATTGACGTAGAATCATGTAATTAGTCGCTCTTATGATGCTTATTAGTGTGGGCACTAAGTCCACTCCTGTATTTGTAGGTTTTACCACAGGCACTGCATCGGTGTTTCCTTTCTCCGCTGTGTTTGGATTTGTGATCATTCATCTTAGATATGTCCTGCTCTTTATAATCACACTGGTCACATTTGAAGACGAACTGTCTTTTCTCACGCCTAATATGGCGGAGAAGTTCAGCATTTGTAGCAAACGCGCTACTACATATACTGCACACATAATGTTTTGTTGCACCATGCACGCTACATCTGTGTTGCGTTATACTACCAAGTGAGTAGAAATGTTTGCCACAACAAACATATCTAGCACCGCCCGTGTGTCTTTTCTCGTGTTGAGTGAGATTACTCTTTCTTGTGAATGACTTTCCACACGTGGAACACATGTTTAGTGTAGGTTCTGAAATGTAAAATAATGTTGCAAGAATTATCTACATGTACAAGACCGTATATATGCTTTAACAGTACATGTACGTTATTGTGCTCACAGTACATAACGGAAATTTTATAAAACCCCGATTTGTTTCATACATTCAGTCAGATGGAGACTACCCAGTCACCAGGCGAACCAGCAGTTTTTTGGACCTAACTATGCTGAACGTCAAACAAGGGATATTTACCAGTACCATTTTAACGACGTTGGTATGTCAAGAACCGGGATCAAACCAGGGCCCTCTCGCGGACGTTCTTCCACTAGGCTATCGAGGCGAATTTATAAGATCTATAAACATTTATTTCGTTTTCCATTGATTACGGTCGGGAATTTATAAGAACTATAAAGCTCTTGATGTGTCAAAAGTATTTTAACCTCACGACAGAATATCAATTAACATTGTGAACAGTTGCTAGATTTTCATACTGCAAAGTTAAATAGATTCGATTTTAATGCAAACGTTACTCATTTCATAATGACTACAAACGATACGATTTTCTTACTTTTGATGAAAACTCGCAAATATCCGTGTTTTTGTTTTAAAATGAACTTTCTAATGATAAACAAACACATATGCGTTACAAATACATACAAAATGTCTTTTATAATCCACTAATTGTAAACATATAGGGGATAATAATGTTTTTGATGCGAACGTTATTTGATGAAAACAGCGTCTCAAATGCATTTGGTCGAGCATCAATTGAAAACAAAGATAGTTACAGCAAAATCGACAATTACCGAGTGTTGCTACATATATGGGCTATTCTTTAGGCGATATAATATTACAATCGTAAGTGTATGCTAGTTATAATCAATAAAAAACTCACCTTTTGTCGAGGAAGACGCCATTTTTGGGACTACGAACGTTATTAGTCAGACCACGTGATTCGCCACACTGGTATAGATGTTTCTCGTAGAGTCTAATTAATTACCTGATTGATAGCTTCCAATGCTTCCTCCTCGGGATTCACTTTGATGCCATACTTCTTCGGTGCTATAAATGTATAATAGTTAGATTAGTTTAAACTAACTTATTTTACATCGATTGTGAAACAAGTTATTTCAACTTATACTTATTACTAGATGACTGCTTCCCGGGATACTAACCAGAACTCGCGACACATTCAGTGATTATGAAGGTCATTATCAAACCCCGCTCAACACGTGGCTCGAACTCACGACATGCGGGTAAGGAGTCTGGCGCTCTACATCTCGAACACTACAGTTCCCATATTGTAACAGCTATGGCTATGTTATCATTTCAAAGTCTTCATTCAACTCTTTTTATATTAACTTGTCATGCTACTTTGTTACTTTAAGCATTATACTGAAATGATGAGTGAACAAATGACAATGTATTATGTTATGTACACCACCAGATATGAGAGATATGAATAAAATCCCCGAATTTAGTATAGAGCGAAAATATGACGTGATTAACAGAAATTTGGCAAGGATCCGCTCATTCATATTGAATTCTAATCTAGGATGTATTTACAAAACGTTGACGTTGGTTATCATATTTCGTGTTACTGATAAAACAACCCGGGTGTTTGTTTATTTGATAGATACCGGAAGTAAATTAAGTTTGTTCTGTTTTTATACCTATAAATGTCATACTTGCAGTCAAGCAGTCAGTGATATCAACTCAGTACATGTATACAGACACGATGCAAGCCATCTCAGATTATATTGACTGACTTATAACGATAAAAGAACATATACGCTAACTTTCATTGCAATCAACGGGTTTTTCATAGTAAAAATTAGTTTTGAAATGCATTACAACTTGAAAATACTAAAACAGTGCGTTTCAAATGTACCTCGTGTATAAAGCATATCCATCTATAGACTGTGGCTGCGAAATGGCGCTATGAGTCGTTTTTGGATGGTACCACTCATAACTTTATGCATTGGCATATGGATTTCACTCGAATTTATTTAGTGTTGATATTATTCAATTTGTCATTTAATAATTAAATGTCCACAAATATTACACAAAGAGTTTAATATATTTGTATTTCATATATTTACAACAGTGTCAAGCATTTCACTTGTTTTACAACTTTAAGGTTCTACCATTATACTGACCATTCTTCTTTATTTCGGTTTGAATACCTAGCATTTCTAGAACAAGATAGACTGAAGATCTCTTGGAAAAAATGTTTGCTATTATTTCAATAATTTATTTTCGCATTTCCGTCTTTTGTTTTTGTTTTATTCTTTAATCAATACAAATCATCTGACATATTTACACATTTGATTCATAAAACTGAAAACCGAAGTATAGAACATGTTGCCAGCTTCGCGACAGAGACGAGTGGTACCGTCCCATAGCACATTCAGTGCTTTGATTGTAATGATGCTTTAAGTCACATAAACAGACAGAGTCATGCAATGACTGTTCCAGTCCGGCGGAGAAAGACGCTAGATGCTTATCATAACATGAACTATCGATATTCGATAACCTCGCTGGCTAGCTTCCTCACAACAAATTCTACCTGCCGGGTTAGATTCGAACTTTCAACGATGAGGGGCAAGTGATTTGAACTCAGCAACTATAACCACTCGGCCATGGAGGCATCCGCCTTGTGTCTTGGCAATAAGTTATGTCAATTAAATTAATTTGTATCTATAACCCATACCAGTCAACATAATATACACACTACACTGAATGTGAGATAAAATCTGAAGTTACACATTTTCTGAGCCAGTCTATTTTGGTAACAGCAACACTTCTTTTCCTGCTGACGGATGATAATTATAAACAGACGTGCATCGTTATAGAAACTAAACACATGGAAAGATTTTACACGAACAATTTGAAACATGCATATTGTCTGAGCGTATAATGGAACAGAACTGTCGTAATAACAGACGACTTTTAAAACTGGCTTAGTCATATTGTCATTAAGTTTCATGCATGCTTGTTAGTCATCTAAGATCAGACAAACCGAGCTTAGTTAGAAAATACTCTTATAAAGACAATGTGTACGTCACATGGTAAATTGTGCACACTATTTGCATCGTATTGACTTGCTGGTTAATTTAAAACGCGATTGCAATTCAAATATATAACAACCTTATATTTGAAAATGTTTGAGTGAATCTTGGTGTATACCTAGTTAAACACATGTTTATAATTGCTTGACATGACATGAAGATGATAAAATACTCGTTTGCTAAAACGATATGACAGTAATGGTGGGACATATTAACCATATAATGTAAATATAAATGTTACGTTTGTCCCTTTTTTTTCAGACGAAGTCCAAATTTCTATGAAATCGAAAATAGAAAAGTTTGATAAGATTTAAGATTATGTTTCATTATTTAATGTGAATATTACGATGGGAAAATTGATAATATCGTTGAAGAGAGGTTGTTGTTGTTGAAGAGAGGTTGTTGTTGTTGATTGTTGAAGAGAGGTTGTTGTTGTTGTTGAAGAGAGGCTGTTGTTGTTGTTGAAGAGATGCTGTTGTTGTTGATGAGAGGTTCTTGTTGTTGAAGACAGGTTGTTGTTGGTGAAGAGAGGTTGTTGTTGTTAAAGAGAAGTTGTTGTTGTTGAAGAGAGGCTGTTGTTGTTGAAGAGAGGTTCTTATTGTTGAAGATAGGTTGTAGTTGTTTATGACATGCTGTTGTTGCTGTTGTTGAAGAGAGGTTGCTGTTGTTGAAGAGAGGTTGTTGTTGTTGTTGAAGAGAGGTTGTTGTTGTTGTCGAAGAGAGGTTGTTGTTGTTGAAGAGAGGTTGTTGTTGTTGTTGAAGAGAGGTTGTTGATGTTGAAGTGATGTTGTTGTTGTTGTTGTTGAAGAGAGGTTGTTGTTGTTGAAGACATGTTGTTGTTGTTAAAGAGAGGTTGTTGTTGTTGAAGAGAGGTTGTTGTTGTTGAAGACATGTTGTTGTTGTAGAGAGGTTGTTATTGAAGAGAGGTTGTTGTTGAAGAGAGGTTGTTGTTGAATAGAGGTTGTTGTTGAATAGAGGTTGTTGTTGAATAGAGGTTGTTGTTGAAGAGAGATTGTTGTTGAAGAGAGGTTGTTGTTGAAGATAGGTTGTTGTTGAAGAGAGGTTGTTGTTGAAGAGAGGTTGTTGTTGAAGAGAGGTTGTTGTTGAAGAGAGGTTGTTGTTGAAGAGAGGTTGTTGTTGAAGAGAGGTTGTTGTTGAATAGAGGTTGTTGTTGAAGAAAGGTTGTTGTTGAAGAGAGGTTTTTGCTGAAGAGAGATTGTTGTTGTTGAAGAGAGATTGTTGTTGAATAGAGGTTGTTGTTGAAGAGAGGCTATTTTGAGAGAGGCTGTTGAAGAGATGACCGCTCTGGAAAGGTTGAGCTGTACCGACATACCGAAGTTGTATCATAATTGTATTTATTTATACAGATTATAAGATGAAAAACTTTTTATGAAAATGGAACAGTATAACAGTTCTTCGTTACTTAAAGGACCAAATCCAACGGTTGTCATACTGTTTTAAATATTTTATGCGACTATATTATGTGTTCCAAAACTGGGAACGGTTCGATAACTTCACGAATATCTGGGGGCTTCAGTCTCTTTTTAGGAAGCGCGGGTGTACAATATCGTCTGCTGCATAATGCAGCTATATCCATTTACTTCCTCCACCGTACACATTAATAGATCGATTCGGGGATAAAAGTTTGCCATTAGTGATTTACGTTGACATTTCGATGTAATTCACTTACAGGGAAATCAAATACATCCGTGGTATGGGGAGTTTTTCTTATCGTTAACATGAATAGGATGTGCGTAGTTCGTATTCATTTCCAGCTATAATAATTGATTTCAAAAGATGTATATTTGAAGGTCTGTATTGTCAATTTAGCTATGATTTTTTTCCATACTAACGAACAAGTACTCAGAACCCAACATACGATGACTATCATCGAGCTTTACTATTCAAACTCGGGGGCTAACCGGTTAACCGTTCGAACATGCGGTTATCGATTAGTAAAATCACTAACTGATTATTCGTGTTTTTTTATGAAAATATCTACTTTTCATTTTGCCAAAATTATGTTTTCTTAAAAATAATTGAATTTTGTGTTATTTCTTTCTATGGTTTATGTTCAGTATTTATCAGAAATAAAACACTATTCGAACGTTATATTCGTCAGAATATTGGACTAGTTTACCGGCGTCATGATAAAAATCTACACGGCAAAATACGAAACACGAACCTAATGTCATGTTCTTTAACCGGTTAACCGTTCGGAAGATTAAACGGTTAACAGGTTAGCAAAAATAACCGAATATCCCTAATTAAAACACATTCGAAATATTCTAATATTGTATAAATACAATATAACCTCTCCAGAGCGGACATTTCTAGAGTAACTACCTTTCAACAACAACCAAACTTTGCGGCTCTCAAGGGTTGTTGCTATGGTGAGGTTGCACTGTACTTTGGTGGCTCACAGATATGACAGAGACAGAAGAGACTGATAGAAAGATTGTTTCAAAAGTCGTTGTTAGGCGTAAAAACATGTTTGTTTCAGGTTTCCCGATCTACCCTTTCTTTTGCCCCGACCCTAGACCAATTTTTCGATTGTTAATATTTTTTTTCTTTTTGATAAAATTTCTTCTTTTTGGTACAATTTCTTCTTTTTGGTAAAATTTCTTTGAGTGCAATTTTCTTAAGAATCATATTTCTGCCAGTTATTAGACGCTTTTACGAGTATTCCAGCTATAGAGCGTAATTATATTCACCTTGATAGAAACATTATCGATGTTAAAAGGGAAAGGGGATTTGTCTTTAAACATATATGCATTTAAATATATGTTTAATTTGCTTCGTTTGAAAATAAAAATAAATCTCAAAATAAAAAAATCCGACCTACCTACCCTATTTTTTGGGGCAAGAAACCTGAAACAAACATATTTTGTCCTGCCTTAGTAATAACTGTCGCTATATCTACTAATACCACCGTGCTGTATATACCCCTGATTTGTCAAACATAAAATCGGTGATTGATTTGTGAGAAAAAGCTTAAATAATTATTTCATACCCATCTTGTCGTCATTAAATGGGGACTCTCCTGTCTCACCATTATTACCATTCTCACCAGTGTCTGGCTGTGTGGCTTCCACTGATTCTACTTCCATACTGATAAATCCTGAACGATGTCTAAGTATATTTATCCAATCCCCTATTGAGCCAGTTTTTACAGTTTGTAAAAATAAGCTTCACAAATAAATCCAAGTGAGAGAACAGAACGTCGGAGTATCTATTTCACAAATGTGATAAAAACTTCCTTATGTACATCGTAGCAAATAATAGGTCACATACTTGTAAAGCGGAAACAAATAAACGAATATCCAATTATTTTCATGGAATATCTAAATGCTTTTGTCTTCAACTCAGACACTTGACTCATGAAGTGTTAAATGCTAAGAAATCCCCTAAATTGACTCAGCCATATTACACTAATATCCTGTGTGATGCAATATTGATTTTCGTTTGAAAGGGGAAGTTGAATGGTTCAAAAGAAACTGGGACAATTCACGAACAAGATACGCTTCGTTACTTCTTGTTAATATGAAACATTGTTTGAATAGACTGGCTGTGTTCATTGTAAGAAGTCTATATGGTCCGATGTACGTATTAATTCATTGTGTTGTGAATATTTTTTCCATTTTTTTTACAAATATTTTAGTCCAACAATAAAATTAGATATGCATACCAAGTTTATCGCGTTGTCCTCTGAGCTGAGTGAATTCCAGTTTTTATTTAGAATACGCGTAATCATGGGACTGCGTATCCAGTATGTCAAAATAGATATCTACATGCTTTCGTATATAATAGAGCACACAACCTTGCCATAGTTAGACTATTGATTGATCTAAGCACCATGATTCGAAGCTATTGGGAGATACCATTATGCAATTACATACCGATCTAAATGAAGGATGAATCATGTCACATACAGCAAATATTCGTTTACTCGGTAAGGGAAAATTGGAGCAAACTAAATAACCGATATATTGAAATTAAATTAAATGTTCGAAATTATTTGGCCGTTATACAATGTTGATAAGTTAATGTTTGGAGTTATTTAAAATGATTCATCGATAGAATATTGCAGATACTTCAACTCTCAAGTTGCAAGTGTACATAGATCATAGCAGGTACATCTAGACAATTCAGGCAGACAAGTAGGTACAGTAAAACCTAAGTAATTAGACCATCTCAATATTAAGACCACACTTTTCAAGTCCATTTTGACCATTTTCGCTCTTTATTCAACCTCAATATTAAGACTTCCTTAATATTGAGACCAATTTTCAAGTGCCTTAAGGGTGGTAGAATTATAGAGGTTTTACTGTATAAGGCAATGAGCACGGTCAAGTACTGTATAACTTCGAAACCTTGAACTGTCGTAGAAACTATCATTTAGTTCGAGCCATCGATTGTTCGAGGCATCTATGATATATATGTGTCGGTACGAACTAACTTTCCCTGGTAAATGTGTACTATACATTATGAAATGGTTAAGATAATAAATTTCGGGTCGAATTTATACTTCGACATGTCCGAGTGTTCGACCTATCGCTGTTCGAGTGATCAACTGTTGGATAATATGAAATAAGAAGGCATTTCGCTGGGACTTAGGAACATGTTCGATGCATCCACTTTGTTCGAGTCAAAACTGTTCGAGATTTGAAGTTCTACTGTATTATGTATGTACTACTTTGTATGTATTTAATCTCTTTACCAATGTTTTAATTATTTCAATGTTTTATATATGAATAAATGTATGTGTAATTGATCTTAAATACTTCTGTATCTCATTATAATGTTCGGACACCAAGTTGTATTGAAAAGGAAGTTGATGTAGACGTATCTAGGAGATATAAGTATTCTTACAAGAAGGGTGACGTTTTTTCCAACGAAACACTGGATCAAAGCAGGAAGCTTATAGTCGTCAACTGTCATCCAATCACTATGAAGCCGGATACACGTTAACAGTAACATAACGAAGAGAGTGTTCGTGTAGGTTAATATTAGCAAATGAAAACTGACTATTTCACCATATGTTTACGTACAAATACAATAACATACTAATATCATAACAAGAAATGTTAAGTTGCATTTTCAATACATTAACAAACTATCAATACGATAAAATACGTTAGTGTTCATCTTAATATCTCTAATGGTTAATAACTTCCTTTTAACAACCAACTGACTTGCCAGAATGCGGTAGAATGTTCATGTCATGAACAATTACATGTTTAGGCTATGTCACCTCACCGATAAACGTGGGATATATCGCAATGTAAACTTTAGTTATATTAACTGGTTTAAATTCGACATACTAGCAAATATACGCTACTTATAGTCTGAACAAGTACGTATTTGATACACATTTCGTGTATAATTGCGGACACTGCATCTAATTGTTAATTACAAGTGGTAGTGATTAATTAAGATTACTTAGCATGACGGTATAGTATATATACAAACAGTAACACTGAATGGTTGACGACCAGACTATACGTGTTTACTATATCCTAGCTATCATTAATGTACAAAGTAAGTAATAAATGTCTCGTCTAACTTTATGTCACTCACTCATTAATATTATGTCCCAGGATAGCCTCATTATGATTCGATTCCTAAGTCAGCGATAGTAGGCCTATTGTACGTTCCGTTATATAGGTAACGTTTACATGAAGCAGTACCGCACACTGTTCGTATTTTGTTAAAAAAAAGGATTATCCTTATCCATTTGTGAGCCCCTAACCTGAACTCTGAAGGGTCAGAACATGACGACTGTAAAGCATTGTCTGATTAAAAACACAGACTGCTTTTATGTCAGTTTTCATGAAATGGACGCATCTAGCTGTTTGCAGGTGAATCTTGTTATCGTTTAATATTGGTATGCGTGCCAAATTATCTGATATAAATAAATTGCAATCTGTGAAACCTAGATAGAGAAGATATTTGATCACAGTTTATCCAAGAAAATGTGCACGCTTTCATAACAAATATCTGTTTACATTTTGATCTCGCCTGTCATGTAAAACTCATTTGACATCTCAAATAAAATGCACCAAACAGCTGCATGTTTATAATCAGATTGCATTTTACGTTACTCCAACATTATATTAGATTTTTCTGTATACGAGTTTATACCTATATCAAAATGATATCAATATATACTCTTTACATTGGAAACGCAAATGTTAGATTTCTCAAATGTCATGAACTTACCTAGGGATGCAAGATAAGAACTTAATATGATATTGTTTCATTTTACGCAATGATGAACGCTAACTGTTCTTTCAATCAACGGGTATTTTCACAGAAATTACATTTAAAAGACATATCACAGGTACAAAAGTGTGCGTTTTTTAATGTATTGTATATATTATCCAAGTGGTTCAGTAAAAATCATCAATTTCTTGTTATTTCTTAACGCAGTTTTTCAACATTATTTCAGTTGTGTGAGGCGGACATTTCACCCAACCTATGTTCCTGGTTTACTGACAAGTTCTCGCATATTAATTCAAAAGCAACTGACATGGATTAGAGTTGGAGGACAAACGACTCCGTATGTATCATCTTTAGTCACATTGTAACGTCTATGTCACATTGTAACGTCTATGTCACATTGTAACGTCTATGTCACATTGTAACGTCTATGTCACATTGTAACGTCTATGTCACATTGTAACGTCTATGTCACATTGTAACGTCTATGTCACATTGTAACGTCTATGTCACATTGTAACGTCTATGTCACATTGTAACGTCTATGTCACATTGTAACGTCTATGTCACATTGTAACGCCTATGTCACATTGTAACGTCTATGTCACATTGTAACGTCTATGTCACATTGTAACGTCTATGTCACATTGTAACGTCTATGTCACATTGTAACGTCTATGTCACATTGTAACGTCTATGTCACATTGTAACGTCTATGTCACATTGTAACGTCTATGTCACATTGTAACGTCTATGTCACATTGTAACGTCTATGTCACATTGTAACGTCTATGTCACATTGTAACGCCTATGTCACATTGTAACGTCTATGTCACATTGTAACGTCTATGTCACATTGTAACGTCTATGTCACATTGTAACGTCTATGTCACATTGTAACGTCTATGTCACATTGTAACGTCTATGTCACATTGTAACGTCTATGTCACATTGTAACGTCTATGTCACATTGTAACGTCTATGTCACATTGTAACGTCTATGTCAGATGAGCCTACCGGGTAGTTTACGACCCCCGTAAGGGCCAAATCATTGTGAGTCCGTAGTTAATCGCACAACTTGTCGTGTTGGCCGTACGAATGTGGTGGATGTTTGGACGAGCAGGGGTACTGTATAGTCCATGCCATGCACAACTTTCATGCCTCGGTCAGATGAGAACTACGACTGGTTCCGGGCCCGTAAGACTTGATGAACCGTAAGATTCATATGTCCCGCGGGAACTCCGAACGCCGTGAGCTTCACGTGACCGAGGCATTACGGACAACACAAGCCTCACTCGGCGTTCGAAACTAGAACTTCCAAATTGATAGTCGAATGTTCTGCCGACCGAGCTGCCAGGACGGATTTCTTGTCATTTGTAAAATTATTATTGGATGAGTCGTCTGATAGCTTTATTTTGCACAATTATTGCATTTTCACATACGTATATTGTTAATTACTTGACAATATTTAACGATCTCGATTCCGGAAACAACTATTGTAGATCATTGTACTTTGTTAAGTGTACTTCAATGCACGTACTTAGCGATACACTAAACAATTAGTCAAGTTGTTGATGTACTTATGATGCATTGTGAGTTGGAAATAATTTATACACTAGTATATGTCATTTCAAGCCTACGCCTCGTGCTGTTTGTGAGAAGAACGCTGTTTCAATGAGTCCTAACCAATAGAAAAGTTTTATATGAACAGAACAGAACGGAACGGAACGGAACGGAACGGAACGGGACGGGACGGGACGGGACGGGACGGGACGGGACGGGACGGGACGGGACGGGACGGGACGGGACGGGACGGGAAGGGAAGGGACGGAGCAGAAAAGAAGGATTTATTTATGTTTGGATTTAAGTATAATACTTATCATTCAATGTATACATTTTACAAATAATGATATTGATATTCCCTTAGTTCATGTACATTTATACATACAACCAACTTATACACACGTTTCACCGGATGAAACTCATCGATGTGATCTTTAACATAAGTCATTGAAGTCAAGTAATTAAATCATTTGAAATTACGGACGATGTTCGTAAATGACCCGGATGAACCAAAGTTCGGGGAAAAGAAGTACTAGTATTATATTGTTGGATTCAGTCCTGTGCGGTATTCCAGAGTTCCCTACCAGTGCGGCCTGTACTTCCTAAACCAACTGATAACTTCCCACACGGAGTAAAGGTGGAAGGACAGAGGCGCGTTTAGGTAGGAAAATAAAATTATACCTATCGCTAAGTAGGGAAAGTAGCGGTGTCATTTCTTAAACGTAGGACAAGTAGCCCCTATCTTTAGATAGGTAGAGTGATCTACAGTGCAAGCTCTGCTAAACAAAATGGCGTCCATGCGGAACAGTGTCGTCTGGTCTGGCGCGCGCCATTTTGTAGCTAGCGTAGCGTTCAATCGTTTTTTAGACAACAACCTTTTATACATTGGCTAACTTTTCTCGCTTACTTCCCTTTCTTCTAAAATGCACCTCTGATTACTTCAGACATTTGTTTTTATTCAGGATAGCGTTATTATACTAATTACTCTGTACACTTGATACTAATTGCATGTATTACTGATTAATTGATTCATGCATGTGTTACCACACATTTACTCATTAAAATGACTCATATAAGTGTATCATCTTCTCAATGGTATCATGTTTCATCATCATAGGCCACACCTTTTAATACTCTGTTACTCAAGCCTTAAATATTGAAGGGTCTGGTCAGATTAGTCAGACGCTCATTAAGTTGTCTTGTTTCTTACTTCGTTAAGTAACAAGAAATAACGTCCATTTCAGATCCTTGCTGTAAATATTGTATCGTTCGTGTTTTACCTCAATCCTTGGTTACTTAGAATACTTTGAGGTAAGGAACATCGTGTGACACTGGTCGGTGTCTGTGGCTTTATTATCGACGGTTTCCGTAAAACAAGAAGTTGTTGCGGTTTTTGTTAATGTATTTTACTATCTTTAACCAAAAAAAAGCCGAATATATTGTCGCAAGTACCATTGTTTATGAAAAGAAATCATTTTAATATAAAAATAAAGTTTTACTTTTAAAGAAAACAGAAACAATGCATTCAAAAATTCGATAAGTTTGCCTCATTTTGGGAAACACGCCATCATTTCACTTCAAATGTCTGAATTAAATCTGTTTCTGTGTTTATAATTCCTTGTGATCTGTTTACATTTGTGATGTTAAACATCTGGTTTTGTTAACATTTCTTTAATTATTCTATCAACATCTCCCTTGTTTAATACACATGAGGTACATTAGAGCCTAATCATCTATGCGTCATTGTTCATCGGTTTGCCTTGTGCGTCCAGTTGACCAGTGTGTGTTTGCGCTCACACTGCCCCCACACCTGTGCGTGGGGGCACCCCGTCGATCCGTCCGTCCGTCTTGCGTTCCATAAAACTTGTGTCATTTATCTCTCAAAACGTGTTTGATCACTGACCCAATAACTGTGCATGGGGATACTTAGATTTACCCTTGTCCGTCCATCGTTCCGTGCGTCCGTCCGTCTTGCGTCCCACAAAACTTGCGTCATTCATCTCTCAAAAAGTATTTGATCCCTGCCCCCATAACTGTGCCTGGGGACACTTAGATTTACCCTTGTCCGTCCATCGTTCCGTGTGTCCGTCCGTCTTGCGTCCTACAAAACTTGCGTCATTCATCTCTCAAAAAGTAATTGATCCCTGCCCCCATAACTGTGCGTGGGGACACGTAGATTTACCCTTGTCCGTCCATCGTTCCGTGCGTCCGTCCGTCTTGCGTCCCACAAAACTTGCGTCATTCATCTCTCCAGAAGTATTTGACCAACAACAACAACAAACTTCATACGAATATTAGTCATCACATGAAATTGCGAACATTGAATTTCAATTGCATTTATTTAGTTAGAGCAAAGCTACACCCGTTGCTTGAGACGTGTGTCCTGTTCTAGTTTTTTACTCATTTTCTTCTCGGTTAAAATGAAATAGCACTTTCAATCAATATCGCGTGCAATACTTCCTAGTTCGTCTAATGCATGAACGTTTGGTACAACAATTTTGATTATAAATAAAAAAGGGGAAATTACAACTTAAAATGTACTTAACATAGATTTATAAGCAATTTATGTAATGTCCATTACAAAATGGCATCAATTCAAATGCATGGTAATTGAAAAAATCAAGGAAGTTTCTATCATGAAAAAATAAGGGGCTTTTAAATAACACTTGAAAGTTAAAACGTGTTGATGTAAAACCTGTTCTATTTGTTCCAGATTACTGTTTCAATGTCTATTTAATGTGCCAAATTCAAGAAGAAAATTGTCGACAGTAAGAGGACGTTTATCTACCCTTGAAACCAGCAATTCGAAAAAACATAATGCTCCATTTTGATTAAACAATTTTAGAGATATATTTGCACTTCCTTAGATCATATACCAAAATAGCTTTTAATCAAACTGCTTACTTATATTATGAACACTTTATTACCAAATTTCTTATCTGCATAATCCTATTTTCGAGTTTAACCCAAATGGTAAACATATGTGATGCATGTTTTAAAACCCAGTTATCACGCAAAGTTTTCAGATTTATAATGATATAATCAATACTTACATAAATTCCCTTCAATGCCCATGTTTTTAATGCTGTAAATTTCCATCTAGATTTTTAAAAAAAAACAGTTATATAGGTACACTCTAAAACATCACATCCGAGAAAATGTTTGTCATGCTCATGTGATATGCCCAGAAATTGACAGGTACCTGTCAGCTGAATATTTCTGACCGAAGTAAACGTGCACTTTATTACGCCTAATTAATGACTAATCACTTACCACTAATCAATACATAATTACTGTCCTATGTACAATTCGCGAAGCATGTGTAAGCACGTGACTATGTTGTCATCCTTGTTCTCATTCCAAATACCTGAAGCGTTTTGAAGACAAACTTTGCACATTTGATATGTCTTATATATTATACAAAATATTCTTTGATCATTAGTTCGGGTACAACAGGGTATATAATGCATGTAAGGGTCCCGATTAAACTTAAGATGGTTGTTCGTGCCAAAACTATGAGTTTTCTTGGTTCGTTCAGTAGAAGAAATATGTACAATGGAAAACTACGGCGGCAAAGAAGTTACATCTAACGCGAAAGTGTCTGCGTGTTCACGCAAAGTCTTCGCTTGTTTGCGTTTTAGAAAACTGAGTGTACAATAAAACCTCATTTAAAGACCACCTAAATAATAGGACCAACTCAAAATTAAGAACACAATTTTTAAGTCCGTTTTCACTAATTTGCTCTTAATTTAATCTTAATATTAAGACCACCTCAATAAGACGATCAGTTTTCAAGGTTCCCAAGGGTGGTCGCATTATTGAGCTTTTACTGTAGTTAGCAACATTAATAAGTCTAAATTTAAATAGTTTTGAAGTTCGCGGTTCGACCTCGCCCAAACCATGATTCGAACTCTCGACCATCTGATAACGAGGCAGTCGCCCAACCGCCTCCCAACGTAATGTATTGTCTCTGTACAAACAATGTAGACTACATCAAAAGTCGCAAAAACAACACTGAAACATACCTTACTTGCAAGAGAAAACAGTAGTTTAATTAACAATAAATATTATATTATCATATATTGTAAATACATTGCATAATCACAACAAATAGTTATCACAGATAAAATAACCAGTAAAAGACACATAATTATATAAAAATCAGACAAAATCAGGAATTTAGTAAAAATAGACAGCAGCTTAAAATAAATTTATCATACTGGTTGTGCAGACCACTCAATAACACTAAGACAGTCAGCAAATGTGTATAAAAGTATCAAAAGGAATTCAACAAAAGCAGGCAAATATGTACAAGCTAAAAACATATTACTAAAAGACGCGAAAGGACACTTGACGAAATATCAACAAGAAGACAGAAGTTACATTCAAGATACAAATGAATGAACTTGACCAGTATGTTTTTACACTGACCCAAGCGTTGATGAAAATTAAACCAGACGAAAAAGACAGTGAGCGGATGTCTGTATGCACAATATTTAAATGTCACAAGTCTCTCAAATAGTACATTTATTATACTAGACAGTGGATGTCATTTGAAGAAACTCCTGTGAACATGTGCATAGGACAACTGTATTTTCTTCATCCGTTCTGCATAATGTCTTTACATTGTGAACATTTGCTTGGTCAGGAAGATATAACCTATCAGTTTTTACTCCTAGTCTGTTGCTAGTTCGTCTGGACACACTTGGACCACCCATTTGATTCAATTGAAATGTCCCTTGGTTGTACGTACAATATGCCAAGTAATGATCTAATTACGTGCTGGGGTTTGATCCAACAAAATCACAAGCATACAAAGCAAAAGCAATATTTTCCTATTCTCCAAGTGTCTGATTATATCATCGATAATGTTTATCTAACAGTAACACCAACTATAAAGTGATTTTGATAATATCTAAGGTCTAAGTAAGGCCTAAACATATGTTTGTTTCAGGTTTCATGCCATAAAAAATAGGGTAGATAGGTCGGAATTTATTTAAATGAATATACATGTATGTTAAAAGACAAATCCCCTTTACCTTTTAACATGGATACTGTTAATCAATGTTAATATAATGCTCTATAGCTGGAATACTCATAAGGCGTCTAATAACTGAAAATAAATGAAAAATTCACACAAAGAAAATTTACCAAAAAGAAGAAATTTTACCAATATGAAAAAAAAATGTTAACATGCGAACACATGTTCTAGGGTCGGGGCTAAAGAATAGGTTAGGTCGGGAAACCTGAAACAAACATATTTTACGCATAAGCCGTGTATGGTAGCGTAAGCCATCGCTGATGGTTATCCAGTTCATGGAGGCATACTATTTTCAATTGGTGCTTAGATTGAAAGAAGGCTACATTCTTTGTATCACATACCTTTTACGAGTGAAAAAATACGAATAATATAACCTTAAATAAGACATATATGAGTCGCATCGTATGAACATTTCCTTGATTATCATAAGAATGTTTAAATGCGAAATACTTTTTTTATTAGCTTTAGCTCCAAGTAACTGTATAGAACTTCTAGCATTTGAACATATTTTCCTTTGACCCGCTCATGCGTGTGTTACTTTCTTCCTTTTTCTCACCTTGATACTTTGTCCACTTATACGACAAGTATACTTTCATTTCGTAAGCAGTGTATCATGGGAAAAATGAAATGCTTAATTGACTTTAAACATGGTCTTAAAAAACCGTTGATAAAGTTGAATATCTTAAATTAGCCATTTCTAGATTTCTTCAAATGTCATAAACAAAAATACGGAAAAATGTTTAATCACCCTTTAACATGAACAAAAGTGAAAGGCCAGTATCTGATGGCAATATGGTAATAAAATCTTACAAAATGTTATCTCTACAAAGAAGGTAAGGAAGGATAGATCGATCTGAAAGATTCAAGTTCATCGTTACGTTCCAGCCGGCGCGATGGAGTTCGGGGCATCGGTAATACCGAAGTCACTCGGCACGATAGGGGTTATATCGTTGTCGCTGTCGTTGTCAACCTGGTTTTTCTTCAGTCTCCGGTACATATAATAAAGCGCTGGAATGGCCCCCAACACAGCAAGAGCGGCCATAATGGGACCCACTATCAAACCGATGTTCGTGTCGGATTTTGACTGTTCCTGTTCCTGTGCCTGTCGCTGTTGTTGTGGCTGTGTCCGTGTAAGTGTATGTGGCTGTTTCTGTGTCTGTGGATGGGGCTGTGTCTGTTTCTCAAACTGCTGCTCACATGTGTTTGAATCTGTAACAAAAATATCTTTAAAATAAGATAAACGGAGTAGATAGAATGGTATGTAAAATCAAATAATGTTTTTTTGCACCATGTTGAAAAACAAATGGACCTGTCTTATCAGGGTCATTTTATACATACATACATGCTTAAAAATATTAACTACTTCCTGCAAAATTTGAACAATTAACGAACGCACATCTTACGAAAAACCTGTTTGGTGCCTCTTGAGTGAACGAAAACCCCGTTTGGTGCCTTTTGGGTGAAACAATATGTTTTGTATGAGTTCTACTGTTCATGATATTTCATTCTATATTAAACTATGTGTAGAAGCATGTCATCCAGTCTTAAAATACAGAGACAACATGCGCGTAGTAGAACGGTTGGCTTAGAACACATAGCTTAGCCGAACATTCCTCCCATTTATATAAAGCAACCGTTCGCACCATCTCTCTCAGTTCTTTGATTTAGTTTATTATACATAATTCGCGTACATGGGACGTCTTAAATGAGTTTCTTAATTATACTACTCAACCAACCCACTTATGGACAAAATTTCGTATTTTGAATACTACATGTATTGAATAATTTTATAAATTCAAAAAAAACAAGTTTTAGAGATTGACATAACATGCAAATTGATTTTGAGTAAATGACGTGCAATTAAAGTATTTTTATTTTATAGCGTTTTTAAATTACTGTAATTACCTAATACGTAACTTATCATCACATGTACCCAACCCACATTTGAAAGTCGTCAACTGATTGAGCAAAATATGTTGGAGACACTACGATACTGTTTAGGTCAACGGATAGCCACATGTAAAGTAATAATATTGATATTAATTCTTATAAGTCGTATCAATATTTACCTGGACATCATCATTTCATTTAGCTCCTTGTTGATATTTAAATGCTATATTTTATTTACATCTAGACAGAAGTTTTTAGTTCGTTAACTAACAATTGTCATTCGAGTACAACAAAACAACGGTACCTGGACTGGATGGAGTGACTGTAGCACATAGCAAATAATTAGCACCGTCTTTTCTTGAAATGTCAATCTCAGAAATGCTGAAGTTGAAAGACTTCGAATTGTCACTGAAATGTAAAAATGAGAAGTAGTGAAGATTTTAAATATTATTTTATTTTACATGGCATTGCGTTCGGGTGAAACGAACGAATGGAACGCCGGACGGTGTGGGGGAGCTATCCAGCTGGCTTACGGAAGGTTAGAGGTTCCACCCATATGTGTCCGCCTGGAGTCTTGCTTCACCTTTACAGCTGAAAAAGTTACCACCAAGGCTAATGAATGTATTTGTGGTTAAAGCCCCATTTAAAAAACAAGACACGTTGGACAGGAGCTTTATACTAGACTAGTATGTATCCATTTAGACACTCATATATAATCATATCAATTAGCAGGTATAGAAACCGTGTGGACTTTTATTTTGATATGCTCTCTATCCTTAAAATGGCATGCCATTATCCCAAAGTTCGCAATTATAATCATATAAAGCTCGAAAGTACGCTAGACTTCAAATGGTACTATTTATAAGTGAAAACACAACTTTAAACGACTTAGCATGGGATAAATACGAGTATGCATTGTAATAATATCAATGCGGTTTCTTAAATATTGTTATTTTGTTCTACATTACCTAGCATCAGTCAGATTATACCGCAGAGTCAGCCGTGGTGTATTGTATTTTGAATAGCACGTTGAATCCGCTAATATGCATCCACAGTACTGATAATTCTGGTCATATGTTGAAATTTGTTCCTTTTGAAATTGTTCTCTTATGAAGCCATCATAATTTGACAACAAAGTCTTATTCACCATACTACAGTTCATCCCACCGTCAAACGACATCCTCACGACAAGATGGGAAACTTTAGAGACTGCACCACCGAGGTAAATACATGACAGTATTGATACCCCTACCAGTACATCTGAAAACAGAAAAATATGGTGATAGTGCAATATCTTATAGTCACGGAAATATAAACTATGAATTCGAAACAGGCTGGTATATGTATTTAGACTTGATTGAACTCTCGCGAGAGGTGAAATTTTCTTCCACAATCAAGCGATTGGAACACCTCGTACTATTCTACGAAAATGATGCGTAATAATGACCGAGGTGTTCCGATTGGCGATAACAAAATTTGTGACGTCCGCCATCTTGTTTCTGAATCGAGAGAAGATGACATTTTTAACCGCTGTAATCGTCATGTTTACAACAGCTATATATATTTATTGATGTTATTTATATATGTTTATCTTTTTGTTTGCTTGTATGCATTTTTGGTTCAATACCGAGTCGTAAGACTGAACGAGTGTCGTTTAATCGGATGAAATTTCGATTCAAATCCACGATACTTACCGAGCGGGCGCTAAGGGTTGTGGGTAAATTGCGCGCTAAGGATTGTGGGTAAATTATTTCTTCTTATCGTTTCACCGATATCAACCTGTTTCGATTCCATGGTTTATATGTCCATGTTATTATGGAGCTATACAAAAACATAAAATAGCCTGGGTAATTAGGTAGTGACTTTCCAGCTCTTGTGGTGGAAGCAAAACACAGATTCCCCTTCTAGCCTTATTTGGATCATAGGCGGACACCTGGGCAGAAACATCAATCTTCCGCCGCAAATCAGCTTGATAGCTATTTCACGGGCAGATTCTACATATCGGGTGGGATTCAAACCAGCAGCGGAGAGGGGTAAGTGATTTGAAATCTGCGACCTTTACCTTTTAGGCCACGGACCCCAGCCCACATAACAGTGTAACATTTATTTAACAAATCCTACTTACACAGTTGTAGATTACAAGCTTTCAAAGATCTTACTATACAGTCAATACATACATGCATTGTCCTAATTCTGCCACCGTTAATGTAACACTTAAGAACCAAGTCCATATTCAAAACGTTTAAACAGCCATGAGTATTAGTATATTGCTAGAAACAAATTACCTTAATGTCAAAGCATTTTTGTTAATTTTTTTAATCTAGTCATTAAACAAGAATAATGATATAAATCACAATCAAGCGGAATGCTTAATCACCTCGTCAAACTACTAGTATTCGATTTCTAGTAATACAATCTGTTTCAGTGGAAAGACAGATCACGGAAGCAAATGTTCCGAAGGACTAGCCTATGTAAATTGTGCATTATTATTATGGAACGTATTATTGAAAAACTTGTCGAAACCTGTCATTTGATCGTGAGGAATATCGGTGTAATATGCGAGGCCTAATGCCTCTGTCACATGAAGCTCCCGGCTTTCGGACTTCCCACGGACCATGGGTTCGGACGGTCCTACGGGGCCGGGACCACCGGAAGTTGTGCATGCTCAATTTTCAGTCACGGCCTATATGGGTGACAAAATCTTCGAAAATATATTGAACGTATATTGTACAGTGTATGGGACTAATTGTATACATCCAAGCTGTCGCCTTCCTCTCTTGTTGAACGTATCGCATACATACTTCACATATTTAGATACTTATGTCCTTCGAGAAGTCAGCGTGCACAGATGCACAGAGGCATTATCCATTGATCTTTTACACGATGAAAAATGTTTTCAGTAAAATCGCATTTTGATTTATAAATACTAAGATTTTAATCTCTTCTTACCTCGATCGAATAAAAAAAGAATACTTTTGATAAACACTTTAATGCAAAATCTATAGTTTTAATGTTATTTTAACAATAAACAAACATGTGCTTAGGACTCTCAAATGTGAAAGTGGTGACAAATAAGAGAAAGCGGACAAATTTGAAGAAATATTAACCCAAATCTTAGAACTTTAAATGGGAAACCTATTTTTTTTGGTAACGCAGCAGGATTGCCAAAGTGTCACAAAACGTAGCCCAGGTCGATGATGGGAAAGCAAACCAATAAACGTGATAATAAAGTTTGATGAAGATTGGACAAAGTAACCCTGCGTTAGTAAGCAACAAGTGTAAATTTTGCAGAATTCCCGAAATATAAGGTTTGAAGCCGATTGTCGAAATTTCCGAGAATCCATGCCATTAAACATTGGAACAAAGTTTGATGAAAACTGGACAAAGGTTTTCCAAGATAGACTGCGGATGGTTGTTTTTATGGCAATATATAGGCAACGGTAGGATCAGAACTACAAAGAGTCTAGGTGATCTAGCTTTTTTATTGAATTCGATATAGTCCCCATTATTATTATGACCAATTTATCCTGAGGAATTGATAGAGGGCGGCCAGCAATGGTGTGCGTTACTACCCCGACATTCGTGGTCTGCGCGAGTGATTCCATGATACACATCGCCATGTGTAGAGTGTACATACATGACGAGGGTCACATATGTTATAAAACGTCATCTATTTTGGCATCATACGCTGTTTTTTATCCATTTTTGATCTTGAGTGACCAGCAATCGTAACATCTCGGCATTTCTTTATGTTGCACAACAAATCTTAACCTTCACATTGCACCGATCATCTTTTTTCAATATTTCTTGTTACGTATGATGACAAAATAGATGACGTTTTATAACATATGTGACCCTAACGCAGGGTGACTTTGTCCAATCTTCATCAAACTTTATTATCACGTTTATTGGTTTGCTTTCCCATCATCGACCTGGGCTACGTTTTGTGACACTTTGGCAATCCTGCTGCGTTACCAAAAAAAATAGGTGGTCTTATTATTGAGGTTTTACTGTACATACACAATGTTACAAACCACCAGTTCGTACAAACGTTTACATTGTACGGCGAGAAGTGGGACGCCCTTCACCTTTACATAAATATTAACTCTCTCAAAAGTAAAACCAAATTCTCATAATTACCTAATCATGTTCCAAGTTTCTGGAAGAATAATTTTAAGTGTGATAACCTATTTGTAACATTCATAATGATAATATTAGCTTGGAAGAATAAAAATGCAGTCAAGTACTCTGATATGTAGTATTTAACTTAAGCTCTTACAGATGTTGTTTAGTTTCATACCCTTAACAAGCAAGTGCATTAAAAAAATCACCGTCTCTCAAATCACGTGTTAGGTTAATGGCTTAACATGTGTAGGTTCTTTACGCAGGAATGTATTCAAACATATATATATGTTCTAGATTTTTCGGCACAGCCGTACTAACATGGTTTTGCTTTTTGCATATCAGTATTGCGTAAACCAATCGAATCTTACGTTAGCCACCAAGGCAATTTCTCTTAAAACGAACAACGTTTGTAGCCTTGACGCGGATTGGTTAACCTTTCGATAAAGGATACGTTACCGTACCGAAATCCACTGAATTTCGGTGAATTTACCGATATCCATTTTGGATTTAGAGTGACCAGCAATCGTAACATCTCGGCATTTGTTTTATGTTGCACAACAAATCTTAACCTTCACATTTCAGCTTGTTTGATTGCTTCAAGTTGCGCCGACCATATTTTTTCCAAGACACTTCTTGTTTACTTTTTAATAATTTTTGTTTCACAATTATGGGAAGTTTTGCTATATATGCGGCATATCTTTTACATGTTAGGGTCCTAACATAGGTTCCCTTTCATCATTCGATTTGATAATTTCATTTGAATCCTCCAATTATCAATTAACTAGGAGAACATTTTGACATACGGTTTATATTAATAACCACAATTAAATAATCATCTTTATAATAGAAGTGAACGATCATCTCTTAAATGTTCGGAAACAAGTTAAGACCCTTGTAACATTTAACAGAGAATGGCGCGTCATGGAATCTTCGTCGATATAACCCGTTTTTCTCCAGTATTTCAAATACATTGTATGTTGACCTGACCAGTGTGTCTGGGTAGTAACCTGTTCTTCAACAAACATGTGAAAACTTTCCCTCATTAAGGCGATATATGCCCTAGAAAATAGCCACATTTGCTTTTTAGCAATATTTTTGAAACTACATATAATATTATATCAAGGTTTTATCGTTATACAGTCCTTCAACTAGTACTGGTATAATTTTTTAAAAGTATTGAAAAATAATGAAGTTATTTGAACTTTTGGTACTGTCAAATTGTACATGTTGTCCGGTAAATAGGGCTATAATTGCACAAACGCTAATTTTGCAAATGAAACACATTTATACAAAGATAAAAATCAAATCTACCTCAAGCTCTTGCGGTTTTTATCAAAAAACATAAAACTAAGTTTTTATTTCAAAATAACAACAACAAAAACAAGGGATGAGTACGGATAGCATAAGCCAGTATACCTTCCCTCCTTTCCAAAAATTCTTTATATATTAAAAAATTTGTTTTGTTTATTTACCGGAATGTAAAACATCATCGAAAGTTATGCTACATGTAAAAATGTACTATACAGTGTACAGCGTTAATCCATAAAAATGTGTATATTGATAAACTTGTCAAAACACATGGCGAGGCTATCGCCTTAATCAGAGGTGAAAGGCACTTGACTTTAGATGTATTACCTTCAGTTAAAATGTCACGGTAAGCATACTCTTAGTCCAAGGTTCGATCCCTAATCCCCCAGATTAAGGGTTTTACCGACTGAGATTATCGGGTGGCCTAGCAGAAAGTCATTAAAATGTATATCTGCTTATTGGTCTGTTGCATCGGAAAATTACAAACAATGTATATCATTATACGGCCTTTCCCGTTCGACAAACCAGTTGCATTGCTTAAAGCAATTTTATTTCCATATGTCCGTACAGAAAAAAAAATTTGCTTCAAGTACCTGTGGACCACCCTATGGATCCTTGAAAACTGGTCTTTTTATTGAGGTTTAATATAGAGTAAAACAGTTAAATGGGCTTGAAAATGGTGTTCTTAATTGTCTTATCATTGAGGTGGTCTTTAAGTGAGGTTTTACTGTACTTGCAACTGTATCATGTACTTATATTGCAGACAAAATCCTTGTAGATTTGGTTCTTGTTTTATCTAACAACGTGTGGTAATCTCATGAATAAAATGTGCTTTATTTAACACAGGTGTTAAATAGCTCTCGATCTGTAATTTATTTTATCTTTATATGAAAATGCATGCGGACAAATATTGTTGAAGCTTAAACTAGTACATACATGCGCTGTCCTGTCAAATTTCGAACAAGAAGGGCGAATTGCATTTTCCCATTTTATTACAAACAACTTTCATTTTTTCAGCAAAATAAAGCGTAATATTCATTGTTTCTTTATAGACAATTATTGTATAATTACGGAAGAATATTCTAATGAAGTAACAGTGGTATATTAGGGGCTCCGGATCGCTGACTTCAATTATCTTGCCCCTCACCGTTGTTGCGGATTCGAATCCCACACAAGATATAGAAATTTTAAGTGAGGAAACCAAGCAGCTGGCTTCTGGGGGGTTCAGTGGTTCTACTCAGTTGTCTGACTCGGGTCTTCCTTTACTGTACGGCTGGACCAGTCATTACACGCGTCCTTCCTGTTTATGTGCTGTAAAGCCCTAAATGAAAGCATGTTTGAGTTATTCACAATTGTTTGCTTGTGACTCAATGTCATTGATTGAATCCCACAATTTGCGCAACTAGCTACCTCTGGATATAAACACTATAACTGCAACCGGTTCTCCCCTTTTTAAATCAAAATTATCAGTTTAGTTTTTTAGTTCATTTTATTTTACTCATTACATACATGACATAAGAAGGTATATAACTTATTTAAAAAATACCTATTACGCGGTAATAGTTAAACAATTGAAAGCAACATTTCTAATACAAAACAGTTTCCAGTAGGTACATGGAATAAAAAATAGAATAATAAAGATGTGTGCGAAAGAGTAACAGTCATGATGCCATATTAATTGTTTACTATTTTTTTCTCAACTAAGTCCTAAAAATGTTTGTTTCAGGTTTCGAGCCCCCAACAATACGGTAGGTAGGTCGGTATTTTGTTTTGATATTTTTTTAATATTCAATCGAAGCAAATTAAACATATATTTAAATGAAAGACAATTCCCCTTTCCCTTTCAACGTTGAAAATGTTTAATCAATGTGAATATAATGCTCAATAGCTGGAATACTCGTAAAGTGCCTAATAACTGGGCACAAATATGAACGTATAGAAAATTCACACACAAAAAAATCCAAAAACAAGATTTTTTACCAAAGAGAAAACAAATTAACATGGGAAAAATGTTTTAGGGTAGGTTGGGAAACTTGAAACTAACATATTTTTTACGCCTAACGGTTGTTCTGTTATTGATATTTTACTGTATAGTCATGTTTACTTCTGTCTTGCAAAAACTAACAAACACAGAAATGATTAACATTATCAAGATAGCACCAAGCCCTTGCCTATTGACAGTTTTGAACATTTTATCGAGTTATTTAAGATAATTTGTTGACATTGGCTGCACATTTTGCTTCGTTGGCACATAATTAAGTGACGGCGGTTCGTTCACAGAGCATAAGTTGATACTTATTTGTTCAAAATCAATTACAACAAGACCTTACTGATTATACTTATCACTCCCTATGACAGCTTTCTATGTTACAAATCTATATTTGCGTTTAATTCAGGGACTATGGAGTTCGTGACCAAAGTCCGGTCCGCGCGGGGCTAGAACTCACGACCTTCGGATCAGGAGTCATGCACTCTATCATTCAATCACCCAGCCTCCCTTACACATATGTTAGTGTGAATATTTTAATTTCCTGTAGATACCTATTTTTGTCATAGTGAAAGGCCCGTCTGGCTAGTTCAGTAAAGCATTAGTGTGTCAGCCGGTAGATCCGGGTTCGATTCCCGGGTTGGACAGGTTATTTGACTCTGGCTACGGTCAGCTCCTCAACATGTGAAGAAGTTGTCAACTGTTTGCGTAAGTTATTACTGATTGATAATCATACAATTGAAGGAAGACTGAGTAAGTCAACTGGCCGCCGTATATGATATAAAAACGGGATGAGAACCAAAGTTCATAGCAAAAATATTTTGTTATAACATATTTTGACAGTAGCAAGATTTCTCGCCCCGTTGAATTACTGTTGACGTTTGTTATGTAGTTTAAATAACAAAAATGTGGCAAAATACATGAACAAAAACCTTTGTGACCTTAAAAATATTTGAACCATATTCTACTATTTTCTTAAATATTTCTCCATTTATTTTACAAGTGTAGTGTTTATTGTGGCTTACATGTTGTGTGCAAAGCATGTACATTTTATATATATGTCAAGAGCTTACCGACCATTTTCCATTTTGAATTTCATAACCAAATTTACAAGTACGATTCTGAAACTTTTGAGCTCCATCGTCCATTGAATTATTTCAACAATTCGAACAAGAAGACAAACTGGCCATCTTATTAATAAGCTTTTTTAGAAACTTTATGGAGTAACACCGAATGGCGCACTGTTTTGACCAGTGTATGTGTATTGATGCCCATATTGTAGTTAAACTTACAAGCATTGAGTAGACAGTCTTCTGAGACATCAGTAGAAATTTCAGAAATTGTTAAATTATATCCTTTCTGCAAAAAATTGTGTACAAACACATTCTTATTTCGATGTCGGTTTTCGCTTGAAACTTGAAAAAATAAGCAATTTATTATGAAAAAACATATGTCGCGTTGTTGAGATCTTTGTCAATTTTAGATATAAAATTATATTAGTATTGTCCCTTATTGTTTATGTTCCGTCTATTGAATAATTTGAACATATTTGCATAATTTCTTCTTTTTAATTACAGTCAATTTAAATTGATGTTTTTATAATAAGCTTACAACATTTTAACCATTTTAGTCCGTTTCAAAAATACGTGCATTTAATAGACAGTACGTATCTGTCACGTAGCAAAAAACAACAATACTTTCAAAATAATTTTTGACAGAAATAAATTAATTACAAATATTTCAAATATGCCATACAACATATATAAATAATATAAGGCAAACTATTACATGGAATAGCATGCGTATTTATTCTTACTGTTAAGTGATCCGTCAGAACGCTAGCAGCAACTTAATTGTTTCGAGGTAATATAACATAATTCAATATAATATTATGAATAAGTAATGCGCTTTCTGATAAATTGTTCAAATGTGTGTATTTACTATATTTCATTGTTATTGACCGAGTGTTAGCTATTACTGTATTGCCAATAAAATAAATTATTAAAAATTAATTATCATATCCCGAATTTAAAGCATCATGCATCGCGTTTTGGACAGATTAATTGTTAGCGTTTAGTAACACTATTTGGGCGTATTTTGATTAAAAATTGTAGATTCTAGTTGGTTTCGCTATTTAGACTTAATGGTACATGGTCTTTTGACAACATATGCTTAGTCATAAATACGAGAAACCGTAGATAATTGGCTTCATAGATGTCCCCTACACTACTGCATTGTCACTGTACCTACATTCTTTCAAAATGACAAATTTAATACAACTGTCTGATACGGATATTTTCAATCCTGATCTACGCATCGAGTTAGCGCTAGAATAGGACATACCTGTATCGGGCTCGTGTTTTGAAGTTCCAGGACACTTTTAAGAACAATTATAATGTAGTGTTTCAGGGTACGTTTTCATGCTATTTTATCAAAATTATTACTTAGCATATTTTGATAGAAGATAAGACTATGTACGTTTAAAGTAATAGTATGCTCATTTTTTGTTCATTTGTTTATCTAAACAAACATTGAAAAAATATACCTCATATAGTTAAAACATCAATAAACATGCATTAACAAAGAATGAACTCATAATGTATTGATACGTATTTGTTGGAGAAAGATGTTTGTACATCATGAAAAAAATGGAAGTTTTTTTAACAATCAGGCTATTGTACAAGTTTTGACTGTTAGTAATATTGTAAAAAAACAATATTTCCAATCGGTTCTACATTGCAATGGCTCTTATTAAAGATGTTTTAGCCAATGTAACAACAATACTAGATGAAAGGGCATAACGTGTCAGTATTGTTAAGACTCTTCCTTATTCTGAAAATACAGTGTAATTTTAAGGTACACAAATAAATAATGAATGTTTTTTTTAGTATATTCCGCTTCAGAGTGGTTTCAAACCAAAAGCACTAGACAGTCAAAATATTTGACTATCAAGCGATTCAATGAATCAAAATAAAGAAAAGAAGTGACACATAATTATATACAGTTCACAGTATAATCATAAAAATCACTTCGATTACCAATGACTTACTCATGATTTCCTTTAGTATTCCCTCGAATTTGTTTCAAATATTTTCACTTTTCTCTGAATATATGTCATTTTTTCAACCTTACTCTAAGGCAATGCCACTACTTTTAATGCATGAACTTAGATCGAAAACATTTATAAGATTTAATCAGCAATTGATTTTGTTCTATACGGGCATTGGCAAATCATTTATTTTTATCAACCTACTGATAAGAAGGGACGGTTTAAACCTAGTCAATAGATTGAACTTTTATCAGACATATGTTTGCGAGCATTTAAATATATCTAGTAGAACAGAGATAAGTTCAAACCCGGATATAACGACATGTGGCCGTATTTTCGAACCACACAAAGTACCCTCTTCTTATAGTTTAAAAGTACATGTAGTAATAAAACTGTCAGGCATTTTTTTAAATTAGTGTATGAATGTTTGGTATTGTTTATACATTCTACATATGCATGACTTGTATGATTTTGCTGTTTACGAAGTGTGACAGGCTTCGAGTGAGATAAGCCACATGCTTATCGATCATCCAACTTTAAACTATATATTTATTATTATTATATAATGCCGAACATTGGCTAGGGAAATATAAGTACCATTTACATATTGTTGGTATGTCTAGGTTGGAGCTCGAACCCGCGAACTTCCACATACGCAGCAAACGCTCTACTTTGCCGCCAGGCCGGTTTGTTCAGCTCGAAGACACAATTCAGTTACTTCGCTATTCATAAAATGTTTCCCTTTAGAATTGTTGGTGTCAAATTGTATTGTCAGTTAACTAATAAGAAATGCTCTGAGCTTGTTCTATACTCATGCATTAAATAGATCATTACTTCTACGATAGATAAACGTGTACACATACATGTGTTGCAAAGAAGCCAGTGTCCATATTTAAACGTTCGTCATTCTCCCACTAGAAGTCTATTACATGTATTTGCTCTTGTGGTTTACGTCACTTACTGCGACTAAATTAATTCAGTCTTTTCGTGATAACGTTTAGATAAGTGATTTATTAACAACAAAAATCGAAGGTATGTGCTAACAACTTTGCTATTTCAGACTAGGTCGAACTTTTATCTTGACATATGAGTGAAAATTGGGACCCGTTCGTTTCTTGACTTTAACGTCGTCGGAGAAAGAGATTAGGACATTTTGATATCTTTACGTGGGTGATCGTTACTCAAAATTTACTTCCGGCTTGGTATCCCACATGGTAAGCTCAGATGATAGAGCACTGGGTTGTCCAATAATATAGTAGTTATGTGCGGGTCATGACCTTTTCGGTTTGAGATCATGTTCTAGCATGGAATAACCATAGTTTGTTAAAACGACGACCTACGTAATAATGAAAACGCGGTTGCAAATAGAAAACGTTATTTTTTTGAATTTTACAAATTACCAAACCGAAAAATATGGCAGTTTATACTTATTTATTTTAAATCGACTTTGAACATGTTATTACTATTCATATTAATCACTCTAGATAGTCGTTTCCTCGGTTTCTGACCAGTGAAAGCCCCTTTGTAAGACCGCACAGAGCTCATTCCGCATATAGCTCATCATTCAGCGTTATGAGTACGCATAGCTCTCCAGGCAGCGTTATGCGTACACATATAGATCGCACAACGGCAATCTCTATACGGAAAAAGGCAAGGCCATTCCGCGTATACACTAACTAAGCTATAATATGTCCCGTCATCCTTAACGTGTCCAAATGTTGTAATTCGAGTACCATATGTGTAACTGAGTTTGTTATTTCTATTATACTATTTTATGTCTATTGACAAATGTATTTTTTTTACCTTACCCGGTTTTAAAATAGACCGAGTAATGGTATTCAAATACACTTTCTTGAAAATGCTATTATACACAAACCAGCATTAAAGAGAGGCTTTTTGATTTCAGTTTACGTTTTATTAAGAAAATTAATTACATGTATTTGTTTGTTTAGATTTCACCAGTGTTTGTTCGGTGGGATGCAATATCAGTCAACAATACTAACAGACCGGCCTAGACCCATACCGTATGTGCCAATATTGAAACGTTTACAGTTCAAAATAATAATCATTTTACTTCAAGGTTATATTGAAGCGTTCATTTCTTGGAAGTTTTCCGATAATATAATATGTTAAAGTAATTAGTTAAATTCAACAAACCGCAGGATAGATATTTCTTACTTTACAAGACTAACATTATCTATATTGACGTGTGCGATCGTATTTTGATTTAAAGGATTATCAAATAGCGTGGGTCTGGCTTTTATAAAATTATGTCAACGTTGTCAAACACCCTGTTCTTCCTTGTTGGTTTAACAATTTTCAATATCACCAAGTACGTATATAGATACGATCGGTGCCCTCTACTTACTTGTCCCCGTTGTAAAATGTGTAACATATAAAAGTTTACAAAATTCCCTCTGTCAGTGATTCGACATAAAATCCCAGAAAACGAGACTCAATATAATAAACTGACATCTCAACAAAATCAGCCTAATCATTTTTATTAACCGCAATTTCAGAATATATTCTTAAATTCAATATCTTCTAAGAATAAAAACTTAGACTAACTTATCTCAAATAGATGTACGTGAATAGTTCAATATTGAACTAATTTATTATAATATTTATACTTTATATCATCAATAAACGTAGCGGATCTGTGGTCCAGTGGTAACTAGTAAACCAGGGGTCGCAGGTTCGATCACCGCTCACCACTAACAGTACTAACTGTCTTTCGGATGAGGTTTTGAACAAAATCGAGGTCCCGTGTACGATGCTTTATATCGCGCACGTTAAAGAACAAGGGGTACTTCTGGAACTGGGGCATCTCCTGTATCATGCACTATCCTCCAAAAATCTAAAATGACTGACATACTTCCGGAGGCGTCGCCCATATGGGAAACCGGTGGCGACGATAAAGAAACGAATCAATCATTGAGTGGGAAACCATGGAATGTAAAATAGTAGATTGATATGACACCACGCCCTTAGGCCCTGGTCCAGAGCAAGGAACAGCAAATCTGAACATGAGTGTATACATCCATATAATATATTTGCATTTTTATAATCACATGGACCGGAAGTTTTCTATTTAGAGAGAACAGAAATGCTAAGATCAATTGAAGAGATACTCCACGACCACAAGATTGATTGTTCCAATATCAATTTATCAGTTTTGGTTAGTGTAATAAAAGACATTGACAAATATGCAAAAAAAGAGCTAGTATCCGTTTTCCAAAATTTCATAAAGCAAACAAAATATGTATTTAGATCAATTGAAAACGTCGTATCAACTAGTAACAAGTATTAAAGCACAGAGTGAGAAGAACACAGAGAGATGACAACGATTATTTTCGTCGTCGTGCACAACACGAGCATAGCTACTACAAACAGCATTAAAGAATAACATCAACAACAACTTTGGTCAATAAAGTGAATATGTTTTTCTTTAAATTCTAATTAGAGTCGGACCTCGTTCATTCGATTCCATCGGCTCCAAAATTCTATTTCGAATAAAGCAAGATTTCGAAAAGCCCATTTCAATTCGAAGTGCCTAAGAATATATACATCTGGACCTGATAGTTTATTGGATAGAAGGTTTTCGAGTAAACGAGGTACGACTGTAGTTGTTTACCGTACTTGAAAATATTTGTATATTTTACATACTTATCTACAGAACCTATTTCTCATGACATTTCAAAAGAATTCCGAAGAAATAAGTTATCAGCAATAATGGTGTCAAGGTGTTCAACATGGGTGGGGGCTTGTTATTAAACAATAGTTCGCATACATCTTAGAGCCGCTCAATATTTCAATGGTTTTGAAATGCGTTTTGTAAAACTTGACATTATCTTTCGGTGTATTTTTCTGTATTTGATGGAGTGTCTAATGCACTGCTTACTTATGTTATTGACCAAAATGTAGATTTAATTAAACTTGATGTTAAATGTTACCATATTTGGATTTCATTTAACGATGAAACGCACTGAGCGGATAAAAAACGCCATGTTTGCGATCAAAACCTTCGTAAAATAATTATAAAGTCGCATGTTCTGGGACTTTGACATACTCACAATAAATTACGCAAAACTTCCTTATGTATCAAAACAATATTAACAATAGGTTACGTGTGTAGTGCCACATATAGTCCGTGACGCATATAGTTAACGCGCGAACTATAGATAGGCCAACAATAACATGGCTATATGCGGCATGACCCAATCTCATTAAAATCAGTTCCAGTCACACGCTCCTATACTATACGCTAACTGGATCTGATGACTGCACAATACAGGTCACGTTCTTGTGACCTTTGAGTAGCCAATCAAATCGTCGCCTGCAAAATGCTTTGGTGTAGAGTTATGAATATTCGTCGATCTCCGTAAATTCTATTTGAGCGTAGATCACCAAGACGTTCCGATTACGTATTTTCGTCAATTTCAATATGGCTGCGCCTATGGACACAACCGCAACTCCTACACGGCAACATTCTTTGGTTGATCGGTGTTGTTTGAGCGGTGTTTCGTTTTTGGAAATATTTATAACCGGAAGCGGCAGGAAGGACGTTAAAAACAGTAAAAACAGAAACTCCGAATAAACGAAGAACGACAAACACGGTTTTGTAAGGAGAAATGTCATTGGACCACAAACGAGCGCCTGGTTACGCATATCTATGTTTAGAGAGGTTATATGAACGTGACCTCTTACGGAGTGTAGTCAGATCCTAACAGCGGAAAGTAATGGAGCTAAAATTAGGGGCTGATTTCAATGAGATTGCGGCATGACTATGCCTTTCCACCGCATATAGTTAGCTTCGTCACGAACTATATGCGGCACGGACTACATTTAGCACACATACGTTATGTGATAGGCGCTATGGTAGATGTCGTGGGTTCGACCCCCAACGGGGTAACTTTTATTTGTTTAATACAAATGCTGCTCACATAGGCAGTCGTTTAAGTAATGCCACGAATGCCTATATGACTTGTCAACAGCATATAATGCATCAAAATGTACAAGTAACTTATATTTTATAAATGGATTTATACTATGCTCCAAATTTTAGAGCGTTCTAGGATAGTTTGGTTATTTTTTCTTAGAACATTCTAAAATATTTTAGTCATTTTCTCTTAGAACGTTCTAAGACGCGTTGGACAATTTCTTTTAGAACGTTCTAAGATGCTTTAGGGATTGTCTCTTAGAAATTTCTAAAATAATACATGTATGTATATTTTGCTATTAATGAAATCATGTATAAGTATAACATTCGTAAAATTTCGTGTTCATATTCAATTTTTATGTGTATCTACACGATGAAAACGCCTTTAACAGGGGCTAAAATTGGTAGTGGATCCATTCTTAAAGTTCACTAGTTATTATATTGGCGAACTGACTATGTGTTTGGGTCCGTAGAAGGCCCGTAGACAGTGATACGTGACCATTGCGAGCCCGTATGGATGATATGTGTCCTATGTACGTTACGGTTTCCGTATGGTAAATATACGAGCTCCTGCTATCATGTGGCCAAAGAATCGTACAGCCACACAAAGAACATGTTGATCGCCGGTATACACGTTTCCATCTGATCGGGAATTTAGGTAAGAAATATTTTCAACCTGGGTTACGTTCAGAACTTGTTTATGTTGAAGTGATCAGTCATTAGGTGAACAGTGTGGATTTTTATGACATAGCCAATCATTTTAGATGGTCTTACATTACATTGTACTGGTAATATAATTCTGCGTTTGCTGATTATTCTGTTATCAATATAAACATCCTATCATACTTAAAGGTGATAATATCACCAATTTGCATGTTTGATCTGAGCAAAAAATGAAAAGATAATACACTGAACAAATATGGGTATTGCACGATAAGATTATAAATATGCCAATCACAAAATCTGTATGTTTTTACCCTCTTATGATAGATTTTGCATACTTTTAAAGTGATTTCATATGTGTATGAATATACCGCATGGACATTGTGGTACTTAAGTGGAATATATTATCACAAATTCAAATAATTCTGAATAGCGCCTTGAAAATGGTATTGGTTGTTCAGAACTTCTTTCAAGATGAACTCAGCAACTAACACACATCAAATAAGTAGTTTTTTATTTTTTATTTTCAAATTCTTGATTTACATAGACTACATGAATACGGAAACCGAAGAAATCGAGTAATGAAGCTACAACTCTCAGTTTGGAGACCAGCCTCAAAACCGAAACCTCTGATTGGTTGGTACGGAGTTCAACGCCTGAATTGACCAATGGCAAGACTGCATTCTGACTAATAAATATTTTGTGTTGACGCCTCAGATTTGAAAAAGGTAAGGTTAGTAGGGCTCTTTAAAGAAAAAGTCGGGAAAAAGTTGAGAGCAAGTAAAAAAGTCGGGGAAAGTAGGAAATGTAGGAAAAGTAGGGTCCACTTGACATCCTGTATCAATTGACCAGTCTGTAATGGATGTGGAGAACATAATGTGCTCATAATTTTATAAGATGTTACATCAAGAATTACATCCCGATAGCTTGATAGAATATTCCTATATTCTACCAGTCATTAAAATTTAACGTGCATGTAGTTAATTCAGTAAAATTGAAACCGCATTAAAGTAAATTGGTTCTCGATATGGTTTTAATTGCCAAAGCAAATATTGCAATATACAGTCGGACCTCGTTCATTCGAATTCATCGGGTCCGATGTTATTTCGAATAACACATTGTTTAGATTTATCCATTTAAATTCGACGTGCCCAAGAATATATATCGGAACCTGCTATCTATTCCGGATGATACCAAGTATTCGGACAGAAGGTTGTCGAATGAACGATGTCCGACTGTATCTTCAGAATTCAAAATATTCAACCCTAGCATTTAAAAATTGTTATTAAATACAGTAAAACCCGACTTAAAGATCACCTAGAAATTAAGACCATCCCATTAATAAGACCGTCTTTTCATCAGCAGTGAATACATTTTCTTCCCTAATTATACGTGTACTCAATAATCAGATCACCTCTCAACTAAGAGCAACTTTCTTCAGAACCAATGGTGGTTTCAATGTACACAGAATCAATATGATATATGTTACACACATAGTAAGCAAACGTAAATATTGTCACTCGTATACAATTTACAGATTGTTTCAGTAACACGTTGCTTCTTTACATCCTACATAAATGGTAATAACTGAATGACACAAACAACGTCGCTTTCCTAGAAATTGTTCAGCCAGTTGTGAAGGCGATGTGTAGTTGATATTATATACAAGATGCGTTAATCTACAACGTAGTCGTCCTTATTGTTTGCCATTACCATTAATTGGGCGCGACTTGAAAACTTCCGACTCTCTGTATTCCTTGATTCTAGGACGATTTACGATACGGTCATAGTATTCCCTCAATGCTTGGAACTCGTCTAAACATGATGGAGACAATGTAAGATGGATGTCCAGCAAATCAAATAGGTTGTAATCGGCATATGCGACCTGAAATGAAATGCATTTTCCTTGAAACTATATTTTCGAAATTGATTGAATTTGTTACCATGGCAACCTGAGATCGATGGTGTTGTTTGTCAATATACAGACATTTTAGACAGTAAGCTATTAAACGTATAATGCTCTGTTACGGCAAAGCAGGGTCAGTATAAAGGGAGACAACCACACAGATGCCTTACTATACAGATTTATACATACTTTAGTTATCTCCCTTCATATTAAGAAAATGTCCACCCGCAATAATGGATTAAAGATAATTTTACACTCAACCACGTACGTGAGCAGTTCAAGGAAAATAATATGGTCGTGATACAAAACAATATTCCGTATACAAAATAAATCGATAATGCGCTGTAACATACCTAAATGAGTAAAGATGGTTTTATGAACATATTTACTTGGATAGTTTCAATATGATACTTACTGATTTTGTAATAAAGCCATCGCCCCACTTTTGTAATAGTGTCTGAAATTATGAAAATTACAGAAATTTGTAAAAAATCAAACAATATGTAATCGAGGCTGATATGCGGTACATGCAATCGATCTGCTATATTTTTTCTTTACCTTATTAAAAATTAAAAATAGACATAGTACATGAACTGTTCTGTGTCCTTTAGAATTTCAGCCATTGACTTAACACTTTACCTAATATACACCGTACATTCCCATGTAATATTTGAGAACATCGGACTAAATTACTGACTTAGCATTATTTTTAAAGTGTTCCGAGAAGCCAGGTCTAATCGACAATCCGACATCATAAATCCATGCAATGTGTTTTTATCAAACTATTCGACTTGCAAGAATCTTATAGGACATATACGAATGTTTTCATACCTCGAATGGTCTAAGTTTGGCACTCAGTTCCCGGATATAGTCTTCTTTCCCTTCCTCCTGAAATTGCGGCAATTAATCATGTACGTTTATGTTATGCAAAACTGGAATCGAAATTGACTGCTCAAATCATAGTATCTATGCTACATTTCAGATGCTAAGCATTTGACACAATTCCCAAAAGTATAAATTACTACGTGGAAAGTAGTTCAGCACGGGCCACTTCAAACTGAAATGTATTTAACTTTGTTTCAGTATTGAAATCATATCAGCCAATCACATGTATATAAACAAACCCGTTCAAAAATTTGAATTGTCAAAATAATAATGTCTTTAAATCCAAAATGTAACATCAGCAGTACCTTATTGAAAGATGTCCACAGTTAATCTGACAGTTATAAGTCTTTCTAAATATTTTCAAGTAGATTTTAAATGCTTAAATTTCTAGAGAAATGTACTTATCTATTGTATTCGTAACTATTTCGTACATCAGTTTTTCCAGTTTAGAGGGTGTTTGATTGATCTAGAGGACATTGGACGCTAGGGTTAAACATTTTATGTGGCTTTTAAAGCCACCATTCACATCGAACCTGGCAACACGTATTAACCTTTTTTTGTTTTTGTAATGTGACTGCTTTGTTACATGCGTTTTACGACCATTTTAAAGCATTTGTTCTGTCACAGTACATGAACATTGAAAGCAGTTGATCTCGCTTGTTTGCCTTATTTTATATACTTTACCAAAATACGAGTCAATACGCACATAGTTTGTATAGATGAACTTGACATATCCAGCTCTGATGTCTTCAACATGATCATTAATCATGTCCAGTTTGGCTCGGTCTTCTACACTGGCTCCACTACGACCTGTGAGAAATATTCATCTTCTTTTATTGTGATGTAACAGAAGGTGGCAGTTATAAGTTTAATGGTGGTTTTAGTCTTTAAGAGAAGTATAGCGAACAAAGGATAGAGCCTTGGACGCCTGAAGCTAAGATCAGGTAGAATCTCTCCATGGGCAAGATTTTTCCACGATCTTCACAATTTCAGAATTAAGCTTGAGAACTAATGTTAGTAAGCCAGGAATTCTTAATATAAGTCGTAAGAGTATATCAGCTTTTTAGGGGATGTAAATCAATATTGTATTACTGCTTGAAGTTAACAAGTCTTACCAACATGTTAAGCGTTTTAAAATATTCGCGAATTTCAAATTGACATTAAAAAACCCACAGAATACCGTCATAAAAAAGACGACTCAGCTCCGATGTCATATCATCCAATTTAGACTTAACATTTAAAGCAATACATGTATATAGCCCATCAGAGAAAGATAAACATTTATAATATATACATTATTTCATTACCTATTTTTCTTGCCAAATGACGAAGAATTGCCATGGACTGGGCCAGTTCGAATTCTCCGTCGATTAATAGTGGTGCTTGACCAAATGGCTGGAAAGAGTGAGAGTAGACGCATATAAATGTATAGAGAACACAATTGTTTCATTCTCTGAGATCTTTGGCCCAAATGACATATCTGGGAGAAATTGAATTATTAATATTTCTGAATGCATGGATATTTGTAGGTCACTTCAAAACAAAAAATATTGCAAAACGACATTTTTAGGAAATTGCAGCACGTTTAATAGCCCCTGTGGTCATCAAGACTAGGTCTACAATAATTTCACAAATTTAATACAGCAAATATGTTTTCAGATGCAATACTATTTTACAAATATTATTCTTTTCCTTAAGAAAAGGGGCCGTCTCGATGCTTTCCGCCGCTGAAGCATAACTCTCCTACTGAAATGTTTCAACTAGCTGTTGCAGTGAATGTGAAACATGACGTCATTATTTGAAAACATGACGTCATCTTTATTGCGTTTTTGGCTCAGTGCATTAGGGCCAAACATATCAGAGACTGCCAAAATTATGAAGTGACAGATTGGTATGTGAGCTAAAGATGTACCATAGAACACCGGAAATCTACCCCGGTCCATTTGTAGTTTGCTCGGTCATTCTATATGAACCTTATAAAAGAAAATAACCAGAGACCAAGGTTAAGAAGGCGAATTCAGAGATCGATCAAATAGTGCAGCATTGCCTTATTTTTGCACAATCAATGTCATTTATTTCGTATACTCTTCAAAACTATTGTTAACAGTGACTTCCACTCCATTTTAAAATGAAAGTTTTACATGACTTTTGCATCGTAGCAATACGACAAGACCACATTTTTCGAGTTCATTTCACTGTTTTGCTCTATATTCAACCTCAGTATTAAGACCACCTCAATAAGAAAACCAGTTTTAAAGGGTCCCAAGGGTGGTCTCATTATTGAGATTTTACTGTATTTATAATATGTTTGACTTGTAATATTTATTTTACAAGCAGTGACTTGCCATTTTCCATTTCCAATCTCTAGCCCACGTTTCTGCGTCCGGCGCAACATTTATTTCTTCATAGTCTACATTATTGTCGGCTAGGAGAATTCTTATAGCCTCACATCGTCCTGGAATACAAAGATTGCACACCTATGGAACATTTTGTCATGTGAACATTTGTCTATTCTGTGTTAAAGCGCCAAGTCCTAACAATATATCATTTATATAATCATAATGCTTTTATAGGTCAGTCAAATTAACACCGAGACCATGTACTTTATCCGGACATTGAACTAAGGATTTCCTGTTGGTAAGAGACCGACTACCGGTTGATATAACCGAACGAACATTGGCACATGGATACGATAAAATATACAATACAGATGGCGCGATTATCGAAAATAATCGAAAAATCGTCGCTAGACATCCGACGTCGGCGACAATCGATTATGAACTACAATAATCGATTATAATCGAAAAATTTGACCGAAGTTTTATTTCAATAAGATGATATTACAAACATTCAAATTTTAAAGTTATAAACCCGGGTGTACTTTCACATCTTTAATCTAGTAAATACAGGTACACAACATCTAGTCAATATAGTAGTCAAATATTTATTGAAGGTTAAAATGTTCTTATGATATAAAAGTAATGTAAAATCCCATTGATGTTAAATGTAGTTCAAAAAGAGATAAATACATTTGTATGAATGAATTAAATTTAAATAGTGTCAGCAAAATACTTATACTAAGAAGCTAAATATTTCGATTATTTCCGATTTGATTATGAGTTTTCAAACCGAACCGATAATCGATTATGATATTTATCCGAGTATCCATCACTAATATTTTAGAACTAAATAATGCACGTATATATATTGGACAAACACTATGGAATTCAATTGTTCAAAACTTAACTTTTGTTATATGAATTATTGAAGACATTCATTTTGGCGAATTATTCTTAATATGAAAAATGGTGTATTTACCTCTGACGGGAAAATAGTACAATCTGTATGAAGACACTGCAATAGTAAATTGAACAGAAAGGTTAAGGCATTTGTGATAATACAATGTAGAGAAATATGGTATTTTGTAAAGATAAAATATGGACGACATAAATGCACTCCAATCACACATATGCCATTTTGTTCATGCTCTTTATATAAGTAGATCTTATTCATGTTCGACTTTGTCGACGACATATTGTTCATTTTAAGATAACTGTTGCATTTAACATCATTCTGATACGCCTGGTTAGCCCAATGACCTTGTGCTTCCGGTCAAAACGAAATGAAGCTCACAAATAATGTTATCAACCGAATAATAATCTCGTGTATAAACTTTATAAAACAAATTCTTTATAAAACCATTTCATTTTCATAATCCACATCGATATGAAATTTATGTACAGTCGGACCTCGGTCATTTGAATTCATCGGGTCCAAGATTTTACTTGGAATAGCTCATTTTAATTAGACGTGCCTAAGAAGAGTCATCGGTACCTGCTATTCATTTCGGATCATACCAAGTATTCGGATAGAAGGTTGTCGAATAAGCGAGGTTCAATTATAATTACAAATTACAAAGCTTAAACAAAACATATTTCAGAAAAACGGTATGGTCATTCTACTCGTTACTAAAGCAACACATTGACGTTATAGCGGGGCCGGATATCATATTCCGCTTTAAAGTAAAATACTTTAGTTGATTTGAACAATTTCTAAATAAGATATTTTGGTTTCTACGTGATCGTTGTTTCTGTTAGTAAATAACAAAGCATTGAACATGAATGTCTTATAAAAACAGAATAACCAGAATGGTCAAATTTAATAATCTATCTGCAGTATGTTCAACTGGCTATAAAGTTATCATACAGCAGGCGACATTGGTGTTAACACACAGTCTATAGTCAAGTTCAATTGAAAATGGTTTTAAATTGCACCAAAATCGTAATATAAACTGGAAGAACGCAGCTCTTCTATAGTTTGATTTGAACCAGATGATTCATTCATAATAATGTAAATATGATGAACTGATTTTAACAAAAATGTTCGATCAATAACAAAATCTATAGATCTAAAGAAAAAGAAATAAAGGTTTAATACATACTTGCACGTAGGAGATAAGTTCTGTTCTGTTATATTCATTGTCCTAGATTCACAATATAGGGTGATCAAACACTATCCTTGTATATTTGGATACTGCACAGCCGTACATATTCGCTGGTGATTAAATTAAGTTTTGTTGAGTAAGAATCTGTTTTACGATGTAATATTTTATTTATATTTTATGTGGTGTGCTACATAAGGTATCTGGTCATAATTTTTTTCTTAAATTTAACTGCCGTAAAAATATATGATTATTAGGTAAGATCGCAAAATATAGATTGGTCGACAAGTGATGACTTTACAGTATAACCATGCAGGGTATTTGCAAAATGTTAACCCCCGTTGATAAGCGTGATGTCATTTGAACAATTTCATTTGTATAGACATTTAACCTCAAGGTATTTAGAGATAACATAACTAGGACAATATCAATATACTTCAAGTATCCAGATCTATATGAACGTGCTGCTTGTGTGGCACTTCTGCTCCGTGTTATCAGGGTATTACGTGTGGTATCAAAGCAGACGCATTTATATTCACGGTCAATTTTACTTTACGTTGATTTCATTTGTTGACAGCTACAAGATTTGATCGCAGGAGAATGTCACGAGTTATTTTATTACTCGATATAAAGACAGCAATCTTTCTTGCAGCGTACTCATTTATTACATATTAACATAAGAATATATAATTTAAGTGATACGTTATTGTAGATTCATGGTATATGGTATTTGATGTTGGATCGTATAGGCCGCTCAAGACTAAACATAGTTATCATGTACAGTCTTTATACCGACCGAAAGGCAAACGGACTCATCATGTGTAATTTGGTCATATGAGCCACTTCATCCAATATACCTGTTAGGGTCCACTTCTATTATGCACTTCGGTGGTCACCACGGGGACAGTACGCCAGTGGGTATTATGCAGCAAAACGTCAAATCGCAAATCCCATTTACTACTTGGTTCCCTGGACGCACATTGCAACACCCATCCCTCATAGTCACAGGGGTACCATGAGTGCGGATAAACAAAGGGACATGAACTCTATGTCTTGAGTACAGTTTATCTTAAGTGTAACTAAATTTCCTACTTGATTAGTTTAAACATGATGTAGCTGATTAACTGCGTATTTAACATCGACACGCAATAAATCCGAACCTAGAATCAATCTTTGAATTGGGTTTTGGTAACACAACCAGATCGCCGGAATAATCTGAAATAAACCAGGGTTAATACGACAAAAGAAAAAAGTAATTTAGCCTCATACTAAGTGTAAGGTAACCGTGTTAGTAAGTTGCACATATCATTTAAAACTACGGTGTATCGTTAGGGACATCGTGGTATCGCCCCCTTCGCGCACTGGGCGATGGCACGATACGATGGCGTTTGAGCTCGTGAGCAGAGTATATTCTAAAAGTTGAGTGATGAATGTTAAGTAACGATTATAATTCAGCGTCCGTATATGTTGCTGAACTTTACATCGTTGTTTCCCTTTGTATACATTAGACGTATTTATTTAATGGTAGTAGTTTATTTTAGTCACACTTATTATGTTAATTAATTGTTATCTTTATTTAGAAACTGTTCAAAGTTAAGACTATAGTTCATTACACTCAGAGTAATATATTAAGCATATCAAATGGAAAAATAATGCCAATTTACATAAATGAAGGCCAACATTAGATAAAGTGAATACGTGTTATTTGTGAATTATTTAAAGTAATTACCGATGTAATACGAATATTGGACTAATGCGAGCACAACATTTTTTCTGCGTGTCGTATTTTAACAAGAACTATTTTGAAAAATATGGTCGGTGCAATTTGAAGGCTAAGATTTGTTGTGCAACATAAAAAATGCCGATATGTTACGATTGCTGGTCACTCCAGATCCAAAAAGGATTTCGGTAAATTCACCGAAAATCAGTAAGGCAACGTACCCCTTATCGAAAGGTTAACAAATCCGCGTAAGGGTTACAATCGTTGTTCGGTTGTAGAGAAGTGGGTTTAGTGGTTAACGTAAGATTTGATTGGTTTACACAACACTGACATGCAAATAGCAAAGCCATGTTAGTACGGCTGCACCGAAAAAAACCCGAATCGTTAAGGATGGCATAAGCATGTTATTCGTACGGAAAAAATACTACAGGTATATTCCTGTTTGAATAGACGAAGCGAAATGTGTATGGTGTCTACTTAATGAGCTCCACATCCCGCCTGGTTAGCTCTGTCGGTAGAGCACACGAATGTTAATCTGGAGGTTCGAATCCCGGGACAAATTCACTGAATATAATACATCCGAAGTCATGTGTCCCCCATCACTGATTCACGAAGGGAAATTGTTATTTTCTTTTGAAAGAACAGGTTGGTTCTCCAAGAACGACGGTTAGGTCAAATGACCTCCGTCACATGACTGAAATACTTATGAAGACGGCAAAAAAGACCGCAACTACATAACCAATACAACTTGTTATACTATTTGATCTGTTCATATGAATGCATGAGGGTGTTCTAGGGCGTTCACAACATTTAATGACTCAGCACTATATACGCCGTTGTGGAAATGCTGTCTTTTATAGAATGAGACTGATTATACAACACAATCGTAGTGGAAATATCAGTCTGAACTTACCGAGGAATAGTATATTGGATTTGTTGATTAAGCTTCACCTTTGACAACCCTGCTTAGTGCAATGCCAGTTTCTATTTAAAAGCGTTATGGCAGGATTGTACGAGATGTGTTATATAACACATATACAATAATTCCATATCTGCAGTTAAGTATACGTATAAATAAATAGTCATTATGGTAAGCCGTCCATCAATAGATCGTGAATCTCCGGGTAATTTCGTTCAACATCGGTAACGTCGTACGTTCTCGGAATTCAATCGGTTAGTCCGGATGAAAAAAAAACTCATTTTTAAATATTCAATTTTGGAAATAACAAATAGTGCTTTATAATTTGAAATACAAATAAAACAGACTCGAAAAAATACAATTCTTGTTATTTCAATTTAGAGTGGGCACGATGATATTTTATACGCTTTTGTTTTGCTACGAGAGTATATCAGGATTACTGAACAACGGCAGGGTCTAGGGATACTCAAGATTTAAGTCAAAAGAAAATAAAACAAGGCCAAAGAAGCAGCGAAATCTCGCAGGTCAAGTATTCATTGATCACAATTTCGTTGGTGGACATTTATGTAACGGCGAAGTCTGTGAAATTGAGGATTGTCCAATGTCGATTAGTTTAAAAATAGGAAAACATGTAAACAGAAGTGGATGGAGATAAGGGAGACGTATCGTCGAGTTGGGCGTCCTTCTTTCCAATCTATAAACCTGCAAATTCTGTGGTTTGGGGCCTGTACCACTAACATTTTCAATGTGGTTGGGGAGTTACATAGAGGAGTGGGTGGATACTTGTATGTAAAGTGTAACAACATAGACTGTGGCAAAATCAACATTGCAACATACGGCAAAACTCACCGCGAAACACGAGGAAGTAAGAGCATCCCCAGTTTTGCTGTTAACACCAAGCTTGGCACGGGTAAGTGTTTAGAAAAAATATGCAAATTTAAAAGTTTGTTTATGCAGTATGTTCGGCATGTGGTTTGAACTGACAGAACACAAGCTCAGCACTGTTAACAGTGTAACCATTTTTAAAACATTTTTCTAAATACTTTATCATGATTCGTTTAGTGTATACATTATTCTAAACACTTGATCATATTACATTTGGTACACATGTGTAATTACCAGCTCATAGTTGGTATAAAGCTCGCACGTGCTTTGTAATGTTTTGTATGTTGCTGACTCATAATATATCAGCTATTCTCAATTCTATTTCGATTGTTGTTGTGATAGTTTTGCCAAGAACAGCTTATTGTCTACATGTTCAGTTGCGTCCAATCAATTTGATGAAAATTATATGATATTATACATATTGATCATTAACTAACATTGTTTCCAGCAATGATTGACAGTCTTGGTGGTCCTGGTATTAAAACAAAACAGATATCTTCAATGTTATTACCGCATGTAATCATACTAGATTTACTAAATATGTTATTCTTATCTGTAACTGTCATTCCCCGGAATACTAGTAGATCAATAATTATAAATACTAGTGTACAGTTTTATGCTGAATATTATTTGTACTGTGTACTTTATGTTATATTATCTGTATTATATATGTAGTTCGTGCGCCAAAGGTCTAGAATCTAGAAATAAACTATCCTATGTACACCAAACATGTTACTTGCAATATAATCTAGACCAAAATAAAAACCGCAAAGTTTTGAAATAGCGAGGCAGCTTAGAAAATAATTGTGCATTTTTTAGTAGAGGCATGAAATTTGGCATTATGATAGGTGAGATGATACTTAACAATTTTGGATATGGACCCCAAGTAGCAGCGGCCTGTGGTAAAAATGGCCGCCATTTTTAAAAATGGCCGCCAAATGCCGATATTGATTTTGAGAGTGTGTCAAAATGTGAACAGAAATAATTCAAAACATAGTTATTTTGTCATTGCTACGTCTACACTAACCCTGCACCAACCATTTATGTTTCGCAAACAAATAATATACAAGAAAATCATTGATGCAAAGCATCAAAGGTCGCCGCTAAAGAATTGAATGAAATTTTGTTATTTACATTCTTTTGTACAAAAAACATGTAACTAAAGTATTACACTCCATTTTACACGTAAACAAAAAATATTAATCTGTTTACTGCCCAGTTCCAACTTCTCTGTATATAGCAAGGTCTTTGTTCACAAAAATAATAATATTTAAAATTACATTCTTTGAATCTTTTACAAATTCTCATTAAGTTTCTAAATATTTATCTCAGACTATCATGACAATCAAAATTTATCACCGGAACACATTTTCTTTTCTGATCCATACGTACGTAAACAATAAGCTTAGAATAAGCACTACTATTATCTAAATATTTATTTCATACAGTTAACGCATCACTTCTATTTGTTATAATTTGTTGTGTAAAAGATTCAAAGAATGCAATTTTAATTATTATTAGGCCACAACAAATTATTTGTTTGTTCTTTTTTTTTTCAAACTGTCATTTATTAAAGCGAGCGAGCGAAAAAAAGAGTATATTATGGTATCAGTATGAAGCTGAAAACTGTAGTTGCTGGCACCACCCTAAACTATGAATAAACAGCGTATCACCGTAACAAATTCCTTCATACTGCAGTTTCATCTCCGTTAGTACATGCAAGGAGAAATTATCAGCGATGACTATAAAATATATAATATTATAATTATGAACTGCCCACTTCAAGAAAATTTCAATAGCACATGTGAAATACAGGTAAAACAGTCAACGCGAATACTTTTTCTCCTTCACAGGACAAAACGACAGGCAAAGACACATTTTTTACCCGTCGCAACAATGTTTTACCTGTTGCAACAATGTTTTACCTGTTGCAACAATGTTTTACCTGTCACAACAATTTCTTACCTGTCGCAATGTTTTGAACAGGATTAACAACTTACAATCCTTATTTTAAATGTTGTTTTATGTATAACCATTATAATTAAGCAAGATTTCTCAGTTTTATTGTTCAAGTAAAGGTCATGACTATCTCATCATCATTAAATACTAGCCATGGCCTACCTTCTTCAACGAACTAATCAACTTCCGATCAACTGGAAGTCTCGTCTTTTGCTCACTAGATGAATTTGGCAATCTTGGCTTGCGCTGGCTTTTTTTCTTGAGCCAATTTTGGAACCAGTCGGTTTCAGTCATTTGGGGGCTACATCACAGCACGCGATCAACAAATATTTAGTGCAGTTTGTCCCCTCAATCCCCTATATTCTATAGCATAGGACTTTGTTATTTCAATGTAATCCTTTTTAGTGTTTCTTTGAAATTGCTTTTAATAGTCTACAAATCATTCCTAATTGAGCTTGTGGGATGATTCAATGTAGCACTGTTATCTAATTTCTTGTCTATTTTATTCTTGTTATTCAAGTTTAAACAAACATCTCACTATCAATTATTAATTATTCAAATTGAAAGATGAAGACAATGTATACTCCCAAACACAAGTCAATCAAGTGCAAAAAGCAATACATGTTTCAAACAGTCGGCTGTACATAAAAACTAGGTCACAAATGAAACATAAACTAAACATACAGTGAGGTAAATTGTATGTGAATAGTCAGAGCACAGACTATGAGACATAAACCATCAGTATATACTTGCGAAAATAATAGTATTCTGAATTTACTATAATAATTTTTTCATTCCTCGTAAAATACGGAGCGGGCGTCATTACGGACCGTACGGTACGGATTTTATCGTATAATAGACCCGAAAACGAAAGTGATTGCATGGTTATCACATTCATTGCTTTTAACCGCGTTTATCATATAAATTGAGTGGAATAAAACATTCGCAAACGGTAAATATTTCGCCCAAATTAGAAAGTCATACTTTTCGACGGGACCGCTTTTCGATTATTTGATTTTTCTTGAGCAATTTCCGAAAATAAACGGTGCTAACTGAGCATTTTCTGAAATCGTGCACCACATGAGGGAATCTAAAAATAAACTTTCCGTAGACTGGTTTCAAATATTTTATCAGTCAAAATAGACCTTGACCATTTGGAATCGTGCACCACATGAGGGAATAAATTAAAAGATTTTAAAATGAAATAAAATAAAACAATAAAAAGATATTACAAATACTTTTTCTGTAAAACTTTATTGTCAGTGGGTAAAATTATCTTGAATCGAATAATCTTGGAAAAAAAATAAGTCACGTGTCCCTCCACGTACAAAAAAAGTCACGTGCCCCTCCATGTACAAAAAAATATCCCATTCCATACAGTACGCCGCACTTCAGTGCGGCGACAATGAATATGACAAAAGGTAAAGAAAAAATGGCTGCCAACACACTTATAGATAGGCACATTTCACAGGCTATTTTAGAAAATCATTACATTTTCGTCAAAACAGCGCCCACTATATGCACAAACTACTGTACACTTCAAATATGTTTTAAAACATGAACAAATGCAACAAAAAAATTTCTTACATGCATAGTTGATCATTTCATTCACGTTATCCGAGCATGAGGAAAGTCAGTCCAAATAGGTTTCCACGCATATGATGTAGCTTTTTCGATTACAACGTTCACATGACCAGCAATTAAGAGTTTTCTAGGGACGTCAAGTTGGTTACTTATTCCCTATTCCCTATTCGTTACTTATTCCCTATTCCCTATTCGTTACCTATTCGTTACCTATTCCCTATTCCCTATTCGTTACCTATTCCCTATTCCCTATTCGTTACCTATTCGTTACTTATTCCCTATTCCCTATTCGTTCCCTATTCGTTCCCTATTCGTTCCCTATTCGCTTTTTCTACATTGCATCTTTTAATTATTTCTTTTCATGTCCCTGGTGTTAGCTAGAGGTTTGTAGAGTTGAAAAACCTTGTTAGCGCACACGTACCAGGTTCTGCGCTCGACTGATACCCTGTTACCTATTTGTTCCCTATTCGATCCCTATTGGCTTTTTCTACATTGACCTTTTTGAATGATTTCTTTTCATGTCCCTGGTGTTAGCTAGAGGTTTGTAGAGTTGAAAAAACCTTGTTAGCGCACATTTACCAATTTCTGCGCTCGACTGATACCCTGTTACCTATTCGTTACCTATTCGTTACCTATTCGTTCCCTATTCGCTTTTTCTACATTGACCCTTTTGAATAATTTCTTTTCAGGTCTCTGGTGTTAGTTCTAGGTTTGTAGATATGAAAAAACCTAGTAAGTGTATATGTACCAATTCTGCGCTTGACTGATACCCTGTTACCTATTCGTTACTTATTCGTTCCCTATTCGCATTTTCTACATGGACCCTTTTGAATGATTTCTTTTCAGTTCTCGGGTGTTAGTTCTAGGTTTGTAGAGTTGAAATAACCTTGTTAGCGCATATGTACCAGTTTCTGCTCTCGACTGATACCCTGTTACCTATTCGTTACCTATTCGTTACTTATTCGTTCCCTGTTCGCCTTTTCTACATTGCATCTTTTAAATGATTTCTTTTCATGTCCCAGGTGTTAGCTGGAGGTTTGTAGAGTTGAAAAAACCTTGTGAGCGCATATGTACCAGTTTCTGCGCTTGACTGATACCCTGTTACCTATTCGTTACCTATTCGTTACTTATTCGTTCCCTGTTCACTTTTTCTACCTATTCGTTACCTATTCGTTATTTGTTACATATTCGTTCCCTATTCACTTTTTCTACAAATTGCATCTTTAAAATGATTTCTTTTCAGGTCTCTGGTGTTAGTTCTAGGTTTGTAGATATGAAAAAACCTTGTTAGCGCATATGTACCAGTTTCTGTGCTCGACTGATACCCTGTTACCTATTCGTTACCTATTCGTTCCCTATTCGCTTTTTCTACATTGACCCTTTTGAATGATTTCTTTTCAGGTCTCTAGTGTTAGTTCGAGGTTTGTAGAGTTGAAAAAACATTGTTAGCGCATATGTACCAGTTTCTGCGCTTGACTGATATCCTGTTACCTATTCGTTACTTATTCGTTCCCTATTCGCATTTTCTACATGGACCCTTTTGAATGATTTTTTTTCAGGTCTCTGGTGTTAGTTCGAGGTTTGTAGAGTTGAAAAAACCTTGTTAGCGCATATGTACCAGTTTCTGCGCTTGACTGATACCCTGTTACCTATTCGTTCCCTATTCGTTCCCAATTCGCTTTTTCTACATTGACCCTTTTGAATGATTTCTTTTCAGGTCTCTGGTGTTAGTTCAAGGTTTGTATAGTTGAAAACCTTGTTAGCGCTTATGTACCAGTTTCTGCGCTTGACTGATACCCTGTTACCTATTCGTTACCTATTCGTTACTTATTCGTTTCCTATTCACTTTTTCTACATTGCATCTTTTAAATGATTTTTTTTCATGTCCCTGGTGTTAGCTAGAGGTTTGTAGAGTTGAAAAAACCTTGTTAGCGCACACGTACCAGTTTCTGCGCTCGACTGATACCCTGTTACCTATTCGTTCCCTATTCGTTCCCTATTCGTTCCCTATTCGCTTTTTCTGCATTGACCCTTTTGAATGATTTCTTTTCATGTCCCTGGTGTTAGCCTGATTTGTAGAGTTGAAAAAACCTTGTTAGCGCACATGTACCAGTTTCTGCGCTCGACTGATACCCTGTTACCTATTCGTTACCTATTCGTTACCTATTCGTTCCCTATTCGCTTTTTCTACATTGACCCTTTTGAATGATTTCTTTTCATGTCCCTGATGTTAGTTCGAGGTTTGTAGAGTTGAAAAAACCTTGTTAGCGTATATGTACCAGTTTCTGCGCTCGACTGATACCCTGTTACCTATTCGTTACCTATTCGTTCCCTATTCGTTCCCAATTCGCTTTTTCTACATTGACCCTTTTGAATGATTTCTTTTCAGGTCTCTGGTGTTAGTTCAAGGTTTGTATAGTTGAAAAACCTTGTTAGCCCATATGTACCAGTTTCTGCGCTCGACTGATACCCTGTTACCTATTCGTTACCTATTCGTTACTTATTCGTTCCCTATTCGCCTTTTCTACATTGCATCATTTAAATGATTTCATTTCATGTCCCAGGTGTTAGCTGGAGGTTTGTAGAGTTGAAAAAACCTTGTGAGCGCATATGTACCAGTTTCTGCGCTTGACTGATACCCTGTTACCTATTCGTTACCTATTCGTTACTTATTCGTTCCCTATTCACTTTTTCTACATTGCATCTTTTAAATGATTTTTTTTCATGTCCCTGGTGTTAGCTAGAGGTTTGTAGAGTTGAAAAAACATTGTTAGCGCACACGTACCAGTTTCTGCGCTCGACTGATACCCTGTTACATATTCGTTACCTATTCGTTACCTATTCGTTCCCTATTCGCTTTTTCTGCATTGACCCTTTTGAATGATTTCTTTTCATGTCCCTGGTGTTAGCTCGAGGTTTGTAGACTTGAAAAAACCTTGTGAGCTCATATGTACCAGTTTCTGCGCTTGACTGATACCCTGTTACCTATTTGTTACCTATTCGTTCCCTATTCGCTTTTTGTACATTGCATCTTTTAAATGATTTCTTTTCAGGTCTCTGGTGTTAGTTCGAGGTTTGTATAGTTGAAAAAACCTTGTTAGCGCATATGTACCAATTCTGCGGTCGACTGATACCCTGTTACCTATTTGTTACCTATTCGTTACCTATTCGTTCCCTATTCGCTTTTTCTACTTTGACCCTTTTGAATGATTTCTTTTCAGGTCTCTGGTGTTAGTTCTAGGTTTGTAGATATGAAAAAACATTGTCAGTGTATATGTACCAATTCTGCAAGAATGTAGCTTCAATTGAGGCAACCGAGGCAGCTGCCTCGGCAATGCTCTGTAAAAATAAAGCAAAAGAAAAAGGGAAAAAGGGAAACAAACGAGAGAAAAAAGAAAGACAAATACTTCATTCTTATATTTTCTAAAAGTTCCACCTCGTGAAGCAGGCTTTGGTTAGTTGTATGCGTCCTCATCATGAAAAGCAATCATTGGTTATAAATCCCTTTTGTTTGGGTATTTTTTTATTCAAGCTCGTCTTTAAACAATTACAGGGTCAAGACTCTTGACTCTGTATTACTTGACAGAAAGATTCTTTATATCTGACAAGCAGTCAGGAAAGTTAGCAAAGGACCAGGTTCTATAAGGGGTGTTTTTGGCCCCAAATCAGATGTTTATGAAACTATTGTCAAATGAAAGACATAAACTCACTGTGTATGATTTTAACATTTTTATTTCATTTTCTTTCTTTTTTGTTGCCATGGCAACCATTTCTTCTTATTACTAAATAATGCAAAAATCAGTGTTTAATAAAATTAAGCATATATACTGAGAGCAAAATGTTGTATAGTGACACTGACTTGTATAACAATGTCTAAATAAGTATGACATGTGTTGCTATGATAACCATGTAGAGTTTTTGTTCAGCCAATTGATACTTGAGTCTTTTTTTAGTATCCTCAACAGTTTTTTAAACACATTACACAATGAACAAATGCATAAACAGCATTAATATGAAGCATAACACTTTACAATATAAATAAATGTAATTCATAATGATGATTTATTAGAGTCATAAAACTTTACAGGAATGTTCACCAGCATGTGTAGTTTTGCACCTGGGGTTTCATGTTTGGATGTGTCCAGTAAGTGCAGAGTTATGTCCCTTGACACATTGCGTACAGAAATGGATGACATATTTTGCATCATGGAAATCAATGTCAACTAGAATGCGTCCAAAGAACACAGACGCCCCCACTTGCAGCCTTTGTCACAAAAGCAAATGCTATTATTCTGCTCATAGTTTGTGAATGGATATCAAAATTACCAAGTGAACAACTGTACTGATTATGGTGATAAGTCAAGGGCCATAACTTTGCACTTACTGGGCGTAACCATACATGAAACCCCAGATGCACAACTATACAGGTTGATGAACATTCATGTAAAGTCTTATGACACTGGCTCATATATTTTTGGAGATATGAGTGACGCAAGATTACATACTCTGTAGGCTATGTTTTAACTAAGTCAAGTGCCATAACTTACTGGGCACAGCCAAACATGACACCCCAGGTGCACAACTACACATGCTGGTGAATATTCTTGTAAAGTTTTATGACTGTCTCAAATACTTTTGGAGATATGTGTGATACAAGATTGCATACTCTGTAGGCTATATTATAACTAAGTCAAGGGTCATAACTCTGCACTTACTTGACACAACCAAACATGAAACCCCAGGTGCAAAAACTACACATGCTTGTTAACATTCCTGTAATGTTTTATGAATCTGCCTCATATACTTTTGGAGATATGAGTGACACAAGATTTTGTGACGGACAGACGGACAAGGGCAAATCTATTTGCCCCCCCCCCCCCCCGCTTCAAAGTGGGGGCATAAAAATGAAATAAATACTTTGAGATTGCACTTATGTACTATATATGTCTGACGTATTGTTCAGATAGTTTGAGATCACACTTATGTACTAGATATGTCTGACTTATTGTTCATATAAGTTTGCGATTACACTTATGTACTAGCTATGCCTAACTTTCCTGACTGCTTGTCGGATATAAAGAATCTTTCTGTCAAGTAATACTGAGTCAAGAGTCTTGACCCTGTAATTGTTTAAAGACGAGCTTGAATAACAAAATACCTAAACAAAAGGGTTTTATAACCAATGATTGTGAAAAGCAAATTATTTAAGCATAATATTTGTATAGCTTTTCTAGATGAGGACGCATACAACTAGCCAAAGCCTGCTTCACGAGGTGGAACTTTTAGAAAATATAAGAATGAAGTATATGTCTTTCTTTTTTTCTCGTTTGTTTCCCTTTTTCCTTTTTTTTTGCTTTATTTTTACAGAGCATTGCCGAGGCAGCTGCCTCGGTTGCCTCAATTGAAGCTACATTCTTGTAGTTCATGAAAACCATCATGTTTTTTGTAAACAAAAGTTCAAGTGAAGCAATTAATGACCAATTTGTTACTCTACTTTTTTCCGTTGTTCTCATTTCTCCGTTTCTCCATTTTTATAACTGCTTAAAAGGTTCATATACATGTATAATGAAGGGGACTGAAAATAATGACTTTGTCCTTTATCATATATATTCGTCCCAAACATATTCGTCACATTTACAAGGAAAAACAAAACATGTGTAGAAAAGTATTAATTGATTAACAGAACAGTACTTGGAATCAGAGACATATGTCTCTGTTGGAATCGTATTACGAATCATGAAATGAATTGATCAGGGTAATTGATAAAAATGAAATATAAACTTAATGAAGTGGCAGTATCTCCGTTAAAAAACCCCGTTTGCTCCTTTTAAAGAATACGATGTATTTTGACATATGAAATACAAACGACAGGGTAATTTCACCTCTTCGAACTCATAACTAACACCAGAGACAAGAAAATAGAAGAAATGAAATCATTCAAAAGGGTCATTGTAGAAAAAGCGAATAGGGAACGAATAAGTAACGAATAGGTAACAGGGTATCAGTCGAGCGCAGAATTGGTACATATGCACTAACAAGTTTTTTTTCATATCTACAAACTTAGAACTAACACCAGAGACCTGAAAAGAAATCATTCAAAAGGGTCAGTGTAGAAAAAGCGAATAGGGAACGAATAGGGAACGAATAGGTAACGAATAGGTAACGAATAGGTAACAGGGTATCAGTCAAGCGCAGAAACTGGTACATATGCGCTAACAAGGTTTGTTCAACTCTACAAACTTCGAACTAACACCAGAGACCTGAAAATAAATAATTCAAAAGGGTACATGTAGAAAATGTGAATAGGGAACGAATAAGTAACGAATAGGTAACAGGGTATCAGTCGAGCGCAGAATTGGTACATATGCACTAACAAGGTTTTTTCAACTCTACAAACCTAGAACTAACACCAGAGACCTGAAAAGGAATCATTCAAAAGGGTCCATGTAGAAAAAGCGAATAGGGAACGAATAGGTAACGAATAGGTAACAGGGTATCAGCCGAGCGCAGAAACTGGTACATATGCGCTAACAAGGTTTTTTCATATCTACAAACCTCGAGCTAACACCAGGGACATGAAAAGAAATCATTTAAAAGATGCAATGTAGAAAAAGCGAATAGGTAACGAATAGGTAACAGGGTATCAGTCAAGCGCAGAAACTGGTACATATGCGCTTACAAGGTTTTTTCAACTCTACAAACCTCGAACTAACACTAGAGACCTGAAAAGAAATCATTCAAAAGGGTCAATGTAGAAAAAGCGAATAGGGAACGAATAGGTAACAAATAGGTAACAGGGTATCAGTCGAGCACAGAAACTGGTACATATGCGCTAACAAGGTTTTTTCAACTCTACAAACCTCGAGCTAACACCAGGGACATGAAAATAAATAATTTAAAAGATGCAATGTAGAAAAGGCGAATAGGGAACGAATAAGTAACAAATAAGTAACGAATAGGTAACAGGGTATCAGTCGAGCACAGAAACTGGTACATGTGCGCTAACAAGGTTTTTTCAAGTCTACAAACCTCGAGCTAACACCAGGGACATGAAAAGAAATCATTCAAAAGGGTCAATGCAGAAAAAGCGAATAGGGAACGAATAGGGAACGAATAGGGAACGAATAGGTAACAGGGTATCAGTCGAGCGCAGAAACTGGTACGTGTGCGCTAACAAGGTTTTTTCAACTCTGCAAACCTCTAGCTAACACCAGGGACATGAAAAAAAAATCATTTAAAAGATGCAATGTAGAAAAAGTGAATAGGGAACGAATAAGTAACGAATAGGTAACGAATAGGTAACAGGGTATCAGTCAAGCGCAGAAACTGGTACATATGCGCTAACAAGGTTATTTCAACTCTACAAACCTAGAACTAACACCCGAGAACTGAAAAGAAATCATTCAAAAGGGTCCATGTAGAAAATGCGAATAGGGAACGAATAAGTAACGAATAGGTAACAGGGTTTCAGTCAGGCGCAGAATTGGTACATATACACTTACTAGGTTTTTTCATATCTACAAACCTAGAACTAACACCAGAGACCTGAAAAGAAATCATTCAAAAGGGTCAATGTAGAAAAAGCGAATAGGGAACGAATAGGTAACGAATAGGTAACGAATAGGTAACGAATAGGTAACAGGGTATCAGTCGAGCGCAGAAACTGGTAAATGTGCGCTAACAAGGTTTTTTCAACTCTACAAACCTCTAGCTAACACCAGGGACATGAAAAGAAATCATTCAAAAAGGTCAATGTAGAAAAAGCGAATAGGGAACGAATAGGGAACGAATAGGTAACAGGGTATCAGTCGAGCGCAGAACCTGGTATGTGTGCGCTAACAAGGTTTTTTCAACTCTACAAACCTCTAGCTAACACCAGGGACATGAAAAGAAATAATTAAAAGATGCAATGTAGAAAAGGCGAATAGGGAACGAATAGGGAACGAATAGGGAATAGGGAATAAGTAACGAATAGGTAACGAATAGGGAATAGAGAATAGGTAACGAATAGGTAACGAATAGGGAATAGGGAATAGGTAACGAATAGGTAACGAATAGGGAATAGGGAATAAGTAACGAATAGGGAATAGGGAATAAGTAACCAACTTGACGTCCCTGAGTTTTCTACGTTTCCCATATATGCTCTGCTTGATGACATCTATACATTACTTTTCGTCAAAACAGTGTCCACTACATGCACAGAGTCCTTTGCACTTTAGATTAGCTTTAGAAGACTGCGGCAAGCCTTTTTACAGGCACATTTTATCAGCTCGTAGCATGTTTTCTGGATTGAGGAAGGTCTGTCCAAATAGGTTGCCATCCGTCGGATGTAACATTTTCCCATCCCCATTCCCCAGGACTAGGAAGTTGGGGGGTTTTCTGCAAGCATGTGCCCCATATATGCCCTGCCTGATAGGTTGCACGCTTCATATGTTGGACCAACGCAGCTTTTGTTGGGGGGATGGTTTCTAAAGCCCTGGAACCCTTGGAGAATAACTGCTGCCGAGCTGTATGAATATTGCGATGTTCACTTGTGCGCTCATAAAGAAGTATTACAAACCTTTCTATTTCACTAATACTGTCTTCTGAAATGACATCAGGCTGGTTGGCAAGATCCATAAAAACAGTTGTGACAGTTGGACAAACAAGACAGGTATCCAAGCACTCTTTTTCCCATTTCCAGCAAAAAAGGATACAACATCACACCCTGTGAGTGCGTGGAATGCGGGTAAGGCCTTTGCTTTATTTTCCCCAAGCTGATTAGCTATTTCATGGGCAGCAATGTAGCGAAAGTGTTTTTTTCTATCCCAAATGCTATCCAGACTTAATTGGCACAAATGTGACACATGTTTGCAATTGTTAGCACGACAACATCAGTGTCACAGGTTCTTACAAGTATCCGCCCATGTCCTGATTGTGCGGCATCCAATAAGTGAAGCATAATGCGCGAATCTGCTTCTTCGTGAGAACAAGGTTCTAATGTGTTGTTGTCATCTCGTCTTGGAGAACAAAGAACTCTTTCATCACATGTACTCAATAAGTCTTTCCCTTCAATCTCTTCATTGGTGATGCTCTAAGCAAGTAAATGAAAAAGTTCGGTTTTGTTGTCATTGACCCTTAAGACGCTCTTCCAGTTTCCGGGCATACGTGCTGTGGGAATAACTCTGCGCCGGGTTCCAGATCCTCTCATTTCTCGTGTGGATGCCTTCAGACTGTCTTCACGGTAGACGTCCCACACAAGGTCACCTCTGTGCACTGACTCAAGTTGATTCTTTACATAAGTTATGAAGATATTCCTGGCGTAATCTTCAAACGTGGTTGATGTTCCAGTGGGTAACATATGGACAAGCATTGACGCATCAAATACTTTCGCATCAACAACTGGTGGTCCATCTTGACAGTTGGAGAGACCTTCCAAACATGTGAGTAAATTTGACTTTGTGCCGTCTCTAAGTTTACTAGATTTGGATAATGATGGCGGCCATGGTTGGTTTTCATATTTGAAAAACTCGGCTAAGTCTCCATCTCTTGACTGACAAGCTATGTACAATCGTGAAAAAAGGGCACAGTCCTCCTTCACCATTGTAAGTTGCGCCTTCTGGCTTGATGTTGGTTTCCCTCCAGGTCGACTGAATAAGGGGAGTGTGTTCCTTTGTATCGGATCAGTGATGGGCTTCGAAGCTTCAATGCATCTTTCATTTACAAAGGCACCATACTGCTCCTGTCCGATACGGGTTACATCAGCAACACTTTGAACAACAGCGTCACTCATTATCTCCTTGGTGCCAATAGTGAGCAAATCTCCACTGTCCTCTTCAAAGGGGTTCCCCATTTACTCAATCACGGCAACCAGAGATGTGACATCTTTTGCAAATGCCCTTTGTATACTCTGAATCTGGTCACGATGATGTTTCGCGTTTGAGGCCGATTTTGAAGAGCTCTCTTCAAATTCATTGATCATTCTCGATAGTTCTGGTCCTCCTAGCATCCATCGCCGTAAGGCGCTAGGGTTTTCGGTAAGTCCTACCACCCGCCATCACCTTTGACTAAAGCATTAACCTGCTCGTGCGCTCGCCATACACTTCTGCTTGGTCCCATTGGATTTGCTTCGCTAAGGCAAAGAGTGGCTGATCCATGGTGAGTACTGGAATCTGTTGAGGGTTCAGGTGGTTTACAACTTCTTGAACTTGTTTGGAAGTCGTCTAACGGATATTCTAGTTGCATGCCTGTGTGTATATTTTGATTGTGGGACGGACGGACGGACGGACGGAAGGAAGGACGTTCAAAAGACGGACAGACGAACGAATATATACATTATATATGAATGGACAGATCACTGAATACCGGACAAAATGCTGAGCAAATGATTAAAACTGTGCGCAACCATTTGATTTTAATAGTCATATATACATGCTAAAGAACAATATTTAACCTATTACATGTATAGTTCGTCACATTTTCAGTGTTTTATCACGATTAAATGTAAACAATACTATAAATACACTAATAATGCATTCGGAAACGAGAACATTTGTGTCGATTGAAATATAATTCATTTAAAAAATCAGCGAAAAGTCGATCTTTGTTTTTTATGGCGGCCATTTTGAAAATGGCGGCCATTTCAACCAGGAGGTGCTGTCACGTGGGGTCCATATACAAAAATGTTCAGTATGATCTGATATAACTTTGTGCCAAACGGGATGCTTCTACTAAAAAATGCACAATTCCGTCAATAATGTTTGCTTAGCGGCCTCGCTAAAGCACATGAAATAAGACCATTAAACCCGAAATCAAAAGCATCGACAATGATCTCCCATGTATTTAAAACTCTTTCCGATTTTAATTGAATTATTAGAAAGCTTTGCTTAATTTGTTCAAGATACCTGAACATGCATTTTGTATACTCCAAACCATTTGTTTGTCAAGTTCTAAAAGATTCTCCACACCACTCCGATACTTTTGTTTGATCTATCGGCCAAAACTCCTGTCTGAAGAGCCTGTTACGGATGGATATACAGTTGAACCTCGTTCTTCCGAATTTATCGGTTTCGAATAGCCCATTGCATTTCGACGTGCATAAGAAGATAAATCGGGACCTGAAATTTATTTCGGATGATACCGAGTATTCGGATAGAAGGGTGTCGAATAAGTGAGGTACTACTGTAGTATAAAACGTAATACATTTCATCTCTCATGGCAACACATTTGGTGTATCCATCGCAATATGTACTGCGTGTTTATTTAATGCATGATTGTGTGTAACTTTTGTTTGTACATGTATAGTGACCATTCGTATCTGTCCTGACAATGAGATCAAAGTAAGACATTTGGAACTGAAACATTTTGTTGAAACTCCCGAGTTAGCATCCTTTGCGTAATCAAAACAACTTAGTAAACACCAATTCCCTCTGTTAATTCCATTCACGTAAAAATTAACTATGATAAATTAACAGCTTTCCTTTCAACATTCATTAATATTACAGAAGCAGTAATTACTTCATTATGCACTCTTCTGTTACAAAGGATATAACGTAATGAGTAATATGTTACCGTTACATTATACTTAGGCCCTATTAGTTTGTATAGAACTAAGTCGCTACGACATTAAAACTAATGTAGATAATAAATAATAAATCAATTTACTGACATATTGTCTTTTAAGACGTAAATGAACATAAGGTAATTATTTAGGTGACAACAATATTTGAAGTACAGTCGGGCCTAGTTCATTCAAATTCAACGAGTCCGAAATTTATTTCGAATAATACATGGTTTCGAATAACCCGATATCTTAAACATCAGGTCCCGATATATCTCCTTGTAAACGGCGATTTGAAATGGGCTTTTCGAAACTAGATGAAGTTGGTAGCAATTATATTTATGACAGAGGTTGTTGCTGAAGAGAGGTCGCTCTTTAGACGAAATACCGGACATACATCTAGTCGATATTATCACCAATCAATCATTTATAAGTATAGACCGGATATTTATGTCTTATCCGTGTGGCAAATACACACATGTTTTGAAAGATTGAATATGTTTAAGGAAATCCGTGTTTGTAAATCAAGTTTTGATTTCCAGAAATATACTTTGCTTCAGTTGCACAATTTTGCTTACATTGTTGCCAGATTGTTGTGTCTACAATACGGTGACTGTGTTTTAAGAACTTCTTAAAAGTAAGTGGATCTAAATAATAATACTCGTACTTCGTATTGATGCCTTAATGACACTGTTCATAGTTTGTTGTTTAGTATTGAAAGCATGGGAAATATTGGTACTACAATAAGTTTTCCATTACTTACGTCTTTGTGACTGCGGTGTTAAGACCGATCACATTGCTGTGCACTTGTCGCCTCGTTTTCTCTCCAAGACACGATACCTGTTTAAATGATGTATGTTTTTATAAACATAAATGTTGTAGAAAAGAGAAGCGACTGCTTAACTGAATGACCACCGAGATAACTGTTCTATATGTCAGAAACATCAGCCACGCTCCAAGCACCTGTTGTTGCAACTATTTTTTTATAATTTATTTGTAAATATGTGGTCATCGTCGCGTTTTGGCTAAATGCTCAAACTGTACCAAACGAGAAGAATAATCCTACTATAATTATACTGGAAAGTTAAATACCGATGAAGTAACAACGATTTTAGCGCGATTACAATCGCGATTATGCTTTTAATGATATGAGCAGTTCTCAGTGGCTATCACATATTGTTTTAGTAGTGCTTTAATGTATGCACTCAAACATGTATTATTTAATTATTGTAGATTATCACAAACAATGAAAGCCGCCATATTTGTGTTGATCCTGGTCGCTTTACAAGCAGTTTGCGAATCACGATCCTGTACGAAAAATTGCCGAGATATTCGAAACAATAAGCACCCAGAAGGAGAATGTGCCTCCAGAAGACGCAAATGCGCCTGGATTGGCAAAGTTTGTCGATGTATAGCCAACAAAGTCCCAACCGAGGTTGAGGTGTATAATGCCCCGTACTGGAGATTCTCGATGCCACTGAAAATAGACGATGAGTTTGACTACTAAATTGAAATTAAGACAATGGAACTTTCTTAATCTACCATTATATGTATGTATTCTGTAGTTCCTAAATAAAGTAAATATAATGACATCAAACGAAGCATATACTTGTTTACTGTTTATAACTTTAGTGAAACAAAGCAATCACGCAAAAGATACAGCTATGAAACGGACTCTGACTTTCTGTTGTGTTATTATCATGATAGTTTATATTTGTTGCAAACGAACCTTTGAGAAAGTGATTCGAATACGTTTATTATTTCTGAAACCAGTTTGATATACACCAACAAGTGGATAAACTGTGTAAGTACTCTATGTATGTAATACAAGTAAGCACGGTAGTTGAACCCTAGATAATGTGTTATTACAAACAGTTAAACAATGAAAACATACAATATTGTAAACCTGAAGTATACAAACGTGTTTAATTAACAGTTAAAAAGCTTGGTAAACTAGAAGTTAATTCACTGTGTAAAAAGATGTATGATGTTTTATCTTTTCTTGAAAAATAAACATACTCTCCTCTGCGATCGTTTTTTTGTCATTTCTATCCTATTTTATCCCCGATATATGTTCCTTCCAAAATTCGCAATCTGAACCATGCTGGCTCTGTACCTGTTTGGTTATTGAATATTCTATACACTTACACTATCAGAACGTATGTACACAAAAACGTGTCAAATGTGAAAAACGAATATTCAAAAAAAGTTTGTTGTTGGTCAAATTTCCAAATCATCAGCTCACATATTTTACTAAGCAACGGCATCTGCATACACTTAACCTTGTGGTGGTTGTATGCTTAATATTTCGGCGCAGTCGTACTAACATGGTTTTGCTATTTGCATATTCTGTTTTTTGTAAACCAATCAAATCTTACGTTAACCACCAAGGCAATTTCGCGCAATTTCAATTAAAAAATATGTGTAACCTTGAAGCAGATTGGTTAACATTTGGTATAGTGTACTTCAAGATGTATCCAGTAAGTAGTGTTGTTATTCATCACCATGGGGAAATGTCCGGTGTTGGAATTAAGAAGACTTTCTTGGTTTTATGTACCAGTCGAGAACATTTATACTGTTTTAATCCGATAATTATTAACATAAATGAGTGATTTCACGACTTATGCAATAAGTAATGGTGATCTATTTTCAAACAGACTATACTGTGTCTATGACTAATAATATTTTTAAGTCTCCTACGCAGTGATCTCCCCGTACAGGACTCGCAGTTTCTGTAGTATAGCGTAATTGAATGACCGACAGTCGTAACATTTAGGCATTTTTTATGCCTTCGGATTGCAACAAATTTGCATACTTCAAGTTGCGACGACCATCGTTTTTACAGATATTTCTTGTTTTAATTTAACTGCCGTTATTACATGCTAACTTAAGAATATATACTTTAAGTGATACGGATTAAATATTACGTTACTGTAGATTCACCGTATAGGCCGCTCAAGACTAAACAGGGTTATCCATGAATAGTTTTTATACGAGTGAAAATCCTGCCGACCGAAAGGCAAACGGACTCATCATGTGTAAATTGGGCATATGAGACACTTCATCCAACATACCAGTTATGGTCAATCTTTAATATGCACTTCGGTGGTCACCACGCGGACAGTACACCAGTGAGAATTATACAAGAAACGCAAACCAACTTCTGTCCAACGTCAAATCGCAAATCCAATTCACTACTTGGTTCCCTGGACGCACATTGCAACGGTACCCATGAGTGCGGATAAACAACTGGGCATAGAATTTATGTATTGAGTAGAGTTTATCCTAAGTGTAACTCATTGTTCGCTTGATTAGTTTTAACATGATGTAGCTGAATAACGGTGTATTTAACAGCGACACACGCCAGATCGCCGGAATAATCTGAAATAAACCAGGGTTAATACGACAAAAGAAAAAAGTAATTTAGCCTCATACAAATTTTAAGGATTCCGTGTTAGTAAATTGCACATATCATTTAAAACTACTGTGTTCCGATGAGATGGCACGATGCGATATCAGGATGTTCTATCGCGTCGTGTCATCGTGCCTTCACCCAGTGTGCTTAGAGGCGAAACCTCGATGTCCCTAACGGAACACCGTATAAAACAGATTTGGTCAGTTGAGCCCGATTGTTATATGGCATCTACGGCAGAATATAACAATAATAAGTAAATAAAGTAAGTGAAGGTAATTTATAACTAAGCGGAAGTTTTAGAATGTACCATATATGTTGATTGAGATTTGGTGCTATCCCATAATAAAGCAATGGTCTCGCTTTGATCGAAGGCGTTCCATAGAAATTCCCGGGGCCAGCTCTCTAAATCTGCTTTGTTGAAAACGAGAAAGTAAATGCGTAAAATGTCATAGTAACGACCTGGTACATGAGTTGCTATGAATACAATAAGCGGTACTTTATTAAAATTTTGAAATGACCCATCCGAGATGTTTCGCGCATTATTGTTTTTATTTTATTTGATAAAGATATTTTCTCTTTCATCCGTATATATAAAAGAAAGATTGGGTGGTCTGATGCCAGAGTGAACTAACCCACATTTTCATGAAGATTGAGTTATCTACTCCATGTTACTGTTCAAAAAGGGATTTTTATTTTGGTCTAGTTTCCAGCTTTCTAAGACGTCTACAGCACGGGATTTTGAATAGGTGTACTAACCCACATCTACTATAGGTCCTTATGTAACTAAACCTGACTGAACTAGGAACCAGTAGTTCACTTTGGCATTATCTCAAGTTTTGAAGTGATGTATGCATACCAAAATGAACTGTCCCACAAAATCTGTTTTTAAACTAAAAAACGGCCTGTGACCGCTAATAGCTTGTTTGTGTATTGGCTTGCTTAGTATAGATCTAGTGACGTGTTTACCTTTTTACTATCAGTTATCATGATGTGCAGACTAAACAAGTCGGTATCTTGTGCACCATTGACATTTAGTTGCAATAACAGTGTTATAACACTCATAAAGTGTCTGCTACAGTATTTAACAATCAATCCTAAACAATAAACATTGACTAGAAAATGGCAAAGTTGAAGAAACAAACATATGACAAGCAGTCAGACTTTAACCGAAGCTTTGCATTCACAAGACAAGCACATCAACATTATAGGCATAGACATGTTATTTATATATATTTATTTATAAAGCCCACGAGGACATACAATAAGCATACATACAAGACAGACGAACAGTGTACAACATGATCACATACAGTTTTCCATACAGCAATATTTGAACTAACACAGCGATATCACATGGATATAGTTTACTGATAGTAACACGCTACATTTTAATGAGCATTTTCATTTAAATTGTAAGTTGTTGTGATTTATTTGTATTGTCGACAACATATATAAAACGATTAAAACCTTTTCTGCAGTTTACAGTATAACTCTGTAATGTATAACAGTGTATGGTGTAGCATTCATCTTTTGTGATTTTATACCATCATTCGGTATTAACTGATAATCATAAATGATTAAATACGTACATGTACACATGCACTCCTGGACAATTACTGAAGTACATGCATACATGATTGTAGCACATTTATCTAACTATTTCTGGCTAAAAATCAATTTCTTCATTTTGACGTACAGCTAACGATATTTAATATGCTAGAATATTAGTCTAATTAAATGCAAGATGACATATTTATTACAATTTGATTTTTTTATTGATTTTGAAACTTGTTAACTGTAAGGTGATTCAAAAGATATATTTGGATGATCTGATTTCACGTGCTTGAATGTATGACAATTGTCCAATCAACAACTCTGTGTACATAGTTTATATAATTTGCAAAAGTATGCACGTGGGTCAATTTGAACACTGTCACCTGCCTTGCGTTCAGTAAAAACGAACAGTCGGAAACGTTACGAAACAGCGCGCGAGTTTTGCTATTTGACCATATCACTCGCTATCGCAACTCTGAGGTAGCACGCGAATATTTGAGCCGAACATTGCGTTCAGCTACGGCTAACAGTCGCTCACGTTTTGTTTTGTATTCCTGGTCCACCGTATCACAATGACTGCACACGGGAACCAAATTGCAAAATGAACGCTGGACTGGTTCCCTGCCTTTACTGTCTTTGAGGCAGGGGACCAGAATAAAAACGAGGCAGTCAATACATTTTTTCGGTCGTGAACATTCAGCAGGCTTCCGTTCGCCGTAACTCATGCTTTACATCGAGCACGTAAAAGAACCAGGGGTGCTTCTAGAACTGGGGCATCTTCTGTATCATGCACCATCCTCCAAAAATCTAATATGACTAACATTCTTCCGGAGGCGTCGCCCATGTGGGAAACCGGTGGCGACGATAAATAAATGCAAATACAACAACATCATTTTAGAATTGAAAGCACTTGTTTCTGATATAATTTTCGTATTATGATTATCGGAATAAATAAGTTGTTTAAATATCATATAACTTTGCGATATCGAAATATAATGATGCTTTTGTGTGCGACGAAAACTAGCATAGTAATCGGACATTTTTGGTTTCCACTGGTTTTCAGTGCGCACCTGTAGTCCGTGTCATCAATATAAGTTAATTTATTGTTTGCAAACGTTTTCAGGATCAATAGCATTGGAGGTGAAAGTCGGTCAGTAGCCGAAATTATAAAGAAGTGGACGGAAATGTCTTGACAGTTGAAAGGTTTGTCACAAAATTTAACGTATTCTTTTAAATGTTGTTGCTAACTTGTATTAGTAGTATCTATTTATTTTACATACATTAGTGTCTGATTATATAGTGATAAATGTAATAATTTATTGACGGTACATCGTTTGTGATTTATGTGCATATGTTTGTATTAAAGTAATGTTGAAACTCCTTGTTTCAGAGTGCATCCAAAAAAGGAAAGAATCCGACGTTGTGAACAAGAAAAAACCGGCGGTGGTAATAGTACAATGATTCTGAATATCTGTGAGGAGAAGGTATCATAGCTTGCCAAATTTATTTCATAAAGTAACACACATATCATGAGCAGATCATGTATGCTTGTGAAACGTCATTTCCCATTAGTGTTTAATAAATGCCGTGTTGGTGGGTGGAGGCATGTATGTCGTGATTAAAACGTAAGATGGTCATTAAGTATGTACAAGTGTTTGTTGTTAAAGGTTTGTACTATGCATAATGTATTAACATTTTTAATTGAAAGGATAAAACATTGCATGGACAATGAACGAAGCACGTGTTGTACTGCAAATATCGCTAATGTTAGTTACTAGCTGCCTACAATTTACAGTGTTTGCTAACAAATGACTAACATGACTGTGGACGGGGTTACTAAGTAATCAACAACCGATTGATTCACCCTATATAGATCCCGCCTCTTGGTGTGCAAACATATCAAGAATATAAAACAATGCATGTATGTGTTTCAGTTTACCACTCATGCAAGTTCATGATTATTACATCTATAATGATCTCGGAAAATGAAAAATAAGACCACTAGAAAAGGCTTTAAAAGAAGAGTCTTATGTATAAATGTGTTGTAAATTTAATATCTTAATTTTTTTTTTTATTGATAATACGTTTTCAAGTGATAATACTACAGAATGTTTTATGTAAACTTGCGGAAAGCAATGCTGCTGTTCTTGGAATTAACCATATCATCATATCCAAATAACTGTAGGATCAATATAAACAAATTGAGGTGCAATTTCATTTTATTGTAGGGGAGACCGGGGCACAATGTTACACGGGGTAAAGTGTTACGTTTAAATTTTCAAACAAATGACGTTATTTATTACATCATAACCATTGTAGTTTAAAGTACTTTTGGTGTAGCCATTTTATCTGATCGGTCGTGGAAATTTCCAGTCGATAATAAAGTATCAGTGATAAGTCAACGCATATCCGGTCTACCTTGGTTTTTACCCAAGGATGTTTGTATTTCCATCAGATTGTTAGGGGCAATGTGTTACATGATACCCGGGGCATAGCGTTACAATATAACACTATGTCCCGTGTACATGCCAACATATATCTAGCTACAGAAAAACTACCACTGAATATTTGTAAACTTACGTTTGATATGTTTTACTGTTGATAACGTATAGATCTACTTTTAACTTAACATTAAATTATCATTATTCAATAGAGATCTCAAGTACAAATAATTAGATCGAGTAGATCTGTAAATTATTGTCTTTGTAGAATGGTTCGAACCTAAAAAAGAAAAACACCGCCAGGAACGTTCATGCAGATGTCATTAAAGGGGGATTTAACGATGTAGTATATATGGACAAAGTATCCGATCAGTTGCCAAACAGATTAAAATCAACCCCATGACATCAAAAAGCAAATAAATCTGGAACTGATAATTTTGATAGCTTCTCAGATCGATATTTTGAACCAGTTTTAACAGATTCCCATGAGAACATGTTGCAACGTTACTCTAAAAACTGCACGTAATGTGTATTTTGGTCTGAGCCCCAATGAAGTCCGTGTCTTAGCCTTTCTCATCCGGGGTTGGAACTGTATATGGCGGAGATACAGAACATGTGTGCTATGTTTAAAATACTGATAGTGTTAACATGATGATGATTTGGTTTATATTTAACTTATGGCGATATACTTCACCGGATGTTGGTACAGTTTGTATCATGTTGGTACCAGTTTACGTGCTGTTAGTACAGCCAACCTGATGTTGATACAGCTTATGTGATGTTGGTACAGCTTACCTGCTCTTGGTACACATTACCTGCTCTTGGTACAGACTATGTCATGTTGGTACTGCTTACCTGATGTTGGTGCAACTTACCTGATGTTGGTACTGCTTACCTGATGTTGGTACAGTTTATGTCATGTTGGTACTGCTTACCTGATGTTAGTACAGTTTATGTCATGTTGGTACTGCTTACCTGATGTTAGTACAGTTTATGTCATGTTGGTACTGCTTACCGGATGTTGGTGCAACCTACCTGATGTTAGTACAGTTTATGTCATGTTGGTACTGCTTACCTGATGTTAGTACAGTTTATGTCATGTTGGTACTGCTTACCGGATGTTGGTGCAACCTACCTGATGTTAGTACAGTTTATGTCATGTTGGTACAGCTTACCCGATGTTGGTACAACTTACCTGATGTTGGTACAGCTTACCTGATGTTGGTACAGCTTACCTGGTGTTGGTACAACTTACCTGGTGTTGGCACAGTTTGAGTCATGTTGTTACATATTATGTCATGTTGGTACTGCTTACCGGATGTTGGTACAGTTTATGTCATGTTGGTACAGCTTACCTGGTGTTGGTACAGCTTACCTGATGTGGGTACAACTTACCTGGTGTTGGTACAGCTTACCTGATGTTGGTACAACTTACCTGGTGTTGGCACAGTTTGAGTCATGTTGGTACATATTATGTCATGTTGGTACAGCTTACCTGATGTTAGTACAGTTTATGTCATGTTGGTACAGCTTACCCGATGTTGGTACAACTTACCTGATGTTGGTACAGCTTACCTGATGTTGGTACAGCTTACCTGGTGTTGGTACAACTTACCTGGTGTTGGCACAGTTTGAGTCATGTTGTTACATATTATGTCATGTTGGTACTGCTTACCGGATGTTGGTACAGTTTATGTCATGTTGGTACAGCTTACCTGGTGTTGGTACAGCTTACCTGATGTGGGTACAACTTACCTGGTGTTGGTACAGCTTACCTGATGTTGGTACAACTTACCTGGTGTTGGCACAGTTTGAGTCATGTTGGTACATATTATGTCATGTTGGTACAGCTTACCTGATGTTGGTACAGTTTATGTCATGTTGGTACATCTTATGTCATGTTGGTACATCTTACCTGATGTTGATACAACTTACCTGGTGTTGGTACATCTTATGTCATGTTGATACAACTTACCCGGTGTTAGTACAACTTACCTGGTGTTGGTACAGCTTATGTCATGTTGATACAACTTACCTGGTGTTGGTACAACTTATGTCATGTTGGTACAGCTTATGTCATGTTGATACAACTTACCTGGTGTTGGTACAACTTATGTCATGTTGGTACAGCTTATGTCATGTTGATACAACATACCTGGTGTTGGTACAACTTATGTCATGTTGGTACAGCTTACCTGGTGTTGGTACAACTTATGTCATGTTGGTACATCTTACCTGCTCTTGATACAGTTTATATTGTATTGGTACAGTTTATGTCATGTTGGTACAGTTTATGTCATGTTGAGACATATTATGTCATGTTCGTACAGCTTATGTCATGCTGGTACAGATTATTTCATGTTGTTACATCTTATGTTATGTTGGTACAGCGAATGTCATGTTGGTACATCTTATGTCATGTTGATACATCTTATGTCATGTTGGTACATTACCACACGCCTCATGCGTGTTTCATAGATAATGAAGACGGCTCGTTGGTTCCACACAAATTTATTTCATAAGTCTAAACTATCAACCCAAATGTTAAAACAAATCAAAGTATAAATACGCCAGCTCTTTAAAATGCCAAAGTCCCATGTTCAATTCGTAACAACTTATTAGCTCTAAAATGCTGTCAACTTAAAACACCCCATCTTACAACCCAAGTTCAACATAGCCCTCTCGCTCTCAAAACTAATCTCAACTTCAAAACTCTAAAACTCTCCTAGCTGTAAAACTTCCACTGTCTAAGTTTTCGCCGGGTATTTATACCTTCTCTAGAAATGTATGGCAATAACATGTTTATAATTACTATTTCATATGTACAATTAAACTTCAAAACAAGTCAATTAAAATGACCATTATCCATTGTATGTGATTCCTAATGGATATTCCATATTGACTTACCACTATAAATTTATCATCAATATAATTAACACAAATGTTAATTGATTAGTCAAAGCATTATTATGCAGGTGTCAAGTAATTAATGCATACTGACAAGTGTCAAAAGTTGGTAAACATAGTAATTAATGCTAATTAGCTGTGTTTCCGCAAACAACAACAAGTGTGTATTAGGTAAGTATTGGATAATAAAGAGACGTATTTAACATCAATGGATTTAGCAGAGATGTAATTGCTACCACCCACATTATAAATTAATTAAGAAAAGAATTAGCTTTGTGTATATTAGATCAGCAAGATTATTAATTAACATCAATAGATCTAATCAAGATTATTAATTACCATCAATAGAAAAACTCATAAAAATATCATTGTGTTACACATCTTATGTCATGATGGTACATCTTATGTTATGTTGGTACAGATTATGTCATGTTGATACAGCTTATGTCATGTTGGTACAGCTTATGTCATGTTGGTACAGCTTATGTCATGTTGGTACATCTTATGTCATGTTGGTACATCTTATGTCATGTTGATACAGCTTATGTCATGTTGGTATACCGAGTGTCATGTTGGTACATCTTATGTGCTGTTGATACAGCTTATGTCTTGTTGGTACAGCTTATGTCTTGTTTGTACAGCTTACCTGGTGTTGGTACGGCTTACCTTATGTTGAAACAGTTTATGTCATGTGAGTTCAGCTTACCTCATGTTGGAACAGCTTACATGGTTCATCTGTGGTCATAGGCGATGTGTTTTTCTTTGTTGAGACATTGAACTGTACTATTATATGCTCAGTTTTATTTATTGTCATTAGTTACCATATGTTTTTGTTGAAAATTGAATATATTTATAGTGTAGCATTTTGCACCAAGGACTATAACACTTCGCCCCAAATCTTGGGGCAAAGTGTTACATATACTCGACAATTTCAACGAGTTCTAAATTGTAAATAAATAGTTTATTTATGTTATTAAATACATTTTATGATTAAATTTTCGTTGTTTATTATAGAAACCTTAGTTACATTGTTGTAAACGAGTTTATATATCATCTATAATTTAAAAACTTTGAAAAATGTAACACTTCGCCCCGGTCTCCCCTACTATGGTAGTAGCCACGCAAGACACATGTCTATAATATGGTAGTAGCCACGAAAGTCACATGTCTATACTATGGTAGTAGCCACGCAAGACACATGTCTATAATATGGCAGTAGCCACGAAAGTCACATGTCTATAATATGGCAGTAGCCACGAAAGTCACATGTCTATAATATGGCAGTAGCCACGAAAGTCACATGTCTATAATATGGTAGTAGCCACGAAAGTCACATGTCTATAATATGGCAGTAGCCACGAAAGTCACATGTCTATAATATGGCAGTAGCCACGAAAGTCACATGTCTATACTATGGTAGTAGCCACGCAAGACACATGTCTATAATATGGTAGTAGCCACGAAAGTCACATGTCTATAATATGGCAGTAGCCACGAAAGTCACATGTCTATACTATGGTAGTAGCCACGCAAGACACATGTCTATAATATGGCAGTAGCCACGAAAGTCACATGTCTATAATATGGCAGTAGCCACGAAAGTCACATGTCTATAATATGGCAGTAGCCACGAAAGTAACACGCCTATAATGATTAAATATGATAGTAGCCACGAAAGTCACATGTCTATAATATGACAGTAGCCACGAAAGTCACATGTCTGTAATATTGTAGTAGCCACGAAAGTAACACGCCTATAATTATTAAATATGATAGTAGCCACGAAAGTCACATGTCTATAATATTATAGTAGCCACGAAAGTAACACGCCTATAATTATTAAATATGATAGTAGCCACGAAAGCCACATATCAATAATATGGCAGTAGCCATGAAAGTCACATGTCTGTAATATTGTAGTTGCCACGAAAGTAACACGCCTATAATTATTAAATATTGTAGTAGCCATGAAAGCCACATGTCTGTAATATTGTAGTAGCCACGAAAGTCACATATCAATAATATGGCAGTAGCCACGCAAGACACATGTCTATAATATGGTAGTAGCCACGAAAGTCACATGTCTATACTATGGTAGTAGCCACGCAAGACACATGTCTATAATATGGCAGTAGCCACGAAAGTCACATGTCTATAATATGGCAGTAGCCACGAAAGTCACATGTCTATAATATGGCAGTAGCCACGAAAGTCACATGTCTATAATATGGTAGTAGCCACGAAAGTCACATGTCTATAATATGGCAGTAGCCACGAAAGTCACATGTCTATAATATGGCAGTAGCCACGAAAGTCACATGTCTATACTATGGTAGTAGCCACGCAAGACACATGTCTATAATATGGTAGTAGCCACGAAAGTCACATGTCTATAATATGGCAGTAGCCACGAAAGTCACATGTCTATACTATGGTAGTAGCCACGCAAGACACATGTCTATAATATGGCAGTAGCCACGAAAGTCACATGTCTATAATATGGCAGTAGCCACGAAAGTCACATGTCTATAATATGGCAGTAGCCACGAAAGTAACACGCCTATAATGATTAAATATGATAGTAGCCACGAAAGTCACATGTCTATAATATGACAGTAGCCACGAAAGTCACATGTCTGTAATATTGTAGTAGCCACGAAAGTAACACGCCTATAATTATTAAATATGATAGTAGCCACGAAAGTCACATGTCTATAATATTATAGTAGCCACGAAAGTAACACGCCTATAATTATTAAATATGATAGTAGCCACGAAAGCCACATATCAATAATATGGCAGTAGCCATGAAAGTCACATGTCTGTAATATTGTAGTTGCCACGAAAGTAACACGCCTATAATTATTAAATATTGTAGTAGCCATGAAAGCCACATGTCTGTAATATTGTAGTAGCCACGAAAGTCACATATCAATAATATGGCAGTAGCCACGAAAGTCACATGTCTGTAATATTGTAGTAGCCACGAAAGTCACATGTCTGTAATATTGTAGTAGCCACGAAAGTCACATATCAATAATATGGCAGTAGCTACGAAAGTCACATGTCTGTAATATTGTAGTAGCCACGAAAGTCACATATCTGTAATATGATAGTAGCCACGAAAGTCACATGTCTGTAATATTGTAGTAGCCACGAAAGTCACATATCTGTAATATGATAGTAGCCACGATAGTCACAAGTCTATAATACGGCAGTAGCCACGAAAGTCACATATCAATAATATGGTAGTAGCCACGAAAGTCACATGTAACTCTACCTTGCTTGGCGACCATTCGAAACAACAGTAGCCTCCCTTCTTTCGAAATGGTAGAAATTAACAGCACGGATTTCCCCTTGATTTCAAAATGGTTGATATTCCGCGAAAATGGCAGCCATTTTTGACATCAGGGGACATTAATCATGTCTAAAATTACATCCATTTTGTAGTAAAGGGACATTACCCTCATTCATAATAGCGGCCATTTTAAAGGAGAGGGCATAATTCTACGTTCTAGGCGACCACTCGAAACAAAAGTAGCATCCCTTCTTTCAAAATGGAGGAAAATTACAGCGTGGATTACTTGCTCAGATTTCAAAATGGTGGATATTCCGCAAATATATCTGCTTTTTGACATCAGGGGACATCACTCATGTCTTAAATTGCATCCATTTTGAAATTAAGGGACATTACTCTTATTCATAATAGCGGCCATTTTAAAGGAGGGGGGCATAATTCTATGTTCTAGGCGACCATTCGAAACAAGAGAAGCCGCCCTACTTTCAAAATGGCGGAAATTTACGGCATGGATTACTTCCCTGATTTCAAAATGGTTGATAGTCCGCGAAAATGGCAGTCATTTTGACCTCAGGGGACATAAATCATGTCTAAAATTGCATCCATTTTGTAATAAAGGGACATTACCCTCATTCATAATAGCGGCCATTTTTAAGCAGGATGCATAACTCTACCTTGCTTGGGGACCATTCGAAACAAGAGTAGCCTCCCTTCATTCAAAATGGTGGAAATTAACAGCATGGATTACTTCCCTTGATTTCAAAATGGTGGATAGTTCGCGAACATTGTTACCATTTTGACATCAGGGGACATCACTCATGTCTTATAAGGCATCCATTTTGAAATAAAGGGACTTTACTCTCATTCATAAAAGCGGTCATTTAAATGCAGGAGGCATAACTCTACCTTGCTTGGAGACCATTCTAAACAAGAGTACCTCCCTTCTTTCAAAATGGAGGAAATTAACAGCACGGATTACCTCCCCTGATTTCAAAATGGTTGATATTCTGCGAAAATGGCAACCATTTTGACATCAAGGGACATAAATCATGTCTAAAATTGCATCCATTTTGTAATAAAGGGACATTACTCTCATTCATTATAGCGGCCATTTTAAGCAGGGGGCATAATTGTACCTTTTCGGCGACCATTCAAAACAAGAGTAGCCTCCCTTCTTTCAAAATGGCGGAAATTTACAGCATGGATTATTTCCCCTAATCTCAAAATGGTGGATATTCCACGAAAATGGCAGCCATTTTGACATCGAGGGACATAAATCATGTCTAAAATTGCATCCATTTTGTAATAAAGGGACATTACTCTCATTCATAATAGCGGCCACGTTTAAGCAGGATGCATAACTCACCTTGCTTGGCGACCATTAGAAACAAGAGTAGCCTCCCTTCTTTCAAAATGGTGGAAATTTACAGCACGGATTACCTCCCCTGATTTCAAAATGGTTGATATTCCATTTTGACATCAGGGGACATAAATCATGTCTAAAATTGCATCCATTTTGTAATAAAGGGACATTAATCTCATTCATAGTAGCGGCCATTTTTAAGCAGGATGCATAACTCTACCTTGCTTGGCGACCATTCGAAAAAAGAGTAGCCTCCCTTCTTTCAAAATGGTGGAAATTTACAGCACGGTTTACCGCCCTTGATTTCAAAATGGTTGATAGTCCGCGAAAATGGCAGCCATTTTGACATCAAGGGACATTAATCATGTCTAAAATTGCATCCATTTTGTAATAAAGGGACATTACTCTCATTCATAATAGCGGCCATTTCTGAGCAAGATGCATAAATCTACCTTGCTTGGCGACCATTCGAAACAAGAGTAGCCCCCCTTCTTTCAAAATGGTGGAAATTTACAGCACGGATTACTTCCCCTGATTTCAAAATGGTTGATATTCGGCAGCCATTTTGAAATCAGGGGACATAAATCATGTCTAAAATTGCATCCATTTTGTAATAAAGGGACATTACTCTCATTCATTATAGCGGCCATTTTAAACAGGGCGCATAACTGTACCTTTTAGGCGACCATTCGAAACAAGAGTAGCCTCCCTTCTTTCAAAATGGCGGAAATTAACAGCATGGATTACTTCCCCTGATTTCAAAATGGTGGATAGTTCGCGAACATTGTTACCATTTTGACATCAGGGGACATAAATCATGTCTTAAAAGGCATCCATTTTGAAATTAAGGGACATTACACTCATTCATAAAAGCGGTCATTTAAATGCAGGAGGCATAACTCTACCTTGCTTGGAGACCATTCGAAACAAGAGTACCTCCATTCTTTCAAAATGGCGGAAATTTACAGCATGGATTACCTCCCCTGATCTCAAAATAGTTGATATTCCGCGAAAATGGCAGCCATTTTGACATCAAGGGACATAAATCATGTCTAAAATTGCATCCATTTTGTAATAAAGGGACATTACTCTCATTCATTATAGCGGCCATTTTAAGCAGGGGGCATAACTGTACCTTTTAGGCGACCATTCAAAACAAGAGTAGCCTCCCTTCTTTCAAAATGGTGGAAATTTTCAGCACGGATTACTTCCCCCGATTTCAAAATGGTTGATATTCCGCGAAAATGGCAGCCATTTTGACATCAGGGGACATAAATCATGTCTAAAATTGCATCCATTTTGTAATAAAGGGACATTACTCACATTCATAATAGCGGCCATTTTTAAGCAGGATGCATAACTCTACCTTGCTTGGCGACCATTCGAAACAAGAGTAGCCTCCCTTCTTTCAAAATGGTGGAAATTTACAGCACGGATTACTTCCCCTGATTTCAAAATGGTTGATATTCCGCGAAAATGGCAGCCATTTTGACATCAAGGGACATAAATCATGTCTAAAATTGCATCCATTTTGTAATTAAGGGACATTACTCTCATTCATTATAGCGGCCATTTTAAGCAGGGGGCATAACTCTACCTTTTAGGCGACCATTCAAAACAAGAGTAGCCTCCCTTCTTTCAAAATGGTGGAAATTTACAGCACGGATTACTTCCCCCGCTTTCAAAATGGTTGATATTCCGCGAAAATGGCAGCCATTTTGACATCAGGGGACATAAATCATGTCTAGAATTGCATCCATTTTGCAATAAAGGGACATTACTCTCATTCATAATAGCGGCCATTTCTGAGCAGGATGCATAAATCTACCTTGCTTGACGACCATTCGAAACAAGAGTAGCCCCCCTTCTTTCAAAATGGTGGAAATTTACAGCACGGATTACTTCCCCTGATTTCAAAATGGTTGATATTCGGCAGCCATTTTGAAATCAGGGGACATAAATCATGTCTAAAATTGAATCCATTTTGTAATAAAGGGACATTACTCTCATTCATTATAGCGGCCATTTTAAGCAAGGGGCATAACTGTACCTTTTAGGCGACCATTCAAAACAGGAGTAGCCTCCCTTCTTTCAAAATGGCGGAAATTTACAGCATGGATTATTTCCCCTAATCTCAAAATGGTGGATATTCCACGAAAATGGCAACCATTTTGACATCAGGGGACATAAATCATGTCTAAAATTGCATCAATTTTGTAATAAAGGGACATTACTCTCATTCATTATAGCGGCCATTTTAAGCAGGGGGCATAACTGTACCTTTTAGGCGACCATTCAAAACAAGAGTAGCCTCCCTTCTTTCAAAATGGTGGAAATTTACAGCGCGGATTACTTCCCCCGATTTCAAAATGGTTGATATTCCGCGAAAATGGCAGCCATTTTGACATCAGGGGACATAAATCATGTCTAAAATTGCATCCATTTTGCAATAAAGGGACATTACTCTCATTCATAATAGCGGCCATTTCTGAGCAGGATGCATAAATCTACCTTGCTTGACGACCATTCGAAACAAGAGTAGCCCCCCTTCTTTCAAAATGGTGGAAATTTACAGCACGGATTACTTCCCCTGATTTCAAAATGGTTGATATTCGGCAGCCATTTTGAAATCAGGGGACATAAATCATGTCTAAAATTGCATCCATTTTGTAATAAAGGGACATTACTCTCATTCATTATAGCGGCCATTTTAAGCAAGGGGCATAACTGTACCTTTTAGGCGACCATTCAAAACAAGAGTAGCCTCCCTTCTTTCAAAATGGCGGAAATTTACAGCATGGATTATTTCCCCTAATCTCAAAATGGTGGATATTCCACGAAAATGGCAGCCATTTTGACATCAGGGGACATAAATCGTGTCTAAAATTGCATCAATTTTGTAATAAAGGGACATTACTCTCATTCATTATTGCGGCCATTTTAAGCAGGGGGCATAACTCTACCTTTTAGGCGACCATTCAAAACAAGAGTAGCCTCCCTTCTTTCAAAATGGTGGAAATTTACAGCACGGATTACTTCCCCCGATTTCAAAATGGTTGATATTTCGCGAAAATGGCAGCCATTTTGACATCAGGGGACATAAATCATGTCTATATTTGCATCCATTTTGTAATAAAAGGACGTTACTCTCATTCATAATAGCGGCCATTTTTATGCAGGATGCATAACTGCACCTTTTAGGCGACCATTCAAAACAAGAGTAGCCTCCCTTCTTTCAAAATGGTGGAAATTTACAGCACGGATTACTTCCCCCGATTTCAAAATGGTTGATATTCCGCGAAAATGGCAGCCATTTTGACATCAGGGGACATAAATCCTGTCTAAAATTGCATCAATTTTGCAATAAAGGGACATAACTCTCATTCATAATAGCGGCCATTTCTGAGCAGGATGCATAAATCTACCTTGCTTGACGAGCATTAGAAACAAGAGTAGCCTCCCTTCTTTCAAAATGTGGAAATTTACAGCACGGATTACTTCCCCTGATTTCAAAATGGTTGATATTCCGCGAAAATGGCAACCATTTTGACATCAGGGGACATAAATCATGTCTTAAATTGCATCCATTTTGTAATAAAGGGACATAACTCTCATTCATAATAGCGGCCATTTTTAAGCAGGATGCATAACTCTACCTTGCTTGGCGACCATTCGAAACAAGAGTAGCCTCCCTTCTTTCAAAATGATGGAAATTTACTGCACGGATTACTTCCCCTGATTTCAAAATGGTTGATATTCCGCAAAAATGGCAGCCATTTTGACATCAGGGGACATAAATCATGTCTAAAATTGCATCCATTTTGTAAAAAAGGGACATTACTCTCATTCATAATAGCAGCCATTTTTACAAGATGCATAACTCACCTTGCTTGGCGACCATTCGAAACAAGAGTAGCCTCCCTTCTTTCAAAATGGTGGAAATTTACTGCACGGATTACTTCCCCTGATTTCAAAATGGTTGAAATTCCGCGAAAATGGCAGCCATTTTGACATCAGGGGACATAAATTATGTCTAAAATTGCATCCATTTTGTAAAAAAGGGACATTACTCTCATTCATAATAGCAGCCATTTTTACAAGATGCATAACTCTACCTTGCTTGGCGACCATTCGAAACAAGAGTAGCCTCCCTTCTTTCAAAATGGTGGAAATTTCCAGCACGGATTACTTCCCCTGATTTCAAAATGGTTGATATTCCGCGACAATGGCAGCCATTTTGACATCAGGGGACATAAATCATGTCTTAAATTGCATCCATTTTGTAAAAAAGGGACATTACTCTCTTTCATAATAGCAGCCATTTTTACAAGATGCATAACTCACCTTGCTTGGCGACCATTCGAAACAAGAGTAGCCTCCCTTCTTTCAAAATGGTGGAAATTTACAGCACGGATTACTTCCCCTGATTTCAAAATGGTTGATATTCCGCGACAATGGCAGCCATTTTGACATCAGGGGACATAAATCATGTCTTAAATTGCATCCATTTTGTAATAAAGGGACATAACTCTCATTCATAATAGCGGCCATTTTTAAGCAGGGGGCATAACTGTACCTTGCTTGACGACCATTCTAAACATGAGTAGCCTCCCTTCTCCCCTGCTCAAGATGTGGCAGAACTTCATAGGCGAGTTAGAGTTAGCCCCTTTGACAACTGGGGACACATAAGTCTAGCCCTATTTGGTCACCAATACTTGACAATCCATCTATTATCCAAAGGCTGCTTCATTTAATCGATGGCAGGCCTTGGTAGTCTTTTGTAACTTGCAACTGACTATCATACTTAACCGCTGTCATCAACTGTGGGTCAATACTTTCAATCATAGAATAAGCCATGTGATCGGTGAAAAACTCTTCATCTTATGATGAAGAAACCAATTAATGGTTTGTATTTGATCTATCAAAAATGTGAACTAAATTCCAAAGATGATGGAGCAGTTAAGAGAATAGATCAGTCATGGATGTCAGTGGGTGGTTATTGTAAGTAGATAGCAATAAGTAAGACCAACAAGATGCAACAAATTATATCTGGTCACTTCTACGGACCATGGTCGTCCTTTATGGACAAAACAAACATAATATACAAGATTTCACAATGGAAAGTACATAAATTGTCTATTTTCTAACACAAAAGTCTTCTGGTCCATGTTGAAACATATCATTCATGCCTAATATGTCACTTTTTGTTATTTAATAACGTTCAAAAATAAACCATTCATTCTGGACAACCATTCATTGACGGGACAAATGCACCAATTTGATAAAGTTGTTTGATGAGATTCATTCCATACCTGAAATATAAAAAAGTATGTTCTTAAAACTTTTTTATCAAAATTAGTCCACTTTCATGTCTCAACTTTGTCACAATTAACACAGCTATATCTCAAATAACAAAGTGGGTTAGGGTTAGGACCTTGTTTATTCGACAACCTTCTGTCCAAATGCTATAATCGGAAATAAATATCAGGTCATTATGTATCTTCTTATGAGTTTCAAATTGAAATGGGCTATTTGAAACCAAGTATTACTTAAAATTTTGAACCGGATGAATTTGAATGAATGAGGTCTGACTGTAAATTACTATAGCTGTATTTAATTGCTAAGTGTGAGAAAAGCAAATTGAGCCAAGTGATTGCTGATGCCAAGGCATGATGGGAAAATATGTCTGCTTATTAAAATGCAAGAAACAAACTAGTACAATTATCATTCAAGACAAAATCCAACATTTTTCATCAAAACAACTATAGTTTGGTGATAATATTTAGCTACTTAAATATCTAACTGACAGACTTGACTTTAATGAATATCTTTCAAATAAATTTGGGAAATTCATTAGTGAACCCAAAGGGGTTCAAACCTATGACCTCTATGACGTCAGCACCTAGCACTGAAGAAACTGCAACCATACCCAGTATGCCACCGAAGAAACCTCAAAAACTGTTATTCAAATGACGCTGATATGGTTGTTGTTACTTCAGTACATGGTATATACGGTGTGTGTGACATCTTGAGATAATTTTCAGCTTCTATTTTACTATAACTATTTTATAGAGAATACATTTCTGTATGTTAATAATTTAAGTTATGAAAGTGATGGCAGATCATCAATATACATTGTATATTACCTCTGACCATCACAATGGCATTAGTGTCTACACAGACTGAACTCAAAGGACATTTACAAAAGAACTCATCAAGAATGACTACTTGATTACGCGTAATTGCAAATGTCAGTATATGTACCAACTGTGTGTTAATCTACTAATGCAATAAATGTTTGTATTCTCATTCGACAAACCATTCGGAGGATTTTCCGGTTAACTAGTTTACAAAATAACTGATTATTCCCATCCCTAATTATTCTACTACATGTATTTACTTGTTAAAGTAAGTCAGTCAATATTTTTGTTAATTAATCAACAAGCCCCAGTTATTTTTTACTGTAATCTCAGTGGCAAAGAATTTATCAAATTTTGTGTTAATTTTCTCCATTATTATTTTTCCCCATCATTTTGTACAAGAAAAAATTCTGATAATAAACTTATTTCTGTATTTTTAGCTTTTGCTTTAATTTTAGTGTGAATCTGCAATCCAACATTGCCCACGACCAGAGATTATAAACTTGAGATCAGTTGCTGTACTCAAAGCTTCTTTTCAGTCACAACTTATTTTGTCAAAGACTGGTAGATATTTTGTTAAATGTTTCAGTAACTTTTTAGGTTAATTATTTATGTTATATGGCAATTACAGCATTGATCAATTATAAAACAACAGAATTAATCCAAGAAAACACACAAAACAAGATTTGAAATCAATCTCAAGTTTTATAACCTCAGACAAAGGTGTTCATTTGAAATATTTCACTATTATTTGTCACAAATTTGATACTCCTGACCCCGATTTCTCGAGAATACTCAAATATACTAAAATACGAAGTTTAAAATATCAGGAAATTTACTAATTTAATAATAATTGTAATCATCAATATTTTTGTATGAACAGTTAATTTTATCACAATGCCATGATATCATATTTGTGTTACAATGTGCATTCAATTTTATCAAATTATTCAATTGAAACTCTACTGGACTTAAAGTGGTAAATGTATGTTGATATTTTTTATTATTGTGAAATTATTAAAATGTGGAATCTTAATATATGTTTTTAAATATAAAATAAATTTATTAAACTTCGAAGTGTTTGTTCGCTTTGTGATATTATTTTATTAAATATATGCAATAACTTAGTTTGGATTTTGGTTTTCAAGAACATGCATATTGAATGCCAAAGGTTCTGTAAAATAGTTTGATAGTCCAAAATATTATGATGCTAAACTTAATTATGATTCATTCGGTAACTGATTAAAAAATCCAATTCATGAATGGACATACATCTGCAACAGAAATCCACATTTTGTTCTATAACATTTTCTACTATTTTTCCCCCCATTTTTTTTATTTTTCACTGGCCTATATGAACAGAAAATCAATTGTCAATGTTCAGATTTCTTCAGATTAAAATGTGCTTTATTAGTGAGGTGTGATAGTTTTCACCTGAATGCATCAAATGAAAGAAAAATATGATATTTATTGTTTGATGGTATGTCTTCATTCGGCTACAAAAACCAAAACCAGTTATAATTCCACAATTTTGTGAAATACTGGCAGACTCAAATACCAACCAAAGTATTTCAAACTTTTGATGTTCAGAATACAATTCTTTCAATTATTAATTCACTTCACAATTATTCAATGTTCTGAAGTTTTATTGACCGACAGACCCATTGACTGACTATGGAAAGTATACAGGTAAGTATTAATGATTCAAAAGGAATAGTTTGCTCTACATTTCATAAGGCATTTACTTAGTATTTGGTATATTCTACTGCCCATGTTTTATTCTGACAACATCATGAAGTTAATTTAACATACTGTGATATATTAAAGTGGCATTACATATTGTATGTAAATTAATGTATTTAACATAACGATTGTCAGGAATTTAGTATGGAATGATATTCTTGTCAATGAAAATATTTTCTATTTTGCTGAATTTGTCATAATTTGCAATAAAGTAGCCATTTAACTTCCAACTCGTAATAAAATATTCGTTTTTGATAAAAAAGTATTAGTATTTGACCTTAGAAAGTCTGTTTTCTTTGAAGTGATGTCTAATGTTGGAAAATGTTCTTGAATGATCTTGAACAGAATGCAAGTTGTCTCCCTTTAATCAATTATTTGACATTTTGTTCAATATTTTATATTACCTTATTCAGTAAATCAACATGCAGCAACAACACAACCAAGTACACATACATGGCTTTGTGTAACACTACATGGATCATCATTGTCTTTTGATCCTGAAAAAGAAATCACAGATAAATAAGTTTGCGTCAACTAAAAAAAAAGTTTGAAACTTTACTGAACCACTTCATATAAAGCTTTTTATAGGGGTGTCATGTTACGTCTGTAGTGTACCATGATATATTGCAATACTTTAGCAGTGCATTGCAATATGTACCATGATATATTGTTTCATTAACCTCATCTATGACTGTAGATTTTTTTCTTACTTTAACAATTTTATTCAACTTCAAGCTCATCAAATGCATTAAATAAATTCAAAAATAAATATGCATAAACCAGAACAAAACAATTATAAATATCATTTAAATTTTTGATTAAATAGGAGTTTTTCATGATGACTAGAAACTTAACAGTAGTGTATCACTCTTATTTCAGGTTATTACTAATACAAACAATTTATTAGATTTTCAATACTTAAAGTATTTAGCCAGTAGTATCTGACTGAAAGCAAAAAAGCAAATTTCATACGCCACTGGTACGTTTATTACATATCATGGTACAATTCAGTTTGGCTGCTTCTTGCAATACAATGTATACAGATATAGCAGTATATCGTGACACCCCTATTACATCAAGTGGTGTCTTGACCTTGCAGTCACTGCAACCTACACTATGAGTGGTAGAAGAGGTCAACCAAATTTGAAAGTTTAACTGACATCGCTTATTGTTTTAATACTTTACATCATTAAGATTTAAATCAATAAATCAGCATATTGTTCATTTTATATCTGACAAATAACAATTGAGCGCCGCTGTACGATTTCCAACCTCTTCTTTAAGGGACGTCATTTCCAGATAACGTCACATGTGACGACACCATGTACTGACAGTAAGCAATATTTGCCCCGAATGGAACTATAATGAAAACGAAGTGACCATATGGAGTCACATGTTGCGTGTTCTTGAAAAGACGTCACTTACAGAAGAGGTTGTAAATCCCACAGCAGCGCTCAATTGTTAATGCCAGTCATTGACTTTAATGGCGCGCCACCATAGGACGTCGCCTTGCGTCTTTTTTTATTGTTGTTTGATGATTAACAGACATTGATGTCACTTTATATATGAGCCCCCTATACGATTTCCAACCTCTTCTGTAAGTGACATCATTTCCAGAAAACGTCACAAGTGATGTCACTATTTGTGAGCAGGAAACAATGTTTACTCCATATGGTCACTTCATTTTCATTATAGTTCCATATGGGGCAAATATTGCTTACTGTGAGTATAAGGTGATGTCACATGTGACGTTTTCTGAAAATGACGTCACTTATAGAAGAGGTTTGAAATTGTACAGCGTTACTCATATGTTGTTGTTTAAATGCTGAGCTTGAATTTATTAAATTGCTTTAGTGATTTTGAATGATGCACCATAGTGGGTGCAACATTTTTAGTTACAGTGTTATTTATATCATATATTACATTAAAGTTTCATATAAGTCATCTTAATAATATACAATATAGTAACTACAAGAATGCGGTTTGTGTGTAAATCTAGATCCATCTATTATTAGTTACAATTTCATAGAATTACACTTAGCAAAAGTTATAAGTACTCCGATTTCATATTTAGGATATTGTAATTAAATATGAATATATCCAATAGAAATTTCACACACAGAAAGACAAATATTATTATCTGTAATGTTTCTACTAATTATCAGCACAAAATACAGCCGATTGATTGAAATCAAGCCAATTACATAACACCGCACAGAAATAAAAAATCTCAGATTAATTGAATTGGTCATTAACAATTGTGACCGCCTTTTGCCTGGACATAATGAATTTACAAATAGATATTATTCTGGGAAATATTTTACACTTCTGACAATATCGCCTGGGGCCTGTTCTGCGGTGAGGTAACTCATCATGGACAAACAAATTCAAGATTTTGACTGGCAAACATTACCCAGTCAAATGCTCACACAATAATGACCGATTGAGTTAATATGTGACTTTTCTTTTCTGTGTGGTGGTAATAATTGGCTTGATTTCAATTAATTTGCTATATTTTGCGCTTAAAATTAGTAGGAACATTACAGACAGATTGAACTTTCTGTGTCTTATATTTCTATTTGATATATTCATATTTAATTGCAATATCCTAAACATGTTATCGGAGTACTTATAACTTTTGCTAATTGTTGATTTCAGAGAATCGCTTACTATTTAAGCTTAATGCTTAAAGAATAAACAAGATAAAGCGCATTATCGACTTTTTACCTGAAATCCCATACAACAATTATTGTTCAATAGACAAGTATATATGAATATCCATTTTGCATATTATATAATGTCTATATTTGACAATTGCTGGAGTATAGGACAATGATTTATAGAAAATGTATTATTAGTGCAGCTGGGATTGTAATAAAGAAATGTTAAAGTACATGTGAAATTTCTAATGAACTTAAATAGCTTTCAATCCCTAAATGTTATCAACATCTGATCAGTTTATCTGTTTTTTATGGTGGCATATTTCTGCCACCAGTAAACTACTTAATCAACTAGATAAATATCTGGTTATCGCCTTGAAATAACTATAGATAACTACTTAAATAACTAAATAAGTATGTGGTTAACTAGATAAGTACTTAATTAACTAAATAATTATGTGGTTAACTAGATAAGTATCGTGATAAATTTTCATACCAGATAAATATCTTAACACGAAAAATTGTCTGATAGTGGCCACAACTGCCACCACTTACCCCGTTTAACCCAGTACAGGCAATATATTTTAGCAAAGTCTAGTTAATTAAGTTAGCTACATAATTTTTAAGTAACTGTTATGAAGTTAACGCAATAAATATCTAGTTGACTACATACTTATCTAGTTAATTAAGTAGTTAACTGATGGCAGAAATATGCCACCATAGTTTTTCAATACAAAAATAATTTTACTCCAAAACTTGATCTGGTGTAGTACATATTTCAAATGATAATGTATAGAGTATTAATTACATAGTGACTCTCATGCATCAAGTATTCATGTATTGATTAATTTCTTTCATTAATAATTATTTAATTATGGATGACTTTCATTTATTTGTTGTTTTATTGCAGTTTTGACTTAAAGTCAGTAATCCATGATATTTCAATAGTTTATGATGCACTTCGAGATTTTTGAACATTATGCAATTTGCTTGTATATAACCTGTCTGTGTGCCATATAACTCTAGGTGTTCAAAGCCAAGGGTTATATGAATCACAGACAGGTTATATTCCCCCAAATACCCTGTCAACAACCTGTATAATGAATTTATAATACTGCAAATCCAAATTTTCAGTAGAAGTGTACAACGAGCAAGGTTTTAAGTTTTAGCTTTGAACTTCAAATCTGCATAGATCTAGTCTAGATCTAATAATTACACATATTTATTATTTTGTTTTATAAAATATTTAGTCTGATTTAGTCATGAATAGAAGATCAATAATTAAAATGTTTTCCTTTCCAAATATTACAGAAATACTTTCTTTAGATCAAACTTCTTTTATTTCACTCGCGCGTATATTGCCTGTATTATTTTCCCCATAATGTCCCTCAATATTAATTTTCAAGCACCTAATCACATTGATGTTATCGAAATGAACTAAGCTCAAATTAAATTAGGATTTTAACCTTATATTTAGATTTTAAGTTAAGTTAGTATTTGGTGTTGCCAATAGCCAAGTGCCTTATTTATTCAGTTGGATTCATTACAATATTTTGAGGGGTGAAAGTAAAAAAGTCTGTCTGCTGCTACATCTATATGCAATATAGAATGTTATAGACGGAGTATTGCTTTCATCCCTCAATTTATCTATCAGCAGTCACCACAATAAATCCTGACTAACAGAGCTAACCTATCACATGTTTTGACATTATCTCGATATTATTGTATCATACCATACTGAAACTTAAGCACATCTCTGAAGGACAGGCAGCAAATGAAAAAAAATGTTACCACAGACATTATTGGTCAATTCTGTTATGATTTCATAGAAAGTACTCTAAATATCATTTTAATCTTTACAAACTATATAAGACATCAGTATCAATGCTGGTAGGTTAGCTCTTTCATCAGTATTTGTTGTTTATAATTATGTAGAATTCTGTGACCGTTTTATTAACTCACCATGAAATGTATCCCAGGATCTCCGCACCTGACATGTTTCTCAACAATGACCAGCAGATACACCAACAATTAATGAATGCAGACCTGAAATTAAAGAATAAATTTGTTACACAATCTTCAGTAAATAATAAACTAAAAATATCCTTCTAGCTCGATTTTGGCATGCAGAGCTCTCCAACAGAATTTGTTCTATTACAGTAGACATCAGTGATTGAAAACTCACAATCGATAATCGAATTAGAAATAATTGATCCATATTTAGTTTTTTAGTGTAAGTATTAAGTGCTGACAGTTAATTTCATTTGTACAACTTTATTTATCTCTTTTTACCATATTTAACATCAATGGGGCTTGACATTACTCTTATATTATTATTTTTGTATGTTTACTTTGTATATATTTGTATTTGACTGAATACATTGGAAATCTTTCTATATAAATGAATGTAAAATTTGAATGTCTTATTAAAATAACACTTCAGTTAAAATGTCCGATTATCATAATTTTTTATAGTTCATAATCGATTGTCGCCAACATCTGATGTCCAGGGACTACTTTTCAATTATTTTCGATAATCGCGCCATCACTAGTTGACATAATACAGACTGGACACAAAGTTAATTAATTTGCAATTAACTAAAGATGTATCATTCTAAACTATTATATCATCACTGGATATTTTCGGCACTGTCCATTTTACAACTTGCAGATTTTGAACATATCTGTGTCCAGTTAAATAAAAAAGACCGGCTTTCCAAAATTTGCATCAACATTTATAATTTTAGATTTGATTGACTTATGCATCGCTGAATGAATTTGTCTGCTCAAGAAATAAATTATGGTTTGGATGCTGACTTATACATCTATGATTGCGCTACACATCCATATGGACAGTATCTAGGCTTTCATTTATTTTATAGATGAATTTATTGCAGTTTATGTACTTTATACATCAAAATAAAAACAATACTACAATAATCAAAACAAGAGACCCACGATGGCCTGACACTCTACTGGCTACATTGTGCACATGGACCTTTGATAAGCATTTTTTGAAGTTGTTCCTAAATAACTGTATAGAAAACATGCCCCCTGGGGGGTTTTGAACACCAGAGGCATAACTTGAACAATCTTGGTTAGAGACCACTAAACAAAGCTACATACCAATCATTAAAACCCTGGAGAAGAACATTTTTAAAAATAGCCCTATATAAGTCTGTAGAAAACATGTGACCCCCAGGGCAGGACCAATTTGACCCCAGGGGCATGATTGGAATAATCTTGGTAGGGGACAACAAGATAATGCTACATACCAAATATCAAAACTCTGGGTCTTCTGGTTCTGGACAAGAAGACTTTTAAAGATATTCCCTATCTAAGTCTATGTAAAATTTGTGACCCCTGGGGTGGGCCAATATTGCTCCAAGGGACATAACTTGAACAATCTTGGTAGGGGACCATTAGACAATGCTACATATCAAATCCCTGGGTCTTCTGGTTCTGGACAAAAGGATTTTCAAAGACATTTCCTATCTAACTCTAAGTCTATGTAAAACATAGCTGCGACTCCTGAGGCGGGGCCAATATTACCCCAAGGGAATTGATTTGAACGATCTTGGTAGAGTACAAAACAATATTTGGGACTGAGAAGGTGCAAGGGCAAACATGAAGGGGAGCAAAGAATTGTGAGGTTTTAGGTAACTTATCTTTAATTTAGACTTGAGATAAAACGCGTAAGTATATCAATGAATATTTTATTTTAATAATTACATAAGTAGTGCTTTTATGAAAATCTCTGAAATGTCATTGGACAAAGGCACAATAGTCCTGTGTTTTGTGTACATTATGCGCATTATTAAATTTTATTGAGCATGAAACAAACTATTTCTACCACGCATATTATTATTAGTGAAAATATTTATGTAAGTTAATAAACCAATGAACGAAAGCAAAATTTTAATATTTCGTTGTCTTTATTTATTGATTCTATGAACAAGTGTTTGTTCAATAACTCCAAACATTAACCTATAAAACTACAACATCTCTGTTTATTTCAATTTGCCCCGTTCATCTTTTAAAGATATTTCTTGTTTTCATAGTTTCATTTTTTTTCAAATTTTGATTGACATCTTGAAAAGAAGTCTATAAAAACTATTGCAAAACCTTATTCTGACCTGAATGCCAATTTTGTCTTACATCATTAGTTTTTGGAGAAATGTATTTGTAAATTTTTTGGAATACTTATATATATTTCATATCATTAAAGTATGATTTCTTAAATCATATACAGTAAAACCTCACTTAAATTAAACCGCCTCAAAATTAAGAACACATTTTTCAAGTCCATTTTCACGGTTTTGCTCTTTATTCAACCTCAATATGAAGTCCACCTCAATAAGAAGACCAGTTTTCAAGGGTCCCTATTTGGAGAATGAAAGTTGTTTCTTCTTTCAATTAAAATCTTGTATCCAATATGTAAGAAAGTCCAAATATTGAAAGCATTTATTTACCAGGAGAGGAAATATAATGTAAAACTTTAGGATGAAAATTATAATGAAAATATTGAAAATAATGATAATTGTATCATAGCTTTGTAAGTTTTCTGCTAAAATTTCTGCTTAGAACTCTTTCAGATTTAAGCCATGAATTGTCATTCGTTTGTTAAAGTTTTTTACTATAGGCATGAATAAGTGCATAATCAGAAGAACTACGTATAGATATAATGCATATTTGGGATAATAGACCCTATTTTAACCCCTTTTATTGATCAGAAACGTATCTGTCTATCACAGAACGCTATTATCCTTTAGCGCAATACTGATCTAACTGGAGTTGGACTTATATTGCGCTAAAATTAGTAATGTTTGCAACGTGTATCATTATTTAATGCAACATTTACATGTAAAATTATTAATTAAAACTTTATAATTATAATCGACTGCTCATGAGAATAAAATAAGAAAATGACACTGTCGTGACTCAGTGTTTTAATTTTAATTCACTCAACCTGGGGCATTATTCACAAACAAGTGAAGACTGAAACTCAGACTTGGACTTTAAATTGCAAAACTTAAATTAACCAGGCTTTCCTTTTCAGTGAATCTAAACAATTTGAATTTTGTTGGAATAATTGTTGTTATCAACTCTACACTTTTGCCAAGTTTTATAAAAAGTTACAATGCTATATGACCATAGGAGCAAAAAGAACATTTAAGATTTTAAAGACTAAGTCTGAAGTTCAGTCTTAAATTGTTTGTGAACAAAGGTCCCTGGTCTGAGAGTTAAAGACATGTTACACTATGCTTAGCCTCCATCGGCTTTATACCATAACAAGCCGTTTTGTATGAATTTGGTGTTATTATTAGGGTTTTAAGTTGCAAGGACACAGGTATGTTCATATGGCGACTTCCCAGCTTAAGTTTACTTTAAACTTATTTATTTTACATTAGTAGTGAAACAAGTTCTAACAACTATCAAACTATTCACTCTTGATGACCGTTTCCTGGGTAACAAACCAGTACTCATATCAAATACAGGGATTGTGAAGGTTGTGATCAAACCCTGCACTGACATAGTGGTGATATTTAGCCCAGTTAAAACATATAGCAGCTTTTACGATGTTTAGTGGCATTTATAGACCTATAACAGAGTTTATGATGTTCAAGATGGTTAGACCTATAGCAGAGTTTATTATGTTTAGCATTGTTAAGACCTATAGCAGAGTTTATGATGTTTAGCATTGTTAAGACCTATAGCAGAGTTTATTATGTTTAGCATTGTTAAGACCTATAGCAGAGTTTATGATGTTTAGCATTGTTAAAACCTATAGCAGAGTTTATGATGTTTAGCATTGTTAAGACCTATAGCAGAGTTTATTATGTTTAGCACAGTTCAGACCCATAGCAGAGTTTATGATGTTTAGCACAGTTAAGACCTATAGCAGAATTTATGATGTTTAGCACAGTTAAGACCCATATCAGAGTTTATGATGTTTACCACAGTTAAGACCTATAGCAGAGTTTATGATGTTTAGCACAGTTAAGACCCATATCAGAGTTTAAGATGATTAGCACAGTTAATTACGACCCATAGCAGAGTTTATAATGTTTAGCACAGTTTAAGATTTTTAGAATGGTTAAGACATATAGCTGAGTATATGATGTTTAGAATGGTTAAGACCTATAGCAAAGTTTATGATGTTTAGCACAATTAAATTAAGTAAGGAGTTCACATTTTTATGGAAAAAGAACTAGCTACTTGATTGCCAAAGCGCGTGCAATGGCAAATAAAGTCAAATCAAATATTGAGGCATGGCATAATTAAATTCCACAAGATACCAAAATGAAGCATGAATTAAATAGAATTAATGTATGTTTCGGTGCAAGATGGAAAATATTTCACCTACTCCACTCCTGAAAATATTGCATCGGCTGCTTATTTGGTGCAATAACTTTCGATTTTACTCCCAAACATACAAATATCCTCTATTTATTAATGTGAAATGGTATCCATATGCTTAAAGGTATGTGCCCAACATCAATACAGCTTTGTTACAGATTTACAACTACAATGTACATGTATAATCTGTTTTATATCTGAATGTTAATATACATTGTATTATGTCTCCAAATATTTCTATTTTAATAATTAACAAATATATCAATTATCATTAGCCATTGGCGAATTATTGGTTTACATTCAAATAGAATGTTTTGAAACATATTTTTGTTCAGTATAATTATGCTTTACCAAATATTTATTGAATATGTTCTATGCTGTATTTAGTTTTCTTTGAAGAATGCTTTATCGATTATCAGTATATTCGGTTGAAAAGGCTTTGAACTACATAATGTTAATCTAGTATCAAGCGATATGTTATTTTAACCTATTATTGCAATTTTTATAGTAAATTTAATGCCAAGATATCCAGGAATTTAGGTATTATCATTTAAAATAAACAGACCTTAGGTTTAATTAACGCTTGGTGTTGCCCACTACCAAGCGCCTTTGTACGGCAAAGAGTTATTTCTACAAGCCATAATCAAAATTTTAAAGATCAATAGAATTCTTGACACAATTTTGAGGGATGAAGTGAAAAGTCTATACGAGCGCTGCTATTGGATTTACAACCTCTTCTGTAAGTGACGTCATTTCAAGAAAACGCAATACGTGATGTCACTATTTGAAAATAGGGAACAATGTTTACTCTCTAGGGTCACTTCATTTTCATTGCCATATGGCGCAAATATTGCATACCGTCAGTACATGGCGACGTCACTTTAAGAGGTTGGAAATCATACAGCGATGCTCATACGCTGCTCTATCTACAGTAAATCCTCAAAAGTAAGACCACCACAAAAGTAAGACCGCCTCATTAATGCTACCATATTTTCAGGGACCAGTTTTATATTTTTCATCCACATTTTAACTCAAAAATCAGACCACCTCATTGATAAAATTTCTTCAGAACCAATGGTAGTCTTATTGAGGTTTTCCAGTATATGCATATAGAGTCTTATAGACTAGCTTTACCTTCACCACTCAATTTGAATATCAGCAGGATTTCTACAACAAATATTAACTAACAGAGCTAACCCACCATTTTGTATTTACATTATATATATCATACCATTCTGAAGGTAACCTTATTACTAACACACAGGGACTGGTAGCAAAATGTATAGTGATTGTTACCTCCCTTGTCATTTCTTACTTCTGTCATAATTTATAATAAATACTCAGAATATCATTTTAATCTTTACAAACCATGTAAGATAATAGCATCAATTCTGGTGGGTTAGCTCTTTTGATTAATATTTGCTGTTTATATGATGGATTCTGTGACAGTCTAACTTACCATGTGATGTGTGTCAGTATCTCAGCACCAGAAACCTTTCTCAACAATGACTAGCAGATACACCAACATATCATTGAATGGAGACCTGAAAGTAAAGGAGGATCTTTGTTACATATCTGCAGTCATCAGTTTCATTAAAATCCTCACAGCTCAATGTTGCAGGGCAGACCCAAAACAAATTTTTTTCCTTGCTTATTTTAATTATGCATCATTTTACACCAAATGTGTAAAGCGTTTTTACTGTAATGTTTACAATACTGAGCAGTGAAATTATCAAAGTGATAATGACATCATATAAATGGCGTCATGTAAAATACTGAGGTATTAAACAGGTAAATTTGAAGTCATTAACAAGTAAAAAATAAAAAAGACCAAAATGACACATGAAATAAATAGAACATTTGTTTGTTTCAGTGTAAGATTGAGTGATTTCACCTCGAGAACGTCTGACTGAAATTTTTATTTGTGACTATGTCACAGGTGAAAATATTCTGTCTGCTACTCACTCTGTGAAATAACTTTCGATCTTACAAGGAAACACACAAATCTCCACTATATAATCAAGTTTTTCATGATTCCTGTAAAATTGTGAAAGATTTTCAGTCAAAAAAATGTGTATCAATGAAAGAAACCCAGAAATATTGTTGCAAAATTATGCATTATAAATAAAAGCTGAAACCAAGATTGTTCACGTATAAAGGCCTCTAAATTAGTTTATACCCATCAATGAAAGGTTCAGTTGTAGTACCACAGTCATAATGTTTATGCAGCTGACTGGCCATTTTTCACTATGAATATTATTCAATCAGTATTCAATCAGTATTCACTTTTCAACTCAGTGATCTAGTGTCATAATTTTGCATCTAGAGCAAATTAAATGATCCGACTTTGGACAACTTTGTCTGTATATGGTTGACAGTAATGCATTTATAGTGTGGACAAGGGGGGAACTAATTTAGTCATTTACATGTAAGGGATATAGCCAGTTGTCTTTTTATTCAATCCCATTTCTACAACTAATATAAGGAAGTTCAACATTAATAACAAGAGGGCCATGATGACCTGTATCGCTCACCTGAGACCATGCCCTCTGGCAGTCATGGTCTTTAACAAATAACACGAATTGCAGGAATTCAGAAGAATGTCACTCAAGGATTTCATAGAGACATTTTTATCAAATTTCTTGAAAACCAGGTTGCAAATGTGACCTATGTTTTACTATGATTTGATATGTTGACCTAGTTTTTCACCCAATGTGACGCAGTTTCGAACAGGACCTAGATGTTACAGAAACATACATTTTGCCCAAGTTTCATAAAATTGAAACAATGTGGTCTCTAGAGAATAAACAAGACTAAAAGTGCAAACATAATGAAACATGGCAATTGATTTGATCCATAATTGAAACTGGCCAAGAACTGATGCCCATATATACATTGTATCCATGTTTGATTAGGATTGCTCAAGGAATGTGGATGCTTAGTGTAAACAATCAAATAGCAGATGACAGATGGACTGACAGCCAAAGATCCAAATAGCTCACCATTGAGCACTTTGAAAACTGCAATTTGCTCAAGGTTCTGATTTTTTTCTGGCCAACTTCAAGTATTATTGTACAACAGTAAAAGTAAGTGTAGAAAATATGATAAAAAATAATTTACCTGCTATCTTAGGTCTCTGATTCACAACTAAACAATTTGTCCATCATTCCGCACCAAACACCCCACATTGTTGATATTCAGGTGGTTGCAGTACATGGACAAAATAAACCAAAACATGTTTTAAGCAATACATATAAACCAAGAGACTGTGTGAGTGTCTGCTTCATTCCGTAATCTAAATAAGGAATAACATTAATAAAAATAATATACAGGTGTAATATTTAAGATATTCTTATCTAAATGATTAATATATTAGTTATATACAATTTTTTTTTATATCTACACTACTGATAACTTAACATATCGATATCTACACTACAAGCTTCACAACCAAACCCAAAACACTGACAGCCACATGGAACCATCTTGGTAAGAGAACTTATAGACAAAGCGTTTTCAGAAGGGATGTATTGGTCATTGTCAAAAGATATATGGAGTGGACCATTGGGTTACAACCATGTCACATTACCACAGGTGGAAACTGTATCAGCATAAACAAGTGAATCATATGCATCAGTTGAATGGACAACACATCAAAAAAGAAAGATGTTCATACAGCAAGGATATGTGAGATCTGTATTTTATAAACAAAAACACAATGGAGAAGGGATAAAGGGAGAGCACACTGGAAGGGATTACGGGACAGAACTTGTGTCAATAAACAAAAAGAATGTCATTCACAAATAACACAGAGGCCAACAGAAAAACCTCCTATCAAGAAAGATACACACATACAGTAATCTGATCATTCATCAGAATTATACAAGTATGTTCATGATATCAATTAACAGCAAAAATGCAATATTAATACAAACTCCTAAATGAGGCTAGAGGACTTACGACTTCTCTGCCTAACCTTGTATCCTGGAAATGACCATATGACCCTTAATCACAACCTTAAAGTAAACCTAAATCCCTAAAACATTAAGACCCTGAACCTTAAATAATTTAAGAAAAGTAAATGAAAAGTTGAAGAGTCGTTGATTGTTGATACATAATCTGAGGTTAAAATCAAGGTGCAAAATTGAAATTGTCTAACAGCCTATTTATAAACAAGCAGATAGACCAGTTTCGCTTCCACCCCTCAATTTTCCTAAGGGAAACAGAGTTTGCATTGAACATGACCTTATTTAAATTGAATAGTTGAAAGGATACATTATGGCCACTTCAGACCATAACCGCTCCTTTATGCAAGAATAAGATATATGCAGATGAAGTATTTGGAATAATTTTAATGAAATTTTGATGCAAAAAAGTTCCGAAAAGTTCCTTAACCTAAACCTTAATATGAAATTTTAGTATTAAAAAGGTTCAAACGTATCCACTTATAAAACCTACCATGCACTTAAATTGAAATTTTGATGCAAAATAGGTTCCACATGTTTCCTTAAATGAACCCTAATATGCAATTTTGAGTAAAATTAGGTTCCGAAAAGTACCCTAAACCTATCTTAACCCTTATAACTGACATTTTTAATACAACAATAAGTTAATGAAATAGTTATAATATTATTGAAATCCTAAGTGAGGTTATTTGCTGCTTGAAATTTTGAAGCAATAAGTGCAGAATTCCAAAAGGTCCTTAAACCTCATTACCATGTTCAATATGTCTTCATTTAACCAACTTAGCATGAAATTTGGAATAGGGTCTGGCCGAAATGTTGCCATATGATGCAAATCCAGAATACCCTTAAATGACACCTAAACAAAACAATTACACAAGAGAAATAATTACCTAACTCGAAGTTTTGTATCTTAACCTACTTTATGGTAAATTAAAAAATTCTGAGATAAATTGAACTAAAAATGTTATGACTTCAAACTAAAAAGGACAGTTTTTTTGTCAATCAAGAAGTTGTCCTAAAAATGACAGTTTTTTTGTCAATCGAGAAGTTGTCCTAAAAAAGACAGTTTTTTTGTCAATCGAAAAGTTGTCCTTAAAAGGACAGTTTTTGTCCTGAGAAGGACAGTTTTGTGACATTCTATAGAGAGGTGTAAATTTATTTTACACAAAGGCCAAAATTTGAAAGTCCCCAGTCAAGAACAAGATGCTGCCTATTCGAATAGAAAGAACAAATACTATAAAGGACTCACCTATCCAAACAGAGAAATTAGGTTCGAATAGATGTTCAGCCACATTACAGCATTGCCTCACATCCGGACAGGCAGCTCAAAATAAATTGATCTCATTGTCAATGTACATTGTATTTTCAAACTGATTTCAGCTCCCATTTAATAAACAACAGTCTAAGTAAACACCATTTGGACAGTTTTTTTGTCAATCAAGAAGTTGTCCTTAAAAGGACAGTTTTTGTCCTGAGAATGACAGTTTTGTGACATTCTATAGAGAGGTGTAAATTTATTTTACACAAAGGCCAAAATTTGAAAGTCCCCAGTCAAGAACAAGACGCTGCCTATTCGAATAGAAAGAACAAATACTATAAAGGACTCACCTATCCAAACAGAGAAATTAGGTTTGAATAGATGTTCAGCCACATTACAGCATTGCCTCACATCCTGACAGGCAGCTCAAAATAAACTGATCTCATTGTCAATGTACATTGTGTATTCAATCTGATTGCAGTGTAAATTTATTTTACACAAAGGCTAAAATTTGAAAGTCCCCAGTCAAGAACAAGACGCTGCCTATTCGAATAGAAAGAACAAATACTATAAAGGACTCACCTATCCAAACAGAGAAATTAGGTTTGAATAGATGTTCAGCCACATTACAGCATTGCCTCACATCCTGACAGGCAGCTCAAAATAAACTGATCTCATTGTCAATGTACATTGTGTATTCAATCTGATTTCAGTGTAAATTTATTTTACACAAAGGCTAAAATTTGAAAGTCCCCAGTCAAGAACAAGACGCTGCCTATTCGAATAGAAAGAACAAATACTATAAAGGACTCACCTATCCAAACAGAGAAATTAGGTTTGAATAGATGTTCAGCCACATTACAGCATTGCCTCACATCCTGACAGGCAGCTGAAAATAAATTGATCTCATTGTCAATGTACATTGTGTATTCAATCTGATTTCAGCACCCATTTAATAAACAACAGTCTAAGTAAACACCATTTGGACAGTTTTTTTGTCAATCGAGAAGTTGTCCTAAAAAGGACATTTTTTTGTCAATCGAGAAGTTGTCCTAAAAAGGACAGTTTTTTTGTCAATAGAGAAGTTGTCCTTAAAAGGACAGTTTTTTTGTCAATCGAGAAGTTGTCCTTAAAAGGACAGTTTTTTGTCAATCGAGAGGTTGTCCTAGAAAGGACAGTTTTTGTCCTGAGAAGGACAGTTTTGTGACATTCTATAGAGAGGTGTAAATTTGAAAGTCCCCAGTCAATAGAGTATTCGAACAGAAAGAAGAAATACTAAGAATACAAAGAAATCAAAACTATACCACAGAACTAAACCATAAACCAATCAACAGTTCTTAAAACTCAGTACAATAGTACACAATCCTAACACTACAGTTATCTACAGATATACTAACTCTAAATGTTGAGGGGTGAAAGCGAAACCAGTCTTTCTGTATTGTAAGATACAAGATTGATTTCGCTTTCATTCACTCACATTATTGCTCAGGAGGCAGGGGGCGCAACTCCCTTCAGATTCTTCTCAGTGTATTTTAGAAAGCATACTATAATATCATAAAATAGTATTGTGTCAAAATTGAAGAACTGCCTTAACCTTGCATATTTGTTATACCAGATAAAATAAACTAACAGTTTCAATTGTAGTACTATTCATGGTAACTGTAATATTTTATTTTTCAATTGCATTCTTATATCATGACTTCTAAATAAAATGTAATGACTTCAAACTCACAAGTTCCAGGGAAATCACATTCCGGCAGCCAATTTATTCTGATTGGATGATAACCATTGAACATCAAAACTTCTCATTCACACAGAACCTAAAAATATATACACACGAAATTCTAAATAATTCCACCAAAAGAAGTAACAATGCAAGGAGTAACAATGCAAGGTAGACTGGTTGCATTTAGGTAATATTGAACATGTTATTAACAGTATTCAATAATACAGCAGTCAGTTGACCATACAAGTTCTGGGTTGTCTACCAGTACTAACCACTGTTGTTCTTCTGCAATGAACCACTAACTTCCCAGCATGTATTAGAGGTATAGTATTAATGACCTCAAACAACAGGACCAAAATACTAAATCAAATGAGAACGGACAATGACATGAAGTATTAGTATTGTTAGACTCGGTTGAACCCATTCTAGAGGGATGAGAGCTGTCTTAATCAGTCTGAAAATATAAACAGTGTAATTTTAAGGTACATAAACAAATAATATAATAAATGATCATTAGAGAGGTAAAAGAAGAATGAAGAAATGAACATGGATGACATGATTGGTGAATGTGGTTATAAGAGATTTATGCTGATGGCAACATGATAAATGGTCAGGGAAGGAGGATGCAATAAAGTGTTGTTACTTTAACAGACTCCTGTTTTCAAAGGACAAACTGACATAGAAATCAATGTGACCTACAGAATAGCAATAATTCCTAACAGTTATTCATTTACGCTGATGTGCATACCACTATCAGATCCAGGGGGCACATCCGACATCCCCCTAAAATTCCCCAACCTTACAAATAACTATAAGTATAATTACGAAAATATAAAGAGATCTTTAAATAAGCGATTTTCAAATAAGCATTTTTGATATATTGAAGCAATATATATTCTTTAATGATGATGTTTATAAACAAAGAATAAAACAGTCATTGTTGTTTTATAAGGCTTGAACAAAACCAAAAATGACCAAAAATTTACGCTCCCCAAATCCGAATCCCAGATCTGCCCTTGCATACAGGACATGGAAGTACAAATATTGTTAGCTGATTCATATTGACACAGGGGTCATATTTCTAGACCAATACTAGCTTACAGGATTCATTTTAGGTGAAAATGGAAAATATACCTTTATCCTGAGACTTGAATGCTCAGTCCTGTGCTCTACCAACTTACCCTACCAAACAGGAATATAATGATTATAATGTATAATTTTTCATCATTATACCATTGCATATATAAATGCATGTTATGCAAAATTAATGGGGTTGTTCATTTTTAAAACAGTTATGACCAATGTTAGCACTTGCTGTTTTATGTCCTTAATGTCATGTGCCAGTACCGTGCATAGTGTGTGGACATGGTCCCATTGTTGCAGTTAAAGCATTAAATGTGACATTTAAGTTGTGATAACCACTAAGCATGTTTCTGGACTCAAGACATTTGACCTCATAAATGAATACCAAGTACAATATACTACACAACACTATATTTTATCCCTCAAACGGTTACTCAACAGCATTGATGCAAGATATTGCTATGAATAATGAATAATGAAATTTCAGTAAATGAGATTACTTGGAGTTTGACTCCCATAAACCCTTCTAACCACAATTTAGTAACATTTTCAACTTGAAACATTTATCCTATGGGTAGGTATTTTTCCTATATGCACATGCATCTATGTGTATGCCTTCTCATGCTTTTAAGAACCAAATGAAATTAGTGAAGAAAGAATTGATATAAAACAAAGAAACAAGTTGTTGGCATGCAATTCCAAAGGGCTTTTAAGAACCAAATGAAATTAGTGAAGAAAAAATTGATATAAAACAAAGAAACAAGTTGTTGGCATGCAATTCCTAGCTTAATGGATTGTTTTCATCCGGTTTAACAATGTTTTAAAACAATTGTTTCAGTCATATACGGCGACCAGTTGACCTATTTTTTTTTCCTGGAACTAATTATAAACCAGCAGTAGCTTGCTCTTCAGCAAGCAACTCACAACTTCTCTACATATGGAGGACATGACTGTAGCCAATGTCATGGAAGACCATAACCTACCCAACCCGGGGATCAAACCAGGGTCTGCCGGGTGACAGGCTTCCCAGCTTATAAAGCCAATTTTAAACAATTTAAACTCTTATTCAAATCCATATCAGCAAAGTACAAAGTTTGTGTGTGATTCTCATCTTATAATGTCAGTATCCAAATATCTAACTTGCACTTAAGTTAAACTGCCTGGTAGTAGTGAAATTTTTCATTTGCACAAGTTGTCAGTATGCAGTTCTAACCATACAAGGTCAATATTAAACTATTTAAATACATAAAATCAATAGCAATCTTCAATGTAAGTAATGTCCTGTTGCATGCACATCAAATCTTCACTTATGTTCTATTCCAATTATGTAATATTAAAAGCACAAAGGTAAAAATTATTCCACAAATGAATTACCATATACCTTTTACTCGAACGTTTTACCTAAAATTAAGACAAATGATTAAATTGCCATAATTTTGGCATAATGTACTTGGCTTATCAAAACCAATACTTAGCCATTGCCATTGATACAATGTCCATATGTGTATGACCCAGAAAACATAATACTTGATCAAGTATGTTGTATGCCCGATATCAACTTTAAATTTTAATATGCCCATAGAAATAAATAAGATTCTGAAAAACCAAACTGTTAACACAATACACATTTTAACAGTGAAGGAAAAAACCTTTCACCACATAATTCTTTAGTGATCTATATGATAGCGCTATCCAGAACCATCTATTCTCTATTATTGGAGCCAAATATCGGCCCCTTGACCTTGCTCACAATATTCTATACAATATGTCCATGTCAATTTCTGTCATGTTATACTCAATAATTGTACCCATGATAAACTTGTTGTAGGCACAATATCAATTATTATCTTACTGTACCTATTCAAATAGTAGGATATTTTATCCAGTCTATCACACAATATTTACATGACCATTCTAAGGAATGGAGCAATTTTCAAAATTTCATCTTCATATGAAGATGAAATTTACACAGCCTGATATGCTGCATGTGCAATATCAAATATAGGAACTCCATATCCTCCATACAAGTTGTAACCTATTCCATCAACCAACATGTCTGACATTATACACTGATGGGCTTCATTAAATTTAACTAACTTTGGGTTTTCTCTAAAGCAGTGAACAAGGAAGGAATAGTTCATGGATATTCAATTTGTGATTATACAAGACAGACTAGAAAGATTGGTACTGTGTTTGAACTTTCAAGTTTTGTGAATGGATGTGACATTCCTTGTAATTCTCTTTCTCCAAGCGCTTGATGACAGCGAAATCTTCACCCTAATAGTTATAAAATGTGTATCAATTTTCTATTTCTTCATAATAAAATATTTTATGCTAATTTTGCAGTTTTGCAATAACATGTCATACACAGGCAACAAAACTTTGGGTATACAGCGCCTGCAATATTTTGTTTCACAGATTTTCAATGAAAGATTTACAGATGATAAATGTGCACGTAGCAGCAAGGTATTTTTGAAATCAGCATCTGAATTTATGAAAAACACAAACTCCGGAATGTTAGTAGAATATCCTGCATCATAACCATATAAAAAAATGAATTTTTGGCTCAAATTATCCATGTACTTCACATGCAATTTGCAGGGTCAATAATTTTCATCAAAATTTCAAATCCTTACATCAAACCATAAATCTTTATTTGTTTTTCCCCAATCCTGTAGCTGTTCATCTCTGAATAAAAAGGCTAAAACCCTTCCCAACTCATGAATCCTATTGCTATAAGCAAATACTGATTAGCAAATATGTGCAGCACAATTACTGTTTTAACTGCAATCTTCACAGTAACCAAATAGCCCAAAGCCCGGGGTTTGTGACTTTAATTTCGGTCCAGCACAAATTACTTATTACTGAGTGCTTAAGCCCAAATGTGCTTAATTTTAGTTAATATATTTTTTCTCGGAAATACAGAAAAAATGAAACAAATAGTAGATACACAGTCTTGTCGCTCTACTTGTAATGAATCGGTGCTAAGTAAGTTTGGGCTAATAACAATGATTTCGGCCAGTGGTTTAGCTGGGTCACTGACCCAGATGGTGCTAGTGCTCCAAAACAATTTAAGCCGGAGCATGTAACTGACTAATTTTATTTGTAAAATGTGAAAGACATATTTTTAGGAGACAAAATAGTACAGATAAGCAGTTGTGCACAGAGACATACAGACAAATAGCCTGTAGCATCACAATTTTTTTTTCAATTTTAAGTGTAAGATCACACACCAAATTTAATGTCAGTTAAATGTAAAGTTATAAAAAGCAAACCATATCTAAGTTTGAAATTGTTCAAGCAATAGTTTCCCACCCCCAAACCGTACATACCCATGTAAGTCATAATTATACTGTTTCTATTAAACACAACATATTTCAAACATACATGTAATCTGATGAGTAATCAATTTTCACAAATATTGCTATGTTTTTAAAACATGTAAACCCCAGTCTTGCACTGATAGAGCAAAGAAACACTGTTCATATGTAATCATAAAGCTTTTGTGTTATATGGATTTACCAGCAAAAGAGCTTTAACAACTCTTCCAGGTACAGTGAGTATGTACCCATTTCCTGAAAACCTTGCATGTAATTATAAAGTTTAACTCTATAATTGTTCCAATATTGTATGACTACATTAGTCAATGAGAGCTATATCAGTGTATCAGTGTCAATTTCTTCAAAAGCTTTTCACCTGTACTGTTTGTCTGATCGTCTGTGATCACATGGCTTGAAGTTTAATGTTGTACATTTTTGTGTTGTTTTGATTAAAGAATTTGGGAAGCAAGTTGTTTACTTGTTGACTTCCCCATACATGGAATCAAAACTCAGTTTGCACTTACATAAATTATTTATAAAGGAATTATCTCCAATAAAACAGCATTATTTCACATCTTGAAAAAAAGCCCTGTTAGCAAGTGATATAAATATGCAATGAAACCTCTATTTTCAAACTTGACATAAACGTATGTTTAAAAGAAAGCTGGAAAGTAATTACAGGTTACATTTACATCCCAAACAATTTCCAGCATAAAATAATTTTGAATAAAATAATAACCTTATAGTTTGGAAAGCTTTTTTGCAAAGGTAAAGTTCTGTATTCATGTTCCTAACATAAATTTTTTAACATAGTTTTTTGAGTTGTAGAAAAGCTTCATGTTTTCATCTTTGATGAAAAAAACTAATGTTAGTATGTTTTCACATAAATCTGTTTATAACTTTGCAATCTTTTTAAAACTTGTATTTCTAAACCTGCATGTTCTTATACTCTTTGCCTATCAGGCACTCTTTATTGAGTCTCATGTAAAGATTTGCCTCTCCCCCCAGCTGAAGTTATACATTCAGTTGATAACAAATCAGCTAATTTTGTGACTGTAAAGAACAATGCAAGGAGCTTGTGTTGTTGTTTTTTCTTTCATATTAAAGATTATTTTGAGGAACACACATTTACCATACATTGACTGAATGTGGAAGCATTTCAGAGTGATAGGTTTGTTATTAAAAATGACATCAACAAAAACTCAGCTCTCGTAACAAATGATTATTATTTAGACTATTTTTGAACCCAACGATAGCTACAAACCGAGATCAATGAGATCAAAAATGGTTGTAGTTTATATTAATTTTGTAATGTAGCCAATCTATAGAGGTTGTCTTGAAAAGGACAGTTGGTCGACAATGAAGTTGTGTCCTTAAAAGGACAGTTTTGTGACAATTGAGTAGTGTCCTTAAAAGGACAGTTTTGTGACAATTGAGTATAGTGTCCTTAAAAGGACAGTTTTTTTGTCAATCGAGAAGTTGTCCTTAAAAGGACAGTTTTTGTCCTGAGAAGGACAAATTTGTGAGATTCTATAGAGGTGTAAATTTATTTTACACAAAGGCCAAAATTTGAAAGCCCCCAGTCAAGAACAAGACGCTGCCTATTCGAATAGAAAGAACAAATACTATAAAGGGCTCACCTATCCAAACAGAGAAATTAGGTTTGAGTAGATGTTCAGCCATATTACAGCATTGCCTCACATCCTGACAGGCAGCTCAAAATAAATTGATCTCATTGTCAATGTACATTGTGTATTCAATCTGATTTCAGCTCCCATTTAATAAACAACAGTCTAAGCAAACACCATTTGGACATTTTTTTGTCAATAGAGAAGTTGTCCTAAAAAGGACAATTTTTTTGTCAATCGAGAAGTTGTCCTAAAAAGGACATTTTTTTGTCAATTGAGAAGTTGTCCTTAAAAGGACAGCTTTTTTGTCAATCGAGAGGTTGTCCTAAAAAGGACAGTTTTTGTCCTGAGAAGGACAGTTTTGTGACATTCTATAGAGAGGTGTAAATTTATTTTACACAAAGGACAAAATTTGAAAGTCCCCAGTCAAGAACAAGACGCTGCCTATTCGAATAGAAAGAACAAATACTATGCAGGGCTCACCTATCCAAACAGAGAAATTAGGTTCGAGTAGATGTTCAGCCACATAACAGCATTGCCTCACATCCTGACAGGCAGCTCAAAATAAATTGATCTCATTGTCAATGTACATTGTGTATTCAATCTGATTTCAGCTCCCATTTAATAAACAACAGTCTAAGTAAACACCATTTGGACAGTTTTTTTGTCAATCGAGAAGTTGTCCTAAAAAGGACAGTTGGTCGACAATGAAGTTGTGTCCTTAAAAGGACAGTTGGTCGACAATGAAGTTGTGTCCTTAAAAGGACAGTTTTGTGGCAATTGAGTAGTGTCCTTAAAAGGACAGTTGTTTTGACAATCGAGAGGTTGTCCTAAAAATGACAGTTTTTGTCCAGAGAAGGACAGTTTTGTGACATTCTATAGAGAGGTGTAAATTTATTTTACACAAAGGACAACATTTGAAAGTCCCCAGTCAAGAACAAGACGCTGCCTATTCGAATAGAAAGAACAAATACTATAAAGGGCTCACCTATCCAAACAGAGAAATTAGGTTCGAGTAGATGTTCAGCCACATTACAGCATTGCCTCACATCCTGACAGGCAGCTCAAAATAAATTGATCTCATTGTCAATGTACATTGTGTATTCAATCTGATTTCAGCATCCATTTAATAAACAACAGTCTATAAAACACCATTTGTACAATTGCCGAGTTGTTTGTCATTATCATCTATAATGGGGCAATCACAATGAAACCCGACACAATCCACCTAATGCACGGTAAATTATCAGGAGTATGACAAATCTCTGATACACCTTACATATCTTGGTGATCTAATCCTACATCAACTTTTGTTTTAACATTTATACTCCTGAAAACATTCCTCTCATTTACAAGATTTTAACTATTTATGCAACAACAAGACAACCAAGAATCACCCTTAAACAATCCAAAACCAGCTGACATATTAACACCAGAATGCCTTAAAATCACTTTTTATTAATAAGGTACTTTGAAGTCTGATAGTACCATATGTATTACTTTTCTTTGTAAAAGATGAGATCTCAAATCAACGTTACCAATCTTTACAAAGCATTGTGTATATATAATTAATTACTAATTTTCTAGAAGTCATATACTTCATGACAATTTATCCAATAATAAAATATGAGGAAAATTACAGGATCTTAAAATGCACTGGTATTTAAAGAAATAAAGTAAAATTAGCCATTAACATTTCCCAGACTATTGCAATACATCAAATAATTTTATCTTCAACAAGTGTTATAACTGAGAATGTCAAGTATTAAAAAACCTATCAAATATCTTTGTAAAAAGATCTCAAAGAAAAAATGTTTCATAAATTATATAAGCAATTATATATTTTTAATCATTGTACATGTAATGTCAATGAATAACACTGTGCATTTTTACCAAGATGTAACTATGTACTGCTTTAGACATTAGAGATGTATTCAACAACCAGTGGTTTATGTAAGAATTGAGTTGTTCATCTAAGTATACCCTTATGTTCTTGTATTGATAAGTGACAAATGGCTCATAAGCCACTGATTTATGAAAATATATATCAGAAATATGTTGACAACCTGCTCATAAATGTATTAAACCTGAGATTGTGTTCAGTATGCCAGTATTCCATTTTCTCAGAATTGTATCATGATTGTATGAAGGGATTTTGCCATGTGATAACCAATGTCTGATTTTGCATTAATTAGTTCTGTTCTGGTCTGTTAAAGCTTAATATTACTTTTTCTCACAAATGGACAAGTGCTTGCTCTATTAGAACAATTAGTATGTAAAAGAATTATACTTTGTGATTTACCCTGTTGACTATCTAACCATCCCAAGAAAGATTCATTATTCATTTGTAACATTTTTATAATGGATTGAATTCCTTCACTTAAATGGAGTGCTAATTAATATTTACATTTTCTAAATGTATTCTTAAACAATAATGCCAAGCAAGAAAAGTAACCCTATGCCTTACAATGTTTTAAAAATGTTGTTTGAACTTTGGACACTCAATAATATAAATAACATATTGTGTAATCATCAATATTTAAGCATATTGTAACATAATTATTGTCTATGCAATACTATTAATTTTCATCATTTTTTTAATTTCTCTTAAGCATTTAGTGAATTGTACATTATATTCCAAAATGGTTTCAATTTGTAACACATATAGGTTTAAGTAAGAAAATTATGGCTGTCATCTCAATAGAATCTGTCTAAAATCAAGAAATTATAATTTTTTGTGGCATGAACCAACAACAACTTTCAGTACACATGTACTTAAATAATACAATACATTTGAATGATTGAAGTGCTAGGTGCTTTAGTGAAATTATAATTATGCTGTATATTGTTTTTAGAAACAATTGTCTAAATTTAGCATAACAGGGACATAAGTAGTAATCAGTGGTCATAATGTTTTTTCTCCAGTTCAAACACAGTAACATACTTTCCATATGGACTTTTATTATAGTTATTACAGTAAGAGATTGATTTTTTCCATCAGTATAATACAGTCAAACATGGCTCTACAACAACCTCTTTTCAGGGACCACTCATCAACAAAGCCTCTTAAATTACAGCACCAAGGAAATCTGAACACTGAAACAAATTATTGCACATAAAAAATACAAGCAACTTGGTGGCAGGAAAATGTCCATTATCGTGCAATAGGTCAACATTTGATATTATGTACTGTTTGGTGTAGGGGTTCCAGACCGAAGCGCAGTACTAGACAATGCTTCACACCAAGCTCTAGACCTTGTGGTTTGGGACAAGAAGATTTTCAAAGTTAACACTTTTAAAATGTATTTTTAGCTCCTGTGACCTACTTATGCAACAGACCGGAACTATTCATATAACTTTGAATGACCACCGCCTAAGGATCATTCCTGTGAAGTTTGGTCAAAAAGAGTGATTTAGGAGGAGATGTTGTTTATAGTTTCCACTATATACATATAGGGAACAAGTCCCGCCCCCTGGCAGCGATGTTTTTTGACGGAACTTAGTAATTGATGCAATCTTGTAAGAGGGCCACTAGAAAATGCTACACACCAAATATCAAAGATCTAGACCTTAGGGTTTTGGACAAGAACAATTTCAAATTTTACACTTTTAAAATCTATTATGCTCCTGTGACCTAATTATGCATCGAACCGGAATGACTTATGCAACTTTGAAAGAAGCCCACCCAAGGATCATTCCTGTGAAATTTGGACAAAATCCATTTTGTGGTACATGTATGGGTAGAGATGTTGTTTCAAGAAAATGTTGATGCACAACAGACGATTCAAGATGCACGACAACGGACATCCAAGGATCCAAAAGGCTCACCATGAATGGTACAATTTGATAAGTGCGTACAACAAGCAAGTATAACATAGACTAATTAGACACAAAAAATCCGATAAACACAAAATTTTAAGCAAATTGTCATATAATTTTGAATATAAGATGATATTCATTTGTCCCAGTTTCCCGAAATATTACATTATGTGATAATTTGTGTGCAAACAAATCACTACATCTATAACAAGCAAGCAAACCCACAATCCAACTTTAAGCAGCCCCAGGCATTGAGTCATCACAGCACTTTGATTATATATCAGCATTTCAGGACCACTGCCCTTATCTTTAAAATGAGTTCATACACAGATATCATAATACCTGTAGTAATGAACCATGCATGAATAAAAAAAGAAGATCTCTGTTACAATGACCCAAAACAAGTTTTAATATCAAACTTCAATACATTTGCTAATCATGTGCATACAACATACATCAACCAAGCTCCCCACAGTGGTTATCTCCCTTATCAGTTAAATAACAACCACTGTCATGACCAGAACATTCTTCCTGATAAGGAAAGACTCTTCTATTTATGGATTCATATCAAACGACACACTGAAGGACCATTCCCTGCTTTCCAATTAATCTGTGTTAAGAGACCACTTTGTTGTACAAAGATTAATATTATCATAATCCAAAATGGATCTTTCTTATCAAGTAAAATTCATTCATATGTGCATGCAACATATAGACAGATCTGTAGTAAGACAAGACATTTAACTGTCGCACAGTTATGTATGTCATTACGATCATCACAATCTCATTTAGGTTACATTTTTCTCAATACTTTATACATCCACACCAGGTACGACAACAAAAGACAAGCAATACCCCCAGGGCCTTCAGAGAGGGATGAATGGCCCAACAGGATGGATAATAGGACTACGAACCAGAATGTTTTACGGACAACGAGTAAGACAACTACTGCATCATGGTCACTTGTCAATGGGAAGACATGTAAGAGTATTAAGTATTGTGAGTATATACATAATAATCTGTAACTAAACTGTATAAATGAACTTGCAATATAACAGCATTATCTTCGGTTTATACATTATTTCAAATTATTAATCACCTATCAGGGGTGGGTGTAGCTGGGCCATTTTTCAGACTTTCTATGGAGGGGTCAACTTTTGGTCATATTTGTTTTTCAATTTTTAACTTTTCGCTGGCAATGCCCCTGCTTATCACAACTTATATTCTTTTGTAGCTAATATTACCATGTTGAGCACAGGACAGTATTTCAAACAAGTCATAAAAACTAGCTCAGGTGAGTCAAAATAATTTAAGTATCTAACTCTGCTCTGCTAACTGAAAAATATGGAAAATTCTAACCATATTCACACAATTGAAATAATCTGAATACATGTTGACTTGTAACCTTTACTGTAACAGACTTTGGTCAATGCACTCTGTCACACAGTCCGCCTACAGAAATGGTCTTTACTCAATATACGGAATCACAAAACTACATATATTATGCATTATATAGCATATCTTATATAATTCCATTGAAAAATAACTCTTTTCTATTCATGCATGTTTCTACAGTTTGATGGAAGAAAGCCAGACAGAAAAAATACCTATTCTCACCAAATATAATTCTCTCACACAATTTCTGACGTTTCTAAAATTCATCCAATCAGACTGAGGCTTTTTTGTCAAAGCATAGAGCAAATGTATATTACTTAAAACACTTTCAAATGCACTGGTATATACACAAAATTTGAAATGAATTACAGCACCTTGATTTTGCCTTCTGTAAGTTACACTGTCTTCCATGCATTACCTACCACAGAAACCAGTCAATGCAACAACAAAACCACATCTATAAACTGACCAATTAATGGGACTAAATCACCTTCCACGGACCATTCAACATGTTACTCAACCAACATCTCTCTAACACCACAAACACCAACCAAGGATACTAAAACTATCACTGGAAGTGTGTAATACCCCAGCAGTACCAAGTAAGAAAAAAACTTCAAATGATGATAAAATAAATAAACAAAATTGTAGTAAAGAATACAACTTACATATTTTTATTGCTGATACTACTCCAGTCAATCACTCTTTCTACTTCTAGATGATGATGATTTTTGATGTTTTTTGTTAACCAATGATATTAACAGGTACAAACAATGCTTAAAATGACTATAGGTAACATCTTTGTTCAACATGGAAGAAATAGGCAATGATTTGTACTGCATACATCATAACTTCTCCCAACTAATTTCACTGGACAGACTGAACATAATTGGCAAAAGAAATTACAAATTTTAGAAAAATGAAGTGAATAGAGTCACTTATCTGTGTATTCTGTTCTATTATATTCTGTAATGTATTTTCCATGTTCTGATGACTTCTACCATGATTACTGCTCCAATGGTGCAAGATTACTTCCATGATACTGGATTTCAATCACTGTCATCTATAAGGCAAGAAATTAACATTGATTTAACAGATTCTAGAATAAAAATGTGCACATCATTCAAACAAACACACAAGTAGATGATATAAAACAGTCAAGTTATATTGTATTGAATAGGTCATTATATTGAATTTGACCAATGAAGCAATGTGCATAAAACAGTCAAGTTATATTGTATTGAATAGGTCATTATATTGAATTTGACCAATGAAGCAATGTGCATATTTGATCCCACTGCCTGGATTTGTGTTGTTAAACAAATATTCTATTGTAATGAGAGTTAACTGTATATTATCAACGCCAGTATAGTAGGGCTGCAATGATACAGGACATGGTGTCTCTCAGTTTCGTTCAGTTTCTTTCGGTTCGGTTATATAAATATATGAAATACATAAAACTCTCAATAACTGGTAATTTACTGACTTGTAAAGAAGGAATGTGGAAATACACAAATTATATATCATAAGTTCTTAAATTAATAACACCAATCAAAAACATTTGAGTGTTCATTTTTCTTTCTGCTAGATTAAATTGTGCTGTTCAATCCCACTGAGGGGCATGCTAGTTTTTCCCCTGAGTTTTACCATAGCAGTAAAGTATGTGGGCTCGAACCCACGACCCCCTAACACTAGTATGGCGCGCTACCGATTGAGCTAACCGGGTGGCCGTCTAAGCCCACACCAGTACACTCCTCCCCCTTCTGGCATTTGAGGCTCAACCACTGTAGGCCATCAAACACCACTGCCACATTTGAAGTAAATCAAGGGGAAAAAGTGCGCCCAATGTGGGGCTCGAACCCACAACCCCCTAACACTAGTACGGCGTTCTACCTAACTGGTCGGCCGTCTAAGCCCACACCACTACACTCCCCCCCCCCCTTCCGACATTTGAGGCTCAATCACCGTGGGCCATCAAACACCACTGCCACCATTGAAGTAAATCAAGGGGAAAAAGTGCGCCCAATGTGGGGATCGATCCCAAGACCCCCTAACACTAGTATGGCGCTCTACCGACTGAGCTAACTGGGCAGCCTTCTAAGCCAACACCACTACACTCCTCCCCCTTCCGGCTTTTGAGGCTCAACCACCATGGGCCATCAAACACCACTGCCACCAGTGAAGTAAATCAAGGGGAAAAAGTGCGCCCAATGAAGGGCACGAACCAACGACCCCCTAACACTAGTACGGCATTCGCGTTCTACCGACTGAGCTAACTGGGCGGCGGTATAACCCAACACCACTACAACAGCACCAAATACAACAATAAAATTATATTCTTATTCTATGTCTAAAGTGTTACAATATAAGGAAATATCTTTCCTGACGAATTCGCACAAAAACATAATTATATTTATACCTTATCAGCATATGCAGACCACCAGATTTCTTGACTCGGTCCCAGAAAATGGACACTATCCTATCTGGGACCATTAACGTCCAGAATATAACACAGCGAATGAGCACATAAAACACATATATCCTAAATAAAACATAATTCCATCCAAAGTATGTCCAACTTCGTCCATTTAATACAGTCGTAAACATCGTAAAACACATGCAAAATTTCCATCCGCCATGAAATAGGGCACATGTTTCCACAACACATAACAGTCATCTACACAAATCCGTGATTTTAAGGTCACATATTATGATGACCCTAGAATCTGACGTAGCAAAAAGTGTTCGAGTTTTTTCGCCAGTATTCGACAAAGATAATTATTACACATACTGTCTACACACCGAGCTTCTCGTGCATTTCCGTTTGTAAACACGCCCGAAGGGATTAATTCTTTAAACTGAAAGGATGAAAAGATCTCCGTTATACTGTGTGTACAATAACGCCAGACTTATAATATTTGGCACGTTGTGTTGTAACATCATCAAATCTTTCACCCATGATACCTACCCTTGATGTTTACGAAAATATTAGGGGTGGTTTCAGCCGTGTACTACACGGATTCTACACATACTACGCCCATTTTTTTAATATCCAACACCCATCACTGTTATCTTTTTGTTATATATAGTTTCCATTTCAACTCGACCACCTCCGAGAAACAAGACATAAAACAACATACATTTCAAATTACTGTTTAATTTGTGATTTATGGGTAGTAACGTTGTCAAAATTTCATGAAACATAGGACTTTGCATCTGCATCATTTATACATTTATAAAGGCAATACTTATGTAAATGCAGAGCGATAGGCTTAGTACAAAATACACCAATTACCAATTCAGATTAACAAAGAAAGTGTTCATCACACCTACTTATCGAGGTCCCTTTAAATGCATGCTACTCAACGGATAGTAATGATATGAAACTAAGTATTTGCTTTTTAAAATGTAGAATTGAAATATCGTCACACTGGAAACAAGTTATGAACTGTTTGTCCGTCTGTCTGCCCGTGTCACACGAAAACTCCGTCTGGATCAGTCAAATTTCACTTGCTATATATATACATGTTTTGGTCAGAAAAATGTCGGGAAATTGCATCTAATTCAATTAACTATTACGAAGCTATTGCTGTCGTGGTCCAAGTGAAGTCGAACAACGCTACTGCTAATCAAACTGAAGATATTACAATCGGATCATTTCGGATATTATTAATATACATATACTTCGGAAAAAACGTGGCGGGAAAGTAGTTCCGATATGCCTGCCAAAATGAATGTATGTAGTCTCTGTGGAAAGTATGGCAGAGATAATTTAAATATTATAGTACAAGGCACACGCAACATCAAATATAATGCCTAAACCTACTACGAGGATCTTTAATAGTAAACTCTCTGTGGTACAGTTTGTCATGTTGGTACAACTTACCTGACGGTGGTACAGTTTGTCATGTTGGTACAGCTTACCTGACGGTGGTACAGTTTGTCATGTTGGTACAGCTTACCTGACGGTGGTACAGTTTGTCATGTTGGTACAACTTACCTGACGGTGGTACAGTTTGTCATGTTGGTACAATAACCTGCTGTTGGTACAGCTTACGTGTTGTTAGTACTACTTACCTGATGTTGATGCAGGTTATGTCATGTTAGTACAGTTAACCTGACGGTGGTACAGTTTGTCATGTTGGAACAGCTAACCTGCTATTGGTACACCTTACGTGATGTTGGTACAGTTTACATGCTGTTGGTACACCTTACCTGATGTTGGTACACCTTACCTGACGTTGGTACACCTTACCTGGTGTTGGTACAGCTTGCCTGATGTTGGTACAGCTTACCTGATGTTGGTACAACTTACGTGATGTTGGTACAGCTTGAATGATGTTGGTACAACTTTCCTGCTGTTGGTACATTAAATGTCATGTTGTTACAGTGTACCTGATGTAGGTACAACTTACGTGCTGTTGGTACAGTTTACCTGATGTTGGTACAGCTTACATTATGTTGATACAGTTTATGTCTTGTTGGTACAGCTAACCTGATGTTGATACAGTTCATGTCACATAAGTTCAACTAACGTGATGTTGGAACAGCTTAGGCGATGTTTTTGTTTTTTGAGACATTGAACTCTACAATTATATGCACTCCGTTTCATTTATTGTCAGCAGTTACGGTAGTTTTAGTTGAAAATTTAATATATACTGAGCCAAACAAGTAACGATACATACTTAGATCATTTGTAAAATCTTAAAGCTTAAACTTGTGTTATATGTACTGTGATTACATGATTGCTTAAACGTATGACTGTTTTCACAGACCATTATCGATTATTGTAGAATATCGTGTTACTGGCAATAGGGATTTTTATTTTTGCACGCACTGCACGGGAAACCCATGATGATGAACATGTATCGACATAAAAATATACGCATTGCACAGATATTGTACCTGTATTGTGAAAACATAGGCAAAATTCAATATTTCTCTGCTGTAATTATACCGAGACTGAATGCAAATCAACGCCTTATAGCCATTGGTATGCTACAAGCAAACTTACGTCACGCTGACGTCGCTGCTCACTTTGGAGTGTCTAGGTTGACTATAACCCGACTTTTAGGCCGTTATCGTGCCCTTGGTTCTGTTAATGACCGTCCCCGTTCTGGTAGGCCCCGTGAAACGACTCCTGCACAGGACCGTCACATAAGGACGTCAAACTTACGTGACCGGTTTCTTCCATCTACTGTTACTGCTGCTGTAACACATGGTCGTACAAACAACAGAATCAGTGCTCAAACAGTCCGAAACAGACTCGCCAAGCGTGGTATAAGAGCCAGATGTCCGTATCATGGGCCTATATTTACCCAACGTCATCGCGTCTTGAGACGTCAGTGGGCCACTGGACATTTGAATTGGACAAGAAATCAATGGAATACGGTAATGTTCACTGATGGGTCGCGTTTTTGTTTGAGGCGAGGAGATGGACGTGCTAGAGTATACCGTAGGGTCGGTGAACGTTATGCTGACGTCTGTGTGCACGAGGTGGACCGTTACGGTGGTGGAAGTATCATGGTTTGGGGCGGAATAACCTACCAGAATCGCACTCCATTGGTTATTGTGCGTGGGAATCTAACGGGACAACGTTATCGAGACGAAATTTTAACACCAGTTGTCGTACCATTTATTAACGCTAACGTGAACGTCATGTTGTTCCAGCAAGACAATGCTAGGTGCCATACAGCACATGTTTGCCGCAATTTTCTTACCCAACAAAACATTAATGTTCTAGATTGGCCTGCTTGTTTTCCAGATTTGTCCCCAATAGAACATCTTTGGGATGCCCTGGACCGTCGGATTAGACGTCGCAATCCCAAAACATTAGCGCAGCCAGTTGGAGTTTTTTTTTATTCAAGAATGGAATGCCATTCCACAGCGAGATATTCAACACTTTTCAATTATATGCGTAGACGATGCACTGCTGTAATGAATGCACAGGGAGGTCACACCCGGTATTAACATATTCCAGAACTTAACATTTTCATCAGTCCATTTTCTTATTGATTTTCAAAAAGTTTAAATGAAATTGAAGCATAATATTCAATTTAAATTATGTATCAAAGACCATATTTTCAAAATGCTTAAAAACATATTTATATCACTGACCCACGATAAAATTGTATCCAATTGATTTCATGTATCGTAACTTGTTTGGCTCAGTATATTTATATTGTAACATTTTACCCCGAGGACTGTATCACTTTGCCCCAAAGCTAGGGGCAAAGTGTTACATGTAATCGACATTTTTAATGTATTCTAAATTGTGAATAAATAGTTTATTTGTTTTATTAAATACATTTTAAGATTAAAATTTCGTTGTTTTTTATAGAAACCTTAGTTACATTGTTGTAAACGATTTTATGTTATCTATAATTCAAAAACTTTGAAAAATGTAACGCTTCGCCCCGGTCTCCCCTACCTAGCAATTTTAAATAATGTGTATATTTTTATAAGTTGCCCTTCTTTTTGTACAATATTTAGCAAATACTACTCACATATTTTATGAATGTTTATTTGTTTTTTAACTTCAGATTGTATCGTTACTACCCAGTTGTTTGCAATTTTCGCAGTAGGCGGAGCTTAAAAAGCCCGTGAAAAGTCGAAATTCTTAATGAATAAACGTAGTACTTAACGGGAGCCGTTCTGTCATTTCATTGGCTGAAAATGTAGGTTGTGTTCTAATTTGTTATTGATGATTTGTTCTGGTTTTATTAACGCATTGATGACGTAAACATGATGCAATATCGTGACGAAATATCATACTTACCTAGTATGACATCACTTTGAGAAAGAGGCATACTTGTATAACTCAAATTCGCTATTTCTTACATTATATAGTTTACCTAAATATCGATTATAGGGGTGTTGTATACAACCTTTTCATCCGTTCATAATTGAAAATATGAATTAAACAACATTCCCACCCTATACCCAATATAATGGATAAATCGATAATGAAAGCCGTGGCATCATGTAGTCGTTAATATTTAATCATTGTTAACATACTAATCATTTGCATTATCATTATATTATATACATTGTTGTGAAATTTTGGTCAATACACATGTATAATGTTTAATTATAACATGTATAGCACATATTTGAGCCGCGCAAATTGTCCAGATTTGATGAACAAAGACAATATTGGCAGAACATGTCAATAACCTGCAAGAACTGGATAGTAAAATGTACATTCTGGGATCACTACACAAGGTATTTTGAAGTTTATATATGTTGAGTGATAACCAAGAAATCAACACAGGAAAACTGATCGTTATCAAACATCTATCAATGTATCGAACAACCAATCATGTATAAAATAAAGCATTTTCTCATATTACATATTCTACATGATAACATATTGATTTACACTGCATATATACATGTATGTATATATATGCATGTTGTATCTTACATTTATTACGCAGATTCATCCGGATAAAAAGAACTAGGTATGGAGAAAGAAATCGGAACAGGTACAACTACATGCATGAAGGCCACTTTCTTTGTAGAAAAGCGTTTTGTCATTTATGTCATTTCTGAAAGGACTCTACTAAGACTGGTGAAGCATTTGAACACTAATGGATATGTCCCCCGCATTCATGGAAACAAAGGTCGAAAGCTGGAATTTTGAGGATGTTGAGCAATTCCTTGTGACATATGCTGAAGAAAATGGTCTTCCTCAGGCGACTGCTCCACGCAACGTTGTGTGAGGCAAACAGCAACCGTGCCACACAACTCAAGGCATTCACACAGATTTGGGATTACTGCTGTCCCAATATAAAGATGTGTACTTTCACACAAGCTATTCAAGAGAATGGCATCAAAACAAAATCAGCATAATTATTTGTTACCGTAATTTTAAAATACGATTATATTCTTCAATTAATGCAATCTTCGGAAAAACACAGAATAACTTATCCATAAATATGTTCGGATCATTCAGCATTGGACTAATTCATTGTTTACATGGGCATGAACTATTCAGTTTTTTTGCATAAAAAATTGTTCGTTCATGCTTCATGCACCAGTAACCCTTCTCAGGCTGTACAGTATTTCTATTTTTATTACTGTTGTACTTTTTTTATAAAATTAATGTACAATGTAGATGATTCTGACAAAGCCAAATTACTCCATCCTTTGTTATTTCTTTCATGAATGATATTTTAAATGTATTTATTTTGGATTTGAAATGCTAATGGTCATGCAACATTGACATTGAAAATGGTGGCAGATGTCTGCAATGACTCGGACAAGCTGCAAACATCCACAGGACTGCAGGAACACATTCTTGCTGCAAATGTTGAATACCAGATAAATATATATCACACTCCATTAACTGCATTAACATTGTCTAGTTCCGATAAAGTTGATATGCATTTCATTTTTCAAACATTGCTATTGACATTTTCATGTATTCCGGTACATTTTATGTGACAAGGCCAACACATTGTTTGTTTAATTTTACAATGTAAGAATGTTGATAACGTTTACTTCAGGTATATAGATCCTGTGTAGCGTAAAGCTTGGAGGAGTTAGAAGGTCTAGGAAATCCGGCTTCACCAATTCTACCAAGCTCTAATGATTATGAGCATGGTCATTATACTTTTGACTTTGATCAGAATATATGTCTACCCTACCACGCCCGCCAGTTTTGACCTATCTACTTCCTTACTCCCCGAAAAGTACATGTTTTCGGTGTCAGAGATGATGGGGCTCGAAATCAATACAACTATATAATTGATGAGGCACAGACAGTAGGCTATGATGGGAAGGGACTGCATGGTCCAAATGGAGTTATATCCATGCTAGATCATATGCTGAATATGGTGAAAAAATGACCACGCTTCAATGTGATAACTGTAGTGGTATGCATATTTATTGACTATTTTCAACCATATGAAACAATTTGTTACCTATAAGTTGCATTTATTTTTGTAATATTTTTCTAAGCGTACGCTATTGTAGAGGCTGTGATTGCTGTTTCAGTTGCCTGTTTAATCTTAAAATCAATAGTGTTTTGAGATGACCCCGCAATTTAGCAAACGTAGGAATCGGATCTTACCCTATTTTGCATCTACAAATGATTCAGGCAAAAACAAGAATCGTTACGTACTGGCTTACCTGGCATGGCGGACAATGACCGGCTATAACTCCAAGATCCGGCTATTAATGATGATGCATGGGCTTTCCCGGTGTCTTGTGGATTCAGGCTTTGCCTAATAATAAAACTGTACCGGCGAAGCGATTGCGAAACACAGGCTGATATAGGTAATTAATAATCATCTTATTCTGACCGATTTATATGCAATTGCCTGATGCAATTATGACAATCGGCATACCACAAATGTAAACAAAAATCGAGAAACTGGGTTAAATCAACTTGTCAACAAGATAAGAAATGTATACTTGTTATATCGATATTGAATCTTCTAAAACTCGATTGGACAATGATATTTTAATATTTTCAGGACGTGTCATTAACATGTCATGTAATAGTAACAAAGGTGTAAGTTATGAGAAGAATGATGTAACGCAGTGGGAATGATGTGGTTGAAAGACATTTATTGTCTCTTACTTCGGTACAGTTAAATGCATTCGGGGTTATCAACAGCTTTGTTTCACTGCTGAAGTACCTGGGGCTGTGTTTGTCAAAAAGAGTGATAATGCTGAAGAAGTGAAAATAGACTTCTACAACAGCATACACGTGCCACATGAGCGGAATATACCAGTACAACCTACAGGCCTCTACTTAGCCAAGAGCATTAGGCCGTACCTTTGAGAATGTAATAAGGACATAACCTGCCCTGAATAATAATATGTATAGGCTTACATGTACTTATTATGTCATATGCCGTTTTTACTATGGCAACAGAAATTAAAGTTTAAAGGCACTCTTGTAAAAAAATATTGTGTTACTGGAATATGTTAGTTTATTTTATGTATGGTTCACTTTAATGTATTTGAAAGTGATATTACATTATTGCCATTATATCCGCATAGTTTTTTGTATTACTTTGTTCAATAGTTCATATAATTATTATTGTTCAAGAGTGAATTTTCATTTTACATTTTTTTATGTAAGCATGTTGCCACATACATTGAAGTATGTATTCTCTATTTGTATGAGAATCCAATGTGTGAAAATGAAGTCTCGATAAGGGAATAAGTCATTAAGCCATTTTATGAGGTATGTTGCCATGACAACAATATATATTAAGAATATCAAAGCTATGCTAATAATGTGAATACTTAAAAGTGTGTCGGTCTCCGAGAACAAAATTATGTCATTCTCCGAGATCTTTGGCCCAAATGACATATCTGGGTGAAATTGAGTTATAACATTTCAGAGGTCACTACAAAACAAAAAATACTGAAAAACGACATGGAATTACAGCACTTTTAATATGATCATCAAGACTATATCTACATAAAATGTCCGAGTTTCACAAATTTAATACAAATACAGTAAATATGTTTTTCGATACAATAATAGTGTACAGACAAATGTAGACCTATATAATTATTTTCCTTAAGAAAGAGGGCCGTCTCAATGTTTACCGATAATTGATTTGCTTCTGCTCGCCACTGAATCTTGATTCTTTTACTGAAATGTTTTAACTAGCTGTTCCAATTAATGTGAAAACATGACGTCATACTGTAAAAAACATGACGTCATGTCTATTGCGTTTTCTCAGAAACGAGGCTCTGTGCATGTGGGTCAACAATCTCAGACACAAATGTTTTAACAATTAATGAAACATAACATTTGCTATTGAAATTAGTGATGGCGTAATTTTCGAAAATAATCGAAAATCGTCGCTATACATCCGACGTCGGCAACAATCCATTATGAACTACAATAATCGATTATAATCGGAAATTTTAACTGAAGTGTTATTTCATTAAGATGATATTATATATATTTAGATTTTAAAGTGATAAACTCGGATATACTTTTAAATCAAAACATATATACAAAACATCTAGTCATTAGTAGTCAATTTTTTAATGAATGATAAACTATTGTTATGATATAAGAGTAAAGCCGGGTTTCCATGAAGCCTACTCTTTCGGCGCCGATTTGATCGGCGCCGAAATGCGCGCAGAGTAAGCGCCGAAAAACTGTTTCCATGAAGCCGAAACCCGACGCGGTTTTCGGATAAAAACGCATATGCGTTTTAGTTTTATTGACCTCCAAGAAAATGGCCGTTTCCAAGTTAAAACAAACACTACATTTGCACGTTTTCCTTGCCCATTTGGAAGAGCTTGAGGTCGATACTTGCGCTTGTGCTTAAACAAAATTTGCTGCTTCACAAACGCAGGCATCGATTTTGGATCCACAACATAATAAAAAGAAAGACATTTGGTGCCTTCTATCATCTACTAAAACACCTGGAGCTAGACCCGGAAATCGAGAAAATGACGTCATTTTTCCTATCTACGACACCTCACTATGTCATTTCGGCGCCGACATGCGGAATAAAATCGCTACCCGAAGCGAATTCTTTCGGCGCCGACAATATTCAGCGCCGAAAAACGCGTTAATGGAAACGTCATCATGCAATATAGACTGAAGCGAAAATTTTTTAATCGGCGCGTGTTCGGCGCCGAATAAAGCCGCGCCGAAAACGCGTATGTTTTCCGCTTCATGGAAACCGGGCTTAATGTAAAACCCCATTGATGTTAAATGTAGTTAAAAAAAGAGATAAATAAGTTTGTATCAATGAATTAAACGGTCCGCATAATGTTTCGATTATTTCCGATTCTATTATCGATTATGAGTTTTCAAACTTATCCGATAATCGATTATGAAATTTATCGATTATCCATCACTAATTGTAATTCCAATTTTATCATGATTAATATTGACAGCGTACACTGATTTATTTGTGAAATGCTTATTTGATTAATATCGATCTTTACGTTTATCACACTGAGTGTACTTTTAAATTTTCCAAATATCCAATTATACAGAGATGTAGAATTTTTTGAAGAAATTTACTTTTACTCATATACTGTATTTTATAAACAAAGGAAACTACTTATATCGCGATTTATACCACTTCTACTCAACGGTAACTATGGCAACTGCTTTTTCTGATTTACTGAAAAAATCAATTTTAGATACATTGCATGTCAATAATTATATTAATGTTAAATGTATTTTCTACGTTTATTTCTACTGCACTCAATATTGTGCGCACTATTCAATGTTATTGTATTCATTGATACTACAAGTAATATTAAATAAATAATGAAATTCATAAAAATGCCTTTTTACAAAAAAATTCAAATTGGCAACAAAACAGCTGTCCGACGTCATATTTTGAAACGAAAGTTGTTATTGTGATCACGGGATATGTGCCTTTCAAATTCAATCAAAAAGAAAAATTCGATACATTTTGTCATAATCACAGAACTTGGCTAATTGATAGAATTTTGTCTTGTCTGCAACCGTATAAGTGTGGATATTCCTGCACATATTTGTTAACATGTTGTCCTCCTGGGGACAAGGCTTATTGGATTTTGAACTAAAGTATCAGTTTATCTTTAAAGAATACGGAAACGGAAAGCAGTGCAAGAAATAGACCAAACAATAGAAGAGGAGAATATTGACGAACAAGAATATTTATTTTGACAGAGCAGCCTCTTTAGAGCGGGCTGTCTTTGATTAATAACCCATCTTTAACAAAATTCTCATGTTTACCGTTAGTAAGAATTTACCATTATTGTAACTTTTCTCAGCACACTTTCAACAACAATCAAAATGTGACTCTCTCATAGTGTGATGCTCCTGAGAGGTTGAACTGTATATACGAGTTTATGTAATGCAAACATGATGTTGGTCTTTAAACCGTCTTATTTGTTGTTGTTTTCTTTCATTTTATTTGAAGATGTTGTAAATCCCATAGCACCGTTTGTATGTTAAATAACCGTTGCTTTGATTCACAGCAAGCGATTTTACTCACCATAAGTTATTCATGCGTCGAAACATTTCAATCTCATTGGGATGTATATGAAATGGCCTTGGTTTCGTTCACGTTTTCCACTGATATCTGTCTCCAGTTAAACATGCCTTGAAACACGGCATATTTCAGAATATAATACTTTATTCTTAATCGCTTCTTTCGTGAGGTTTGATAATACCTCAGGAGCACCGACATGGTAGATAAAGTTAAACTAAACAGCAAATGATAACGATAAATATCGGAATAATAATGAATCGTCATTTTATCATAACACTGAGGAACTTGGATTTCTTTCATAAGCATTTATAGCGTTATTATCAATAGCGTGATCATGGTAACGGCATCGCATAATAAAACGTGTGATCAGAAATCGATATTTACCTGGGTTTTGAGAGAAATATATGGCAGTATCAGAATACAAGCTCTGCAGTATCACAAGGCGAATTGTTTCAGTTTTGTTTACCTTTTTCGCGTTTATTAATTATGAATAAGTGTATGTTATTTATGTAATAAACTGGACTGGTGTTTATTCACGTAAGGTAAAATACTGAGCGACAACGAGGCTACATACACGATATTCAGCAGATTGGTGTCAATACGCTATGAACACAATGTACGCTCGTAGATGACCGAGTATACCCGAATACCGATGCTTTAGTGGTGGTTTAGTGGTGCTCAAATCTGAAGGAGTAATAAAATTGTATAAATAGGTCAAAACTATAAAAGGACATAAAGAGAAAGTATTCATCAATAGAACTGTTACAATATTGTGCTGCGTATGTCTATGTAATATTCTGTGTTGTTTTGAAACTGGAAACAAATGCGGTTTTCAAAGGTAATGTAAACATTTATATCTCCATTGATAAGTTATGTAACTGCATAAGTTCTATAAAAAGGGTGGTATAAATGAGTTTAAACATGTACGCCTACGGCTCATTTTATTACCAAGCAGTGAGTTTGTAAATTCCATATATGTTGTATATTAATGTTAATTATGAACAGCGGTGCGTATTGTGTTGTTTAACCAAATGTATATAGATGATGGAGATAGGGACGACCTAGTGGTGGACGGGTAATGTGCCTGAAACCTGATCCGAAGGTCAATAGTTCGAAACCTGACATGAGTGAGACTGAATCGAGAACTTTGCCTTCCCTGCATTAAGCGCCAGTGGATCTGCTGGTTAGTTACTCCGGTTTAGCAATTCCAGACTAACCCCGTTTCAAGTTACCCCATCCCCGGTAATTTAAAATCGCGTTTAGATTACTGGAATGAAATTTTAAGGTGATTTCAAGCTACCCCTTTTTGATATCAGAAAACCTCCCTCATTCCCTTATTTTTCTACCCATATCCATTTTCCCTGCATGAATTATATAGAACAAAATAAAAATGCTAAGTATGAAAATAACAACAAGAAAACAACATCAGCAGTGCGAATGGCAACGGTAGCAGCAACACTAACAACCATAACGACAGTGTGCATTTTAACATTTTTTTGCAGTTTGAGACTAGCTTTCAGTTTTGTATATTTTGTAATTTTTATTCAATTAACCATGATTTCAAATAATTGAAAATTATCATATTATCTCAGTCAGCGAGGGGAAATCTAAACAACTGTGCGGGGTATTCGAAAAATTCGACTTCAGGTTACCGGATTGGTAACTTGAATAGGGGTGTAGCTTGAATTCTTGACACCGGAAGCAGTCACCGAGAGTGTTTCTATAAGCGTCAAGCTTGTTTCACACTCATTATCTCAAAATTACCAAGTAAATAGGGAAAACGCTTATTATTCAGAACAAAATTTACAAACAATAGATCATCAAACTCGTTTAGAATACAGTGGTCCAGCGGTAATGCGCTGGCCTAGTAATCCAGGGATCGCAGGTTCGATCCACGCTCCACCATTGACAGAAATGCCAGTCTTTCGGATCAGACTATGAAAAACCGAGGTTCCGCGTACGGTGCTTTTCATCGGGCACAAAAGAACCAGGAGTGCTTCTGGAACTGGGGCATCTTCTGTGTCATGCACTATCCTCCATAAATCTTAAATGAATAACATTCTTCCGGAGGTGTCGCCCATATGGGAAACCGGTGGCGAATACACAACGCGATGTGAATGCGATTGAGAAGATGTCAATTGACCGTGAAGAGATTAACACTTTTAGCTCGGCCCATTGTTGTACCACAATAAATTTGTTTACAGTTTGTAAAACAATGCACAAGCTCATTGATCTAAATCTAAAACGCTTTTTATCAGGTCCCCACAATGTCGACATTACGCGAATTGGCTGTAAATTTCGGTAAACATATTATCGCCACGTGCGGCTTATCAACACCAAACATTTTATAACACTTACCATTTATATAAACGGTCATTTGGTAAGAACAATGTTGTAAAATACGCACCCGGATGAAAATGTGCAAAATCGACCTTCAATTATCGGCAATTTATCACATGTCAATGCCTGTGTGCCATGTTAAATGCAACCATTACATGATTCATATTTCATATGTTATATAAAACACGTGACCTTTTTACCTTTAACACGTAGGAGAGTTTCTTAAAAGTGCCTTATATCACTTATTGTCAGTTTAGCTCACATGGGCACAACTTTCTCAATTTGCGACGTCGTGCATCGCCTGTCCGTCGTCAAGCATTGGCTTGTTAACACTCTAGATGTAATATTTTTGGCCAAATCACTATCAAATCCGGTCTGCATGTTTGCTTCAGTAAAACCATGGATAAGTTCGATAAATTTGATAAACAAAGCTATATATATACCCTAGAAAATAGTTATATTAGATTTTAAGCGATATTTTGGAAACTACATAATATAGCAAGATGAAATGTATACTGTTTTATCGTTATATAGTCCTTCAACTAATGCTGCTATAAATTTGTAAAAATCTTGAAAAATTATGAAGTTAATTGAACTTTTGGTACTGTCAAATTGTACATGATGGTCCTATAAATCAGGCTAATTGCACAAGCAATTTGTTTTGCAAAAGAAGTACACGTATACAACGATAATAATTAAATCTACCTCATGCTATCTAGATTTTTTTTAAACATAAATTAAGATTTTATTCCAAAAAAAATAACAGAAACAAGGGGTGATTACTTTTGATATCAAAAAATACTTAACAGAATTGTGTGTGCATTGGCCGGAATGTAAAACATCATCAACATTCATTCTACTTGTACAACTTTACTATACAGTGTATTGAGTTAATCCAGAAATGTGTATACATGTATTGATAAACTTGTCAAAACACGTGGCGACTTCACCACCTTAAACATGTAGGAGTCAACTAAAAGAACTTGTTAAATACTTTAAAGGCCAGTCTTTCGGACGAGACTTTAAAAACCGAGGTCCCGTGTACATCGAGCACGTAAAAGAACCAGGGATGCTTCTGGAACTGGGGCATCTTCTGTATCATGCACTATCCTCCAAACATCTAATATGACTAACATTCTTCTGGAGGCGTCGCCCATATGGGAAACCGGTGGCGACGATAAATAAACGCAAATACAAACAAACTTTAAAGGCCATATTTTGTATTCATGGACTTCATGAAACTTGGCTTGAATATTTGTCTATAATAAATAAAGGTCACATTTGGCACTGAGTTATTAGGGGTCAAAAACTGGGTCATAATGTCTCATCATAGAAAAGCATTGTTACTACTCTAGAGGAAACATTTTATCTGATCTTCGTAAAATCTTGGTCTGATATGAAACTGGGTAAAGTTGGATCAAAAACTAGGTCATCAGGTCATATCATAGAAGAAAGAAATATCTTGAAAAAATATGGTCGGCACAATTTGAAGGTTAAGATTTGTTGTGCGACATAAAAAATGCCGAGATGTTACGACTGCTGGTAACTCCAGATCCAAAATGGATTTTCGGTGAGATAACATACCCTTTTTCGAAAGGTTAACCAATCCGCGTCAATGTTACAAACGGTGCTCAGTTGAAGAGAAATAGCGTGCATGTGTGTTGGGTTATAAGTCTGACTAGAATGACCGTTCAGCCACCTGACGTGTATGGTGTGCATGTGTGTTGGGTTATAAGACTGACTAGAATGACCGTTCAGCCACCTGACTTGTATGGTGTGCATGTGTGTTGGGTTATAAGACTGACTAGAATGACCGTTCAGCCACCTGACTTGTATGGTGTGCATGTGTGTTGGGTTATAAGACTGACTAGAATGACCGTTCAGCCACCTGACTTGTGTGGTGTGCATGTGTGTTGGGTTATAAGACTGACTAGAATGACCGTTCAGCCACCTGACTTGTATGGTGTGCATGTGTGTTGGGTTATAAGACTGACTAGAATGACCGTTCAGCCACCTGACTTGTATGGTGTGCATGTGTGCATATTTCCAAAAACAGCTCTAATAAAATTTTCAATGCAAACTAAATAATAAAGCTAATCTAAGCTTTATTATGAATAATATGAAAAGTATTAATTATTCCACTGAAGCGCATTAATAAGATTTAGTTTATGATATTAATTAAAAGTAAAATTATATAAAAGTCCCGCCCATCCAGACGCAACTCCGCCTCTCCCATCCATACTTATGTGGTGTGCATGCTTAAACGGTGTCCATTGAGCGATCTCCTATGGTGACGTTTTTTGTAAATGACGTCACTTGAAGAAGAGGTTGGAAATCGAACAGCGGCGCTCATTTACAAACATTCTAAAACCAGATAAAACCTGGTGCCTATACTTACATTCATTGTTATTTTTATTATGAACATAAATGTCATAAATATTATTTTTTAAGCTTACTTATTTTACATCAATTGCAAAACAAGTTCTTACAACTTATTTTAATCACTCTCGATAATTGTGTCCCAGTTCTCGCGCCAAATTAACAAGGGATTGTGAAGTTCTCAATCAAACCCCGCACATCGCAGGTCTCGAACTCACGACCTTCAGGTCAGGATTCAGACGCTCTACCCCTCGACCATTGCGCCATCCGAGAAATCTTATTTTAGTACATTACAATTTATTCCGGTTACTGCTGGTCCGTACAAAAAATCAGTCCGGTTATGGGATTGAAATTTATAATTCCCTTTTCCACATGTGCAGTTATTTTACTTGACATAATTTTCATGATATTTTCCCCTCTTTTCGGCCTATTTATTACTGACGTTCTTGGCTTGTTCCGTGATGTATTCTATCCTTTGAACTTCCCCCCCTCTCCCCCTTGTTGTCCCCCTAAATTATACCTAGTTGTTTATATCGTCGGACAGAATATTCCTTGCGCCAATGCTCAATTGCATGTTTACCGCATCAGTGCATACCTTACGCCGCCTCAGTGCCTACCTTACACCGCCTCAGTGCCTACCTTACGCCGCCTCAGTGCCTACCTTACGCCGCCTCAGTGCCTACCTTACACCGCCTCAGTGCCTACCTTACACCGCCTCAGTGCCTACCTTACACCGCCTCAGTGCCTACCTTACACCGCCTCAGTGCCTACCTTACATCGCCTCAGTGCCTTCCTTACACCGCCTCAGTGCCTACCTTACACCGCCTCAGTGCCTACCTTACGCCACCTCAGTGCCTACCTTACACCGCCTCAGTGCCTACCTTACACCGCCTCAGTGCCTACCTTACACCGCCTCAGTGCCTACCTTACATCGCCTCAGTGCCTACCTTACACCGCCTCAGTGCCTACGTTACACCGCCTCAGTGCCTACGTTACACCGCCTCAGTGCCTACCTTACACCGCCTCAGTGCCTACCTTACACCGCCTCAGTGCCTACCTTACACCGCCTCAGTGCCTACGTTACACCGCCTCAGTGCCTACCTTACACCGCCTCAGTGCCTACGTTACACCGCCTCAGTGCCTACCTTACACCGCCTCAGTGCCTACCTTATACCGCCTCAGTGCCTACCTTACACCGCCTCAGTGCCTACCTTACACCGCCTCAGTGCCTAATGTTTTGTAGACTGTTGTTTCCCGGTGGATACGTGTGTGGAGGTATTGCACTGTGTATGTGGAGTTACATGTAACAACTTTAACTTTCAGACCATAATCGTCATTCGCATAATTGATTAAGGACATTCTCAGCAACATTATACATTCACACTAACTCATTTTGTACCTATTTCACAATAATTAGTTGTCAAGTTTATTTTTTTGTATTATTATCTGAAGAATCTAGCGTGTTAACATCGGATTCATTTTTAATACCCTTGGATGGAATCGATAAGACAGACATGATCGCTGAGAACTAACACGGCTTAAGACATCACCATAGAAACCGATAAGATGGTCTTAACAACGAAGTATTAATGTATTGTCAACAGAAGATATGTCTGAATACAATATATCAATAACAGTCTGGCACAGCCCTTCATGCCTAGCTTATAGATACAACTGAAAATCATAAATGGAAAAGGGGTGTTTTAACTTCTTATTGTTGGTCGCTGCGTGTGCAAGGCACAAAAATGTATTGCGTTTCATATAGCTATGCACAGTTCCCAATTAATATTTTTTCTTCTACTTCTTCGCCCACACCATTAAACAAATAAAAACATTTTTTGTTTTGACTCATGTGCCTTCTACCTCTGTTTTGTCTTTCTGTAGTTTTCAGTAGTTTCTTTGAAATGTTTGTTATTTATTTTCTGATTTAAATAGATAGATAGATATATTTATTTGCATTTCAGTGTTTTTTACAAAGCAGCAATTATCGTTTTTACAGTAATAAGCATCGTGACAAATGGCGAGAAAGCATGTAATTTAGGTTTTTGAATTTTAGAATTTGCATTATTTCGAGATATAAATCATGTTTTTGTTTAATTTTTTTCTTAATAGTCATAAAAGGTTACAGATATTTTACATGCGTTCTTTTACATGCGTTCTCGGGAGAGACAGTGTATGCAATATACCGCAAAATTAAGGCATATATTACATATATCAATTATAAAATAACATATTTAAGCCAAAATAGTATGACATAGAATTATTATAATGCAATACAACATATAGGCCAGTCAAAATAAAAAAATTGGGGAAAAAAATGCACAGAAATAATTTTTGTGGATTTGTGTCATATAAGGCATCACATTAAATATACTAAAAGTATAGGACAATCACACGGTGCAAAATGTGATTTTTGGGGTAAAATGGTTGAAAATTTAAATAAGAATGGGAATTTCTGGAATTTGCCAATAACTATGTCAAATCTTGCAATAAAACTACCAGAATTACTGTATTTAATAGATATTGAATACAGTACAAAATAACTTAAGTATAGAAACATTGAACAGTGTTAAATGTGATTTTTGGGGTAAAATTTAAAAAAAAACACAAAAAATGAGCATTTCTGGGATTTGCCTATAACTATGTCAATTTTTCCAATAAAACTACCAGAATTTCTTTATTGAATAGATATTTTATTACAGTACATAATACATAAAGTATAGAAACATTGTACCGTGTAAAATGTGATTTTTGGGGTAAAACCTTTAAAAAAGTAACCAAAAAGATGGGAATTTTTGGAATTTGCTAATAACTTCGTCACATTTTGCAATAAAACTACCAAAGTTACTATATTTAGTAGATATTGTATAACAGTACATAATACCTAAAGTATAGAAACATCGTAATGTGTGAAATATGATTTTTTTGGGTAAAACCTTCAAAAAAATAACCAAAAACATGGGAATTTTTGGAATTTACCAATAACTATGTCAAATTTTGCAATAAAACTACCAGAATTACTTGATGTGATAGATATTATATTACAGTTTAAAATACCTTAAGTATAGATACATTGTATTGTGTGAAATGTGATTTTTTGGGTAAAACTTAAAAAAAATAACCAAAAAATGGGAATTTTTGGAATTTGCCAATAACTAAGTCAAATTTTGCAATAAAACTACCAGAACTACTTGATGTGATAGATATTATATTACAGTTAAAAATACCAAAAGTATAGATACATTGCATCGAGTGAAATGTGATTTTTGGGGTAAAACTTAAAAAAATAACAAAAAATGGGAATTTTTGGAATTTGCCAATAACTAACTCAAATTTTGCAATAAAACTACCAGAAATACTGTATTTAATAGATATTATAATACAGTTCAAACTACCTAAAGTATAGAAACATTGTATCGTGTGAAATGTGGTTTTTGGGACAAGACTTAAAAAAATAACAAAAAATGGGAATTTTTGGAATCTGTTAATATCCCGTTCATTTTGTCTATGAAGTTTTCAGAATAGTTATTTTTAACTCATGTTATATTGCAAAATCCATACTTTAAATAGTTTATAATGTGGAATGTAATATTTATTTGAAAAATATATCAAAAAATAAATAACTAAAAGTTGCAATTTCTGGTATATTTTGCCTATTCCTGGATTAAAAAAACAAAACAATGAAAGTCACAGAAATGACATAAGCTACGTGTTATCTCTCAATATAACATATGATAACATTATGCTATCAAATCAAACAAGAAATGTGGTTTTGAGGTAAAAGTTCTGAAAACATAAACGAAAATGCTATTTTCCGGAAGCCATATGAATTTGATCACACAATTATATGATTATAATAGAAGCAATGTCGGTGTCTTAATGCAGCATAAGATATGCACAATGTGTTAGTCAAATGCCAAATCTGGGCTGATGGCAATCTCACAGCTGACTCCTTTGCATGTGAATCAGGCTGAACTACATTCAAATCCAACATTCTTGTAGCTACATGCTACTGTACGGCAGCCAGTTTGACAAGTGCACCATACAACTATCATTATGTGAGCACGAGCTTGGGCGCTCTTCCAGTTGACACTGGATATAGTTTGTTACCTACTAGTTCCCAACCCCCATTCTAGCGGGTCCAAATCATCATGTCCTTCCCAGTCCTGTATTATAGAGATACTCACAAACTATTGTACATAGATGCATCAGACGTAGGTGGTAGTTTGTTTGGGGTCCACATAAATTGATGTTATTGCAACCTTTTCAACAAACGTAAAAAAGCATACGATGTTCAAACTTTGCCCCGACTCCCTTTCATATATGCAAACTAATGCTTGTTCCCTGACCGTGTTCTGGCCTCCTTAGAAACTACTTCTGGACACGGATGAAAGTTGTGTGAAAAATATTATATTCCATCATGCAATTCTTGGATGTGACACTACATCAAAATTGTATGGTTTGAACATTGTATGCTACATCTATGTGTGTTGAAAAGGTTGCCAAGACCTCAATTTATGTGGATTTATGTTACAAATATATATTACATTCCCCATCATAAACTGTTTCTATAATTTATATTATTGATTTTGCAATATAACATTTGGTGAAAATTACTGTTTTGAAACTTTTACAGTGAAAATGAACGGGAAATTATATGATTCCAAAATTTCCCCTTTTTTTTTAGTTTTACCCCAAAAATTACATTTCACACGATACAATGTTTCTGTACTTAAGTTTTTTGTACCGCAATATAATTTATATTAAATACAGTAATTCTGGTAGTTTTGTTGCAAAATTTGACATAGTAATAGACAAATTCCAAAAATTCCCATTTTTTTATATTTTTTTAAAGTTTTACTCCAAAAATCACATTTCACACGGTACTATGTTTCTATACCCTAGGTATTTTGTACTGTAATATAATATATATTAAATACAGTAATTTTGGTAGTATTATTGCACAAATTGACATAGTTTTGGGCAAATTCCAAAAAATCCCATTTTTATTTAAATTTTCAACCATTTTACCCCAAAAATAACATTTTGCACAGTTTGATAGTTTTATACTGATAGTATATTAAATGTGGTGCTTTATATGACACAAATCCATCAAAAGTTTGTCTGTGCATATTTTCCCTCCTATTTTTCCACTGGTCTAATATATGTTTGGCAAATTCCAGAAATTCTCACTTTCATTTATATTTTTACTATTTTACCCAAAAAATCACCTTTTTCACTGTATGATATTCTGAACCTGAGGTATGTTGTAGAGCAGTTTAATATCTATTAAATACAGTTATTGAGGTAAATTTATAGCTAAATTTCGTCGAGTTATTGACAAACTCCAGAAATTCCCACTTTAATTTGTTGTTTTTTTCACCATTTTACCCCAAAAATCACTGTTCACAACATATGATGTGCCATTACTTAAGGTATGTTATGGTGCAACATAATGTCTATTAAAAACAGTTATTCTGGAATTTTTATAGCTAAATCTGATTTTGATACAGTCAAATTCCAGAAATTCACACTTTTTTTACCTTTTAGTACATTTTACCCCAAAAAAGCATTTTGCACCGTAGGATTTTCCTATACTTTTTTTTCCTTACACGGCAGATATTAAACAAAACATTTATGCCAAAATCATTTCTGTGCATTTTTTTTCCTATGTTTGCCTTTTTTTCAGTAGATTGACTGGACTAATATTGTTGAGCCATACAATTCCTGTGCATATATTTACTCATACATACAGATACATACTCACACATACATATATAGATATACACGTATATACATAATATGCATATACACATACACACACACACACACATACATATAATACATGCATGTACAAACAAAAGTAGCACGATCATTTAGGGTATACAAAACAACGTTGCATTACAATATCAACGAATAAATATGTTTAGACAAAACATGTCTAAGTCACCATTGCATGCATGTTTCGTCTCTCAGTGAAAGCGTGGTGTACGAAAATGGCTAGGTTTCTAATTTCGGTAACATTTTCACTAGTACTTAATTGTTAAAAATTGTACATATTTGGATTTTGCCAATAAATGCGTTTAATTAATTTGTTTCGACTTTCTTTGTAAATAGGACATTGTATGACAAAATGATATACATCTTCCAACACGTTGCAGGCAATACATAATCGTTCGTTAAAAGGTACCGGTTGAGGTTTTTTCCATCTTCCGGTTTCAACATATAAACGATGTGAAGACATTCTTAATTGGGACATAGATATTCTATATTTTTTAATGTTGATAACCTCAAGATATTTATTGAAAGTAAAGGAAGAAAAGGATTTAAAGAAAATAGCTCTGGACGATTTTTCCAGTCTTGAGTTAAAATCCTGAATCCAGGTATCGCGTATTCTTTGCTTTACTAACGATAAAAAATACTTTCGATTGGCTAATCCTTGGTTCCACCAATCATCATAAAAAACAAGCTTAGACAAAATAGACTTAACTCTTGAGACCCAATTAACCTTACGCGGGTTTACTTCGAAATCAAGTTTGAGTAAAAGATAACACTGTTTAATGTATTTGTATTCTGGGGCAAAGCATATTTTTAGCCAGTATTTAATAATGTTGTACATTCTAGTAGCTTCCATATCATACCTGCCTAGTTCTCCGTACACAAAGTCATTTTGAGTCGTCAGTTTAACTCCCAATAGACGTTTACAGAAATGTAAGTGCGTTTTTCTATTTCGGTCACCTTATAGAACCCCCATACTTCGGATGAGTAATTTAATATAGGTGTGATTAATTTATCGAATAGTTCAAGTGTATGTTTTGGAGATAAATCTGTAAACTTATACAGACGTTTGTTTATTTCAAAAATTCCTTTTACTGCTTGGCCTGCTAACAATTTGTCTTGAGCTTTAAAAGAACCACCCGATGAGAAAACAACACCCACATATTTGAAAGTATTAACTATCTTCAAATCAGTATTTTTATAAGTAAATTTCATATTGGCGGGTAATCGCCCCTTTTATAAAAAATATTTTTTTTGTCTTAAAAGTATTAACTACAAGTCTCCATTTATCACAATATTCCTATAAAACGTCTAGCTTCTTGCAAACCCTCACTACTTTTAGAGAATATAATAATATCATCTGCATATAATAAAAGGCATAACTTCAAATTGCCTAAATTTGATTCCGTTTATACCTTTTGAAACGAATTCACACTCCAAGATTGCACGAGAACGCCTCGCTAACCTCGTTAAATTTTTTAACTCTTGATGAGATGCCATTGTACATAGATTGAATGGCCTTTAGAATATTACCTTGTACACCATACTTAATTAATTTGTACCACGGAATATCTCTTACTATGAAATCAAAAGCTTTCTTGAAATCTACAAAAGCGCAGAACAGTTTTTCATTATTATTCAAACAATGAGAGATTACTGCATTCAGTACGAATATATTAGTAATAAATATCTTACAATGATGAAACATGTACATATGTATAATACAAGTAATAATACAGAACTATCTTGTCAAATTCCGAATTATCTCCATATCCTGTACTGATACGTAGTTTGTTGTGGAGAGAATTTCAATATGCTTGTACATATACAGTAAAACCTCGATAATTAGACCACCTATGGGACTATTTAAAACTGGTATTTTTATTGAGATGGTCTTAATATTGAGGTTGAATAAAGAGTAAACCAGTGAAAATGGATTTGAAAATCGTGTTCTTAATTTCGAGGTGAACTTATTCTTGGGTAGGTCTTTAAGTGAGGTTTAACTGTAATTCCATGTATATCCACTTGTTTATTACTGTCTTATCATATATACTGTGATTACCTGACAATTTAGACAAATAAATATGTTTAAATCAATGCGCTAGCTGTATGCAATTGAATGGACCTTACGTCACATCAAACAACCAGGGTCATGTAGATAATATTCCAGCTACTAGGGTGGAATAAGACCCCGTGTGCCCTTTCCAGCATTAGGCCATACAAAATTGAATCTATATTTAGCGTCAGGTTCATTTTTCACAAAATAACTACCTGGAAGGAAAAAACAAACGATGTGTCGATAAAAAATATATATGTCATCTATTACATTTTTCCATGACAAACCAAGGAATTTGAGCAACAAGATATAACATACAATACACCAGAATACATAACAATAATGTGTACTAAGTACATGACTAGATTTATCAAATAAAAACCTTAAAAAGTTTGTGTTTTTCGGAAAATAGCTTTTCAGTAATATTTTCTAAATAGTAGCTGTCAGACTCATGAAAAATATAGTCAAGCACTAGCAAAGAACGTATTATATGCAAATGTGAAAATAATTAATAGCTGAATAAATACTACTTTCCATGATAAGTGTCACTGCAAGGTATGACAAATATGCCAAAATGGCTTTGCATTTCATGCTTGAGATGAAAAAAGTGTTTATTTATTTTCAATTAAATTATAAATACTACTTGCAATGTCAATCTTGATTGAGATCATATGTAACAGTGAACTAGATCACAAACAATCATGTATACTCAAGAACAGCAAGACTAAACTCCAAAACCTTCAATGTTTCATAACTTGAACTTGAAGTTCTTCACTTCATAACCTGCAACACTTATAGACAGCCAGTTTCATTTTATTGTCTTTGTCTTTTTCGGGTTTGTTATTTTTGCGACGAGACACTACACCTCTCCATAGCATTTACCTCTTGAGCAACCACTCTCCCCAATTTAGATTGTCATTATATCCACTGGTAATAAATCATCCATTTAGCCTCCCTAGAGCAACAACCTCTCAACAACAGCCAAAGTTGGTGAGTCCTTAAGTGGGATGCTCTGGAGAGGTTGCACTGTATTGGTTATATAATTATGTAACAATTAATTACACTAAATCAAGCGTAACGAACATATAACAAATATTGCGCAATCAGTTTGATATAACAGTTTAATTCATCTTGAGCTGGTGGAGCCATAAAGTCTATGTTCAATTCACTAAACCGTGGATATATTTTTTAATACAGTGAAACCTCCTTTAAAAACCATCTCAATACCATGACCTCTACGAAATTAAGAATTCAATATTCAAATCCATTTTCACTGTTTTGTTCAATATTAAGACCAGTTTAATACGAAGACCAGTTTGCAAGCGTCCCAATGGTGGTCTCAATATTTAGGTTTTACAGTAATTGAAGTCTTATCTAACTAGGGATTGTCGAGAGATTGATGTAGCTCAGACTGTATCAACAACAGTCTAGCCCCAAAACCCTCAATATTCATCTTTACCTTATGGCTTTAACCTCCATAGCGCATGACCCCCTCCTGAGTAGCTCAGCCGGTAGTACACTTGACTGCCAATCTGAAAGTCGTAGGTTCGAACCCTGAGTGAGGCTTTTGTGGTTACCCACGAACACTGGCTAGGTCGACTGACCATCGCACATAACTACAATGCTGTGGAAATACTACGTAGAATTCCAGCACAGTAATGTTGGTTACAGTTTTTGTTGTTGATGCCGATCCAGTGGAATACAGTGTCGAACTATTAACATGTTACAGTTTTTGTTGTTGATGCCAAACCAGTGGAATACAGTGTCGAACTATTAACATGTTACGGATTCCATTATAAGCCAACAAAATCATTAATCATAAAGATACAAAAACACATTAAATATTGCTAATAGCATGATTTATAAATTTAGCGAATAAACCATATTATTGATTAACATTTATATAAGCGTATAAAACAAGTTAATCGAAAGCCTTTGATAGCTTTATTTCTAATAATGCATATTGCTAATTAATTATCGACCGGAAAGTAGTTTTTACCTATTAGTAATAAAATAAATGAACATGTCAAAATCATGAAGGCCAACATCACGCTTTATATTAAGTAATTACGCTAATTAAGATAAGCAGATAATTGTAGGCTGTGTCTGCTGCCATGGTAATCAGCAAAAATATTAACAATATTCACATCTTAAGCAACTTTGGTTGGTGCGTATATGATTTTTTTTATAATGACAGTAATAAAGTCCGTTATATTTTAGACTTTGGAGATTTTTTCATTACTTCTATTATACAATTACTTATAAAAAACGGAGGCAAAACGTTAGAATTACGACCTTATCACGTTTTCTAGAATTACTACCATAAAATGACTTCAGAAACACAAAAGGAATAGGCTCACATTTACAAATGCATAAACTCACCTTACGCCACCAGAAGCTTTAAATGAATAGGCACATTGTTCTTTATCGTACCTTTACACAAACACAGCTTGTTCATTTGTTTCATAGTGACATAAAAAACGAGAAGTGAACATTTCTGTGTGATTGTGTCTTCATTTTGTTAGTCGCCAGCCAGAAAGTGGCAAGTCTATTTTTATTCATTTTTCATTTTGTTCATGGAAGGAGCAGTTACTGTTTATGGGATGTTAAAGCATTTTAAAAGTGAACTATTACATAATAAAAACAACCGAATTGGGTTTCAACACAATTTCATGCATACAGTTTCTAAGAAAAATTTAACATTTCATTGAAAATGTAATTTTTATGCATTTTCTCTCTAGATTTAAAACCTGTGCTAAAATAGCCTATCTCTGAACAGATCTACTTAAATTGTGGCAGTCGTAACTAAACTGCTTGCAGCAGGTACCTCCCTTTGCGTTTAGAAGTAGTTTAGTTATTATTTCAGCTATTCCATGAACCAGTCAAATTTCTGCGAGGAGATTTGGCATGCAGTCACGGTTAAGAAATATACAAACCAATAAAAGAAAATGACTTAGGATACAGAAAGAAAATTGTTTATAAAATAATACAATGTAGTGTGTTATAACGTTTAATGTTTTAATGATGTGAACCAGCATAGATAAAAATATCAATTGTTATAGCTCTAAATTGTTTGCCTTTAAATTCAGATCAGCGTTCGAAACCTACGAAACATTCCGTCTGCTAGTTGGTAAACGGATCGTTTCATTTGTATTCAAACACCTTCCAAAAGATTGCGTCTCGGGTTTTAGTACCTGGTGTAATTTTTCTTTAAAAGTTAACACTACAAAGGCTTGATGGTTGTATTAGTAATCTTATGCGCATTGTTTTTGTATTCAAAAGCTATTTATGACAGTTTTTCCAAAGAAATTGATGATTTTGCCCTTTGTGTTTATTTACATCAATACTGTATGCGTTTATATACATGTACATTTCTTACATTTTAATGTTACATGTTCAATATTTGAAAACTTATGTTTGTGATATACTTCATTTCGGCGACATTGATGCCTTGTATCAGCTTTCTCTTGTTGTTGTGCTTTAAAAGCTCCATGCTAACAACGCAGGGGTCGTAAAACAAATTGCATGTTTATAGCAAAACATTTATAATGCATTCATACTTGAAATACATGTATAAGATGTACACGCTCCATGAATTTCGTTTTTTAAATAAACTGTACTTCGGACCATGACGAAAACAGGAACTAAAGCTAATTGCTGTTTCATCTGAACTAATTTAACGAACATTTTTCTTAAATTTGCCAGTTATGTCAGATGTTGCAGATTTTACAAGCAATTACCTATGTGTCGATAATGATTATGAGACAAATAATTAAGATAGACAATTAAATCGGATTTTCGTTTCAGATGATCGAGAATGACAAGCGAGAAGCGAGGAGAACCATTTCCGGGTACATGTACTGACGGTCCATTTTTTAGTCGCTACACGGAACACAAAGTTGTCTTTAACTTCCACGCTCCCACGCCACCCTCTCCACACAGACCATTATCTGCAGACAAAAATAGTAGTCATCCGGTTGGTCGAAATTCAGATCACCAGGGAAGTGCCCGTCACGTCTATAATCGTAGATACACTTCAAATGAAACCGGAAGTCCATCACATACATCAGAACACAAAACTGAGCAAAGAAACTGCACTAGGGAAAGTCCCGTTGATTTGTTCCTTCCTGTTTCAAGACACAATTCGTCGGAAGGCTCATCATTTCAAAACAGTCCAACGGAATTTCGCGCAATTTCGCCAAACTTTACTTTATATGAAAACCCACTTTCAACTTTTCGAAGTGATTCTTTAGATAGTACGTGTTTATCACCCAGAAGCATCAGCTCCGCCGATTCCGCCAAAGAACGTCGTTTCGCTTTTAGTGAAAGAAACTCCGAAGTAAATAAGCCTAAAGGAAAGTTTGCAAGTATTTTAAGCAAGCATTCGGTATCAATCTTCGCTGCCGCGGTGTTCAAAGGTTTTCACGAAAAAACTAGAACCAGACAGCTGACCCTTTCTTGTCCAGATTTAATCCACGAACGTAAACCACCGGAAGTTCCGGTAAAATCTAACGGAAGTGTTTCCGCACTGGATAGCATCACGCGCAAAGACTCTGCAGACCAGCTTAGGCGGAATACAAGTAACCTTAAAGTTCCGGACATTTTTACTACGTCATTTACACACTCACCCCCACAGGTGGGAAAAAAAAGTTTACAAAAGTCATCAATTAGTCTGCAAGACTTCCAGTCAAATTCAAAACACCCGGAAAAACGTAACTTTCAACGTACTTTATCCTTAACCAAAACCGATCCTGACGATCTAAAGATAGGTTGTCTTTTATCCCCGACCATGTACAGAGACAGCCAAATCGCTCAGATCACGGAATATTTATTTATAGGAAGTATAGAATCCGCTTACAATGAACGAAGATTGTGTCGTTTGGAGATAGAATCGCTTGTTGATATTAGTAACTTGGGTGAAATGCAAGTACCTCCACAAAAGAAACTATCATGTCCATGTTTATGTCAGAATGAATTCAAGCATTTTAGGTCAAGGTTAATCATTGCTATACCAGATGAAGAAATTGAAGGCGTTGACCAATATTTTGAAGAGGTCAACAAGTTTATTGAAGGTGCTCGACGTTGTTCAAAGAAAGTACTTATGTACAGCTACGAGGGTAAATCAAGAGCGGCTTTATTTGCTGTGCAGTATCTAATGTCATTTGAAGGCCTTTTGTTACGTCAAGCATACAACATGGTCAAGAAACAGAGACCGGAAGTGTCACTGAACCCAGCGTTCCAAAGTTCGGTAGAAAAACTGGAGAAAACGCTGTTTCCAGATGAGAAACATTCTGTCAATATCTGTAATGAATACCTTAACGTTGCTGACCCACAGGCGATCAAATGTGCATGGATCGATTGCTAGGTGCGTGATTCTGACAATCTCCGTCTGACGTAAATTCTAATTTTGTTCTCGCAAGATTGCTAGGCCTAACTTAGCCGCCTTACATAACCAGTAACATGTATATCGAAAATGTGATGGCTCGAGACTTGCTACAAAAACATGTTGGCATATATTGGAAAAGTGTAACAGATGTGAAGATGTTATATATAAATACCTTAGATGTACCACAATACGAAAATGTACACAGCTAGATAATGCATTCTTATGTGCATCCTATTGTTAATGAACTTATATATGTTTTACATGTTTGTTTTATTCACTTTTACATATGGTATCCGTTATATTTAATCTTAGGTAAATGATGCATACATAGTGATCGTGTAATGATTGTACGTACATACATGTACTTGAAAATAAATGTCGTATCGTTGATGCCTGGGTAAAAATGCAAATTCCTTTTAAAAAATCAGTAATTGTTAAAGAGACAAAGGTATGAGTTTACAGAAACAAAAAGCCAACATGGTAGAAAAACTTCATTTAAAGACCACCTTAAAATTAAGATGATTTCATTAAAAAGCCGCTCATCCATTAGATATGCCTTCTTAATAATGGAAAGCGACCAGCGAAAGTTTGTACACTGGTTTCTGTCGTCTATGAATGTTTTAATTGCCTATGTGGTTAATTTATTGTGATCATTACCAAGCACTGATTAAGCCTGTGTTGTTATTACCTGTCTGACAAAAAACTAAATCTGAGCAGTGTCAGACTAAAACATGTCACATAGCATTAAAACCAGCAAATGTCTGCTTGTTCAGATTGTTCAAACATAAATTCTACATAAGTTATGGACAGACCAGACCGGGTCATCGGCATTTACAAGAAGATTTGAAATGTCGAAAAGAACCACCCCAGTTTTAGGTTTCTTTCAAACCCTACCCATAGGAATATCGTCTTGAGAGCCATTTTGGCTTTGGTGTATAATGTATATATGGTCTTTTGCGCTAATCTGTCTCTCTCTTGTTATTTTGCATCAATCTTCTTTCGATATATGTTAAGTGTATAATGTATATATACATATATAAGAACACTCAAATTCTTCTCTGATACGCTCCTACACTTTTTGTTTCATATGGAACCAATGTATTTTGTCTGTTCGATTTGTTTTCATCCTCATTGTATTGCCTGATTACAATTTATCATTGTAATGACAATGTACAATAAAGATAATTCAATAAATGTATTTGTTTGCGTCACTGGTCCCTGTGCGCATGTTTGTATGTTTGAAGTATCAGGTAAAAGAGAGAGAATAAGTTGCTTCAGGGAACCCACATACATACGACAGTGCCTCCCTACACATACCTCTGGGAAAACAACAATCCATAAAACATAAGGCACTTGAGGTGGTTCAAGGGTACATACGTAAGGGAACAGATGCTCAACTAACGTCCTGGCCGACCATAATGAATAACCAGGAGAAGTCTGCAGGTCCAATTAAAACACTCTCATAAATGAATCATGGAAAGAAAGCGATCGAAGCCATATATACGAGTATCTACATCTTGCTATGTGATGAGAGTTATCCTTTTCACTCACGTATTGTTAATATCGGTATTTTAATGCAGAACATGTTCCTTGGGCGACTGAACATATTTGTTGAGTTGCAACGATTGTGTGTGTACAATGTTAACATTCAGAACATTAATTTTATACAATATCGGGGGATCAACATCACAGAAAATAATTTGTTGCTATAAAATTTCTGCTGTTAAAATAAAATAGCGAGCGATAGCTAAAATGGCGATATGATAGAATGGCGGTTCGTCAGTTAAAACATTTCTGACGATAAGATAGTAATTTTACCATTTTCTTTGAAGTATTTGGCGATTTACTGAAATGTTGTCCGGACTGCTTAAATATTGGCGATATCATAGAACATTGTTCCGTCTGCTGGAATAATTTGGCGAGATAATAGAATGTCTGCTGTTCTGATAGTTTTACTTCGCGATTTAATGGGTCTGCTAGAATTATTTGGCGATATAATAGGATATTGGCCGGTCTGCACAAGAAGAATTATTTGGCGATGTAATAGAATGCTGGCCGTTTTGTTTGACTTACTTTCCGACACAATACAATTTAAGTAGGCCTGCTAGATTGATGTGGCGATATTATTAATTAGAACTCATGTATTTATCTTTGTCTTGAACATTTAGAACTTAAACACGACATTGACTGCATTCGATTGCAACCTGTGTCCAATTACTAAGCTACAGGTATCCTCAAATATATAATCAAAATCGTATTGCACAACCAGACATGATCATTCTCTCAAATAACTCCATCGGATATCAAAATGTCTCTATTACGCTTCCTGTGTTACGTCTTGCAAAACATTGTAATTACGAATGATATTTAAAAGATATAGAGAGCTGTATTTTCAAAAATAGGGCAGTTGGATTTTTGATGTTTTTGCTTGACAAAAATATCTCGAGCAACATGGACTTGAAAATGGCAATCCTTTACAAATTCTTACGGTCGGTCACTCAATATTTGATGATATACATAATATAAAGCATGACTAACCACGTTTAACTCAAATCTAATCAACCAATTTGAGTAAATGCGGTTATCAAACTTCATTATGTTTCAAAACCACAAGAGAAAATGTGCGATGTGACATTAGATAGAATGACATACAGAAGTTTGAATCGTGTGTAATCAGTGTCTTATTGTTCGTACCGGCTAATGCTACATGATCAACGCCCCCAGAAGAGGTTGCTTGTTTAGGTTACGGTGGATAGAGCAATATACAGAAATTATACCAGTTCTAAAGACACATTGATTCTCTTACATGGCCGATGGTCTAGTGGAAACGCGCTGGACTAGTTATCCAGGGATCGCACGTTCGATCCCCCGCTCCACTATCGAGCCAAGTTTGCCACATATGAACACGAAAGAAATACAAAATGTAATACAAATACGTTATTATTTCAGTTAGAGGCTCTGTGTATGAACAAATAAGTTGAAATGAAATGACAACGATTGTGAGATTACATATTTAGTTCCAGAGACAACCCTGATTCTTTTACATGGCCGGTGTATAGAACCGGTACATAGGACCTAGGATTAGGTCTCATCCGAAACACCATTAGTTATGTTAGTGGTGGAGCATGGGGGTCGAACCTGCGATCCATGAATTACTAGTCCACTGGACCATGGATCCCCATCTACGTTCGAATAACTCGAACACACAATTAGTATACATGTTAAATATTTTCTAACCAGAGAACTATATCCTAAGAGACATCCTAGGAGTTCCGCAGCTCTACATTTTCGTAGCTGTATAATTATAGTGGAGCTTATATGAGTGGTCATTATTTATTGAATTTATTAAACGAGTCGTCTAAAAACGATAACGAAGAGGCTTTGCCGTGTTTTTGTCGGTTTTAGATGACGATTTTGATAAATTCAATAAAAAATGAACACGAATGTAAGATTCTATTTATGACATAACAGCAGAAACGGTTGATTTTCGACAAAACATTATCTTAACCCCTATATACAAGTAAAATATTGTGTGTAATTCGGTTCATGGTAAAGAAAGCTGACGCATCAAAAGTAGTTCCGACAGTTTCAAGATACGAGTTCAAATAATTAGATCACATACCATATTCAAATTAACAAGACATTAATTTTCAATGAAATAAATGTTTCACTTCGTACAAAATAAATATTTAACAATGTCAACAATTTTTGAGCGCGCCAACGTCACGCTTGGGGAGGCGCAGTGGTCGAGGGATAGAGCGCCTGACTCCTGATCCGAAGGTCGTGAGTTCGAGGCCTGCGATGAGCGGGGTTTGATCACGAACTTCACAATCCCCAAATTTGGCACGAGTACTGGTTGGTAGCCAGGAAGCAGTCATCGAGAGTGATTAGTATAAGTTGTAAGAACTTGTTTCACAATCGACTTAAAATAAATTAGTTTAAACTCGCACATGAGTTGTTATTTCACTTGTCAATTATCGAAAATAATACATGGGTGTTATAACCACTCTACACCGTATATTATGTTATTAATTATTTTTATCACATGGAATTACTATTTCCCAATGTATTGTATAACATTCGCGGTTAATCCTGTTATTCTATATAAGGAATGTTACGTATAGAGGGATAGGCGTATTGCGTCCCTGATGAGAGATTGTCGTACGATATTGTGAATAAATATGTCGCTGACATAGTGTATGGTGTGTGAATACATGTATCGAATTGTATATACACTGCCATCCAAAAGTTCCTTCACACTTTGAATTTCCGATTGCCATTAATGTACATGTATTTTCATATTTGTTTCACATGCAATAAATCAAAAATGCTTTTAAACACAGCAATACTTTTCTGTAGAAGTATATATAAATTAACACTGAAACAAATTATCCTATTTTCTGTGTCAGATCATCAGTTACACATATACATTGGTTTCGGATGCAGGCCAATTGTTGCTGCTGCCGAGATGCGCACATTTTTAATTCTTAACTTTCCATCACAGAAGTAGGATGAATAATTTTGCTTCATTGTCATACATGTTTTATTTGAAATTATGTAAGAAAAGGTTACGAAATTCAAAATATGCAAGTGGAAGAAACTTTTGGAGTGTGTAAAAATAAATGTCATGTTGTGTTATGTATGAATTAATGTGATATATAATTGAACGTCACCTTGTATTGTTAATGAATACACATTAATACATGTTTATATATGTATGTGTCATGTTGCAATGAATGTAACATTGAATTATTCCTGAAGGAATGACATATTGCGTATGAATGAATGTCATAATTATGTGTGGATGAATGTCATGTTGTGAATGAACAAATGTAAGAATTTATTGTGTATGAATGGTACATATTTTGTGAATGAATGTCATTTTTATTGTGTACCATTCGTATTGCGTATGAATAAATGTCATGTTGAACTGCTTTTGAATTATCATCATATTGGTTTGTGTATTAATTAATGAATGTCGTATTGTATTGTGTATTAATGATTATCATTGTTTGTTTGCGTTTCTAACAGTTATTCTATGACCATACGTAAACATGCATTATCAGATGTTTTTATTCTTTATTGTTTTCAAAAGCGTAGATGTAGGAGCCCTGCCATGACAAAATCTGAATCAGTTATGTTGGTTATCACGTCGAGATAGTACTTTTACTGACAGTTCCAAGGCTATAAGTCGCTGTATGGTTATTATTTCTGTTTGTGCTTTGAATGTATATTTATAGTTCCCTTTCCCCTGTGCAATTATGTCACTTTATATAGTGTTCATGTTATTTCCTGCCCAGTTTCGGCCTATTGTTGCCAGCTGTCATGACTTGTCCTGTGATCTTCTTTTCCATCCATTAATCCCCCTCCCCCTTCACTGTCCACTTTAATTATCCTAGTTATTCCTTACGGTATGCCTGGTCATTCCTTGTGTCTCTGTTCCTTAACGTATGTACCCTTTAACCTCCACAAGTGACTTATGTTTTATGAATTGTTGTTTTCCCGGAGGTCTGCGTGGGGAGGCACTGTCTTATGTATGAGGCGTTCCCTGTAGCTACTTATTCTCTCTCTTTCACCACATATGTACACAAATAAATTACAAAATGAAATACAAATACGTTATTATGTCAGTTAGATATTATTTTATGAACACGTCAGTTAATAGAAATGACAACGATTGTAAGATTACATATTTATTACCTGACAATACATTTATTACGTAGTTCGACTGCCACTTATTGAGTTTTGATTTGTTAGATCCGTAATGAAGTAAAATACCAAGTTTTAACATATACGGTATTCTAGATCAAATGTCGACGTTATTCCATACCGTTATTCGCATGCTCGGATTATTATATTTTGCTAGCATATTCTCGGTTGCTGGGGTTCAAAATGATCACAGGGATCGAATCGTCTATATGGATTGAAATGATAAATACAATACATTGTTCTCACATCTACAATATTTACCTTCCTTGTTTTGAATTGTCGGCCATTTTGATAGGCAAATTTCCTTGAAGTTTATAGGGAAATATAATGTAAACGATGATAAACTAATCCGATATATAAAATAACTTATTCATTATGCTCAGTAAGTTGAAGAACAAGTGGTTGTCACGTGCAAATTATCTTGGTATTTTCTCAATTATCACATATTTTGAAATTACTCCTATAAGAGCTTATCAGTTTTGCCTATCAAAATGCCCGACAGTTAAGAACAAGGGAGGTAAATATTGTCAATATGGGAACTATGTATTAAAAGACCGAGCATATTGTTATTTCACGAAAAGATAATACAATTTCATCAATATAGCAAGGATCGATTTTATTTAAATTTCGCAAACTCTGTCGGTTAACACTGTTGCTTTAGAACATTGGCGTGTTTCATGTGTTTACATTTGTAAAGTATTGGTGGTGCTTTTATCTCTATATTTAGTTGTTAATATACATTCATTATGAATTGATTAATGCTCTTATAACACATAGCGCGTATCCATATTGTACAATCAACTTAGGTTAGGTAGTTGAAGTTTTAATAAAGAACTTATATCATACATATAATTTGAATTAACATTACGAAGATTTTTCTGGTTTTTGAATGATCATTGTTTCCATGCGTGCATAACCCGAACACAACATGTTAGTCAATCGCAATCCGTTTGGTCAATGTATCTGGTTTAGTTGCGTTGTTCTTTGAGTCAATGCACTTGCACACATATATTCGTTTATGTGTTTTCACTTCTTTTGATGTCAGTCTGTTTACCATATTTGAACAACAGAGTGAAGAATAGTTATATAAAAAGGGTAAATTTAGAAAATTTCAGAGTCTTGATTACAATCCGACATGCAAACTTTGTGCGACAATTTATTCATCATGTAGGTATGGTACCATCGATAGTTTCGCGTACCAAACAAAAAGCACATCAGCCTTTCCATAGCCATGTGGGTCCATACATCGACACATTCTGTGCTTGGATAGACCAATCCAGGCGCATTTTTTCTTCATGGCGGCACATCGTCCGTGTGGGTGTTGTGGGGTCTTAATATCTTGGCATCTTCGCCCACAGAGTCTATGTGCTTCGCAAATGCCTTGCAAAGCTATCAGAAGCATAAGAACTACGGCGGCTTTCATTGTTTGAGATTATCTGCAATAATCAAATAACTTTTGCGTATATTATACAATTATATTCATATTTTCATTATCTCCATATTTGACGACACCACAATTCAATATAATAGACACATTGACTTAATACGTTTAACATCATCATCATTAGTTCATTAGATAACAATGACATTTAGTCAGCAATGACTAAGTCAAAACTGTTCTGTGCTCTAATGTTCTGACTTCAGTCGTTGTTAATTTATTTCACAACACTTGTATTTTAGTTTTCCTCCGTAGATACATTTTGTTATAATTATTGATCATCGTTCCGTTTATAGTTTTAGCACAAGGGCGATACAGTAGTCAAACATACACATATCAACTGGCAGCGAGGCTGACAAATATAAATAGTATTTGGTAGTGAAGGTGACGCTCTCAACTGCTATGTTATACTTGATTTACTATACAGAACAAATATGAACATTAGATTTGTTTCAAACTTCGTTGCAGACGGTCATGAATAGAAAAGAACTCGTTTTTTCATTATCATGTAATGTCGTCTGGTAGTTAACGAACATGCAGAGAATCATTTCATTTAAGTGTTAACAATTGCCCCACAATACTCCACTAATTTGGTTTGATGCACAATACTGTGTTTTGGCTATAAAATACATTATTAAAGCAGGTACCGTTTCTAAGACATAATAGTAGCCGACAAGATGAGTCTTAACACAATTACAAAGACGGAAGTCATAAAAAGTTTTATTTCAGAAACAAACAAACAAAGAAGAGCATCATTCAGGCTCCAACACGAAGTACGAGTGTATTTATATAAAAGCTACTTACTTTTACGTAGTTCTAACAATCCAGTCACCGTAATCTGTTATAATGTTACCAAAGAGGGATGAACTTTGTGAAACTAAAACAACAATATCTTTCTCGAAATCAAAGCTTTCCAACACGAATTTCCGTATATGTATGTATTCTATATCGCGCCATCAACCCATTTTCCTGCTTCCTGTACGAGTAGATGATTTGGTAGCCATCACCAAATGAAATGTGTCTTTTAAAGTTTTGTAAGTAAACAACATTGAAATTATTGTTATTTGTTTTGAAGTATAATACGTACTTCAGTATACATTTTATTAAAAAAACGCAGTGATCGAGGGGTAGAGCGCCTGACTCCTGATCCCAAGTCTGAGGTCGTGTCAAATCTTTCATATGTAACCAATGTATTTCGTCCATGCGAATTGTTTTCATCTGCATAATATTTTCTGATGACAACTTTGTACGGACAATGTACAATAAAGAGAATTAAAAGGAAGAAAGCGACCGAAGCCCTATAGATCTACATCTAGCTATGAGATGGGAGTGATCCTTTATAGACACGTATTGTTTATATCGGTATTTGTAATGCAGAACTGAAAAATATTTCGAGTAACATGCCCTTGAAGTTGTCAAAAATTTACATATTCTAACGGTCGGTCACTCAATATTTAATAATGTTTATAATATAAAGCCTGACTCACCATCTGTTACTCAAATCTAAAAAACTATTTTGAGTCAATGCGAATTTGAAACTTCTTTACATTGTAAAACCGCAAGAGAAATTTATTAGCAACATGATATTATGAATGAATGACATACAAATGTTTGAATCGTGTGTATTTTGAGTCATATTGATTATACCGGCTTTTGCGACATAATAACGCCCCAAGAAGAGGTTAGTTATTTTAGGTTTCGGGGGATAGATCATTATACAGAAAGTATTCCCGTTCCAGAAACACCCATGATTCTTTTACATGGCCGGTGGACCAGTGGAAACGCGCTGGACTAGTAATCCAGGGATCGTATGTTCTATCACCCGCTTAACCACCGACATAACTTTCATTTCGGATGAAACTTAAATCCGACGTCCCATGTATCGAAACACCGATGCGTTAGTTATGACGTCATGACAAGTATTCACCACATATGAACACGAATAAATTACAAAGTAATACAAAATACGTTATTAAGTCAGTTAGAGGCTCTGACTACGAACAAGTTTGTTAAATACAATGAGAACGATTGTGAGAATACATATTTATTACATGACAATACATTTATAAAGAATACGACTGCCACATATTGATGTTTGATATGATAGACCAATAATGAAGTATAACACAAAGTTTGAACATGTACGACATTCTAGATCAAATGATTAATGTTATAGCAATGATCGATTTTATTTAAATTTCCCAAACTCAGTCGGTTTACACTGTTGAGATTTAGAACATTGGTCCGTTATATGTGTTTTCTTTTGTACAATATTGGTGGTGCTAGTGTCTTTTTATGTATTTGTAAATAAATATTCATTAAGAATTGATAAAAGCTCATTGAACACATAGAGTGTATTCATATTGTACAATTAACTTGCTGATGTAGTTGATTCAAGTCTGATTGACGAACTTATTTCATGTATGTTATTTGAAACACCATTACGAAGATTTTTCTCAAAGCTCATTATTTCCTTGCGTTTCAATACTTTAATAATCCAAACAAAGGATAAAAGTCAATCACAATCCGTTTGATCAATGCATCTGAGTTAATTGCATTGTTCTTGTGTCAATGAACCTGCACATATTAATTGGTTTATTTGTCTAATCGCATTATTGTCCAGTCAGTCTTTTGGTGTCAGTCTATTTACGGTATTTGAACAACAGAGTGACGAATAATTATATAAAAAGGGTAAATTTATAAAATTTCAGAGTCTTGATTACAATCCGACATGCAAACTTTTTGCGACAATTCATTCATCATGTAGGTATGGTACCATCGATAGTTTCCCGTACCAAACATCTTGCATATCATCCTTGCCTATGCCGCCATGACATCTACACTTCTTGTAATTGGGTCCACCAAACCAGCCGCATTTTTTCTTCAAGGCGGCACATCGTCCTTGTGGGTGTTGTGGGGTCTTAATATCTTGGCATCTTCGCCCACAGAGTCTATGTGCTTCGCAAATGCCTTACAAAGCTATCAGAAGCATAAGAACTACGGCGGCTTTCATTGTTTGAGATTATCTGCAATAATTAAATAATGTTTGCGTATATTATACAATTATATTCATATTTGTACTGTGCGGTCTTAATATCATGACAGAGGATTGTACAAAGACCTGCTTCGCAAACGCCTTTGAAAGCGACAAGGAGCAGCAAAAATATGACAGTTTTCATTGTTTGTGATAATCTACAATAATAAAGAATATAAATGCATACTTTACAATTAAATTTCCTTAATTCTATATATTTCAAGAATATCATCCAGTGTAAAAGACACATCGCAATTAAACACTTCAATTAATAAGTCATACATTGAATCTCTTTCAACGTCTAGATATCGTAAATACTCACCAGAAAGCGATGAAAAACATTTTAATCTGGCAGTTGAAAAATAAAGATCAACCGAGGCATCATATAATTATTCGCGCATTGATAATCAGCACTGCCGCCCTTGATGCTATGTTAAACTTGATTTATTACCCCATTTTAAACAAACCCCAGCATTATATTTGTTCCAAACTTCGTTCGAAACGATCATAAATAGAAGAGAATTTGTTTCTCATTATCATGTAATGTTGTCTGGTAGTTAACCAACATACAGAGAACCATTTCATACAATTGGAAATAATTGCTAAATAATGCTCCACTAATTTGACAACAATGTTTTCTTTGTGGTCGGTCTTAACGCATAAATTACGAACACGGAAATCATTAAAATTCATTTCAGACAACATCAAACAACGAAGAGTGCCATTAAGGCATCAAAATGAAGTATGAATAATACATAGATCTACTTACTTTTACGAAGTTCTAACAAACCAGTGACCGTATTGTAGACACAATGCTCTGGAGGATGGATAATTGTGCAACTAATGCTGTTGTGCAACTAATGCGGGTCTTATTAAATATATGCAATCTTTCAGGACATAAGTACATTTGCCGCTCAAATATCCGGGTTGTACTTGTAACTGATTTGGTGACCATCCCAACAGGATGAGTGTATTTCGGCGATAAGCTTCATAGTCTAATATACAGCTACGGTGCAACCTCTAAAGACCGACACCTCTTCAGCAATAACCTCTCTAAATAACATAAATGTTCCCGTACTAAAATAGTAACTACCCATTTAAAATACTTTACCACACTAATAAAAGGACATTCGACAGCCATTGAGGACAGCTCATATTGTTTAAAAACATAATCGCGATTGTAATGGCGCTAAAAGTGTGGTTATTTCATCAGTCATTTCACGTTCCAGTATAATGATAGTAGGTTAGTCTTCTTTGTACAGTTAAAGCATTTGACCAAAACCCGATGATGATAACATAATTACAAATTAATAATCAAATCAATAAGAGTAATCGTAGTTATGTTGTAACGATGCAACGACAGATGCTCGGAGCGTGGCTGATGTTTCTGACATTAGAAAACCATTAAAACTGTCTTAGAGAGAAGATGAGGCGACAAGTTCATAGCAATGTGATCGGTCTTAACACCGCAGTCACAAAGATTTAAAATGTTCTAAAACTTATATTAGTACCAATGTTTCCCATGACGTCAATATCAAACAACAGTATTATGATATTAATTTACTTAATTTAACGTAGTTCTAACAAACCAGTGACCGTATTGTAGACACCACGATGTGGTAACAATGTAACCTAAGAGTGATAATTGTTCAACGGAAACAACAGCATCTTTCTCGGAAGCATTACTTTCCAACACGGATTTCCGTAAATGTTATGGCATTTAAGCGTTTTCCTACTTCAAACGGGGACTATGTACATGTGTCCGTACTGTACGAGTAGATCATTTGGGAGCCATCTCCAAATAAAATGTTTCTTTTGAAAGTTTTGTGAGGAGACAACATTGCAGTGATTGTTATTTGTTTTGAAGTATAATATGTACTTCAGTATACACTTTATGAGGGAAACGCAGTGGTCGAGGAGTACAGCGCCTGACTCCTGATCCGAATGTCGTGAATTCGAGTCCCATGATGTACCCTTTATCCTCATCAAGTGCCTTATTATTTATGGATTGTTGTTTTCCCGGAGGTCTGTGTGGTGAGGCACTGTCTTATGTATGTGGCGTTCCCCGTTGCAACTTATTAATTCTCTTTCAACACCTGGCAAATTATTTAATTGACTTGCATGTGACCAGTATTGGAAGACGAAGACATATTTTATAGCATGTGGCAGTTGTAATTTACTGAATTGTTTTTGGTTACCGTTACTTCCGAGTAATGTAAAGTCAATATTAACTGAATCAGGAAATGTGCAAGTTGATGATTAACATCCTGTTATAAATCAATTGTATTATACACCAATATCAATTCAAACATCTAACGTTTGTAAGAAGACAGTGTTAATGAATTTAATGCATCCAATTGCATTATCTCAAATATATGTATAAGTATAATATGTGGTACACTTAACTTATAAGTGTGCAGGTACAAACATGACCGTATCTTGGTGAAATTTGCAACACATATGGCGTAGATACCTGTCGTTCTATTTTATTTATTTCATTTCTTAAATCCACATATTGAAAAAATAAAATCAATAAATGTGATGATGCGAAGAAAATCAGTTCTGCAGCTCCCATTTAAAGATGATCTGGTTGATTGTAAAGAGTCTAATAGCGTGTATGCCCAGTCGTACTCGACTGTTTCGTTTACTAGTAGACTCAATGTTTATAAATAAAAAAAGTTATTCGACCTAAGTAAAAAAGTGCACACTTATTAGTTTTGGTAAGTGAACATAATGTAGGTGTTAAACTTCAAAAGGGTCATGCTAAGTCCGTGTGAAGAGTCTTCATTCAATCTCACTCGGAATACCTCGGCGATTATTAGCATAAATGACCTCGGAAATATTAAGATGCGAAAGTAGTCCGACAAGATGACTACTTCTAAATGTATTTATTCGAGATTTCTTTTACCTGTTAATTAGGAATAACAGGACGTGAAAACTCGTACACTGTACAGAGCATAATTAATTGACACAAATTAGCAAGACTAAGAGTTAAGATCCACTAGGCTGGCAATGCATATTTGAAAAACCTAGCGCTGATGTGTAATGACGAGGCACACTCGTAATCTTCATTTCCTTAATGTTTTCCGATTGTTTACCGCGGAGTAACGGTGAATAGTCACAGTTATCATTTCACTGTAACGAACTTCTTTTTTTGTAAAGAAAATCCCCGTTGAGTAACTCAAATGCAGTTTTCTCCCTTCGTTTAAATTTTAGGTAAAGCAGCAGTTGTCTCCCTTCCCAGTTTACTTTTGTCAAATCGTCAAAATGATAAGGTATGTAAAGCCTGTGGATTTAACGATATTTACCACAACATTATAATTAAGCGTGAGCAACAATCCATTATGAACACAATTAATTATAAATCTTAAAATTCCGTTTCGTTTCACACGTAGTTTGCTAGATTCTTGTTATTTTGTGATTTTTAAAGGCAAATTTCTCGGAACCGACGGCGGATGAACACATGATGTAAAATGAATTTTCACATCTGACTTTAATAATATAATATATTTCATTTGCTTGAAGTTGAAGTTTTTATGGAAGAAGTATTTGATGGTAGACAAGGGCGCGACGGTAAAGGACGTCACATATAATATTGAAATACTCAAATGGGAAATTAAATGTAATTAATACCAAAATGTAGCATGATTTAAATAGAAGTAAAAATATTGCGTCCATTGCTCACTCGCTGAAAAAACTCGATGTAACACCGAAACATACAAACAGGCTCAATATACTTGGTGTTTATACAGAGACGCAACGGATCATCGGTCAACAACATCTAGCAATTTAATACTGATTAGCATTATCATTGTCACTTAGAGTAAAATGATTTGCTGAACACCGTTGTAGTTTTGCTTCTGAAAGTCAGTATAACAGTGTGCGAGGTCCCTAATCCATCCACCTTACATGCGTTACTTTCCCGTATGTCTGTATACACCTCCAATAATGGTTTGTGCTGGTATGGGTGGCAGCTTGAATATGATTGCTAACCTGGTAATTTTCTTGATCAGCCAAACATGAATGTGTTCGCGAACCTTAATTGGTTTTCTCACGACATACTTATATTGAACATATAAACAGATGAAAGTTGAATACGTAAATGGTAAATGTTGAAACATCGAATGTTGAATATTGAAACAGCGAATGTCGAATGTTGAAACAGCGAATGTTGAAACATCGAATGTTGAAACAGCGAATGTTGAAACAGCGAATGTTGAATGTTGAAACATCGAATGTTGAATGTTGAAACAGCGGCTATTCAATGTTGAAACAGCGAATGTTGAATGGTGAAAAGGCGAAAGTTAAATGAGTAAATGGTAACTATTGGACGTTGAAACGGTAAATGTCGAATGTTGATATAGAAGAAAGTTGAATAAACAAGTGTTAAATTGTTTCATAAGTAGTTAGTTTAATACACATTAGTTCATCCCCGTTCTTATCTTAAAGTTCTTATCATATTTTATTTCGTCTCCTTTCTATGATTTGCATACTTTAGACGTACGTCAGTAACGGACGTATATATGCGCAGTGAACTAAATACAAAGAGATAAGAATTTTGAAATATCAGTCGACCGCTAAGTTTCGCGTGTCTAAGTGTATATATACATATCTATATATATCTAAGATATAACATTTAATTTATAAACTAGTGTGTGTGAGTCGACGTATGATGGTTTCTATATGGACGTTTGTGCTGCTTTTCAGTGTTTATGAATCGACCGGTAAGACATTTTAAATAGGGATACACACCGAAATTTTATATATTCTTCTCAAAAGTGCCAACTTGTTGACATTACTCAAACGCGAAAAAAATACGAAACGTGGAAATTTAAACAAATTAATTGCAACTTGTCGCGTTTGATTAAGGATCAACAAATTGACATTTGCGCGATAATTAAAAAAACATTAATGGGCTATTCACACTGCGACAAATTGAAATTCAAAGCTTCAAATGGTCGTTTGTTTTGTTAAGTCGACAAGTCGATGGCGGGAACAAGCTTCCGTACTAACCCGCTACGATAATCTTGCGCTGAACCCTCGATATCGCCCGTTGTATTTGATTGCGATAAGCTATACTTCAAACTAATTGAAGTAAAAAGCTGTCAAAGGCACGTTCATCGTTTAAAATTACTTTGTCATATTGTAGTGGAGATTGCAAAATTGCAAAATGGAGGGTGACATCATTTGACCAGTATATCATTGAGTGTGTAATTTATTAGTACAAGAAATAAGAATACATACAGAGCATTATGTTACAACGAGGTTTCAGTGCATATCATGTTTAACACATATTTCTCTAAATTGTTGAATTTAACTGAGTTGTAAGACAGATTCATGCGAGAGCTCATTTTTATTTTTCAGCATTCCTCGTGGACAATGGTAATATATTGTTTTCCTTTTTGCTTTCGCGAACATCCGACCTTGCAACTATAGATAGTAGACTCATTAATCGGGACTGAATTAAACTGAGGAAATTATTAGTTGATTGGGCATGCGCAGTGGTCTAGGGGTATAGCGCCTGACTCCTGATCCGATGGTCGTGAGTCACACTCCCTAAATTTGGCGTGAGTACTGGATGGTAGCCAGGAAGTAGTCATCGAGAGTGATTAATACAAGTTGTAAGAACTTGTTTCACAATCGATGTAAAATAAATAAGTTTAAACCTATTAGTTGATTCTTATAAGTTGAACTATTACAAAGTATGCTTATACGTATGACTAATTATATCCTAATTTTCTTTATGTTTAGTTTCCATGTCCTGGTTTGTACCGCAGGAGATTGTCACGAGTTCTCTCCCTTGATCCCTTCTATGGTTATCTCTCTTTATCCGCGGACAGAGATCATGTGTGAAAATGTTTGTTTGTTTGTATTTGCGTTTATTTATCGTCGCTACCGGTTTCCCATATGGCCTCCAGAAGAATGCTAGTCATATTAGACTTTTTGGAGGATAGTGCATGATACAGGAGATGCCCCAGTTCCAGAAGCACCCCTGGTTCTTTTACGTGCTCGATGTAAAGCATCATACACGGGACTTCGGTTTTTAAAGTCTCGTCCGAAAGACTGTTAGTACGGTAAGTGATGGAGCGGGGAATTGAACCAGCGATCCCTGGATTACAAGTCCAGCGCGTTACCACTGGACCACGGATCCGCTACTGTGAAAATGTAGACTCCTTGTACATTATATACTACAGAAGGGGTAAAGGGAGATAACTTTAGAAGGGAAAAGGGAGATAACTCGTGACAATCTCCTGTGGTTGTACTCCCTGTCTTAGTATACCTCATGTTCTGTTTGGTATTGTGTTGTGTCCCCGTTCTTTCGCTATACATGTTTAGGTAAGCTCTTAATTGTGAAGGTAGCCTTCACTTCTATACATTTTTTGCTTTTATTATTCGAAATATCATGAAGTGTTGCAACAAGCAATGATAAATGGATGAGCAATCATAGAACCGTTATAAAATACGTCCCAAAGAGGACACGCTCCATGCCCACGGTTCGAAACAACAACTTCTGGATGGACAGTCGAGTGCTCTACCGACTTGGCTAAATGGCTGGGCTGCGTGAACTGTTAGAATAATGTGTAGGTCAACTCAGTTTTCCTGGTCAGTTGAATATAATGATATTGTATCCAATCATGTTCATCCAATCTACTTGCTGATGTTGTAGACAATAAAGTGTGTGATATAACGATGTTTGCGAACTGTTCCACCATCTATATGGACGTAATATCAGTAACAAACACTTCGACAACCATTGATCAAGATGCGATCTACAGATTCTACTGTGGGTAAGTAAACAGTTGCTTCTTCATCCCGAAACCCAAAATATCGACTCAGTTTTGTAAATAATATTACACCATAACTTTCGCAAAGTTCTAAAACTTTGATTGGAATCTATTTGCGCTCTATTTGAAGACATGACTTAAGACTTACGTCAATTGTATCGATAATAAATGATTAATAATGATACTTTTATTGATGTTTTGGCTGTAGATTAAATAACTTCAATTCCATTACAGATAGTTCTCATAATATTAAATAACTGGACAACCAGTTGGAGCGAAGATGCGATACATCCAAAGCAAAACACGATAGAAATTACTAAATTTAGTTTGCTCCATAATTCTATTTTTATTCAGTATACAACATGTTCATACAAACAAAATTACTTTATTTTATAAAGTTATAATAATGCAATCAGACAAAGGGTTTTCTTCTCCTTGCAAATACGCATTTTCTTATAAAAACAAATATAGGAATATAACGTTTTCTACACATACATTTCTATACTATATTTTATGCAGTTGACATTATAAATAAATATACACATAAACAAATAAATCAATCAATCAATCAATATATAAATCAAAAAAACTATCCATTCGAACATTTATTTGATTTTTTCCACATATTGCTGGTTAACAATAAATACGTTCAAAGCGCATTGATGATATAATAAATAAGAGACGTCTGAATTGAAAACTTGCGAACTCATATTTTTCATAGTTTCATTTTGGAGTGTATACTTTGCAGAAACAAGGTAATCAAGATGCTTCAGTGTATGAAGGATACGTTAAATCCAAGCTGTGGTCCTGGTACCGATAATTGGCAAATTAGGGAGTCCATTGCCAGTGCGGATCCCCATATGTACGACAAACTGTGTCGAAATGAGTCAAGTAAGTTTATTTTAAAGTACGCTCATGGATATGTGCCCTTGCAAACAAGTCAGTGTATATCGCCGTGACGTAGACTTTCTGTAAACGGTTAGCGATGGTGCGCACCTTTTCGAGTTCAATGGGACTGCAGGGTCGTACATATTTGACATTTCAGTGTTTGCGAAGCAGTGCCAGGATAACTTAGTACAAAGACGTCGGGTTTACGTATTATTTTGACCATAAAACACACTAGTAGTATTTCAATGTGTAACAATGCATACTTATGTCATTTTATGTAAATACATCGCAACCTTTCCAGAGCGGTCCTCTTGAGAAGCAACTGCTTGTCTACAACTGTATCAATTTCCTGAAGTAAACATTTACAATTAAGTTAACCTCTCTAGAGCAATAACTTCTCAGCAACAGATAAGATTTACGTCTTACAATGTATGCTGGTTTAGAGAAGTTGCACAATAAGTAACTCCTTCTCGTATTTATCTGGATTATTGTTTTATGTTTCAAAGGTCAGATAGATCTGTTATCTTGTCAAACCAAGTTACCGCGAGTGAATGGATATGTGAACTGCCTTACCGGTGATACACTCAATAAAACATTAGACCCCACAGATACATGCAAGTAAGTTCCGCCGCGTGCAAGCAATGGTCACTGTCATTGCTTTGTAATCATTAACTGTATGAAGCAGACTTCTAGCTTCGATACGTATGGTACGCGTATTGAGAAAGTGTTGTTGTTCCTGCTGATGTTGTTGTTTGTATTGTTGTTATGTTGCATCTGACGTTGTTCTTGATAATGCTGTTATTGTTTTTTATGCTGTTGTTGTTCCTACTGTTGTTGTTTTTGTTGTTATTTTATTTCTGTTGCTGTTATTTTTAATATTGTTATAGCTTTTTCTTGCAGATGTTGCTGCAATTGCTAATATTGTTTTTGTTGTTGCTACTGCTACTTTTCTTGTTATTATGTTTGTTGTTGCTGTTGCTGCTAATTTTGTTGTTGTTGTTGATAAATGTATATAAGAGGAGTTCGGCACTGAATGCGTCTTTGTCGCATGTTGTAGTAATAATTTAATAGTTCATGCCGCGGTGGGAGGAGATATAGGTATGCTTGATATGCTAAGATCATATGCAATATGTACTGTCAAATCTAAAATGTTCGCGAGGGATTAATTTTCGTAAATTATTTGCGTGATCGTTATATTCTCGAAAATAAATGCACGCTAAATAGTGTTAAAAGACTGAAAATAGAATCTCGCGATCATTTAACCTCGCGAGACAACCTGGTAAAATGATTTCGCGAAATTTTCTCCTCGCGAAAAAATCTTAATGACTGTATGTTTTCAGTTTTTACCAGCAGACGCTTGCTTGCAGTTATAAGTACACCTCTCTTATGTGTCCAACCTTGTTGGCGACGTTCGAAGAACAGATACAGCTAACCAAAGGATGCTCATTGCAAGTAGGTAAGGTCATCTTACAGTTTCTGCAATAACAGCCATTAGGCCGTCTGTTTTGAAATGGTCATTGTTATCTCATTGTATACTATTTTACGCATTGAAAAAATATTCAGGAACAAATGAGGGCTGCTATGGGATTTACAACCTCTTCTGTAAGTGACGTCATTTCAAGAAAACGCCGCATGTGATGTCATTATTTGCAAGCAGGAAACAATATCTACCCCATATGGTCACTTTGTTTTCATATTTCCGAACGGGGCAAATATTGCTAACATGTCAATAACGGCCCTTTCTTAGTGGCAATATCTCTTCAATAACATATTTTCCCGAAGTAAAAGCGTTAAGGACCAATTTGACATGTCTAGAACAATAACGTCTCGGCATTAGCCGAGATTTGCATCTCCCAGAGGGTGTTCTCATGAGAGGTTGCATAATCTGTACAAATAATGACCGAAAAGTTGACTTTTATTTTGTGACAAATTTAGCGACCGCCCAGGAAGCACTATCTTGTGATGCGGGAATGGAAAAGGCTTGTGATGTGGCCTATAACCCTCCACAGCTGCTGATTGGGAGCACATCAGCGATCACACCCAGAATGAGATTGTTCTTATCCAGGTATCTTCAACTTACAAATCGAGGGTTCAATGCAAGACTATCGTAACGCCTATGTATTTATATAGAAGTTGCGATAGTGAACTCTCCAAATGAAAAGGATATCGCGATTACCGGACAGATGGTTAACGAATCTTGTGATAAATGTATGAAGAAATGAACGTAACATTATGACAGGTGTTACTCCGAGGAATCTCGATAGTTTGCGCTTATTTAAGTAACTTATTAATCAGTTGACTGTTCGTGCTGGTAGAGATATATAAATAATTATACACGTCGCTAAAATAACAAAAAAGGAACGATATTGTGTGTGTGCGTGTTTCTTTGACACGTTTCGGAATGTATTCTTGCGCAGTAACTGACAAGGAAATGTATCACACACACTATTTGACGAATTTGTTAAATTTCGTAGAAATTGAAGCAAAACAGTTAACTATGGAAATCATTGATATGTTAGCTACTTATATGGCTCAAGGAGGTTGCTTTAGTACCAGCCACAGACGTCGTAAGGGTCGTGAATTCGAACCAGCCACCAGACATTTATAAATGATATGTTTTACTTAGTTTTCGTGCATTGTACGCAGGAAATACGCTCACATACTGTAAAATGCACATCTATGTCCCCATGTGTTTCATCATTGTTGGTGTAACATAGTATGCATATAATATTTTCGAAACTCAGAATCAGGATAATGACTCCCGTGGTTGGTCCTTTAAATAGGGGTGAAACTATAATAGATAAACACTTTACTTTTTATTATGAAACCATATAAGTCAATGGTTTTCTATGATTTCAGTTCATTCGGACACGCGTATCTTCAGTGTATAGACAAGGTAGACAACTTGTGCAAAACGAATATACACTCCACCTTTAGTGCAGCAAGTTTTAACTAAATACAGGTAGGTAATTTTCTCGAGATAAAATTTCTTTTTTAACGTCTTTATTATGCTCGGTGTCACCTCATGAAAGAAAGGTATCACTTTTTTATCACACAAAACACTCCGTGCTCAATTGATTAAATTCTATGCTGCTTTCTCTGTGCACGTGTCACTACTTTTTGAAGTTATTATATGATCGCTACATAAATTAGTATCGTATCGTATTGTGTTCTATTTTATTATATCGTTAATATACAATTAGCGACCGATCCTCAGTTTTACCTTGAAATATATAAAGTGTTGAATCGAATGTGATATTTATTGTTCTATGATAATAGTCTCTTATAGTTCTATTCAGAATGGCTATGTACTTTTGTGAAGTTAATAAATTGTTTTTAATTACGTTGCGCTGTGCATGGATGACACTGAAATAAAGAATATATAAGAATATATTATAGAATCCTCTCTTCTCGATCTATGAAAAATGTCACTCTCAAAAGTTTTTAGCGTAGGATGGACTGAAAAATAAGAAGATTGATATGAACTATCTTTCATTAATCAATTGAAGGATAAGTTGAATTGGTTAATTGCTTACAGTACAAGTCGTGAAAAGAGTTGACGTAAATCTAATATAGATTTTAGACGTTTTATGAATCAAGACCACCAATCTTCGTCAGTGCGCATGCGCATTATCGTTTTGATTTCCGGTATGAGAAGCATAAACATTCCATGATGCCATTTATTCCATCATATTGTGATAAAAATCACGGAGCGGGAACAGACCTATCACGTTTATTCTCGGCATAATTCCTAAAATTAATATCAAAAATGTTGATTATTCGTGAATGTTTTAACATGTACGTTGTTTTACAAACGAGGGGTGATAGTAAATTTTCCGGAGAAAAACGCATACCGGCGTTGTTATATTGTGATTTTCTTTGAAATATATATTTTTTCATCCGGAAAAAATACTGAAAAATATAGCTACTTTGTTGAATACTATTATGGTTCGTACAGTATCGAAAAATATCATTTCTACATTCAATATAGTAGCGTCATGAATAAAACAACTGCAAGTAGATTTGTCCCGAAAAATATTGATCACCCCTCGTACATAGTATGCTAACATTACCTCAAAGAATATTATTTCTTTATGTATTTTCAGGTAAATAATACGGGTGGATTCCGGATGACATACATTTGTAATTATTTGAAAAGTTCGAGGGATTTTAGAAAGAAAAACAGAATTGAGATGCGCGATTCCATAACGTGTCTGTAGCCTAAGTGCAAATGCATGTATTACATATTAACGTAAAAACGTACATCTATTTGAACTAGGCGTCCTTTTGTAGTGTCAACTATCAACAGCGTGTTAATTACATTTATCTATGTGTTAATTCTTGTTCAAACCTTTATTACACTCTAGACCATTAATTATATTTTTTATTTCATTATTGAATATGTTTATATTATGTTTGAAATAAAGAAAACAACTTTATACGATATATGTGCTTAATTTTTGGTTAGGTTTTTAATGGCGTTAAGTGTACATGTACTGAGTACAATTTTCTTGGAAACAGAATAAACGGTGTACAATCTTGAATGTTGAACATGGATTTTTGTTCGGTGACCTTAGTATTCAAATATCGTCGCATTAATTCCAGAACCCCATAACTTATTTTTCGTCGTTTTGACAAAATCAACTTTAAAGTATTACATTTCTTAAATCCACATATTCAAAAAATAAAATCAATAAATTGGATGATGCGAAACCCATCAGTTCTGCAGCTCCCATTTAAAGATGATCTGGTTGATTGGAAAGAGTCTAATAGCGTGTATGCCCAGTCGGACTCGACTGTTTCGTTTAGAAAAAAAGTTATTCCACATTAAAAAAGTGCAAACTTGTAAGTTTTGGTAAGTGTACATAATGTAGGTGTTAAACTTCAAATGCTAAGTCCGTGTGAAGACATTCAATCTCACTCGGAATACCTCGGTGATTATTAGCATAAATGACATCGGAAACATTAAGATGCGAAAGTAGTCCGGCTAGATGACTACTTCTAAATGTATTTATTCGTGATTTCTTTTACCTGTTAATTAGGAATAAAAGCACGTGAAAACTCGTACAATGTACAGAGCATAATTAATTGACACAAGTTAAGCATGACTAACAGTTTAGATCCACTGCGCTTCAGGTTTGCAATTAATATTTTAACCACTCGTTTTTTTTTTTGGAAAACCTAAGCGCTGATGTGTAATGATGAGGCACAATCGTAATCTTCATTTCCTTAATGTTTTCCGATTGTTTACCGCGGTGAATACTCACAGTTATAATTTCAATGAAACGGACTTTTTTCAAAAGAAAATCCCCGTCGAGTGCCTCAAATGCAGTTCTCTCCCTTCGTTTAAATTTTTGGTAAAGCAGTAGTTGTCTCCCTTCCCAGTTTACTTTTGTCAAATCGTCAAAATGATAAGGTATGTAAAGCCTGTGGATTTAACGATATTTACCACAACATTATAATTAAGCGTGAGCAACAATCCATTATGAACACAACTAATTTACAAAACTTTAAATTTCGTTTCGTTTCACACGTCGTTTGCTAGATTCTTGTCATTTTGTGATTTTGAATGGCAAATTTCTCGAAAACGACGGCGGATGAACACATGATGTAAAATGTATTTTCACACCTGATTTAAAATAATATAACATTTCATTTGTTTGAAGATGAATGTTTTATGGAAGAAGTACTTGATGGCAGACGATGGCGCGACGGTAAATGACGTCACATATAATATTGAGTAACTCAAAGGGGAAATTAAATGTAATTAGCGAGTAAAAAATATAATAATACCAAAACGTAGCATGATTTAAACAGAAATGAAAATATTGCGTCCATTGCTCACTCGGTGAAATAACTCGATCTTACACCGAAACATACATGAATATGCTCAATATACTTGGTGTTTAAATAGAGACGAAACGGATCAACGGTCAACAACATCATTCTAGCAATTTAATACTGATTATCATTATCATTGTCACTGAGAGTAAAACGATTTGCTCAAAACTGTTGGAGTTTTGCTTCTGAAAGTCAGTATAACAGTGTGCGAGTTTCCCTAATCCATCCACCTTACATGCGTTACTTTCCCGTGTGTTTGTATACGCCCCCAAGAATTTTTTTTGCTGGTATAGGTTGCAGAACATGATTGCTAACCTGGTAATTTTCTTCATCAGCCAAACACGAATGTGTTTGCGAACCTTTATTTGGTTTTCGAACGACAGACTTATGTTGAACGTAAAAGACAGATGACAGTTAAATACGTAAATGTTGAACGTTGAAACAGCGAATGTTGAAACAGCGAAGGTTGAATGTTGAAACAGCGAAGGTTGAATGTTGAAACAGCGAATGTTGAATGTTGAAACAGCGAAGGTTGAATGTTGAAACAGCGAATGTTGAATGTTGAAACATCGAATGTTGAATGTTGAAACAGCGAATGTTGAACGTTGAAACAGCGAATGTTGAACGTTGAAACAGCGAATATTGAAACAGCGAATGATGAATGTTGAAACAGCGAATGTTGAACGTTGAAACAGCGAATGTTGAACGTTGAAACAGCGAATGTTGAATTTTGAAACAGCGAATGTTCAATGTTGAAACAGCGAATGTTCAATGTTGAAACAGCGAATGTTCAATGTTGAAACAGCGAATGTTCAATGTTGAAAAAGGCAAAAGTTGAATGAGTAAATGGTAACTATTGAACGTTGAAACTGCAAATGTCGAATGTTGATAAAGAAGAAAGTTGTAACACACATTAGTTCATCCTCGTTCTGTTGTTGTTTATTAAGGATTTAAGTCGTGAACTCAACCCGGATTCTAGCGTTATATAAACAAACAAAAAACTTTATTGAACTGCAAACATACGCTGGTTGATTTTGCAATAATACTTGTTTTGCATACTTTAAACGTATGTCAGTAACGGATGTATATATGCGCAGTGATATAAATACAAAGACATAAGAATCAGTCGACCGCTAAGTTCCGCGAGTCTAAGTGTATATCTATACATATCTATATTACATTTAATTTATTAACTAGTGTGTGTGAGTCGACGTAAGATGTCTGATATATGGACGTTCGTGCTGCTTTTCAGTGTTTATGAATCGACCGGTAAGTCATATTTTACAGGGATACCCATCGACCTTTTATATATTCTTCGCTTAGTGCTAACTTGTTGTCATAACAGAAATGCGAAATAAAACACGAAACGTCGAAATTTCTACAAATTAAGTTCAACTTGTCGCGTTTGATTATAGATCGACAAATTGACATTTGCCCGATAATTATCGAGTCAAAAACTTCGAATATTATGGGAATTTTACATTTAAAGGTTTACTTCAGGTTGTCGTGTTTCTGTTAAGTCGAAAAGTCGATGGCGGAAACAGGCTTCCGTACTAATCCGGCAGTACTATTTCACATAGTTTCTAAAAAGCTACTGGTCATATAGTCTGTCGAATTTGATTGCAGTAATAGCTTCAAATTAATTGAACTAAAATCGGTCAAAAGCACGTTCGCCGTTTAAAATTACTTTGTCATATTGTAGTGGAGATTGCAAAATGGAGGGTTACCTCATTTGACCAGTATATCAACGATTGAAGAAATTAGAAATACATACATGACATTATGTTACAACGAGGTTTCATTGCATATCATGTTTAATACATATTTCTCTAAATTGAACAATTAACTGATCTGTTAGACAGATTCATTCAGGAGCTCATTTTTATTTTTCAGCATTCGCCTTGGAAAATGGTAATATTATTTTATTTCCTTTTTGCTTTCGCGAACATTTTCCGACCAAACAACTGCATGTCCCATGAAAGTAGACTCATAAATCGGCACTGAATTAACATTTATAAGTTGATTCTTATTAGTTGAACTATTACAAATTATGCTTATACGTATGACTGATTATATTCTAATGTTCTTTATGTTTAGTTTCAATGTCCTGATCATTTGGGTCTTGTGTTTGTACCACAGGAAATTGTCACGAGTTCTCTCCCTTTATCCCTTCTTCAGTTCTCTCCCTTTATCCCTTCTACAGTTCTGTCTCCTTATCCGCGGAAAGAGAACAGAAGCGTTAGCCTCCTTGTACTTTATATACTACAGAGGAGATAGAGGGAGAGAACTCGTCACAGTCTCCTGTGGTTTCACCTCCCTGTCTTAGTATACCTCATATTCTGTTTGGTATTGTGTTGTGTCCCCCGTATTGCGATGGCATACTGTCTGTTCTTTTGCCTATACCTGTTTGGGTAAGCTCTTAATTGTGAAGGTAGCCTTCACTACTATCATATTTTCGCTTTTAATATTCGACATATCACGAAGTGTTGCAACAGGCAATCATGACACATGGATGAGCAATCATAGAACCGTTATAAAATACGTCTTTGGAGTTTTGAGCCGGTTGTATACGGCGATCAGTTGAGGGGAGGCTACTTTAATTTGGAATGTCAACTAAGCCAGATAGATTGATGTCCCCTGTTTTCAAAATGGCCACCATAATCAACAAGAATAATGTCCTATTATTTCAAAATGGTGTTCCTGGGTTACCAACTTGTACTAACCTGTTTTGCTGTCAGCAACTGACAAATTCCTACAAGGACCTGAGTTGGTGGACAAATGATTCAGTATATAATGTATTCAGTCAAATAGACACGGAGGACACGCTCCATGCCAACAACTTCCGGATGGACAGTCGAGTGCTCTACCGACTGGGCTAAATGGCTGGACTGTGTGAACTGTTAGAATAATGTGTAGGTCAATTCAGTTTTCTTTGGTCAGTTAAAAATAATGATATTGTATCCAATCATGTGATTCCAATCTACTTGCTGATATTGTAGATAATAAAGAGTGTGATATACTGATGTTTGAGGACTGTGGCACCAGCCATATGAGCTTTCTAACAGAAACAAACATTGATCAAGATGCGCTCTACAGATTCTACTGTGGGTAAGTATACAGTTGCTTCTTTTTCCCTGTGGAATCAAAGCGCTGAAAGTGCAGAAAGAATGGGGCAGACGAAGTTTCTTGTGTTCTGTCACGGACATATAAACATATAAACCATGGTTTATTGGTTTATATGTCCGTGGTTCTGTAAAGACCAGAGAATGTAGAAGCATTGCACAGTCTCATTTGGGTATGGAAATAGGGACTTGTTCACTTACAAGCAATGTTAATTTCAAAGCGTGCATGTATGACTAGATTAAACTGGACCATTGATAAGACAGGTTTTCACTTTGAAACGATTTGTGTGCGGGCGTGTACTCGCACGGTCTTAACGTTTCTTGTTTTTAAACAAACCTTGTTATAAACCATTTGATTGCCAGTGGGACAGGCTTTCAAGCAAGCATTACATATACGCGGTATATTAAAAACAAACAGTTTTTCTGAGTTATGTTTGAACAATTTGAAACAATCTGAAACTATTGCCAACGATGTGTCAGATGTGTTTTCGGACATAAACATGGCAGATCAATACATCAATTGTTCTTAATATTGGGATTGCTTGCATCATTTAATCGCCTCATCTTCATTATAGATACATAGTCACCTAGTGACCTGTTGCAGGTTGATACTTGGTCAGTAGAAATATATTATAGAAATTTATTGACTAGGTATATATACATACCAGGTCAATGGATGACTATGTATTGAATTTACCCATTGATTAACATGTTTGTTTACCAATACATGTACTCGCAAGGGAGACAACCCGGAAACATAGAAAAGACCATCCAACATCTCCTATTAGGGTCCCCTCTATATATACAGACCATAACTTTACGCAGATGCTTTTTAAAACATTTTACTATTCTATGTAAACTATGTTTCAGTTCATCTGGTCTTTGAAGCTTTTCAGAAAAGTCCTTGCTCTAAAATTTATGGAAAGTTGTGATTGTAAAGAACACACTTCGCATACGCAGTTTGGCTCCATAATGTGGTACAGTCAAGGCCAGAAGAATTCGTTCTATTTTACCAGTTTGCGGAAACCAGCAAACACTATTGAGATTTGATTTTAAATTAAATAGCCACATGTAATGAGGGATGAGGCGATACAGCAAATATCAGTACATAAGCCAACACCATATCGATATGAGCTGGTCGGATGTTGCAACAAAATAGTTCCGTTATATAGCACAAACCTTATATAGAACCGTTATCATTTGTAAAACGACTTCTTATTGGTCGATTTGTTTCGAGTAACCAATAGTTTATATAGTACTAGAGCAGCGTTCATTTTGATAAGAAAATGGCGGATGAAAAAAGACTTTGTTTCAAGTACCGTTTATCGTTGTCAAGAGTGGTCGTTCCGAGGAGGAAATTTTACGTTAAATTGCATAAGAGTAATTTTAAAAATCGCTCAAAGGAGGGAGTTCCTCATGAAAGATGTCGTTCTGGGAGGGAATGCAGTAGTCACGGACATCGCGACTATTTCCTTCCGTGACAATATCCTCCAAGTTTATACGAAATCCGGTATGGTTGTCAGTTTATGTATTGCTGTTTCCATTCGATATCTCCATTCGTCGCGGTTTAATAGTGAGAATTGCGTCACATTCGTTCTCAGCACACATGTTTACTTCTAGCGCGACCTTGAACTCTACGTTCAATTGCAACATCTCGGCAATTTCAGTACAGTTCGGAAATCAGACTATAGTGGATGTGACCCGATTGCTCTACCACATTCCCAACAAACCGGAATCAACGTAGTGCATGGTTTAAAATCCCGCGACGGAGTGAATTGTTTTAACCATACAATAGAGATTAACAGTAACTGCAGCTATTATTTAACGATTTGCTACAGTATTCAGTGTGCAGTAAAATAATGGTCAAAATCCGATTCCAGAATATTGTTCCAACTCGTCTGCCGAGCGCGTCCGGTTACAAGGTATTTCCATCGTTGTCTATAAATAGCGAATTCGTAACTTCTGCGAGCGGACACATCTTATGAATAATAGCGAGAATTGTTTGTGAATGAATCGTATCGACGATATATATAGTAACCAAGGCTGGACTCAAACATGGAGTCAACGACAACAAGAAATGTATCCGAATGGAGCACTTGTTTCCGATAAAAAATAGTCCTATCTTGCAGACGTATCCGGGAGTTGCCATTGCGCAACTTTAATGCGCATGTTCTTTTCGCTTATTGTAGTTTTTACGTATAAGGGGGTAGTTTGCTATTTTCTTTTACGATTGTTACTGATTGTTTACTAAAATAGTTCAGATGGTTTGCATGGAATATGGAATAAAACATATGACAGAAACGCGAAAAAGAATAAAAAATTATTGTAAACATTTTTTCCAAGAGATCTTTAATGACTTGTTCTAGAAATGCTATATGTTCAAACCGAAATTAAAGAAAATGGTCAGTAATACTGGCGGAACCTTAAAATTGTAAAACAAGTGAAATGTTTGTCATGATTGTAAATAAATGAAATACAAAGATATCAGTCACTTTATGTAACGTTTGTGAATATTTAATTATAAAATGACATATTAAATTATATCAGCATGAACTAAGAGTAAAATCAGTATGCCCAGGCATAAAGTTATGATAACACTACCTTGCCATAGGTTATGAGATATCTTGTTGTGTAGTGGGGTATTTTCCAATAAATTTTCCAAGCACATAGTGAGATGTACATAGAAAGATGACACCGATAATTTTCGTAGTCGTGCACTTGCAGACCATATCTACGATAATCGCAATAAAGAACAACAACAACAGTAATCACTTCTCATCGATTTATATTTATCCTTTAAACGCAGTCTGAACCGGAGCACACCCTTAGAACTACATGCGTTCGCTTAGCGAATTTAAGTCTTGAGAACCGGTATGGTAGGGTACCCGTCTAATTGCATTTCTGTCACTCAGTTTCACCAACCGGCGAAAAGTAAGGATATGTACTAAACGAAAACAGTCGACGCTCTTAAAATATGCACTTTACAAATCGATGACGATTTATGAAATTAATAAGGAATAAAACAAGATATATATGAAGTACAAGACTGAACCATCTTTAAAAAATATAAAAGAGGAAAACATTTTTCGTTCATTAAATTGTATTATGAGCACACCCAAAACTCATTCGGAAAACTTCGGCCAACTACGTCAAGTGCCTCGAATGTTCGTTAGGCACTACTTTTGGAAATGGATTCGATTATCATGTAAACAATATGGCAGCGTAAACGCTGGAGTTCTGATAAAACGGATTTAGAATCACATATTTAATCTATATGAAGACTGAAATATGTGAGTTTTTAATTAGAAATGACAACGATAATCCATTTCTTATGTGAATTTATCAAAGTTGTTTTGAAGTAAAATCTGTTTTACGAGAACTATTTTTTGACCGCACAAAATGTCGAATTTTGACACATAGTCCTCCGCCTAACATACACTAGAGGATGTTCGTAGAATAACAAAGTGGTACGGAAATATCCGAGAGCTGTCGAGTATGACCCAAAACTGTAAACAAACTCGTGTGCATTAATACATTGCTTTAAAACTCATCTGAACTCCTAAGGAACAGCTAATTAGTTTACAGACCACTTGAACATGTCAACTTTTCAACATTTCATTTTATGGAAATGATAATGATATTATTTCGTTCGGTGAACTTTGGAACTACTTCGTTGCGCGTAATAATTAGAATGTGGACGTTTTTGACTTGTTACCGGCTTTCAGCCTTTTTTTTTGAAAACGGGAATCAATTGTTGTATGCCTCTCAAAAAATCGACTCAGATTTCGTAAATAATTTTAAACCATAACTTTCGCAAAGTTCTATAACTTTGATAGGAATCTTTTTACGCTCTCTTTGACGACATGACTTAAGACTTACGTCAATTGTATCTATAATAAATTATTAATATAAATACTTTTTTATAGATGTTTTGACCGTAGATTAAATAATTTCGATTCCAGTGCAGATCATTCTCATAATATTAAATAACTGGACAACCAGTTAAAGCGAAGATGCGATACATCCAAAACAAAACACGATAGAAATTACTAAATTCAGTTTGCTCCATAACTATAAGTGTTATGTAGTATACATGTTCATACAAACACAATTAATTATATTTTATAAAATTAGATTAATGCAATCAGACTATGGATTTTTTTCTTCTTGCAAAGGCGCATTATCTTATAAAACAAATACATTTCTTGACTACGTTATATTCAGTGGACATTATAAATAAATAAACAAATAAATCAATCGATCGTCGATCAAGCAATCAATTAATCAATCAATCAATAAACTATTCATTCGAATATGTATTTGAATTTGTCCAAACATTCCTGGTTCGCAATAAAGATGTACAAAGCGCATTGGTGATATAATAAATAAGAGACACTGATTTGAAAACATGCGAACTCATATTTTTTATAGTTTCATTTTGGATAGTATACTTTGCAGAAATAATTTTACCCAGATGATTCAGTGTATGAAGGATAAGTTAAATCCAAGCTGTGGCCCTGGTACCAACAACTGGAAAGTAAGGGAGACTCTTGACAGTGTGGATCCTCATATGCACGACAAACTGTGTCGAAATGAGTCAAGTAAGTTTATTTTAAAGTACGCTCATGCGCCCTTGCAAAAAAGCCAGTGTATATCGCCGTGACGTAGACTTTCTGTAAACGGTTGGCTATGGTGCGCAAGTTTTCGACTGCAATGGGACTGCAGGGTCGTACACATTTGACATTTCAGGGTTTGTGGCATCGTCGTCTCCAGCTTTGCAAAGAAATGCCAGTATAGCTAAGTACAAATTTGTCAAATTATAAGTTAACGTTTTTACGTTGGGTTAAGCGTATTATTTTGACCATAAAACACACTACTGGTATGTCAACGTGTTTCGATGCATAATTATATCATTTTATGTAAATACAGCGCAACTTTCCCCTCTTGAAAAGCAACCTCTTATCAACAATAGTATCAATTTTCCTGAAGTAAATATTTACGATATATTTAACCTCTCTTGGGCAATAACTTCTCAACGAGAGCCAACATTTACGTCTTTCAAGGTGCGCTGCTTTGGAAAAGTTGCACGGTAGGTAACTCATTCTAGCTCTATATTTGTTTGGATTATTGTTTTCTGTTTCAAAGGTCATATGGATTTGTTATCTTGTCAAATGAAGGTATCACGAGTGGATGGATTTTCGAACTGCCTTCCCGGTGATAAAACATTTGACCCTACATATACATGCAAGTAAGTTCCGCCGCGTGCAAGCAATGGTCACTGCCATTCGCGGCTTTGTAATCATTAACTGTATGAAGCAGACTTCTAGCTTCGATACGTATGGTACGCGTATTGAGAAAGTGTTGTTGTTCCTGCTGATGTTGTTGTTTGTATTGTTGTTATGTTGCATCTGACGTTGTTCTTGATAATGCTGTTATTGTTTTTTATGCAGTTGTTGTTCCTACTGTTGTTGTTATTTTATTTCTGTTGCTGTTATTTTTAATATTGTTATTGCTTTTTCTTGCAGATGTTGCTGCAACTGTTAACATAGTTTTTGTTGTTGCTACTGCTACTTTTCTTGTTATTATGTTTGTTGTTGCTGTCGCTGCTACTATTTTTGTTGTTGTTAATAAATGTATATACTAGTAAGAGGAGTTCGGCACTGAATGCGTCTTTGTCGCATGTTGTAGTAATAATTGAATATTTCAAGCCGCGGTGGGAGGAGATATAGGTATGCTTGATATATGCTAAGATCATATGCCATATGTACTGTCAGATCCAAAATGTTCGCGAGGGATTAATTTTCGTATACTATTTGCGAGATCGTTATATTCTCGAAAAAAAAACACGCTGAATAGTGTTGTGTTATTTTTGAAACAATACTGAAAAAAGAAACTCGCAAACATTTAACCTCGCGAGACAACCTGCTAAACTCATTTCGCGAAATTTTCACCTCGCGAAAAATCTTATTTTACTCTTTTTTTCAGATTTTTCCAGCACGGGCTTGCTTGTACTTATAAGTACATCTCTCTCATGTGTCCAGGCGTCTTGGCGACGTTCGAAGAACAGATACCGCCAATCAAAGGATGTTCATTTCAATTAGGTAAGGCTATCATACAGTTTCTGCAATAACAGCCATTAGGCCGTCTGTTTTGAAATGGTCATTGTTCATCTCATTGTATACGATTTTACGCATTGAAAAATTATTTAGGAACAAATGAGCACTGCTATGGGATTTACAACCTCTTCTGTAAGTGACGTCATTTCAAGAAAACGCCGCATGTGATGTCACTATATGCAAGCAGGAAACAATATCTACCCCATATTGTCACTTTGTTTTCATATTGCCGTACGGCTCAAATGTTGCTAATAATGCCAATACATGGCTGACGTCACATGTATTGACAGTATTAGCAATATTTGCCTCGTACGGCAATATGAAAACAAAGTGACCATATGGCGTAGATATTGTTTTCTGGAAATGACGTCACTTAAAGAAGATGTTTGAATTAGTACAACGGCGCTCAAATCAGTATTGTACATTACAGGCCCTTTCTTAGCGACAGCATCTCTTCAACAACATCAATTTTACCCGTAAAAGCGTTAAGTACAAATTGACCTGTCTAGAAAAATAACTGTTCATAATCTGTACAAATAATAACCGTCAATTTGACTTTTATTTTGTGACAAATTTAGCGACTGCCCATGAAGCACTATCTTGTGATGCGGGAATGGAAAAGGCTTGTGATGTGGCCTATAACCCTCCACAGTTGTTGATAATGAGCACATTGGCGATCTTACCTAGAATGAGATTGTTCTTATCCAGGTATCTTCAACTTACAAATCGAGGGTTCAACGCAAGACAATCGTAACGCCTATGTATTTATATAGAAGTTGCGATAGTGAACTTTCAAAATGAAAAGTATATTGCGATTACCGGACTGATGGTTAACGAATCTTGTGATACACATGTAAATGTATGAAGAAACGTAACATTATGACAGATGTTACTCCGAGGAATCTCGATAGTTTGCGCTTAATTAAGTAACATATTAATCAGTTGACTGTTCGTGATGGTAGAGATATATAAATAATTATACACGTCGCTAAAATAACAAAAAAGGAACGATATTGTGTGTGTGCGTGTTTCTTTGACACGTTTCTGAATGTATTCTTGCGCAGTAACTGACACGGAAATTTATCACACACAATAATTGACGAATTTGTTAAATTTCATAGAAATTGAAGCAAAATAGTTTTATTATGGAAAATCTTTGATATGTTAGCTACTTAAATGTATCAAAGACGGTTGCTTCAGTACCAGCCACAGACGTCGTAAGGGTCGTGGGTTCGAACTCTTCCGTCGTCACGTCAAACATGAAACAATGAATACCGAGAATGTTTTAGTTTTGCCGCCAGAAAGTTATAAATATTTTTTTTATTTTTTGTTCACTTAGTTTACGTGTCGTGTAGGCAGGAAATATGCTTATATATAATACTGTTTTACAAACTGTAAAACGCGACCTATTTTATATGTGTTTTATCATTTTTGGTGCACAAAAGGTAACATAGTATGCATATAAACTCTTTCGAAACTCAGAATCAGGATAATGGCTCCCGTGGCGGTGCGGGTGGTCAAGGTTCCGGAAGGCGACTTTTCTGATATGGCCGGTTGGTGAGCCGCCAGCTAGTTAAATAGTGGTTACCGTGCGCCTACCTGCCTGGTGCCTGGCATTAAAGAATTGGAATCGGGAAGTAAAGGTGCTCAGAAAGAAGGTGTCAGAAATGGCTGGCCCTTCAAATAGGGGTGAAACTATAATAAATAAACACTTTACTTTTATTATAAAACCATACACCATTATTGTTTCAATGATTTCAGTTCATTCGGACACGCGTATCTTCAGTGTATAGACAAGGTAGACAACTTGTGCAAAACGAATATACACTCCACCTTTAGTGCAGCAAGTTTTAACTAAATACAGGTAGGTAATTTTCTCGAGATAAAATTTCTTTTTTAACATATTTTGTTCTGTTTTATTACATTTTTAATATACAATTAGCGACTGATCCTCAGATTATCTTGTGAATACATGTATATAGTGTTGAATCGAATGTGATATTTATTTTCTATGATAATAGTCTCTTATAGATCTATTCAGTATGGCTATGTACTTTTGTGTAGTTAATAAATTGCTTTTTTAATTACGGTGTACTGTTCATGGATGAGGCTGAAATAAAGAATATATAAGAATATATATAGAATCCCCTCTTCTCGAGATATGCAAAATGTCACTCTCAAAAGTTTTTAGCGTAGGATGCACAGAAAAATAAGAAGATTGATATGAACTATCTCTCATTAATCAATTGAAGGATAAGTTAAATTGGTTAATTGCTTACAGTACAAGTCGTGAAAATATTTGACGTAATTCTAATATAGATTTTAAACGTTTTATGAAGAAATACCATCAATCTTCGTCAGAGCGCATGCGCATTATCGTTTTGATTTCCGGTATGAGAATCGTAATTCCATGATGCCATTTATTCCATCATATTGTGTTAAAATCACAGAGCGGGAACAGACCTATCACGTTTATTCCTAAACCTAATATCAAAAATGTTGATTATTCGTGAATGTTTTGACATGTACGTTGTTTTACATAATAAGGTGTGATAGTAAATTTTCGGCGTTATTATTGTATGTGTTATCACTGAAATATTTTTTTTTTCATCAGGAAAAAATACTGAAAATATAGCTACTTTGTTGAATACTATAATGCTTCGTACAGTATCGAAAAATATCTTATATAGTAAAGTCATGAATAATAAAACTGCAAGTAGAATTATTCCCGGAACTTTTTGATCACCCCTCGTTCATAGAATGATAACATTACCTCAAAGAATATTATTTCTTTATGTAATTTCAGGTAAAATAAGACGGGTGGATTCCGGATGACATACATTGGTAATTATTTGAAAACTTCGAGGGATTTTAGAAAGAAAAACAGAATTGAGATGCGCGAATCTATTTGAATTAGGCGTCATTTTGTAGTGTCAACTGTCAAATGTGTGTTAATGTTTTCTATGTGTTAATTCTTGCGCATAACTTTATTACACTCGAGACGATTTATTTTTTATTTCATTATTGAATAATTTTATATTATGCAGTTTGAGAAATAAAGAATATTTTTGCCAGTTTTTGTAATGTCACACTTTATATATGTGCTTAACTTTTGGTTGCGTTATATGTAGTACTACTAAGGACAATTGTCTTGGAAGTAGATAAAGAATAAACGGTGTACAATCTTGAATGTTGAACATAGATATTTGTTCGGTGACCTTATACATGTATTGTATTCAAATATCGTCGCATTATTTCCAGAACCCCATAACCTATTTTTCGTCGTTTTGAGAAAATCAACTTTAAAGTTTTACTCTCTTGAGATTATTGTAACATACGGGGTTATGAAATTGCATTTTATTTTAAAAGTATGTACATTCCAGAACAATATAGGAAGTACAGATAGAAAGAGCTTGTAAAGACGGTTTCAACGATACCAAATACTCAAACCGCCAAACATTGAGTTACGGGGTTCTGGAAATAAGGCGACGATGTCATAATATATATGTATGCTTGCAGTTGCCATGATTGTGTTAATGTTCTTAGAGAGGGCTTCAATGATTTGGTGATAACGTGTGCCCAATCTCTTTGTACAAAATAATTACAATAAATATCATTTAACCAAATATCAGTCTTCATAATGATTTGTCCATTTGAAACATTTGAATGATTATCTAGAATCGATCGTCAATAAATCGTAAACGTCACATGTTAATTATTTGCATCCAATGTATCACAATCATTAATATACAGTCAAACCTCACTTACAGACCACTTCAATAATAAGACCACCTCAAAATAAAGAACACAATTATCAAATCCATTTTTATGTTTTTCTTTTTATTCAACCTCAATATTAAGTCCACCTCAATACTAAGACCACTATTCAATGGTCCAAAAGGTGGTCTTATTATTGAGGTTTTACTGTATTGTGAATTGTGTTGCAATATTTATTTATGACACACTAATCTACACTAGAATCTAGATATGTTGATTTCTATCAAACTTACATTAGCAATTAGTATATGCATACCAGCGACAAGTACGAATGTACGTATACATGTAATCAGAAAGCGACGTGCAGTATATGTGATAGCGAGTCTCTGTGGCAATGTCAATATTTAACTTGCAAAACATAGTAGCGTGGTGTCATATCAGTATGTTTTGTTCGTATTTAAAATCAATTGTTTCATAGATCAAGAGTTTTATCTAAATATATGTGTACGTGTATGCAAAGTTCAGTGTTATTAACATAGAACTGTCAGGGTGAACAATCAGAACAACATGTCGACGAACCAAGGTTATATTATTTTTTTCAACTTTATTTAGATTTTATTAACATCGAATAGTTTCGCTTTGCATTTTGTCGTCTACGAACATCTGCTCATAGATTAGAAGTTGAAGCCGGAAGATGGCATAAGCCTGTACAAATACCATATAGCGAAAGAAAATGTAGATTATGTAATATCCTTGAAGATGAGTTGCAACTCATAGACTGTAAAGTCTAATGTATTGAGAGAAAAATAAACAAAACATTATATTATTAAAAATCTTTCCTAAACTCAAGTATTTCGCATTTTATTAAATATTTTACTGAACTTTAAAGCAGCACATTTTATTCGATGAGTTATATTAACATTTAACATGTTTGGTAAGGAATGACATGCTTTAAAAAAAATTAATCAATAAAAAAAAAGAATGACATGCTTTGCCGACGAAAATAATAATTTGAAGTAATTTGCAACAAAAAAGTTTTTTAACTCCTGATTTTCTTCTAAGAATTTTCGTTGTCACTGAAGAATTCTAGACATAAACTGATAAGAAAACACGTTTGAATTTTTTTTGGATGTAATGAAACCTACATTCCATGTGTGTTATCCATGTAAGTCAGTATTTCCTTAATAACTAAACATTAACATATCGTTTTGAAGATAAGCCCTTGGAATTCAGACATTTTCATTACAATAATGGTAATTTCCCGCGTTTTCCCGCGTTTTTTTCTCAGTTTACAAAGTCACGTGACAAGTGCAGAAGTGCTAGGAGCGTCAAATAACAGTTCTGCAGACCAACATGGAAAAACAAAAAAAGTCTAAAAACTGTAAGAAATTTTTGACAACATTTTAATTTGCATATAAAAAGGGTTTGAATTGTGTCATGGCATTATAATTACCCGGGTTACAAACAAATAAATATACAAATGTAATAAAAAACATAATTTATGGACGACAAAGAGTTCAGCATATTGTCGCTATATAAGGAAGAAAATGAAACAACCAAATAAACGGTTATGCATTCATTTAAACAAAATCATTGTCATGATATGCATAGTAAGTTATTTCGAGACTTCCTTCCTCAAAAGGCTTTGAATTGTTTCTATACCATGCTTAAAGGTACATTGTTCTGGCAAACGCATTTTACGACTTGCAGAAGTCTCCTTTCAACCGGCCCAACTTTCCATTACCAATAATACGAAAATTACCTCCCTTGCAATTTTCCTGAAGTTGCCCGCAGTATCGCTTACAACAAGAGATCACTAAACTAGTTTGCTATTCCTTTCTTATACAACTAATCGAATCCCACTTAGATAACTGTACACGCCATTAAAAATGCAACCAAAAAGTGTGCATATAGATAAAATGGCATTACAAAGGCAAAACTATGCTTTATTCCTCAAACATAATTTCGTAAAAGTAATCAATAATGAAAAAAAATATTGGTGTAGATTTTAATGAAGTTTTGAACAAGAATTAACACATAGATAACTGTAACACGCTTTTGACAGTTGGTACTTCAAATATACGCCTAGTTCAAATAGTTGCGTTTTTAATGGCGTCAAGTATATAGAAATGAGAAACTAAAAACTACAAAATAGCACACACAGAAGATGCGTGTGGATTGTTGCTATCGATATCAGAAACATCATTATTATTTCGTTTAACGATAGAATCGCTCGAGTTTTTAAGTAAATGAAGTACATGTCGGTGGCCATACTTTAAGGCAGCTCCGTACAAAGTAAGTGGACAATATGGTTCGAAGAAATTCTCCCTGTGTGAATAATCTTTCGTTTCCAAGTCAACTGTGAAATGTTTTAACATATTCTGCATTCGTTCCACGTCACCAGCAATCGTAGCGTGCGCAAACTCCAATGGAACTTCGTTTTCTATTAACATTTTCACAATCTTATCTTGAGCACCATTTTCTTTTGCATATTCAATTAAAGATTTTCCATTTTTCTGTATATTGATCCTACACCATGACTTAACAAGAACATTCACTTTGAATGCTTTGTCCTCTTCTACCGGAATCCAATATCCAGGAGCGAATTTACGATACGCAGCACGGAACTCATATTCGACCGGACCGGAACAGGAAGTGATAAGTTCAAGGTCATTATCAATATCACAGGTGGCGCCACATTTCATGAGCGCTATCATAAGTTCCAGTAAATGCATTTTGATTGCTAATCTCAATGGGCTGAATCCTTCTTTATTTACACAGTCAAAATTTACGTTGGCGAAAGACAATTGGTATACAAACGGTACGTATTTCGTTTCTGTTATGGGGCTGGCTTCGACTAATATCACATGCAACAATGTATTTCCGGTTTTTGAACACGTGACATTCACGTCACATCCACGTTTGATGTATGAAAGTGTTTGGCGTGGGTTTCTGTCGCATATGCCCTTATATATATCATTATTACAGAATTCCACATTCAACCCTAATTTATCGCTGGGAAAATCTCTCACAATAAACGGTGTCGCCTCCTGAGGTTTCCTGCATACTGTAGATGGTACTGTTATTATCTCCATGGAAACCGATAGATCTTCATTTAACCTTTAAACTTCGTGACCTTGATACCAGAACTTTCACTGCTTGATATATTTGTACCAAAGCTAGATCTGAAAAAGAGGCAAATCGATATGAAACACGATATAATAATTATAACAGAGTAAAAGAGAATGCCAGAATATATCAGTACAATTTTTGTCACAGTTGCAATGCAACAATAAATAAACAATAATATCAAAACATGCCCAATCTTAAAAGATTCCATACCTTACAGTTATTTGGAAAGGTGACTTAATCCAAAACGATATGTGCTGAATAAACAAGCATGCTAGCGCATAAAAGGCATGTTAATGCTACTTTTTGTATTATATTGTTGTGTTATATTTGTCAGAGATCAAAAATCAGTTTCATGCAATTTATTGGGTGGGGTACAAATGGGATGATTGCCTTGAGGTTGTTAATTGTATTTTTTATCCGTTGATCATTCAGATACAAAGCAATATTGAATAATCCCCACCGAGCTTAAATAAAGGAAGAAATCTACATTTATGTATACAATATTAAACACAAGTTGATGCAATCTATAACGATCATGAATAAATAATAAGGCACACAGAGTATAAGACCCATGGATTTCCAAGTGAAACTGAATTCTACCGCTATTGACCAATGATAATGAGTTTAGCATCTAAAGCAAGGAATAAATCTGGTTTCGTGGTAGGTGTTATAAATCTGAGCTGGGAAACTAGTCTCAAAACACAAGCATCTGATTGGTGGACCTGAACTCAGTCTTAATATTGATCAATGGCTAGGCTTCTCTCGGAAACTGGTTTCCAAACTCTGTTTAATCACTTCCGGTCGTATTCTTAGGTAAACACATTCAAAGACAGTAGTGCTAGAGAAGCTGTTATTTACATTAGGATGTTTTAAATAAACATGTATAAACGAATCCCAACTTAAACTGTTACATAAATAATGAAATGCGATTTGAGATCATACTTTTTTTTAAATGACTTCTAATCTCATACTAGGCTATGAAGTGGATTTATTTTCAAAAGTGAAATATCGTTACTTGAGAGCAAAAGGAGAATTGGTCTGCAATAGTTTGATATACCGATGGTCGAAAGTGGAACAAATATATCTGCCCCTTTCTTCTATATGCAGAATAACGAGTCAGTTTACTACATTTTGTTTTGAGAACAAACTGCTGTGTTTGGTGTGCATACAACTTAGTCACAAATATATTTGATAGAAATGGCTCATTTTTATCCCACAATCCAACAACAATGCTTGCGCAACATAAGAATGCAGAAATTCAAATCGATGCGTGTTCCATCATAAAAATTGAAGTATTGCAGACATTGGTTACTACGGGTTACGGACCGGTGTATTGTTAAAATTATCACTGTGGGTAATTGGCGTCAAATTTTCTCATTGGACAATTACCGTATAATCGTACATCGATCAAAGAGTGTATAACTTCACATACAGACAAACTAGACTTCATTCTTAGCTGAAGAAGAAAGTATTTCAACGGAGCAAGACAATGCTTGGTTAAATCGATTGAAACAGATCAGAAGATTATTTAATACATTTACATAGCAACATCTTTGTGTCTATTAGAAGGACTTGTATTAGACATGATCAGTCACAAACATGTATTGTTTTCATCAACCCGGTAATGACACTTTGAAACATTCTAGAAAAAAGTGTTTTAATGCATGTATAGTTAAATGCCACTTTCATTGTATTAAATCTTACATCTTTTTTATTTTACTGTGGAAGTCCAGGATTTATAAATAACACACAGTATATTAATTACAAAATGAGTTGGGTGCTCTCTGACAATGGAAAGTGGTAAAAACTGGAAAATCAATTTGACAATGATAGTGATAAACCAATCAAGGGTGTTTAAATCAGGCATTCACGCAATACTGTCAGGCTGACATCCAACGTGCAATACCACGTGACTATAAAACGACGGATTGAGCATGCATGTACTGATACTTTGTACATAATAAGACCTTTCCTTATTCAATGCCTGGTTTCGGTACCCTGACCTGTATTGTTTAGGAAAGGTCGTTTTTGTGTACGAACCAGGAAATAGCATGAAATATTGAAATCGGGGCAAATTTCGGTGTTTCGGTCCTTTTGTTAAGGTCGTCATATCAAGCCATTAAAAAATTCTAACCTGGAGAAACATTAAGTATGCTTTTTTCGGCGCAGCCGTACTAACATGGGTTTGCTTTTTGCATATCAGAGTTGTGTAAACCAATCAAATTTTACGTTAACCAGGCAATATCTCTTCAGCCGAACAGCGTTTGTAACATTGACACGGATTGGTTAACCTTTCGATTAAGGGTACGTTACCTTACCGAAATCCACTGAATTTCACTATATTGCACAAAATATCTCAAGCTAAATTTCAAATTGCGCCGAACATCTTTTTTCAAGACATTTCTTGTTTAATCTAAAAGTGCAGCTTATTTATTTGTGTGGAGGATTGTTTTATTTAAGCTAGACGCTTGTAGGTCTGCGTCTTTATTGCCAGACAATTTTTACTCATTCCTTACACGCAACTGTTTAAATTTCCGAACAAATTCTGACATCCGGTTCATCGAGGAGTGTTGTAAAGCTTTCGATCGACACGAACAATTCTCAACAACGATGCATAATTGAGTTTCTCATAAATACAGACTGTTTGTATTCATTACAAATGAAACTTTTAACTTCAAAGGTCAAAATCAATTATTGTATCAGTTACAAAGACTGAGAATGTATTGAGTAAACACACTGTACTAACTGAAACCTTTATGTATTATAATTATGATAAAATATATTTAAAAATAATCCGAGAGAGAAATATATTAGAAGTGAACCTGTATAAATTGTATATGAAACATATTGATTAAGCTTCAAAACATTTAATACCTTTAAAATCCGCGCCTATTTACGAATGTCAAATAATGAGTTAGGACAAATACAGTGCAACCTCTCTAGAGTAATACACCTTGGGAAAACGCATAGTTTGGCTATTATAGAGAACTGGGTGCTCTGGAGAGGTAAACTCGATAATTAATTGTAATTACAGGAACATTTATATTGTTGTTGAAGAGAGGTCGCTGCCAAAAGAAAGAGCCACTCTAAAGAGGATACACTGTACTCACGGAAGAAAAGGCGTCTATTAAACGTTCTTGATACCATTATCTTAAATATTGCATTTTGAAAGATAAATTGCGGAAAGTTTAAATGGGAACATGCTGGCACTTGTATGCCATGGTATGCTATCTCCGCCGGTATGAAAACTAAATCGATACAAATGATATATATATCCGCCAATCTGTTTACAATCCATCAACAATTAATTTACAACATTTAATATTCTGCTTAACAATCTGTGAAATGACTTAGTGAATAGATACTTCCTCTGTATGTAAATTATACATGATGTGTGTATGTATACACCTAGGGGACACACTCATATACTGGTATTTTCTGTGGGGTTGAGTTTGTTTATCCTCGCCACCGGGATAACCCATATGGGCGAGCATTCACTATTTTCTGTAACTATTTAATCATGTAGTTAAATCTATTGTAGTATTCTTTTTTAAATAGAATATGTATTGACTATTTGTGTGTGTGTCTAAATCAAATTTAACTGTTTTAATATGATAAGTTAAATTCTAGTATTCAAAGACTATTTTTTAAAAGATATGCTATACCATTGATACTGATTAGCAGTTAACTATCTTTTATATACATATTTTATGAATAGACTTCATCATATTAAAAATGAATACAATTTAAATTCTGCGGACCTGCCGCTTTAAGATATAAAAATGAAGTCATTACAATTGAGAATTCTCTCTCTGCAGTATTAAAACAACAAGACTTTAATAGTTAAAAATTATAAGCTCTTATTGGTGGGTCGTGATATTTTCTGACTTACGTCACGTATATTTGTATGATTCATAAAAGACTGTAGTGACTATGTTCAAGGTTTTACCAATACTAAAGGTGTCTACAACGAGGCATGAAAACAAAGAAACTAAACAATACCGCAGTGCACCGAAATTCTGACACAAATTCACAAAAAAGTTTAATGTCCATACCGACACTCTTCTTCGAAAATCCATTCAAATCACGCCTGACTTGCAACAAACGCTATAACATTCTCTCCCGAAACGTTACATTTGCACTCATATAGTCGTAGCTACGAGTACTACAAAGAATGCTTTATACTTGGCAGTACATACAGACAGATTTGAATGACAACTCAATTGAGTGAATGCCCAGCTGATTTGAGTTGAAATGAAATGTTTTGTGAATATTGATATCAAGTATACTCAATACATTTCAAGATGCAAACTGAATTTTCTCAAATTTCATGAAGTTAACTATCACGTAACTTGATGTTATCTAATTTTACGCAAGATGTATGCTAAATTATCTCTCAATCATCGGGTATTTTCATGTTAAAATGAGTTGTAAAATTCATTAAAACGTCGCTTAAAAGACATATTGCGGGTATATATTAATAAACGGTGCGTTTTTAAATGTACCGAGTATATGCTAAGCTTACCGATTGGAATTCTTGTAGCTTGAATGATACGTTGAGCATTCCGATAAAGAATAACAAAACTAAATACTAATCCCACATGTGTTAAAGCTTATATACACAAATTAGTCAAATGTACGCTACACTCACTTACTTAGGTAAATATTTTGTCTTAAATGTTCTCCCCCTACACATGAGATTATGTCGACAAATATGCCCGACGAAAGTTAAGTAAAGAAAAACATTTGAGCAAATTTTAAACTCGGCCTGTATGCGAAATACAGACCCTTTATCCAATAACTTAATACGAGCACATTCTTTAATATCCACTAAAATGTAACCGAATTAGAACGATCTGTTCATACACAAATGTAATCCGTACACGACTTATATAATCGTAAAACTGATCGCTTAGGTCATTTTAAGTCGGACCTAACCTTCTTAACAATTCAGTGTTGTATTGATTTAGCAATTTTTCACCTGGAGTAGAGAGTCAAGATAAAACAAACTCATGAATATTTTATCACCATATTCCTTTAACACAGCGTTCAATGAATATCCGGGTTAAAGTTCAGTTGTGTAACATGCTCGTGCCTTCTAAATATATATTTTGCAATAAAATTGAAAATTCGTAATCCTGTGAGATATTGCAGTCAATAATTAAGTAAGAGGAACTCACTGGTAACATTATCTATTGACAATCGACGCTTTATCACGCGTAAGTTTGAGCACACAATTAATTCTGAAAATACAGGTCCTGGTTTACCAGTTTTTAATTTGTTGATTTGAAAAACAATTCAACACATAATAAACAGTCTTCATACTGTATAGTAATAATCCCGCCCGGTTTGTTCGGGCGGTAGAACAGTACACTGCTTATGGGGCCATATTCATAAACATTTTAAGACTGAAACTCAGACTTAGACTTTAAAGTGTAGAATGCACTTTTTGCTCCTACAGTGTGATAAGAATTTAGAATTTAATAAAAAATGGGAAAAGTGTAGAGTTAGTATCAACAATTATTCAGACAAAATTTCATATGTTAGATTTAATGAAAAAGAAATGCCGGTAAATATAAGTTTTGCAAATTCAAAGTCTAAATCTGAATTTCAGTCTTTAAACGTTTGTGAATAAGACCCTTGGTTTAGCAGTATTTCATGTGTTGATTTTGAAAAACAGGTTCAACACATTATAAACAGTCTTCATACTGTAGTAATAAGCCTGCCCAGTTTGTGCAGTTGGTAGAGCACTAGACTGCTTCTGTATGCCATAGGTTCGAGCACTGATCGAGTCTTGCATTCTTCGTAATAACATGACTAAACACAATGCATCCAAAGTCTACCTCTGTTTAATTTGGGGAAGTTGGCAGTTGATTGCGGGGGGACTGATTTAGTACTGGTTGGTAATCCCGGAACACTGGTTAGGTCAGCTGTCCGCCATATATACGAGGAACTGTAATATTGTTGGAATTAAGGCAAAAACTAGTTGCAACACCGTATTAATACCAGGGGCCTTAATATTCACAAACAGTTAAAGACTGAAACTCAGACTTAGACTTTCAAATGTCCAATGTTCTATTTGCTCCTACGTTGTTATGACATTACAGATGTTAATAGAAATTGGCAAAAGCGTACAGTGGGTAACAACAATTATTCAGACAAAACTTCTTTCGCTTAGATTCAATGGAAATAAAATGCTGGAAAATTTAACTTTTGCAAATTTAGAGTCTAAGTCAGATAACTGCCTTAGGAAAACGTATCCGTTCGTTTATTTCGTCGTAGGTTCGAGCCTCGGGCAAGGTAAGTATTATGAGTGACAATGTAATTGAAGATTATACACCCATAGTCATTTATCAGACTTATACATCTAATACATTTGATGGAGTTGTAAGTTGCAAGGTAGTGGAAGAAGGGGTTTGGGTACTGGTTTGTAACCCAGGTTTTGTTAGCTGACCGTCCTACATAACTAAAAGACCGTTGAAAATCAGCGTAAAACTTCAAACTTATCCAGCCGAAAACCGTGGAAAATGCCATTTACAATCAGTAAGCCAACTACGGTGTCCCGTTACAGCCACCACTTCCACAGATCGATGACATGACGATACTATTGTCATAGTACGATATCGTGTAGTGACATCACAAAAAAAACATAGAAGTGTTACCCATCATGTGCTTTTCAGCTAAGAATGATAGTGCTTAAAATAAACGACAATAATAATAAAGTTATGTGACCTCAGTCGTATTGTCATAATGGCATTAAGTTTATTTATATTATTGTAACATGAGACGGATTATATCGATTTATCGATAACTTAACTTTATAAACATTCGGAAATGTAAATAAATACCAATTGAGTGCGGCAAAGTAAATTTATATGTCTACGCCAGAAATAACGATCCCCGATTTCTCTCTCCGCCACACGATCGCCCATTAACCATCGTCCGTTCATCTAGCTTCTTTGCATTACCAACCATTCGTTGTAAATACAAGATGTATTGCAACTGTTATAAGACCAGGGTTACAAGTAATGTACATTTTCCATTACATGTTTGCTTGCTAGTTGCTAATCAATCGAACAGTTTTATTTATTAATACGACACTCTGGTCTGCTTCAAAGTACTAGTACTTCATTTATTTCACTGAATGACATAATAAAAAAACATATCGCTTTGATATGAAAGTCCCATTGAACTAGGCAAATAAGTAATATTTTAAGCGATTGACTGGTTAAAGTACTCATTCATTTATCGCCATACTGAACCCAACTTCCTTACTTCAGTTCTTATCAGTGTTTACATACTGCTCATTGGACAAGGACCAATCATATACCGGAGAGGTTATTAGGAATTACATTTTATGATATCAAGTACTTGTATTATAAACATAGCAACTTTAATTAAGGGAGAGAGTATGTGCATGTCATAAAGAGAACGGCGTCAACAAACAACGGATCATAGTTTAGTACTGTGTACAGTATAACCTCAAGGTTAAGACCACCCTTGCATCTGAGTGAACTTGGTCTTAATAGTAAGGTGGTGTCATTATTGAGATAAATACGATAAACTTAATCATAGAATTTAGAAGAATAGGCACTGTAAATCACCATTGACATGTTGTATTTATTGCATCTTATTTATTCATGTGGAATGATGGGCTAATTGCCTTTTTCTGAATAAACTTATATTATCTTATTAAATGGATTCATGAACGTTGACATTATGAATGAGATGGTGTTATTGATCGGGTGGTCTTTAAGAGAGGTTTGACTGTAGTAGAGGGGAGACCAGGGGACTTGTTCACCAACAGTTTACGACCGAAAATCAGACTTCGTGTTCAAATTTGCAAAGTTATATCTACCAGCCTTTGTATTTTAATTAAATCTAAATGAATATAATTTTGACCAAACTTAATATTGAGTCTTAATATCATCTCTCCACTAGTTCATACGCAGTGTCAAACATTATGTATGTAACAGAACAATTATAAATTATTTGTGTGCTAAATAAAAACTAACATAGGAGATGAGTTGCATTTTTAATAAGCATAAATAATAAATCAGTGGATTTCCTAATTCGTTAACAGGTATGCACTTAAGCTTTTGTAGGAAAACTCTTAAATAAATCAGCAAATACACTTAGGCATACTTATAATATTATTGAAAGTTTTACACTGATATTTGTCGCAATATTACCATACTTGGTCGACAAGGACAGGTTTTTCCATATACATGTACTAGTATAGCAAAAAAAATGCGTTTGAGCAAATATATCTCAAGTTAAATGTATTGTATTGAACTAATTGAGTAAACTTATGCATTCACGGTACAATTAAAAACCACGTTGCCAAACATGTCATCCGGGTTCCGTACAATTTGATATATATGAATACTTATTCGAGGGGGTGGTTACATATTGGACCATTAATATTCGTTTACATTAGTTGTAAAAATACCAAACAAGAAATATATTGAAAAAAGATAGTCGGCGGAATTTGAAGGTTAAGATTTGTTGTGCAACATAAAAGAAATGTCGAGATGTTACGATTGCTGGTCACTCCAGATCCAAATAGATTTTGGTAAATAAGGTAACGTACCCTTTAACGAAAGGTTAACCAGTCCTCGTCGAAGTTACAAACGTTGTTCGGTTGAAAAGAAATTGCCTTGGTGGTTAACGTAAGACTTGATTGGTTTACACAACACTGATATGCAAAGAGCAAAACAAAGTTAGTACGGCTGCGCCGAAAAATACCAAAAAAAAACATGCAAATACATGTATACGACTTTACACATAAGTATTATATTCCTCAAATTAATACGAAAAACAGACTAATACCAGTATACGACATAACATTTTATAAGAAGTTTATAACGTGTATACTTAATAGGTATATAAGAGACATATTTATATTATTTAAACGCCACGATTTTTGTGGGTATTCATACTGAAGATTTAGACAAAGAAGCTTACAAAATAACAAAGTTACGGCGCCAATTCCGAAACTTTTCGAACACCCCTCGTATAACTTACGTTTGATTCACACATTAAAACTTGAGACAAAACAAGCAAGATAGCGATCGACATACAGCCGGGATCGTAGTACGTGTCACGAAAAAAATCCACATGGAATCGTAAATATAAAATTCCAATTAAAGTTTATTCTAAATCGATAGATTCTGAGAGTTAGTAGTACCATACATGATATGTTCTTTAGATTAACCTTTTTTACGGAAAAGAACTTTTTTAAACTAACATAGAGAGCAATCTTAATTGAACTTTATCGTTGATACGCGAATCAGAACAATACTATACGGTTCAATTTAACAGGTTATGAGTTTAATAAAATATATAAACGTGCACTTACCTTGTATTGGGTTTATGTGTATTAAATTCCCAGATGTTTTTTTTTAATTAGCCTTCGAATGTTTAAACATATCTGTAACAAAAACTTCAATATGTCAAACAATCCATAGTCAAAAACACCGATATCGAGTTTGAATATACACAGTTTATGTATGTATACATAAAACTTTAGTGAAAAGAGTATTTCAGCTTTAATTTGTTCTTGCCAAAACCTGATCGATTTTCAATAGATTTTCACACCGTAAATCCCCCCGTATAGCGGTGTAATTCAATAAGCCATGATAAATATGTACTGAATACAATCATGTTTACGAATGAACCTATAGAAAACATGTATATGGCACATTTTTCTTCACCGTTCATAGGTTCATTTGTCCGTAATTCGAGACTATAGATAATTCATTTCTATCTGTTTTAAGGTTTTTTCAAGTAAAAATAATATATCTTCAGTCGCAATGTTGAGTTAATTAATCGATCGCATTTTAAGACAGACTACTAAAAAACAAAAGGGATGCATAATAGTCAAGTTGGGCCCATTAAGCCCTGGTCGGTAACGAAGAAGAAGTAGGAGGGGCGGGGCGGGGCGCCTGACTCCGCCTTTGTCGTGGTTGAACCATAACCTTCAAAATACCTGAATTAAGCAATACAAGTTACTAACCCAGGAAGCAGTCAGTGAGAGTGGTTTACATAAGTTGCAATAACTTGCTTCAAAATCAATGTACAATAAATAAGTCTCCATTCAATCAATAAAACAGAACTCTTTACCGATCTACTCATACAAATTATTATTTCCTGAAAGACAGTCCTGATTGTGTTAATTTCCTTTCGGTCTGCCTATTGATTTTTTTCTACGTTTGAAACCATGAGTTGATAAAACAGAATGTTCAAGCACATATTTGACGATCAGTTTTGTTGCTTTATTGAAAAGTAATATCTCTGACTTGAATACAGTCATAATTTTAAATAATTGCATGTCAGACTTTCTACATAATAATTATGAAGTACGCTCCTCATCGAGAATAAAACTGCACCACTACATGCAGTAGTTTCGTGCAATAACATATACAGTAAACCCTCAATAATAAGACCACCCTTGAGACCATTGTAAACTGGTCTTAATCTTGAGGTGGACTAAATATTGAGGTTGAATAAAGATCAAAACAGTAAAAATGGAATTGTAAATTGTGTTCTTAATGTTGATGTGGTCTTATTGTTGATGTGGTCTTAAAGTGAGGCTTTCACTGTATATATATCATGATATAGTGCGGACATTTGTTGAAGTTATCCCGTTACTCTATTGCAAACAGTTGCTACAGACAGGCATACATTAACCAGTGTTAGCAATGATTACATTAGTACATTGCATTATGTTATTATGATGTATAAAGCTAGGCATACACATCAATTTCAGCTAAGCTACGCCCCTGACTATCCATAAGATAATATGTTGCAACTGGATGTTTGTCAGCAGAAAATTTAATTCAGAGATGGCCACTTTGTACAACATTGGCATATTATGAAAACAAGGGTGAAGAAAAAATGACAATTACAAATCACAAGAATTTGCCGCAGCAATTCAACCAGTGTTGCAAGGAAATTGTATGCCATGAAATCATATCCATTGTGAGCCATGAAAAACAATGGCAAATATAATGTTTCTCATAGTTGTAGAATTCAACGTTTTAAAACTACTTTATTATATTGTCGTAGTGCAGTTTACTGTGATGTAAGTGTGACAACTTAGGCCTAAAAATATATGTATGTTTCAGGTTCCATGCTAAATAAAATAGGGTAGGTCGGAAAACGTTGTTTTTTTGGAGATTTTTTTTAAAATTCAAACGAAGCAAACTGAACATAGATTTAAATGAATAATTATATATTGAAAGACAAATCCCCTTTCCCTTTCAACATGGATAATGTTTAATCAAAGTGAATATAATGCTCTATAGCTGGAATACTCGTAAAGGGTCTAATAAATGGGCAGAAATATAATTCACACAAGGAAATTTTACCAAAAAGAAGATATTTTACCAAAACGAAAAATATTTTAACACGCGAAAAAATGTTCTAGGGTCGGGGCAAACAAATAGAGTAGGTCGGGAAACCTGAAAAAGAAACATTTTAACGCCTTATATGCATATTGATGTGGGAGGTTGAGCGTCTGACTTCTAATCCTAATCCAGAGGTCGTGAAAACGATCCCCTTGTAGAGCAGGGTTTGATCACGACCTTCACAATCGATCCTCAAATTTGACATGAGCACTGGTTAGTGGTTAGTAGCACAGGAATCCGACATTCAGTTACTAGAACTTGTTTCACAATCAGCGTAAAATATATATCTTTAGATTATATGCATGTACAAAATATATTGTTTTATTGAACCAATGACGTACTATATAAAAATCGAAATAAACTTGTGTCCTGTCTATGAATTACAGTCGAACCTGTCCTTCCGACCACCTTTTACAAGTGACCACCTGTCAAACACAACTATCGACCTTAAATTGTTATACACAGCATCGTTGCTAAGCGACCACTATAGGTGAAAAGGTTTTGTGTTTTTATTGATTTCTATAAATTGTTTAATATATGTGATTAAAATATTTTACCTGATTTTACTTATTTTATGTCTCAATCAAATATTTTAATAGCTGTAATAAAGTATTATTTAACATATTGAATAAAATGCATTGTACTCAACGTTTATGTTTGTCAACTTTACTGTATCCTTACCCAAGAGACCACCTGTCTTAAGAGACCACTTTTTTCTGCTCACATGAGTGGTTTCTTAAGACAGGTTCGACTGTATCATGAAACGGCGATACATTGTAGCAAACATGAAAACATTAGGTAGTTTTCTGTCCATTTTGTAAGTCAACAGCAATTAGTGGTTTAAAGGAATAATACATGAACAGGTTGACGACCCTTTGTCCATTGTAAATGATGATTTCACACTGAACAAAAGATTAAGTTGACTCAAATGAACAGAAGGACATATTATATCACAGGACATTGTCACGAGTTCTCTCCCTTTATCCCTTCTATAGAATATGTATATAGCACATATGCTATTATACATATACTATAGAAGGGATAACGGGAGATAACTCTTGACAACCTCTTGTGTATTATACAAATTAAAATATAACAGTATCAGTTATGTTTCTTTTTTATTTGTAAAGTGACAGATGTAATGTTTACATACTCTATTATAAGGACTAAGAACATCTGATATAGCAAGTCACAAAATGCATTCTAACAAAATAAATCAAAATCTGTATCACTTAATATAACACAATTAACTGAAATAGCTTCATCTATCATAATGACATACTATCTATAATTCAAACACAAATTCGCAATTCAAAGGGAGTCTTACAATATTCATTAGGAATCCCATCATAAATGATGAAAGAAATGAAAAATGGCAACAACTAAATATTTTGAAAAAATAATTATTCACCGCCAGACTCTTCCAGGTAAAAAACACCAATAAATACTTGCAGACCAAACAAGCAAACAACTTAATTCAATAATCATAATGATATTAGCTGCATTTATTGGATGTTAAATTAAATAACCTGAAAATGGAAATATCAAAAATACTGTAACATTAAGTAAACTATTATACAAAAATAAGTAACATATGCATAATGTAAATATTCAAGAACTATATAACAGCTCGAATTGAACTTAATAATCGAGGGTTCAGCGCAAGACCTATCCTAACTCCTATGTATTTATATATAGGATAGTCTTGCACTTAACCTTCGAATAATGCTCTCATAGATCTATGCATTATTGTTAAAACACGCATTTTATATGTTAATGAAATGAGCAACTCTCTCATTAAGATGAAAAAATAAAAACTAACAGTACATGAAGCTTAAATACACCACATAGTTCTGGCTTCTATGATTTAATGTACCATACATCTAACTAAGGTGATGGCCAGTAAAAGTGTTTAGTAACACATGAAAAGCCTAAGATGAATGCATATACATGTATGTATAAAATTGGAATACATGAAAAAGCTTTGATATCACATTTACAGAACTACCTGTTCATGCACTACAGGTGATGTTTAACTAGTGAATGAATTGTAATAAATTGTCTGACAAAAACTATACCATTTAACCTTCGTTGTGATTAAAAGTATGACTAAATATGCTGTATATAAAATAAAAAGATCTACAACAAAATGGGTGGACGGATATTGATAAAAGTATGACATCTATACAGTATAATCTACAAAAAAAAAATTAAAAAAAGAAATCACAAAAACTACCAACTGTGGCATTTACAATTGAGACAAAGAAGTCCTCCGGACATGTTAAACAAAAAATAAGAAAATGCAATACACACTAGTTACTTAGCAACAACTACATTTGGACTAGTTATACAAGCAAACATAGACATAAAGGAAAACATTAATAGCAAAAAAGTCTGAAAGCTACAGGTCTATATCCAATATTGTCTTCCAGTTCAATCAATCTACCGGTATATCACAAATCCTGTGGGCAATATCGGCCAATTATTTCCGGCAATATTTTCAAGTCTTGGTGTCATGACCACATAAAAAACAGAGATAAAAACAAACAGAAATGGTTAAATAAAGCAATTTTCATATACACAAAGTATAAAAATGTTAGTATGTAATATAATAAAAATAACATAATGTCTTTATATGTTGCTATGGTAACATATTGGATGATAATTGGTCGTTGATGGAATAATAAATAAATAATATTATATCACAGAATATAAACATCACATTTTGTTGCAGGAGGCTGTAGGTCTCATATAATGTGTGATACTGATGTAGATATGTATGTAGTATGAACATGTACATGTGCTATGGATGTTTATCACAATCCCCACTCTACATCACAGGAGATTGTCACAAGTTCTCTCAGTTTATCCCTTCTAGAGTTCTCTCCCTTTATCTCTTCTATAGGATAGTATAGCAAGAACAAAGGGAAAGAACTCGTGACAATGTCTTGTGTTGTATATCAAGCTAATATTTGTAGAATCCAGGCCGTCATTCTTTTTTAATTTCTCATATATATGCAATGCTGCACCGTGCAATGAGATACAATATTTTGTACTCAAAGAGATACAAGACTGCGGCACTAAAATGCATTTTCTGACAAGACGGCATTATCTCCCTTTCAATTCTTTATTGCTAACACTATCAAGTTTCTCAGAGTGATGTTGAGTTTACAGTCTACTTGTAGCTTGTCTAATATGAAGTCCATGCCATCACTACTTTGTTGTAAGCCACAAATACACCCTTGTTGGGTTTGCTGAAATTGAAACATAAATGTTATAAGTAAACATAGAGACTCATTCGATACATAATGATAACTACCATTTATACTTTTTTATAAACCCATCAAATACACCTAATATCACAATATATCCTATCACCATTCAGGACAGAAATATTTATCACAAAAGCCAAAGTTCCATATTTGCAAATAATTCTGTTTACTAAACGTTTACAGGGGCGTAGCTCGGCCATTTTTCAGATATTTTGTATATACCAATTTACTTAAACTGGTGTGAAGTAACATCAGTAAAACTTCACACTGGTTTAACTTAAGTTTAATTTTGATGACAGTATTTAGTGCTTATCTAAACCACTCCAGATTACACTTCCCACATAAAAACAGCCATGGAGTGTTATGAAGAAATGTGGTTATGACAGGGCTCAAACTCACAACATTCAGGATAAACGGCTGGCACCTTACCCACTTCACTTTTGATCCCCAGACTTTCCATCCCCTTTATTGAAGTTGTAACTGTTAACTTGTACACTACACAGATGTAAGTGAATAAATGTATTACTAAGCCTTGATTTAAAAACAATACATAAATCTGATTCACTTACCACACAAAATATCTTATTCCTTCAAACACACCATCATGTTTTCCATCTGAAAAAAGAAGAAAGCATGACAATCAGTCCAACAGTAGTTATATATATACAGTTAATCATCAGACTAACATTATTAACAAAATGAAACAAAACCTTCGACTTATTCTCAATCCTAGTACTAAACAAGAGTAATAACTCGATGGATTGTTTTTGCAGCAATCAGAGAGAGGGAGACATAATTAGTCACAGTAAAACTTCTGCATTTACAATCAGAAAATATTCAAATTAAATTTGATTGCATTAAAAAAGACATAATGAATAATCACCTTCTTTGTCTAATTCCACACCGAGATAAATATCTCCTCTTCCTGGAAGATGTCCAATGAATTTCACTGTACCCTGACTAAGTTTACCTCCTTGTCTGGAGAACTTGATAACATCTTCAATTTGAAGATCCTGGGCACTACGCGGGGCAAATGGTCTCAAACCTTGTGTGAGTGAATTTAAGCTGAAAGATAAAGAAAAAGTAAATTTACATTTATGACCAAATTTAATGACAAACAATGTTAATAAAATCACATTATACAAAGTCATGCATACCTAAACATAGTATGTATAACCCCAAAACCATGGTATATTCGATTTTCAGACAGGTATCCTGATTTTAGCACTTCGGGTTATCAGTTTGACAAGTAATTTCTGAGAACCAGTCCAGAATGAACTAAAAATTACCACATAACAAAGAATAACGATGTTCACTTCGAAAATCGGGAGATTGCGGCTCCTAACCGGCAGAGCGTAAGTGGCCTGTCAAATCCATGAGTCTCCCGCAGAAATTGGAAGAGTTCACATGTATGCTTTTAATAAAAATATTCATAATTGAATGAAATGTATATCAGCATATGTGTCTGCATTGAGTAGCAATTATACATTTGTACTTTGTGTACCTTTGTGGAATAGATATTTATTATTTTGGAACCGAGATAAGAACAAAGATAAAATAAAGTAAGTATAGTATGGTATAACTGAGGTTACCTGCTAGATAAGGTAAGTGAAGATTTATTATGTTGTGTTGCTATAGGTCTAGGAGTAATACTACGTAATCCAGAGGGTGCTGGCGACAATGTACGAGAAAGGGTCATGTTCTCTTTGCCGGTACCTGTGGATGGTCCCATTCGTCTTAGTAATTCTGAAAAATAAATATATTACATAGAATAACAATTGTATTCTGGGAACAAAGCACAGGAGATTGTCACAAGTATATGCTATAAAATTGATCAAGGGAGAGAACCCATGACAATCTCCTGTGGAACAAACTGAGAATCAAATGGGCTCGATTTCATTTCTACCCTCAAAACTATCTTAAGGCTTAAAGCTGATCTTGTTTCTATAATATACATGTAGATGCTAAAAGCTGTGTAGATATTGAACATAAAACCAACTCAGAATCGCCTATTTGAAAATCTTATAATTAAAGATCTCTGTATATATTTGTATTTATACTCCGACATACATGCAAGGTTGGGGAATTTTAGGGGGGGAGCGCGCCCCCCCTTGGATCTGCTTGTGATATCTGACAGCAATAATTGATGCAAATTTGAAGCTCATTTATGTAAGTTTTTGAGTTTATGCATCAGAACTTATCATGTGAATAAATCTAATAAAATCTTTTATAAGTAAAATTATTCATATTTTAGGCTCCACATTTCATGAAAATTACTCATCCATTTATTTAGTTAAGTAAGGAATCTTGCTTATTATCATATTCCATTCAAGAACGTTATTTAAAGAACATTTCGCAAATTTATAGAAAGTGCTATATGAAGAGTTGATAAGCAATGTCGCTAAAAGTGATGGCAAATAATACAATTATTTTGCTTATCAAAGGGTTAATCATATCCGCTGTGAAAACCATTTGTTTGAAATCACAGTCCTACTTTCTAAAGCATTTACTTAAGAATGTTTGTGAAATCAGGGCAAGGTTAAAGATATGGGGCAATACATCTAACCAGTCAACTATCTACCTCGACTGTCAGCAGACTTCGATCTCTTTCGTGCAGCAGCTGTGAGTTGTTCATCAATGTCATCGAATGATGAATTTGAAGCATCAGACCCCACAGACCCTCGTCTTGGTCGGTTTCTACTCCACGTTACAGATGCAGGAATCTTATCGGTAGGTTGAATATTTACCAAGATATCTGTTGGCGTATCACTCGTGTTGCCGTCATCATTGTATACTGCTGAAACTGTAACAAATAAAACCAATGATTGAAATAGTTTTTCTCGTTCAGCAGAAGCTCTTTAAAGCAGTCTATTCAACAAACAGTATCAATATTTCCTGAAGTAAGAATTTGTGATCGATTAAACCTCTCTAGAGCAACAACCTCTAAACAAATATTGTTACCATACAGAATCATGAAAACAGTTTAAGCTACACTCATCCACAAACTTAAAGTGTCACAAATAGAAAATTATATTATAAACAACCTAATTATATTTCCCTTCAAAACTAAATAAAATACATGTATATATTATTAATCATTTGAACAGTGAAATATGAACAAGTTAATATTTAGTTTATCTACAGAGACTATCTAAAGCTCAAATATAGAGCAACATTAGCTATATTCAAATTTATTTAAATCCACATTTTTAGGCAATTGAATCATACTAAATGGATCTATATTTGATTAGCATATTCAGATATTTTAAGACAAACCATTATGAATACAAATCCATTCTTACCACACACAAAACTTTACTAAATGAGCATTAACCATACAACAAATGGTATTCAATCCATTCTTTAATCTTACCATTACCTCAAGTATACTTGATTGCTTGTATAGTTTACAGAAAATCAATCAATAAATCAATACAATATTGAACAAGTCTTAGATTGTATTACCCAAAGCTAATGAGGTTAATGTATATAACGTAAGTTCAAATTCATTTGTCTGAGACCACACTGAGCAATCAGTGCAAAACTATTGTAATCTTATTTTGGCAAAGAAGCATATACAATATTTTTGCACCGAATCTTTAGTATTGTAGAAGAGTATTCCGATATTGTTGTCATGTGATAACACTGATCTATATGAAACTTGGTACGTTTTATTGACTTTTGCTAATTTTAGTAATTAATTCCTTCCTTCCTTCAAGTCTTTATGACTGTGAATAGTAATTAAATTAATCAGTATATTTGTTCAGTCATTCATGTTTTCACTATTTTTTTTCTATATTACTATCTATTAGTCACAACCTAATTTTTGCTAAATTTTCCAAAATCATTTCAATTCAAATTCAAAATTCTAATTCAGATTAAGGTAGCATCAAAAACTAGCTATACACAAAAAATATGGTTATTTTTTCCACACTGAACAACAGGCTGTGAAAATCAAATATCGGACCCTATGAATACCAATGAATGTGGTATGGCTGGACATTGAAAATATAAAGTATGGCCCCTCCAGAATACCCCTCTCTTCAGCAACAACCTCTCTTCACAAACATTATTTTTTCCATTGCAAACATCGAGGTCTGAACGAGAAACTGTCCAACCCTCTTCTTTATTTGTCTGCACTTACCACAGTTTCACATTCAGTCCTCAAAATGCATATATAAGCAATTTAACCTCTCTAGACCTACAACCTCTCAACAACAGCAGAAATATGCATGTCCCAAAGGGTGTTGTTCTGGAGAGGTTGCACTGTATATAGATATATGTGCATGTGGACAATATATGGAGGTGGTCTGTCATACAGGTTAAGTCTATACCACATACCTGCATCAACTGTTTTATCATGTATATCTCTCGACCTTGACCTTGAAACGTTCAAACTTTCACGGGTAGAATAATAATCTTCTCTTGATTCTTGTAAATGCTGTTTTCTGGTTGTATCTGAAAACAGAACAATATATAATTAAAAACAAATAATATTAATTGATTCCAAAATATGGAACAAAATTAACTGCTTTTTATGCCAAATTTACACCCCATGTAAATCATACCTGTAAACTATATGGAACTTAACTGTTCCAAGAAATCATCTCTGTGCTTGATGTGATTGTTCCTTAAATATTACATGCTTTATTGGACCATTCATATGTCAAGCTGTCTTGCAATATAAAATGTAGATTAACAGATGAAGTCACTGGTGTAAGAACCAGTAACATACAATCATATACCTCTTTCATTCGATTCCATCGGGTCTGAAATTTTATTTCGAATAATACATAGCTTCGAATAGACCATTTCAATTTGATGTGCATACGAAGATACATCAGGATCTGATATCTATTTCAGATGATACCAAGTGTTCGAATAGAATGTTAAGTCTTAATGGGCAGGTTGTATGATATTTAAGTATGTATTGTATCAGCATAAAATCAATCTCCAAGTCAAGAGAATAATTTGTAGATGGTCGTAGAAAATGTAATGAAACAATTCCAGTACCAAATTAATACAAATGACTGCAACTTGATTGCAATAATGACACCTAGTTGGTATCAGTAAAAATATCATACCCTCATTGAGCATAAATAAAGCAGGGATGCATGCAAATAAGTGTGTCTAATACATGTATATATAAAATCACCCCAACACATGCAAATGTCACGCACAGAACATGAATCCTTTAAAATATCAGAACACACTACTACTAATTAAAACATTTATTTTAAGCATACCATTAGCTTCATTGACTTTTAAAATCATACTTTAATAAACTTTCAATAGTCATGATAAATCGAATAGTATTTAATAATTGTTTTAATAGCACCTACTTTTCATCCAGATTATATAATTTTACAACTGTTACCATAGCAACACTTTAGGAAGAGTTTAGTTTAAAAAATGTACATTACTGATGTATCGCAGCATGAAAAATGTTGAATATTTTAGACAACATTAAACACATACAAACTATGAATAAACACAAAACAAGTGCAATACTCAAAGTGTATATATATTTGTGAAGAACGTTACAGTAAAACGATGGTTAAAACTGTATTAATATACAATGGACATGTATGTATATTATCAAACATTAAGGAACAGACAAGTTCTTGAAGCTGCACACTTAGAACAATAACGGTCCTTTGTATGAAACTACAGTCAGGCTCGTTCATTCGAATTCATTAGGATTTGAAATTTTATTTCGAACAATAAATGGTTTTTCAATTTGACATGCCTTAGAAGATACATCGAAAACTGATATTTATTTCGTTTGATACCAACCAAGTATTCGGATTGAAGATATTCAAATAAACAAGGTCCGACAAAATGCAGGGTAGACAATCATATTCACTTAAGAAGTATCTGAACTACTATGAGTTTCTTTAAATAACTTTTGCTGTTAACTTTAAGACTTGGTAACTTGGTAAATGGTCAATATTAACTCCATTCTGGTAGTGTTAAACACCATTGAGCACTGCTATGGGATTTCCAACCTCTTCTGTAAGTGATGTCATTTCAAGAAAACGTCACATGTGAATTGTCACTTTGTGCAAGCAGGAAACAATATTTACTCTTTATCACTTTGTTTTCATATTGCCTTATGGGGCAAAAATTGCTTACTGTCAGTACATGTAGACCTCACATGAGACGTTTTCTGGAAATGAGGTCAATTAAAGAAGAGGTTGGAAATTGTACAGCGGCGCTCAATTATAGTTGACAAGGTCATGACTTGTTCACTCCACTATAAACTGAGACACTCACTAAATTCTACGATAGAGACACACAGGGTAACTTCAAAATATTCATTACAATGCATTCTGGGAGATAGAGGTACTCTGTTCAAACTAACACAGCATTCAATTTGTTAGGTCACGCAAAACATTCCAGGCAAAACTGCACAAAGACAATTTTATAAAAGGATGGAGCGTATGAAGACAAAGACCTAACATGAAGACTATCACAAGAGTAAAGCCATGCACCAGTAGAGTAAGACATTATGGAACAAAAAATCAACATGAATCAATCGCACCACAAACCAATCAAAAGTACCAGAACATGTTCCTTCCTTTGGACCGACCGGACGTTGGGCGACAAAACGATTCATAAATACTTGAGAAGAACGGGATTTGTTAGTGGAACTTGTATGGCAAGGATTGTCACTCTGAGTGACATCAGGACAAGTGTTAGCGTTACGTTCACTTGTTTGCTCAGGTTTGGAATGACTGTTACGATGTTGAGTAGTTTGGTTAACATCAGACCATTTGTTACTTTCATCAGTTTTCTGAGTATTTTCATCAGTATTTTGGTTACATTGGGAGGTTTTCATGCTATTTTCACAAGACTCACAAATGTTTTGTCTTTTTATTTCCCGACCGTCTGGTGGTTTGGACCATCCACGCTGTTGAGTTATCTCTTGGTAAATAGCTATAAATGTTTACAGAAAAATTAAGTGGGTATGAGTCCATGTTACCGCTTATATTGCTTCCACAAAAAGTATAAATTGTCTTGCACTGGTTAAATTATTCATGCAAGCGTTCAATAAACAATACATTTCAAAACATCTTAATATACATGTTAATTAATAAACATGTTTACCAATTATATTAAAAAATGAGATGGTGGCTGTGAATAAACTATTTTAAAAACAAATGTTTATCCAGGAATTTGAATATAACGACTTGTTCAATAAGCAGATATTGACAAACAGTTTGAGATAAAATTACCTCTGGACCGCCCAGACAAAGCCGGAGTTGTTTTGGATAAATCTGCATTGTAGGCACTCAGTTGCATTGCCCTAAAATCAATCTCTGCAGAACTTGTTCTGCTCCTCTCTCTTCTATTCTTGCCAAGGTCAAGGTCACTTTTATCGAGTGTCCTTGAATTAAGGTCAAGTCTGTCTTGTGACCTTGACCCAGAGGTACTTTCGCGTAGTGCACTTGGTCTTTCTGGAGTCAAAGTACGAGAATAACCGAGAGAAGATTGATATTTATCACCTGAACCTCCATCAGGGCCACTTCTGTAGCTTTCATATCTGAAATTTGAAAAATAGGAATTATGTTATCAATATTCAATTTTATGCAAATAATGAATTATGGCCTCAAATACGTACATAAATAACCTAATTCTGAGGGCAAATGGATTCTAAATAACTCGGCATGTATGTGTGAATACGTGTATATGAATAAAGCTGCAAATACCATATAATCATACAACTATACCTGTAAGACTCAGATTTTGTAAATCTATCATCCACAAAGTCTTTCTCCTTCCTGACTTGTTCAAGTCTGGGAGCATCGTAAGATCTCGTATCATACGTAGATCTAGTGTAGTTACTGTCCTTGGTTTTATCTGCCCGTCTCTCAGGTAACGGGTCAGATCTGCGACTGTAACTTCTGTCGCCATGGTAACTGGACTCAAGCGGTTTTTCAGTGTAGGCTGTAACTAAAGTCAATGAAATTTAGAATGGGAGGTTGAATATACAATACTGCAAACACTAGCAGACACAACACTGTCTGTTTTGACAGAGATTGTCATAAATGTTTTGCAAGCATGACATAATTCTACAGTCCTTTTATTTTGAATAATACATGGTTTCAAATAACCCATTTCAATTCAACGTGCCTAAGAAGATACATCAGCTCTATTTAGTTTGGATGATATTCAGATAGAAGGTTTTGGAATAAACGAGGTCCGACTGTATATGATCAATACAACTTTTCACATGGGTTGAATCGTCTGAAGCAATTCATGGATTATTACCAAGAATAATATTCCGGTTGTTGAATCATGAGAACCTCAGTTCACTTTTGTCAATCTTCTGTCAATGCAGCAGTCGCCAATATGTAATTTATAATTGTATATTTTTGTAAAAATGTGATTTGCAAATTTTACATTAGTGTGAAATTCACAGGTTGATGGTTAGAAGCAACATATATTGGAGCTGTGCCGCAACAAAACCTGTGCTAGTGACCACAAAGCCCATTTTCTGGTTTTTACATCATTTAACAGATATATTTTTCAACTTTCATTTCTCTCTGCAAATGAATTTTTTTTTATGCAATACTGATATATATTTCCATGTTCGTTAAATTCTATAAGTTACAATTAAGCCTCAATACATCTTCATACGAAGCATTTAGTTTGTGACATCAACATTTTGATAGTAGAATACTCGACACCCTTGATACAGTAAAATCTCACATAAAGACCACCTCAATAATAAGACCACCTTAATAATAAGACCACCTCAATAATAAGACCACCTCAATAATAAGACCACCTCAAAATAAAAAACACAATTTTCAAGTCCATTGTCACAGTGTTGCTCTTTATTCAACCACAATAATAAGACCAGTTTTCAAGGGTCCCATGGGTGGTCTTATTATTGAGGATGTACTGTATTTTAATCTTACCAGGGGTCTCATATGTCTCATATTGTCTGGGAGCAGGCTTCCTGTCTTCGTTCAAGGTTTTCTTCACAGAACCCATAAGTTCAAAAGATTTCCTAAGATCAGATAACTCTTCCTTCAACCTGATATTATCATCATGTAATTGATAGTTTCTCTCCCTAAGATTCCGGTTATCATCCTTCACTTGCTGTAGTTCTATACGTAGTCTGTAATCTGATGCTTCACTGTGACTTGATGGATTTTCTCGCAACCATTTTATCTGAAATCGAAAATTGTTAAACATTGAGTTCATGCAGTAACATCAACTCTGTGGTCGCACATTGATTCACTTTCAAGTACGAGTTTGAATCATTGTCTTAGTAATACAAGTCGATGCATATTGTATCTCAATGTAATATTCTAATATTGATTATATTAAATTAAAGCTTAAGTCATTTAGCACATATTGGTGATGCTGCCTCCTTTCAGGCTCTAAAAGTCTCAGAATGCAGCTTTGTTATTCATCTTTTTTTAGACTGTGCTTATATTTAATATAAACAACTTATCACATGCTGTGTATTTAGACTGCAGGTCTCCAAACTCAGAAGTTTACCTCAGACTCAGTAAAATGACAAATATCTCCCACACAAAATTACCTCAGCTTTAAGACTTCTGTTCTCATCCTCTGTATCTCGTGATCTGTCTGAATTCATTACTTTCAATGATTCGTTTTCTCCAGATAATTCCTTCATCTTCTTTTCAGCAGCACTAATTTCTTCAGATGCAGCTTCGTTTGCTTCTTGTAAGTCTTGTAGCTGACCAGTTAACTCATCTATAAACAAAAATAAACAAGATTAGCTCTACAACCAATGGAGATGGAAGTAAATAAATAAGAACTTATTACAGTAATCTCTGGGGGCTTATTGTACTTTTTGTTAACAGTACTTTAAGTGCTCCTTTGACCTAACTTGAGTGTTTCTGAGTTTCCAACTAGTACAAACATGTTCTTCTATAAGCAACTGATTATTAAATTGCATGATCTTTAAGAGGTGAATGAAAGACTTCAGTTGTATTATGATCATTATTATTTAAATCATCATGGAAAACATTGTCAAGGTTACATAATCATCAAAGACTCATCATCAATATGACCAGAGCTTTGATACAGTAATCTCTTCATACAGTGCTCTTATATTTATTTTCTATGCAAAGAAAGAATGTGAATTGTTTTAAAACATATCTTGAACTAGTGATTAAATAAATTCAATGTCTGTCAAAGTCAACTTAAAGAAGAAACTAAAGAAAGTGAGCTATACTCAGAGAATGGATACTGAACAACAGCCATTCAAATTCAATTCAAGCAATTCAAAGAACATACATTTTATTCAAATAAGCAAAATCATTCCAAGAATATCCAAGTTACGGAAACAGTGGGGTGAGAAAAATCAAGAGACCAGATACAAAAGTTTCAATTCAATGAAAAAAGTGAGAATGTAAAACATAGAAATGAGAAGCATTGTCCTGCCTACCTATTCTCCTTTGTAAAGCAGATCTACCATTTGGATCATAACTGTTCAAGCCAGGTTCTGATTTCTGGCGTAACTCATCGTGCAATCTTTGTATATCAGCTTTAAGTGCGTCCTTGTCTTCGTTAGCTTCACGAAGTTTCCTCTCCAACTAGCAACAGAAAATTGAATATTGAAATAAAATCCAAGACTTTTACAATCCATCACGACATAAAACACAGCAGTACCATGAACAATCCGAGAACTTGCACCCTGTATTCTACCGAGCAATGATTACAATGTTTACATCATGCTGAAGTATTCAACCAATGATAAGATCACATGTTCAAAGTTCATTTTGGTTTTCTGAGCATGTTGACTGCAATAAATCAAAATTCCAGTAAAACCACTGAAAACTGAATACAAGAGCATGTTTTTAAACACTGTGAATGGCATCGGAACATCTCCAGACTATTATTCATACATGTACAAACGTCTTGCTTGACATTTCAATTTACTTCCTCTACCCTCAAATTCTTGAGTGACCGATAATATATGATAGAAATATAATAATATTTGTTATTTCTATAGTAATAATTTGTTGATTATTCATCTGACAATCTCTTACCTCATTTACTTGTATTGCTGGTGATGCTCTAGCACGTTGACGGTCAAGGTCACCTTGTAACAGGGTGTTATTATCACGTAATTGTGAAACCTGATCTTTTAGTTCCATCGTTTCTAGTTCCTTCAATGTCAGCTGCTTCTTCACACTGGACAGAGTAATCTCCGAATCTTTAATTTGCTGAATAAATTTAAAGAATGTCAAAGAATGACCATCACAGCTGTATCGTAGTAAACACTGAATGTTGTAAACTTGAAGCAAAGTGCTTTGTATGAAGGCCGAACTTACTATCAATTTAAAACAAAGGCAGAAAAGTGTGAATTTCTACATTTGGGAGAAAAATTATAGGCATCACCAAATCAAAAGGAACATTGTACTAATTACTATGAACTAGCAATGACCAACATGACTAACCTAAGTTTGAGTGTTTTGCTGTTTTTTCTGAAGCATTTCAATTGATATTGAATGTAATGTCAGACTAGATAGAATAAGATAGTGGCAACTTAAGCTGTCCACGTTTTAGGATACTGATAAATGTTTACCTCTCTAAGTCTTGTTTCTGTATCATTGTCAGCATTTACTGGAGTAACAGTGCGGCTGCTAGCGTTAGACAATGGTGTTCTGGGTGGTGTTCGTCCAGTAAATAATGTACTTTTTGGAATAGGACCTACTGCTGGAACTCGTATATGGTTGTCGGGTGTCATGCTACGTTTATCAGGGGTATACCGTACTTGACTCCCTATTGCAGGTAGACTTGAAGCACTTCCTGTACGCGGCGCTGTGAACCCTGGACTGTCATTTGATTTATTGGACTTGTCAGATAAATTCTCATAATATTGTGTTAGTTCTTGTTCACTAGTTAAACTCTGAGGTCGTGAACTTGCGTTACTCGCAACACTAGATCGACCACTTTTGTCACTTCCAGCTTGACTGATGTTACTACCGTTTTCACTTCCACTTGCACGTCGTATTTCTTGAGAAGCATAAAGTTTTTCTTGACTGGCGAATAATGCACTGGAAATTAAATCTTTTTGTGGAGTCTGGCGCTGAGAGCTTGTGGTGGAACCTTGAGCAGAATTTCGACCAGATCCTCTGGAAGAATGGTTTGAAACATTTGGTGAGCCAGCCAAAAACTCACGTCTAATTGGTGAATGACGGTCTGATGGATTCAGTACATCACCAATCTGTTCTTGCAATCGTGGAGGAGTCCGTGGCCTTGATCCTGACATAGAACCTTCTCTAGAAGGTGGTGGAGTTTTCGTGTTATTCAGATCATTTTCAAGCATGTCGATCATACTACGTCTGCTGACAGAATTTTCAGACATGGCAGAACCAACTGACTCTGGTCTTGTAGGTGTAGAACCGGCATGGGATCCTTCTCGTTGTTCTGATGCTGGAGATGATCGTTCAAATTGATCGGCATTTCTACCCATTGCATCATTTATAAGGTCATCAATTACATGCCTACTTGTGGAGTTAGCAGAATGCACAGAGCCAACTGACTCAGGGCGGGTAGATTCTCTAACTTCTGAAGTGGTAGGGGTCTGTCTTGCTGAACTGTGAGCTGAACTATGTCTAGAATACACTGGACTTTCAGTGGAATAAATTGGACTTCTGGCATGACCATTACCTAGTACATCATCTATCACAGCAGGTGGACTGTTATATCCCCGAGATGTCTGTTCATTTTGTGCAGAAGTGACCGATGGAATGTTACCATTCTCAAAGAAGCCATCAATCAAAGGATCATATAATGCTGACACTTTTTGTGAGCTATTTTCTAACATTGCGGAATCATACATCTTTGGCACTGTGCTGTCACCATCTTGGTACTGCTTGTCACCATCTTCACCAACTGGTGTCCTTCTACCACCAATGTCAAGGTCGTCTTGTTTTAATGAAGAACTGTCACCGTTTAAAGCATTTTGATTCATCTGTGATCTTACAAGTTCCTCATATTTACTAGATAAGTTAATACTGGCCTCTGATTGCAGACTATCTGGTTGAGACGTTGTTTCTGCCATTCTGGCCCTGGACGCAGGATTACCAAAATTCAAGGACCTGGATGGTGAATATGTAAAATTCTGATTTCTCTGCTGATCTGCTTCTCCTTGCTTTCTTGAAATAAATTCTTCTGCCTTTGTTACACCAGGGCTTTTACCCTCATCTTCTAATATATCTGAAATAATGTATACAAAATTTTAAACAATGAGTAAACAGAAACTGAGCAGTAAAATCCAGAGAACAGTTAAATACAAGCATACATGTTCTATGTCAATTCACAGTTAACACCGCTTCAATGGAAACATTTTCACTTTACAAACACCACTACTAGTACAGGAAGTGCTTCAAGTCTACCTGCAATAGGGAGTCAAGTACGGTATACCCCTGATAAACGTAACATGACACCCGACAACCATATACGAGTTCCAGCAGTAAGGCACTAGGTATCTCTATGTGGATATTTAATTAACAGTAGTTTTACATTGTATGTCCAAATATGGTAATATTAGCAGTTCTGTTGAGAAACCAATTTGACAAAACTGTCTGCCATCTATACCAATGTGAGAGAGACAAATCATGGTGACAGCACTCTAATTCCATCAGGTTTTATCATTTGTGACATAGACAATATAAAACACATTTTGTTCACACCAATAAATTCCTGTTCAATTCAACAGATGCAAAACTCCTTACGATATGATAATCCTGCAAAAACCACTCTCTTCATTGCTATATGGAGGACCTAGGCCTTACTCCTAAACATTAAAATCATAACATCAGAATTCTTGTATCCAGGTATATTTCAATACCTTATTTAAAAACAACAATTTACCTAAAACAACTGTAAATACAATGAATGAAATGCGAATGCCACTTTAACTAAACTATTTAGTCAGCATAATCTTAAAGCTGTATAGAAGTAGTGTTTATTACACAAAAGGTGACATTGTTGTATTTTTCTTATCAATTATCTAATATCTTGTAGTAAACAAACAAACAAACAAAGGGAGATCTATTGTGGTATGTTTCAATGTGTTATTTCTGACTTATAGTAAAATAAAATGTGACCAATGAATCGGACAATTTACTTAAAATACTATAAAATTATTTGATTTGAAATTATACAACATAACAGTTCATAGGACAGGTACACTGTAGCTGTCTCTGATTATCAACTGATTTAAGGTCTTAAATGGGTTAAAACATACGGCAAATATTTGCAACATCATTTCATTTTTACAGGTGAAAATGTCTGAGAATCCCCATTGCCTCTGTTTAACAGCAGCTCTAGCTACAGGTTTGAATATGTTAAATTGTAAAAACAGTCTTATGAAAAATAACTACATGTACAGTAAATCCTCAATAATAAGACCACCCTTGGATCCCTGGAAAACTTGTCTTAATATTGAGATGGTCTTGATACTCAGAGGTTGAATATTTAAGAGCAAAAACAGTGAAAATGGAATTGAAAATTGTTTTCTTAATTTTGAGGTGGTCTTATCTTTGAGGTGGTCGTTATATTAGTCAGGTTTTACTGGAATTGTAAGATAATAAGAGAAAAAATAAACACTTGGAGTATCATTCTAAAGACAAAATACTGGAATAATGTCAATTACATGATACCATTTATTTAATCAAACCATAATGAACAAGGCATTTTGTTGACTAAAAATAAATGTACAGTACAATTTATATTAACCATTTACTGGACAAATCCAATCCATGTCTGATTCAAGTAACATTTTACCAATCATAAATCTTATACATCATAATTTGACCTGACAGCTTTAAGTAAACTACAACCAATTCTTGTATTAGTGAAATAGAATGTTAATTATAAGGTATAACAATTATAAGTGATTTAAGTCAAACATTTAGACAGAAAAAACATATAACACTCTGCCTGTATACAATGTACCATTGTTTCAATGAAAACAAAACTACTGTCATCATCTCATATACGCATGTACTTCACTATTCAACCCTTTTCATTCAATCAAACAGAAATATTTATGGGTTTTCATCAATAATTCAATCCCTAACATTAACTTATCAATAGATATATCATAACAAGTACAAAAGAAAACTCATGGAAAATCTTCCATATTTTGTTGGTATTTATCACACGCTATCAGTTACCATTTTACAGTTCAATACAACAAGGATGCATAACTGATAAGTCTTTATTTGTATCGCATACAAATTTATTCAAAGATTACCACCAAATATGGATTCATGTTAGAACTTGATTTCTGTATGTGAATAGCTTTGTAGGTATACCTGAATTGATTTCTGTGTATAGTTGGATTTCTGATATTTGATATTAAAACAGTTGCATTTTAAGAGTTAAATTTTCAATGGTTTTAACAACTACCGTATGTAATGTAATGAATAAAGTAAAAGAAATCTTTCATAAAGCATTATAATTGCATATCCACATTCCGTGGGAACATTTACCTTATGAAGTTTATTAATTATATATATTACCCTGAAGATGACCACTTTATCATCAAACATACAGTTAAAATCTTCCACAAAAGGCTATTTTATAGATCTGCTGTAACAGAATTGGAATCTGAATAGAATTATTATTTGCTGTTAACAGTCAGTATTAACAGTATCTGCAGCTCTTAGTACAGGTGACCTCTTAAACAATAGGTCAATTTGACCGTTAATTATACATGTACATGTAGTCAAACTTGTTGGTAAGAACAATCATTGTATCAGGCCCTAATACTACTAGCAATGTCAAAGGTCAAGTTCTGCTCTTCCATCAATTGATAATTGACCAAACAAGAGATTCAGAATTTCCCACCAGTGGCAAAATTGTTCTACTAAATACACTGACAACTGAAAGCAGAGGGGGAGGTCGAACATCACTGGATGTGCTAAATACGTTCACCTTGGAAGATCAGTTCCTATTAGTATGTCACCCTTTGATTGGTAAACCTGTACGCTGTGCTGTGGACCCCAACGGGTTAATTGTGTGCACAGTCATTAAAACAGGTTAGGGGGAAAGAGAGAATTGTCACTACAGGTTGGTCTGTAACCAAAGTTTGATGCAAACATGTGCACATTAAACTGTGGCTAATATTAGCCAGCATGACAACTTGCACACGATTTACAACCAAACACTTTCCAAATAGCTACAGTTGTCATAGGACTGGAGTAGTCTCCCTTATTTATCCAATAAAAAGTTAGTTTATTCTGTAAATACTACAATTTCTTCATGTAGAAAACAGATTACTAATGAATTTAAATGAGTCACTTACTTTTCTTCAAGTTGGCTTAAAAACAAAAAAATCATTCAAAACTTGTATTTCATAATCAGAAAAAAAATCAAACCTGATAAAACATTATTCCATTTTTCATTATTACCTTTTGTGTTTTATAATCCTCAATTAATTATTCTAAAATTTAACAAAAGCGCAACATTAATAATGTAAAACAAGTGCACTTTGTACAAATCAAATTACCACCATAAGCTATTTACCAGTTTAAAATTAAATCCAACTTCAACATTTTCTCTCCAGACCGAGTATAAATCCAGCAATTTGTATATCAATACCATATCAGGTATGTTTACACATCTAATACAAACTTGTATTTCACTGCTCTCAGACTTATACACTGAAAACCCAATCAACCGATAGCGATATCATTCTGCCTTATAAAGTATGTATTCAAGTTTTCCAATGCTTGATTTTACAAATCTACCTTTCACTTGCACCTAGCTATTGATCAAACCAATCAAATTCTAATTAAGAACTAATGACCTTGCATTGACAAGTTTGGGCAACAGTAGAGTTCAAAAACTTGAATGATAATTGTATGTACTGTGAAATTATATGAAATTTTAAATTTACCATTTCTCCCCTAGTGTGAACACCTTCAGTCAGGAATGCATCAGTGACATTAACTCACATTAACTCCATTTTATTTCTTGCAAGGCTGGATGTCTTATAATACACATACATGTACAACTAAATCAAACCTAGCATGAAAATCATTTGAATCTATAAAATTTAATGTTCACATACCAAAGTTTATGAAGTGATATAAAAATCCATAGATGTGACCTGAAGACCAATTATTCTACCATAAAGATAATGTCTAGTTTGTCAAAGCATTATATATATTGAAGAATTAACTAGGATTAACTTATACCAGGTTATGCATAATAAATGGACTTATTCCAGCTACAATTGTAGGTCAATATAATGATATACATGTATTTAGAGACTATATGACATATAGATTATGAAGGTTTATGTGTTATATATATATAGCTTGTGTGTACTGCAAATATGACTTTTGAGCATATAGCTTGTATGTAACTGCCAATATGACTTTTGTGCATATTTTATAAAAATCACAGAAATTAAGCATGTTGATCTATTGTCAAACATGTTCAAAATATTTTGTTTTTATTGAGAAAGAACTTACATGGTTATTCAAAATAATTTGAGTATACTGTTTTTGTGTATACTGATGTCCATTGATCAACATTTTGTAAAACATGTTTTCATTGGCTGACCACTTCAATGTTTGTCTACAGCTATTCTAATGTCATGCTAATTTGAATCAAAGAAACCCAGAATTGTCTCACATATTATACAGAGGAAGTGTTGTTGTGACATTCCGGTGATTTAAACCTGCAACCTCATAGATAGAGAGGCCAATAGGTCATACACTACACTAGCTGCTCCCCTAGTAATGTTACATAAATGTATCATACATGTATACACACTTTGATTTCTGATGTCTTCTGTATTGCCCGTAAATAGGTTTTCAGCCACAATTCCTGGCCATATTCTTTCGTTTTTCTTTTAATTTGCATACTCTAGGCATCAAGGGATCATCATACCTTTAATTTGTCCTTTATCAAATCACTCCATGCTTAGAGTACTTTCAGTACTTTGATTTTATTACACTCATTTAGGTGAAAAATCACATTCATAAATGGCAAATAACTGGGCACCAATTCAATCATTATGAATGAACATAATATATTCCATAAATTTTCTTAACAGATCAATGAGAACTTGAAATTGACAATTATTAAGTACTCAGGTATTAACAGTACAGTCTATAGGTAGATGAAATGTAAGTAGGTTCATATTTCAAACACAAGTGTTCAGACACTCAAAATAAACATGGCAACAGGTATTTCAGTGTTACTTATACCACAGGAGATTATCACAAGTTATCTCCCTTTATCCCTCTACAGTATACCGTATGTGCTATAGACTACATACATATACTAATTAAAGAGTGATAAAGGTAGAACACTCGAGAAGGGATAAAGAGAAAGAACTAATGACAATCCCCTGTGGTTTATACAGTAGAAATTGAATTTAGCATCCTGCTTTAAGAAGTTAAAAATTGTCTTTAAATATAGCTTGGCCTTTATTGCGAGCTGTTTTGAGACTATATTTTGCTTAGGATGGCATACTCATACATATGGCAATCTGAGAGATTTGGGTTCAAAACTCTAGAGAGGGAATTATAGAGCAACTTCTCCAGAGCAAACAACTTTTGGGTGATGCCAATTTTGGCTGTTGTTGAGAGGTTGCTGCTCTAGAGAGGTTAAATTGGTAGTAAAGTTTCAATACGGGAAAACAGGTTTTGTTATTGAATAGAGGGTGTTACTCGAGTGAGCCTTTCAAGAGAGGTGGCACTGGGCACTGTCTCATCATATTTTTGTGGTGATTTTACTGAAGATAGTACATCACATGTGATTTATGTAAAAAAAATGTCATTTGTTTCGTTACCACAAAGAAAATGGTAAATACCAGTTGGAATTAATCCAAGGAAAGATGGTTAGATCAACAGACCATCATAATGTATGACTGAAGTGCTATTGAATAATGGTATTAAACTATCCCCATCCAGCCAAAACATTGGAGGTCAGGTAGATATATATAACATGGGGTGAACACTACAAATATCATACTGTACACAGGATAAGCATCGTATACCTGTATACTTAAATTCATCTTATTGAATAAAAATATAGAATCTTAATGCATGCATGTATGAGCAAGCCATTTAATTAAATCTAAAATCAATAAAATGTAAATTTGATTTCTAAAATCGAAAAAATATAAATTTGATTGTATGAAATCTTTAAATTACATTACCCAATATTTGTAAATCACATTTAGAAGTGGTTATCAACAAGTGATAGCAAAAATGTCCATTTATGCCTTTTATCTATCATTTATTGATGACATATCAAGAATCAAGTATAAAAAATATATATAATTTACGATACAAAGATCATGATTCAAAATGAAGTTAAGAAGTGCGCACTTCAATATGTTTTTGTCATTTCCCTTGATTCAGTACATGGAATTGTAATTAAATAACTCAAACATTAGATTTCTGAGTTCACAATACAGAATAAATATACCTTAAAATACCATATTGATTAACACAGACAATTAATGAAATTGTAAATATGCTCCTGTATGTAAACACAACAGGTAATTAGTGCCATGTTTGCCATATGGGATTTACAACCTCTTCAGTAAGTGACGTCATTTCAGGTAAACGCAACATGTGATGTCACTATTTGCAAGCAGGAAACAATATTTACTCCATATGGTCACTTCGTATTCACATTGCCATATGTGGCAAATATTGCTTACTGTCAGTACATGGTGACGTCACATTTGACATTTTCTTGAAATGACGTCACTTAAAGAAGAGGTTGGTAATCGTACAGCGCGTTCATATTTTAAAGTCACGATAACGCTTTCATGCTATGTGTTGCCGTTAATGAAACAGCACTGTATATATCAATAACAAGAAATATCTTGAAAAAGGGTAAGATATGTTGTGAGTACTGCTGCGTCGAAAAATGATAGACAGTGACCTTGCAACAAATAAAGATAGAAGTATGGTACTGCATAAGAAACAACTATTCTTACTATCAGGGGTGTAGCTTAGCTGAAATTGATGTGTATGCCTATAGCTATAGGAAAGTGTAGGTGTCGGACACTGCATGCATGACACCGTAGTTATATAGTAGCTACCGACAATATTTATTATACAATGTCATGTCGTTGATAACAAATAAACTGACCAAGGAAGAAATAATAAATTGTTATGTGAATACAAAACGTAAAATTACAAGTAAACATGACATAAAATTACGTATCACCTTCCATGCAACTGAACACAGCTTGCGGCAAACAGGAACTTGAAAGTCGTTGCCATTTGTCTTTCATCTTGTAGACTTTCTTGTTCGCTGATACGGAACTGTTTGTTTGACCATTAATCGAAGGAAACGAGACATTGTCTGCAGCCCTGGCTTGAGCACAAAGTTTTTCAACAACTTCGGCAAGTTTAAATTTCTTTCCGCCTTTCATTGGTACAAAATTCATTGTTGTATTCAAATATTTATTTCAAGACATCAAAGTCACTAAACGTTGTTATTGTTCAATTAGATTACCTAATGAAGGCTAATAAAGCCAAAACACAGGGGATCATTAATTTGGAATGTTTTCATTATGACCTTATCAATTTATTCATTTCAGTGAGAAATACATTCTTATACTCATGAACAAATTGACTAGTTTCTAAATTCAGAGATTTTGTACTCACTTTAAACTTTTTCTTAATGTTAACTTTTTATGGGAAGTTTCCTAAAATTTCAGTTCTTGGAACCTTACAATCATATACAGTTATACAAAGGATTCACACATGATACAGTCAGGTTTATGTTCCACAAATGCCGTTAAGATTCTTTATAAACTTCCATCTGATTCAAAATACACAAATCACCATAAAAATACACAATGGCTTAGTTCAACATATCCAAAGTCCACTGTAAGAGCATGTACATTAGGTCGTTTTAGTAATTAAATGGTCCTCAGGTTGAGAATACAATTATTGTGAACATGATGTCTATTGGTCAATGTTTTCCAAAACACATTTTCATTGGCTGACCACTTCACAAAAACAAAAATGTTAACAATTATTTTCAAGGTAAATAAAAAGAACTCTTAATACACATAGATTCGCACACAAACACGTTCTAGTCTGTACTTCTTACCCCACACTTTTTAATGCTAGTTAACCTTATTCCATCCTGACATTTGAGCGTAAAGTTCATTTAAAATTGACTCGAAAAATATACTGGTTGGAAGAAAACAGATACAGAATTTATGAAATTAAAAACTTAAAAAGTAATCCAGTTAAAACATATGCCATAAGAAATGTACACAGTACACCGATGAATCCAAGATATTTCCACCAAATGCCTATTATTATGTGCACTGATATTGAATCCGTAATATTTTAATATTTCCATCAAATATCTGTTCATCACCCTAACGGAAATCTGGTAAATTGAGTTAGTATTTCACAATGTCCCCTATAGATTTTTGCAGTTCATTATTTTCCAGATCCCATTGGAACTGTAAACACTCGACTGTTGTATAGACAACAAACAAAATCAAATAGAAATCAAACACGGTAAACATACACCAGTTTTGTTCAAAGTTATCACAAACACCACATTTCAATTGCTAGACAAACAACAAGTGTTTCTGGAATCACAGTTCACATAATGGTAGTCATAGCAGAATGGATCTTTCACTTTTAGTCCAATAAAAATTATTTTAAAGGTTGATGCAGGTGCCTTCTAGTTCCGGACACGAGAGAATTTATGCCACAGACGGTTGCTCCAAAGCCTGCATTTATATTGTTTTGTTACATGTTTTCATTGGAAACAATTACTAAAGGTGAAATGCGATCAATTTTTATGTGAAGTATATTGAACTTAAGATAGAACAGTCCGGTTCTACAGTACTGGTGACAAGTAATTACAATCAATGATCAATCAGTGGTACAAGGAAACTATTCCTGGCATTTAATTACACAGGGAAATCAGGAGAGCACAATGTGCAACTTAAGGAACTATAATGTCTGTGCCAGGGATATTTTTTTTCGGCACAGCCGTACTAACATGGTTTTGCTATTTGCATAGCAGTGTTGTGTAAACCAATAAAATATTACATTAACCACCAAGGCAATTTCTCTGCAACCGAACAACCTTTGTAACCTTGACGCGGATAATTGGTTAACCTTTCGATATAGGGTACGTTACCTTACCAAAATCCACTGAATTTCAGTGAATTTACCGAAATCAATTTTGGATTTGGAGTGACCCACAATCGTAACATCTCAGCATTAAATGTATATGCTGCATAACAAATCTTAACCTTCACATTGGGCCGACCCTCTTTTTTCAAGATATTTCTTGTTTCCATTACTCTACACTCAAATCTCAGATTTCCACTCAAATCTCAAAGAAAGTGGAACCACTAAATTACTCTAACACTCAAACCTCCATGCTATTTGAAATATAACCAATAGTGTCGGTTGTGTAATGTTTACCATACCTGGGCCATATATTGCATACCATAAATATGATACATTATTAAGTATGCATGTAAGCTTGATGACAACCTCCCTGGAGTAGCCCTCTCTTAAACAACATTATCGATATTTCCACAGTAATCGTAACTATCAATTTAACCCTCCTTAAGCAACATACTCTTAACAACAGTCGGCATCCCCAAATGGTGTTCCTCTGGTGAGGTGGTGATGTATCTTTAATTTACATACAAGGACTAACATTTTATGCATTTGTGCAGCAAAAATCAAGTGTATTATTATAGACTGTGTTACATGCATAATGAAATCAATTTTTTTTGTTAAGTCAATCATTAATATATTGTTTACATGTTACTTAATAATTTCTTGATGTATCAAAATTTTGCCACAAAAATTGACAGCATTTCAAATGACTGGCAAGGGAACATCACATGGTCTTCTTATACTTCATGGTAACCATTGTAAAGCTATAAAACAGTAAAACTGCTATTATAAGACCACCCTTGGAACTCCTGAAAACGGGTCTTCTTATTGAGGTGGTTTTCTTATTGAGGTTGAATACAGAGCAAAACAGTGAACATGCACTTGAACATTGTGTTCTTAATTTCAAGGTGGTCCTATTCTTGAGGTGGTCTTTAAGTGAAGTTTTACTGTATATACTTGCAAAAAAGTACCATACCTTTTGTTCAATCTTTGAAGTACAAGAGTTCTTAATTCATTTTATTCATGTTCCTTTATTTATAGACTCAATCAGTCATTACAAATTTGTTCCAATCAATTATTGATGTAGATAATTGAAATACCTTGTAAAGTATCTATAACTGCTTGCTAGTTGAAAGTACATACACCTTTTTTATCATTGACATCATGAGAAAATCAATCAATGATCTCCACTATATATTCAACCATACATACAGTGTTTGTATACACATGCTGAGTGTTTATAAATATATTGAAACAAACAATGAAGGCAGCATAAACAGATCAGAATTTCCCATACAGACCTAGACAAGAGGAGGCACACACAGGTAGGAGACATGCAATCAAGAGGAGGCACACACAGGGAGGAGACATGCAATCGAGACCAAGATGATCAGGACGTAGAAGCTGAACTACACAACATCAACAAACACCAACAAATGAATACAAAACAACACAGGACTGTACAGTGTACAACACACTGCCGTCAGTGCAATGTGTGATTATACACAGTTCAATGGCAACATAGTCAATTCATATTAAGCACTCATAGCAGAGTGTGGAACTTAACTTTGACATTATTAGTCAAAAATGCAAATATTGTCTGACATCACAACCTACATGAGTATGTAAATATAAACTGATTGGTTATCAAATGCAGAGTTAACACTGGATCACGACTACTGTAACATGTTACAGATGTCCATAACACAAATAAGACCAACAATACAGGCTATTTATATGAGGACAATAAGCACGAGTCCATACTTTGTTTAACACAGCATTATTAAAATTTATTTTTTAATAAATACAGCAAAATTTCATAACCAAAAACATGTAAAACTGACCTCAGAACAATGTCCCTATACCTAAACTGAACCATTAAAAATAATGAAACACGACACTATCACTGGGTAATCTAACATCACCACAAAGCAACAGAAAGCACATGGTATTGTCGAAAAGGTATGATATGATATGTTTCTGAATATATGGAACACAAGAGCAAACCACCGACAAAATCTCAGAATGTACACTAAGTTAGTCATAACCAAGCATAATTATGCATATGATACAAGCACATTAAATGTTATGAGAAATAGGTAATACATTGTATATACGAATGTTCTGGTAACTTACCTTCCTTTAGGTAGAGATCCACTTCAAATGTGTAATGCTTGACGGTAATATCTTCCGCAGGGTAGAAAGTTCCATCCACTACTAGGTTCCCCACATACACACCCACAGGCACTTTTATCTCATCCGAATAGAAACATCTAGATGAATCACTCCATTCTAGTTTAATGGGTTCAATTTCCTGAAATTCAAAAGATTTTTGATGAGTTATTGATCTGATACTAACGTGTACACCAATGCAAAGTACAGTTGTAGTTTACAAGGATGACAGACTTTTTATGACAATGTATTGAATAAAAACACCTCATCACGTGTAGTTGCTGTCATCTTTATCATGACAACCACCGTCCAATAATCTGCATTCAAGATAGTTGATCTTATATCATGCCTTTAAATTGAAAGGATACTGTACATAACATATAGTACATTTTCGAGTTTTGTTGTAAAATACTGAATGATTCATTACTCCGACCTGGGGACTCCTCCCAGCTCAACTATGTCTTCAGCTCCATGCGGAATATGAACATTCGACGCTCACATTATAAGCAAAATCAGACGTATATAATTACCTTTTTATTAATCGTGACGAAAACTACACTTTTTGCCTGTGTTAGAATGTTTCTTTCCCATCTGTATTTACAAGAAGCATACAACAATGATGGAGATATGCTCCTTTCTGTTTCCTCTTCAGTCCCTGGCATGTTCAAATTGTCTATAGTAACACCTGAATCTACCTGATCAAATTTAGTCGGCGATTGTTTGGAATTTTTTGAAACGTTTATATCAATATCAACGGGAGTTATTGCAAGATTGCACGGTTGATATTCTGATGTTGTTGTCGAAGATCTACCAGAATCCTCCTCTTTATTAATGTTTTCTTTATTGGTCACTGATCCTTCAAAGTTTCCACGTTTTCCTTTTAAACACGTATAAAGAGCTGCTTTCAGTTCTTTAGCACGCTCAATATCGGCCTCTGATTCACTTAAATCAGCATCATATCCATTATCATTGTCAATGATTAATGGAGGATTTCTTTCATGCGTAGGTCCATTAATTTTACTTAGGTTTTCAACAACAGGTTTAGAAGGTTCAACCTTTTCTTCAGCATTAATTGTTATATCACTTTGAAAGTTTAGTGAATTGTTTTGACTAGCATCCTCTAAAGAACTTGTCACTTCATGTATAGTTTCTAGACCGTATTGGATATCGCTTTCGTCAACTGTGTAAGTACTTTCGATTTCGTTAGTGGGAATATCTTTCTCTCCAGTCAAAAGTGTTTCTTTTACATACTCTGTATCGGACACACTATGAAGATCAATTTCTTCAATGAGACTTTCATAGAAATTACTGCCCAGATCTTGGTCCACAGACAGTGCTGTTATTGAGCTTTCTGATGCTGTGTTTTCTGCTATTATATGAATTTCAGAGTTTGTATCTACATCACTACCTTCTGTGATAGTCCCTTCGTCTGTGTCTGAATTATTCACACAATTATCAATTTCTTGTAATTCTTCAATCCAGGTTTTCCCAGTCGGTTTCTCATTAAGTTTCTCTAGCTCCTCGTGTACACTATCATCAACATCGATGCTCCCTAATTTTAGTATCGAGTTTTCTTCCAAGTAAGATTTCTTTAGAAAGTGAACAGCAGATTTTTTAGGTATCAATACTTGACTTTGTAGTAAATTTTCTGATTCGTCTTTACAGTTTGCTTTCTCGTCAGTGTTACCCTCGCCTTGACATTGATCCTTGTGTTCTGTTAAAGTATTGTGAATCAAAGTAGAACACTCAAATGTTAAAGTTTTGTTATTCAAAGGATTTGCACCATCTGCATCAACCGTAATATCGTTGCTTGTTGTTTCGCTTATATCGTCAGTGGCGTCTGTGGAATATTTCGGCAAATCATGCTCTGTCAAAGGATCGTTCAGTTTTACAGCATTGTCACTATTACTGTCTATGTCTGTTGCAAGTTCCTTGCCGCTATCTTTATTCTGTACGTTTTCACTTACGCCACTTACATCGGTTTCAGAATCGTCTACAGAGGTGCCGTTATCATCATCGGGATTAGCCAAGGCATTTGCAGAATCTTCTACTAAACTCAACTGTCCTGCATCGGTTGCTGTACCTGAAATGGTATTTATTTTGTCAATTAAAGCAAATTAATCTACAAACCTGTATGTGTTATTGATTGTTTGTTGATAAAACCTCCATACGTATGTAGGTTACATTTTAATGTACAAACCCAATAATTTATGATTATGAATCTTCACTGAGAGAACGAAAGATTTATACGACGACTTTCGTGAAGTACCTAGTTAGTTCACGAGTGTTCTAAAGCGATATTCAGTGTTAGGTAAGTTGCAAAACTTAAGCGAATGAAGATATTAACATTCGAGTACTCCAACCTCGCAATATTTCATTTAGATCCCTTCTGCACTGTCACTTGGGAATGTATTATCAGTCCGTAAAACGTCTCGACAAGACGACGAGTATTTAATATAAGACATTAACAAACTTAGTATGGATGTTTTGCAGGTACGGTACGATCGTATGTAACTGTTAGGGAAAGAATGTTGTGATACCATTGACAATGCTCGCTGTATTCGTATGCATAACTATACAATGACTTTCTATTTTACTTACACTTACTCTGATAATTTTTTATCGCGTGTTTCTGTTTCTGATATGACTAAATTAGAAATTCACAATTCTAGCGAATCGTTTGATCTGCAATTAGATTATCAATTAACATTGTTATCAAGCCTAATTGAAAGTTAATCAGAATGTTCAATGTATCTGGAACTGTGCAATTAGGAACCGGTATGTGAAACAATCAGCAGTCGAAAAATAATAAACATTACAGTGCAACCTCTTGTGAGTAACCCTCTCTTGAGCAGCAACATCTCAACAACAGTCGTCGTGATTTGCATGTACAAAAGGTGTTGTTCTGGAGAGGTTGCATTGTAATATAAATTGCCATGATGGCAAATCCGTGATACAATGACATGGTTCTTCACAAATTAAGTAAAAGTTGTAAACATGATTGCAACAACTATATTACAACATTTATTTCTAGATTACACCATTATAACGTCGCGCAAACGAACACTGTTTCACTTTCCTATTCCTAATCAAACATGTAATAACAATGCGAGTTTTTTTCTTTCTTGACAATTCTAGTCACCACAATGTGGTTGCAACATTTTAGATCGATTATCGAATGAACTTGAAACCATGTATAACAATAAACAAGCGTACTTAATTTACTTTTATTCCATGTAAGAGCGATATCCATCCATGTCTTGATACAGAAACAATTCTTTAAACCATCTTATACTATCAACATTCTCTGTCGCACTCATAGGGTCATCTATAGATATGACTTTTTATTAAAGCAGGGTTCATTCACAGGGTATTAAATAATGGCAACATATGTGTGACAAACATGCTTCAATCTAATCTAACTCAAGTGGTCTTAGCATGTATAATATTGATTACAAAAACTAGGCCAAGAATAGCAAACAAAAATATGGTTACGCACATTATGAGAGGCGAAGCATTAAGTAAATAAATAACTTGTGTCGGTGTTTTCCCGTCTCATGCTGGGTTTAACCATTTCCATATCTTCCCGTCAACGTCACTCTAACTATGTTTGTATATAAATATTGACTATATTGAATTGACAATTGCACATCTAAGATTGACATCATCATTTAATAGAGAATGTTTAATTACAAACATGTATGATGTTGCCTATGGTGGCATATTTCTGCCACCAGTTAACTACTTAATTAACTGGATACTTATGTGGTTAACTAGATAAGTAACGTGATGAATTTTCATGCCAGATAAATATCTCAACACGAAAAATTGTCTGATAGTGACCATTATTCATATATTGAACATATTCTGACGGTGTGGATGTTGTTATCTTAATTAATATGCTAAACAGGTTTTGTTCCCAATGACTCAGATTTTTAAAATTAGATGTGTACGTATGTAAATCATTGATCACTTTGTCACGTGGAAATGCATGATATGTATCGCATACCCGCTCGTTCGTTGGTACAAGTAGACAGGAAATATTAAATGAAAATATAGTAACTGTATCAGAACAAATGAATATTTCATATAAAGTGGAATTAGTTATATTATTTTTTTAACCGTACGGTTATAATTGTCACGATGAAGTTGACAACCCAACATGTTTGTCAATGCTTGTTGATCAATCTGACATTGTCATGCTGTGGAAGATTCCAACATCAGAAAGTTTCTATAACCCTCACTGTATTACATAGACCAATTACAAAAAGGAAGCATAGTGGACGTGGGTTCGAATAACGCGTTTAATGGGTTTAACAGCGAACTTCACAAGCCCCGAATAAGGCGACATTACTGCTTAGTAACCAAGCATGATTTATATTTAAAGTGTAAGATTGTTTCACAATCGATGCAAAATTAATAGATTTAAACTACAAACAAATATGAACAAGTTAACATTCAATCTAACCTGTTTCATCCATCAATCGTTCTTAATTCCATCCGTTTGTGAACTAACAAACAAACTGATTATTGAAAACAAATTTGCGGGTTCTTAAAGCAATGAGATATTGAAAAGACAGCACATTATACATGACCTAACAAGCACAGTGTTTTATTGCAAGTCCTTATGTTTTTAGTAATAAAATTGTCAAAAGTTCATTCATGAATTGTACAATATAAAATCCTTTCTCAGTTTGTGTAAACATTCATAGAAATCACAAATTACTTTCCTTCATTTTAGATTAACCTCTTTCTCAATGAATAATAGATAGTGTGTGCGAAACATAAATCAAGTTGTTATTAGTGGTAAAAAGTCTATTATTCCTATTTCAATAAAAGTTGGCAGACATTTTAATTATTACCGACAAGTTCAATAAACAAGGTTTACTAATGAATATGAATGAAAGACAAAGCTTGTCGTCTGTGTGCTATCAGCATGCATACAGGTTTGTCAATTTTTTTCTAAAGAATGTTTACAGACGTGCTCTCAATCATTACAAAACAATATTTGTTGAAGTTCGATCTGCAGAATAATGGTTTAAAATTAGGTGTTTTAAATAACCGCACAGCTATGGAATTCATATTTAATTCACAAATTGTTTAAAATCTGCAAAACAAAAATATTTTTTCTCCAACCTTTAGATTCCGCCTGCGTCATTTTAATCCAATTTCCTTTGAAACTGCAAAATTCTCTTACAATATTTGTCGCCATAAATGAAACATTTCTCGACATTTCACGATACCAAATAATCTACCCACGCAGCAGACGACAGTTGGCGCCCAGGTCGTTCAGGGCCTTATTGACAATTATAGATCTCACGTTTTCATTAATTAGGGCTAATTATGTTGTGATCAATTATTCGTGAGACAATTACATAGTTTTGATTAATTTCCGATCGAAAAATACCATTGTCACCCAAAACTAGCATGAGATAACGTCGACCTGACCGGATATCAAACATACGTGTCCTTGAAACACAAATGTAGTTAATATTCATTGATTGTAACCGTTTCAGTTGAAAACTACAGTTATCAACCTATCAAGTATTTAGACCAAAGTTCAAAAATGTATAGTCTGGAATCCTATCTCTGGAGCAAAGAGTTTAATCAAACTTTACAGGAACGGAGGTGTTCTGGGTATAAAAATATGATTTTTGAATTACGACAATGTCTATTAACCGTCTCCCGTGGCCGAGTGGTTAAGGCATCAGCATTGAGAGGTCCGAATCCCTTTAGGGGTCCATTCTGATACGGCCGGTTGGTGAGCCGCAAGCTAGTTAAATAATGGTTAACCATGCGCCTACCTGACATGTGCCTGGCAAAAAGGAATAGGAATTGTGAAGTAAATGTGCTCAGAAGGTAGGTGTCTCATAAGTCAGAAATGACCAGCCCTTTAAATAGAGGTGACACTATAATAAATAAAAATTATATTTCCCGAGTGAAGGTCATATTGGGTCGGTCAAAAGCCCATCTGTCGACAATTGTCCACTGTTAAAGGTTTTCTATATTCCCAACGCCCCCGCCCACAACCGATGTGTCACATTAATAAAGGTATTAGTTTAAGACTAAGTTGAATAATGTGTTTAGAACAGCAGACCCGTAACAATATTCTGTAAGATATAACTGGGATCTGTCTCATTTCTCCTTGGACTTAAACATTACTCGACAACTACTGAATGTCATTCTAAATAGAAATGGAATATAGCTTTTGATGGCAACCGAGAAGTATAGAATGTCTTTACTCCAAACTGAATACATACGTAACATTAGTCATACCCCGTATCTGATTTCGCATTCAATATGTAGGTGGCAATTTGTCGCCTTGTTATACAAAGTTACGAGACTTTGTAATGATTTATGGCATTGGCCGATCAATAAATTCATATTGTATTGAACCGAAAATTAATTACGCTCACTATTACGTACTTTTAACACTACTATATCAACAATTCTTACATAATTGCATATGGTATTAATGGTTCAATCGAACATAACTTTATAGTACATAGTGGATATGGTTAGTTTTACAATAAAATTGAAACGTCTTACACAAATAAACGAATTAATTTCAGTTACCTAAATAAATACGGTATAGCAAGTTTAAATTGTGTAAAATAATCGTGTTTTTTTATTATAAATTTAGCAACAGTTTTACCTGATTATTTTGATGACTAAGATAATGCTCTCGTTGACTAAAGTAAGTCCGTTAAGGTATATAATAATGTTAGTTATCCACTGAAAACTGATAGCGGTAGAAGTCATAACAATGCACTTACTCTTTCAATTGTGAACTGTTCAGAAAAGCAAAGCATGACTACCGGTATTAAAGCAAGTGAAACGGACGCATTCCGCCGGAAAATAGACAACGCGGTTGAAAGATTTAATGATATTATTGTCTTTGACCATCGAACTGAAAGATGGCCATTCAAAGTGTAACGACAAGTATGAATGTATTAATGAGATTCTACAATACGAGGATTAAACAAACAAGAGACCTTTATTGGACCATTACTTTCTCTCTATGGACCATAAAATGAAACATAATGATGTTAAATCAATGACGAAAACACTAAAGCGTGAAGACTTCTGAAAGGCAGTATCAGGGCATTTCTGAGAACTGATAGTCAACTTCCCCAGAACGGTCCTCTATTGAGCAACAGCCTCTCTTCAACAATGATATCACTTTTCTTGTAGTAAATATTTACTGCCAATTTAACCTCTCTATAGATACAACCTCTAAAGTACAGCCAAATTTTGCATCTCACAAAGGGTGTTACTCTAGAGAGGTGCGATATATTCACAATATACAGATACGCTTACAACAGGTTCGAATATAGAGTCAGATTTGTCAATGTTATTTTCTATGAGCATGAAAAATGAATAGTATGTATCAGAACGTAAGTCATGCAAGACTACAAATAGCCACTAATATACCCAATTACATTATTAATGCATACATTTTCCATTTTGGGGTAAACTAGTTACTGATTACATTTATAGTATAGTGTGCCAATAGGCAAGTCATCAGAGTGCTCGGAGTTTCCGGATCAAGCCCAGTTTTACGCACTTAGAACCAGAACCAAATGATGTTACTGGTGCTCATAAACCACTGTGATGAGATGCATTATCCAAATTGAAACTTAATTCAAACATTACCAGGTATGTCTGTCTGGATATCGTATGCATGCACAGACAGACCTCGTTCATTCGAAGGTTGTCGAATAAACGAGGTCCGACTGTAGTTTACATTTAGTCATGTACAGCGCTTTAACAATAAAACTTGTTATGTTGATGCACGATTGATACAATGATGTCATGCTTGTGAGGAAATACCTATCGACTCAGCGGTCTGAGAGAAACATGACTGCTGTCTTGTGAGCAGGCATGTGTGGGACTCACGTAGGTTTGAACCCACAGCCCATAGGTTCATCAAACATTAAACATGTTTATAGTTCCGTATAACGGTGTTATTGGTAAATAGACAACATAGCAGCACAGCAGTTTCGGCAGGTAAATTGAAGAAATATATTCCTTAAACCCCCTCAAATGTAAGCATTCGTTATAATGAGTTAACGCACAAAATATCAATGAATGCGTATCTAGATGTAAGCACTTGCCAAACTTACGTGCAGAAAAGCACGCTGGTGTCTCTAGTAAAATGGTGTTACAAATTGCTAGATATTATAAACTAAACCATATGTATATACGATTAGTCCTGGTAGCACAGGGTACGAATATTCTCTCGCAATCGCACATGTGCGAAGTAGACAGTCCACGTTTTGCGACGACAAAACTACAATGTTATATCTATTACTTGATGACAATGCTATGCCGCTACCTGCAAACGATAACTAATTACATGTGTTTTTGAAACACTTACCGGACAAGTTCGCCGCCATCTGCATGCACGAGAGAATCGGTACCATCTTGATTTAGTAAAACATTATCCGAGGAAAATCACATGAATGTCAACATAACTTTCAATGATCAAAGCCATTAAACTACTGTCGTATTGGAAAATATCCTTTATGTGCATGGGGAAAACCATAACTGCCTGTGCATTAAAAAGTCTCTCCTTAGTTTGCTACAAAGGTTTAATCCAGTACAGAATTCGCGTTTAATGTTCTTAATATATCTGTAAAATCTATATAATCCCTTGTAAACAGTTTGAATTTCTCTCGATCACATGCAATATTTTTCTGATACTCAATCGAGGATAAAATTTTGAAAAAAATCGATCGCACAAAACGATACGGGAGAGTTTTGCCTTCAATTATAGTCTATTATTTACACACTGCTTTCCGATCATTACGCAAATAATTATATTTGTATTCAAACGCTTCTTCCATTTCGTAATGTTCAGTCAACAGAATAAAGGTTCGCATTGTCTGATTGGGTTTTAATTACTTGTTACGGTTATGTACCCCATTGTTGCCTATACTTGTTGGAACATTCCTTTTGAAGTTTTCATAGCCAATATGAATGCATTAAAATGAATGAAACCCATAAATCTTAGATTAAAAGCATATTTACTACCAATTCAACCATCTTGCGCTTTAATTTACACATATTGAAGTCGATTTCTGTACTGTGTGCATATGTTTTGTTATGACAATCATGCTCTGGTGCGTTTGAAGTTTTTTTAGTAGGCAACTTATTTATTTGCTACTGTTGAATTGTTCTATTGAACCATTCTTATTTTATAACAGTTTCCTTGGTTTCCAAATAGTAGTCGCGCCCAATTAATGGATATTAGATTTTGCGTGCGAGTCTCGTACATAACGGGATTTGAAGCCACGATATCCAGATCTGGAGTTCAAAGTTCTTGTCCGGGACCAGTGTGCCTTCCTAATTTGGAATCAAACAGCAAAAAACAGATCGCCGTGTAATATTAATTGCAATGAAGAATATTGACACATCTGAAAGCATATTTCAACTTGATTATAAATACTTCAATTATTGCATCTATCGTGTCACTAACAAGATGTGTTTCTCTGCCACATACGTAACTCGTGTGTTAGAGTGACAGCTTTTACTCGAGACAATAGGCCTACTTCTGACGATAAAGGCAGGTAACAATCGATAAAAAGATCGAAGATTTTATTCAAACACTAACCACAATGTACATACGCGTTTATCTGTCCCACACAACCATCGAGCAGATCCAAGGTTTAGTTTATAGTTGACAACTTGTGATAAGAGTTTGATAAATTGTGCAATATTGAATTATTGACTCACCATTTACCGATCCATACATTTATGTATGGAATATTTGTCATTGACACGTGTTGTCGTAAACATTATGATTTATTTAATGTTGTACCTTTTGGGTCTTGATATACAAAGAAAACATAATATGTGCTGCTATGGGATTTACAACCTCTTCTGTAAGTGACGTCGTTTCAAGAAAACGCAACATGTGATGTCACTATTTGCAAGCAGGAAACACTATTTACTCCATATGGTCACTTCGTTTTCATATTGCCATATGGGGCAAATATTGTTTATTGTCATTACATGGTGACGTCACATGCGACGTTTTCTTGAAATGACGTCACTTACAGAAGAGGTTGGAAATCGTACAGCGGCGCTCAGTCATTTCCTTTATTTCAATCTAGTTTTTGGAAGTCTAGATATTCTAAGTACTCTTTCAGATCTATGATAGATAAGGGCATAATGGGATAACGCTCGGTGAGTTTGGAGCCCAGTCTCAGAGTGGAATCTTGCTATTGATCAGTTGAAAACTGTGCTCAGAGCAAACCAAGTTTGAGGCTGGTCCAAAAACTAACAGTTTGAGTAGGTATGTGTTTCAAAGGTTTGCTTTTTATAATATTTGCATTTTGTTACAAATGTAGGGACTATCAATAGCTAAAGCAACAAGCAAAGTATTGTTGATATTTGAAAAAGGATTTTTGATATGACTCTTATTGATATGACCACTCACATAGCGTGAATAAAACATTTGTACATTGTAGTAATGTCAGGGTTACATAATTATTTACTCAGTTTTATTTCATCAGTTTAATGATGCCTTGGTATTGTTTGAGTCCAGGTCAGTCTGGAAAACTATACACACTACAATTAAGGCAAAATGATGTTGCGTTTTATTAATTTTACTGCATAATTTAAAACATCAAAAGGATCCGTAGAACATTTAGAATTAACGTATACATAGGTATATTAGCTGATTTTACATATTCAGTCTCACTCATAGATATTTCACAAGTTCTCTCCCTTTATTCCGTCTAGAGTTATCTTCCTTTATCCCTTCTTTAGTATGTGTACATGTATATATAGTACGTTGAGCTACTATATGTACATATACTAAAGAAGGATTAAAGGGAGAGAACTCGTGACATTCTACTGTGTTCTCACTTAGTACGGGATATTCTCATAACTCTCGCATTTATAGCTCAATATCTATCACTCTCTTACACTATCGGCTATCATTACATTTATGAGAGTGAGTGTAAGGAACGGTAACTCTGCAAAGGAGATTGAATATCTATAGGCTCAGCAAGAGATAAATAAGGGAAGCAACTCGTATACGCAAGTTTCTTCTCGAGTACTCTCCCTTGAGTGATATAATTTATTAACATCCCGCAAACATCGGTCTGTAATATTTATCAGTTGAAGCAATATAAACGTGGACTGGGGGGAGTTTACACAGACGTATTTCAAGAGGAAATAAACTCTTCTTTTTATCTTTAAGAACTAAAGTCAATACAGATAAACGTTATTTTGGAATAGTTCCCATATTTACAATAGATTATTTTTATGGTATTTTAATTTTCGGGTAAAGACTCGATCAATGATGTGTAAACATGGGAAGATTCAATATGCATGTAACAAGGAGGAACACCATTCTGTCATGCAGATTGATTGTGGGAAAACATACATGTAGTAATCACAGTAATGTATTCACATAGTATGAATAAGAAATCAGATGTTTATGAGGCTACACGAGGACATTGATCCCAGCTCAAATTAGTTTGACTCTTTCGTGCATTATTATCGCATCATGTTTTTACATGTATATAACAGGTGTAATCAATATACAATACAGCACGATACGTTTATTTCGGCATTAAACGCTTTACAACGTTTTTTGCCACACATGTAATCGTTATCAGAGGCATAGTAAGAATTTAAAAATGAAATTTGATGGTACAGTAATGCAATATTTTGCCATGTATATTTGGAGGCGTGTTGATTTTGAAGACAGGATATTATAAAAAACATATTAGAGTTGGCCAATGGCAATAACATCGGCTGAAATATTTAGTCTTAATTCTCTGAAAAAAGGACAAACAGAGAGGTAATGGAGAACCGAGAAACATACCTCCTACCGACCAATCCCAAACTTAATTGTGGGTCGGGATAACACACAAAAACATTAGTACGGATGGCCTGGCGTTGAATTATTCCGGCATCATCTCCTGTTCACTCATAAATCTATAATTCTCTTATAAATTTGTAAAAAATATTTTAACGAAATTAACAAAGTCAGGACACAACATTATTTATTACGTTTACCAAATATCGCGGATGTGTTAAAAATATTTGTTCATCAGTCTTTATTATATGTAAATAACACAAATGGTAGGCAGCTATAGAAATCATATCAATCATAACTTGCAATGTAATCAGGCCCAATATAGCGATTATATCCATTGTGTCCAAGTATGTAATCATTTGATTTTGAATGGATGTGTACATAGTTTAATGATTCACTTTGTCAGTATGTACTGATGTATGTTCTGACACTAAAATAAACAAAAATATAATACAATGAATATCATTTTGTAATCAGCTGTTCGTTGTATAATAAATTAAGGAAACAATACATGTTTAAATTAGTAATCAACTAATGAAAACCCAGGATAACTATGTTCTTCTTCCATTAGCTATGTGTTGTAAGAAGCATTGATGTTGAATAACAGTTTCTTAAATACTGTTGCTTGATTCCTATTTAATCTCGTACTTCTAATAATTATTTTTTATTTAACATAACTAAAAAAAACATTTTGTTGACCATCTTTGACCTTAGATTTATATTTGTATTTGAAAGTAAATGGTACAGTCGGACTTCGTTTATTCGACAACCTTCTATCCGAATACCTGGTATAATCCGAAATAAATCAGGTCCCGATGTATCTTCTAAATACGTTATTCGAAACCATAAATTATTCGAAATAAATATCAGGTCTTCCCGATGTATCTTCTAAATACGTTATTCGAAACCATAAATTATTCGAAATAAATATCAGGTCCCGATGTATCTTCTAAATACGTTATTCGAAACCATAAATTATTCGAAATAAAAATTTTGGACCCGATGAATTCGAATGAACGAGGTCAGTCCGACTGTATAATTATTTGTGTTCGTGTTGTGTATGTTCATGTAATTTTAATATATTTGGACTTATGATGTATGTTTATACATGATTTCAGTATAAGTGTGTTCATACTGTGTATTTGTACGTAGATGTAGACTATGTACATTGTACACGTCGTAATAAATGTTCTGTTCTGTTCTAATATATTATAATTTAAAGTTGCCAGAAAAAACCCACGATCATAGCCTTGTTTGTAGGTTATCAAGGCTAATTTTGTGGTTATCTGTATTGAAAGTCAGGTTGTAGTTAATGTACCTGAACTGATCAGTAACAAACAGCGCCCAGGTTTGTAAGCCAATTTTTATATTTCCCTAATCCGTCTGTCCACAAGTTTAATTGATTCACACAAGTGAGGGTATAGATTGAATAGAATCTTATGTTACATCTATAGTATTGATTGTACGTGTGTATACAAACAGGTATCATGTAGAATTTACATAAATGCATTATACAGTTGTTTGTGGGACTATTTATGAGCTTGTTACATTACCAAAATCATATTTTGGATTTAAGGCAAAGGTTTGCCTTTACCAATAATTTACTTAGTACATGTAGTGCAATTTAGAATTAAATACTTCCATAACAATCATAGATGACAGCTGATTAACAGACGAAGTTAAGCACACGACATCAAATTTGCGAACCATTTCGAGACTGAACATGTTAGGTAATCTTGCGATACGGTTGTTGTATAAAGTCCATACATGATTTTACGGTGGAACAAATCATAAACACCTAACCTTAGACGCCTGTCTACATTCTATCAGGATTAATTACTCGGCTTACCGGCTTAATAACATTTAAAATAACTTCTCTATAAGAACATTAACCAGATGTCCTTATTTGAATCCAGTCCAGGTTTCGGGTGAACAGTCTAATGGACGCATGAAGTTTAAATGTATACACGCACATACGTTTTCTCACGAAAAACCTACATACTTGCCAAGTATGTATCGTATATACATTTGAAATTGTTGAATGTTGGCTTGCAAATCTTTGAAATCCTGTTTCGTAATTGATACACATCAGAAAAAGGAATTTGTCTTGGTGCTATTATATGATGTACAGTCATAGCAAACAGTAAAATGTGATTGCAGAGAACACAGATGCACATTAAACAAATGAAAGTCCGGATATTTCATAACGTGACTGAGTATATAATATTAGTATTGGGATTGTAATAAATGCCAAAATACAGACTTAATTACTTCTTCAGTATGAAAGCCCTTGGTCACCATGTAATTCAAAGAGCTAAGTAACAAGTTAAAGTCCCTGAACGTGACTTGATTCAAGATTTATAAACTACATTACGAATTAGCATACTCTACAGAAACTAGGAAGTATCTCTGCCTAAAAAATTACAAAGGACATACACAGGCATCTCAAAAATAAATACGATAATAAACTATTCAACATTTGTACGAATCAGGTCGAATCGGATTAAGTTATTTTAGTAAGATTTGGCAACCGTGAGCCAAACGATGACATTTAGCAATAAATATTTAAATATCGACCATACAAGATAATTTAGACGAATGTCCACCATCTGCTACAGTGTAAAAACTAATAAGGTTGCATTACTTTACCTTTTTGTAACAGTTGGGACAATCAAAGATGAAAACCTATACCATAGGTATGTGTGAATATGGTGATTAACACACATGAAGACGAACGGAGACAAACTATTTTAACAAAGGACATACATGTTGTACCGTTATTATCACTTTGTGTGCCTTGCTACATAGTGTTGGAACAAGACAACAGTACTCAAATAGACGAGAGAGAATAAGTTGCTACAGGGAACGCCACATACATAAGACAGTGCCTCCCTACAGTCCTCCGGGAAAACAGTCCATAAAACATAAGGCCCTTGATGAGGTTAAAGGGTACATGCGTTAGGGAACAGAGGCGCGATGAATGGCCTGGCCGACTTTAAGGAATAACTAGGAGAATCAAAGAGGACAAATAGTGTGGGGGAGGGGAATTAATGGATGGAAAAGATCACAGGACAAGTCAAGACAGCTAGCAACAATAGGCTGTAACTGGGCGGAAAATAAAATGACCGGTATATAAAGTGAAAAAATTGCACAGTGGAAAGGGAAATATAACATACATTTAAAACACGAAAATTAATAATAACCATACCACGAATAACAGCCTTGGAACTGTCAATAAAAGTATGTTTTTGTGCACAACGAATCAAGTCATACCGATAGTTAACCGCCATAATGGAAATCGACAATTTCAACATTTACAGATAAACATAATCACTTACTTCAGTTTTTGAAGATGATAAAACTCCTCTAGTGTTTAATCCAAGCACTGAGATTTGATTAAAATAATGTAACGTAAACGATCCGGTATTTATATTAAATCACATGCTTCGAATGATCGCAATGCATGTACATACACCCAATCTGATACGTACTTAAATTGCTAGCGATCTTTTGCCACAACAAATACTTAAGTGTTAACACTATTAAAATCTTATGTATATACAAATATAAAGCGTATATCAAGTTCTTAAATTGGTTGAGTTTATCAGTAAGACGGTCATAATATAAATTGAACTATAAATGAATAAACTTGTGTACATATCGACGAAATGTTTGCTGGTCGAAATAATGAGTGCAGTTTAACAATGACTCGTTATAGCAAATTGGATTAAATCAAATGTTTGCTGGGTGAGTATAATCAATGTAAATCCACGCGGATCGCGATCAATAAAGTTTGAAAGCTACGAATAGTGTCCATTGTTCCCTGATATAAGTATAGGGAGATGATGATAAAGGTTCGGGCTGATATAATATGATCAGGTTTCACATCAATATAGGAACGTGTTTGTAGCTTCGTGCAAGGCATATACATTGAAACCTCCCCAAACCGTTTTTTTGCGGTCACTTTTTTTTTAAATAAAGACAGTCATGTTTGTTACTAACTGTGTTTCTTCTAAAATAAAAGAATATCATGTGGTTACCATGTAAAATTCAAAGATGTACAATTATTCAATGAAATAATGACTTGAGCCAAGGTAAGAGTATGAAATAGCGTCAAAATGACAAAACCCTCTACAAACCGGAAACCTCTGTAAACCGGAATTTTCAACTGGTTCCAGAGTCTGGTTTAGGGAGGTTCCACTGTACAGCAAAACCTCTTCTAAAGACCACCTCAAAATTAAGAACACAATGTTCAAGTCCATTTTCACTGTAGTGCTCTTTATTCAACCTCAATATTAAGACCATCTCAATAAGAAGACCAGTTTTCAAGGGTCCCAAGAGTGGTCTTATTATTGAGGTTTTACTGTATATCGCTCATTCTGTATCCAAACAATCGGTTTAAATGAAAGCATATGACAATTGGGCATCTTTGCATTAATTTTGTACTAAACTACAGCTGTATATCAAGATTAAAAAGCCGAGTGATTTGCCAAACCATCACATCACCAGCTTATGATACCTTCAAGGCTGGACATGTGCTACCACCTGGGATATTTCTGAACAGTACAAAATTTGACCTTGTAAGCGATGCAATTGCTCCTGTTTGCTCATATGTATGACATTGTTCAGGAGGGAGCGCAATACAGTATTAGACTAACATTACTCTTCTGTTCTGTATATTACCATAGTATGGCAAGAAATTTATAGAAATAGACATATATTGTACAATGTTTAGTTCTGGTAATGGTGCACTGTATCACTTCTGTGTGAAATATAATGTCACAAACATGTATCAATTGTATGCCTCATACTCTTCTTGCATTTCTTGTAAATGAAGCAAATACGAAAAGAATACCTGGTATCATCCAAAATAAATATCAGGTCCTGATGTATCTTTTTATGTATGGCTATTCGAATCCATGTGTTATTCGAAATAAAATTTTGGACCCGATGAATTCAACTAAACGAGGTCCGACTGTAGATACATTCAAAACTTACTTCGTGTCTGAGCAATAAACTTAAAACTATTCAAGGAAAAATGATATAATATTATACATATCTATAATGTTATATTATATCATTATTCCTTGAATAATTTTAGATTAATAGCTGAGACACGGAGTGAGTTTTGGATGTACATACAAATTACGAAACATACAGGAAGTGATATCACCATAAATTATGTCTCCCTTCCAGAATATGAAAAAACTCTTAACACAAATTGTCATAAGCATTAATACAATTTTAATACGATCATTATTTGTAAACAAAAAATATAACATATATGCATAAAATTATTGGAACAGAATCTTACATTTTAGCATATTCTATACATGTACTGATATTCAAGGGGAACTCTGCACCAAGTCTGTTATATTCTTAAGTAATAATTATATCTGGAGAGTATTGGGTCATAGATTTATTACACTAGTATATAATACATATATCCTTCACATAAGAACTGTATATCACACTTGTATATGTAAATAATTACATACAAAATATCATACATCACTTTATACCACAACAATCACCTAGCCTACAGGTGCAGCTATTCTGTCAATGTGAAGTTCAGAGGCTACAGTGACTGGACCATACTGTCGCAAAACTTTTAACATGAGATCAGCCTCAAGTTGGGGAAATTATGACAATATTTGAATACAGGATACCGCAAACTTAATTCACTGTTCTTGACAAGAATCATTTTTTACTCAGAAAAGTTTCTACCGCAGACAAACTTGATGCATGAGTTTTGTGGAATTTGACTGGACCACACTGGATTACCTAGTTACTAAAAGACAGCTGCTTAGCGACTAAAAGACTTAATTTAACTATTGTGTGCAAAGAGAATCTATCATACATTAATACAGACATTTTAGTGAAATATTTTACTGTAGATATACTTCTTAAACACTGCAGATTCATGGAATAAATACCTCAATGACAACTATAAATAGTGAAAGCCTAAAATCATTGTAGGATCAATGTATAACTTAACCAAGCACTATATACAGACAGAGGAACACACAACAGATCAGCAGTCATACATTGTGAGGAAAAGCAGATTCACAATTACACAAAGTCAAGTCTGGACATAGAAGAGATATCGTCGGCTTAATTCCAAAGGGACGCAAGTCATTTTTTGGCAATATTGAGTTTTTGGTATCGTTTTGTTCGTCTCTTTGAGCTCTAAATGATGGTGAGATTTGTTACCATGTAGAACTGTTCTAAATAGACTTAACTCCAATTCCACAAACACGTAAGAATAAAAAGTTTTTGACTCTTCAATCTTTAAACGTTCATTTCTTAAAACTAATAAAATGCTACTTAAGTCAGTGTAGAATTAAGGCGACGTTATGCTTAATATTCTTAACAACTTAATATCTCTTCCAATGCATATTTCAACAGGCATTGACAGCAACAGATCTTGAATACAACACTCTATAATTTCAGAGTTAAAAGTGAAGCATAAATTATTTTAAAAGGCCGAAAGACAAGGTTCCCTTTCACATCTTCACATGTGCTAACAAAATTTGCGAGTAATTGCTGCATCTATCACAATAGAATTCAGACCAGAGAAATATGATGAAAACAGAAAAGATATGTTAAGTATTTATATATTAAACAGTACAACCAAAGTATGACCAAATAACATATGTTTACACAGAACTGAATACAATATGATTTGTAAAGTTATACAAGACATACAGATACATCAAAATATATCACAAAGTATGTTTTTATCATGTAGAAGACTATAGGAACAAGATACATAAACTTTTGTTATACAAATACAAGAATATCATTACTAGATACAAAAAATGCCACCAATCCAAGGGGAGTAACTCATATTAAAACAGAACATCCAAGGGAGGTTACTTGTATTTAAAAATATTATCATCCGAAATATCAGCAAACTAATGCATTTTTAGAAAAACAAGACTTTTAATATATGAAGTAAACCTATGAATTATGAGATAACCTGGTAAACTTATACCAAGGGATATAACTAGGTAATTAACTTCAAGAAAAAAAACATGTTTTTTTACTAAATTTGATATACAACACAGAAGTAACGATAGTGTTTCTACACACTCAGTACAATGTTAATGGGGGGGGGGGCACAGACACAGAGTTCAATGGTTTCCTCTACATGATTTTAGGTTTTATCGTACTAAACAGAGATATTATATGGATAGAAATTACCTATATTTTAGGACTGCAATAGCATACAGACTATTTGAAGGTATATGAATACTGTATGTGTTAGAAAACACTATAACAGTAATTACACATTACACAGCTTACTGAATCACTGTTCTATATCACACAGCAGTATTTAGAATACCTGATCTATATAAAAAATAAGCAATTAAAAATGTTCATAGATTCAGAGAGCTACATACAGAAACTGTACAATATTGTGACAAAATTGTGACATAATTTCTAATGACACTTGTATGTTAGTTCTCTTAATTTCAAAATACAATGTACATAATTATACACTATAACAGTAGAAAATCATGGCACAGAATGGCATTCCACACAATATACTAAAATACTATGGTGCAGACTTTACTTCAATCATCAAGAAAAATAATTTGGTTAATATTTTTTTTATGACTTTGTGTTTTTGTATTTACGAGTATACTTGATAACATTATAAGTGAATATTGCATGCATACTACAGTATCAGTTGTTTCCTATGTCTTAATGTCTATCACAAAGGACCTGCAGGGTTGAGTGTTTGAGGACTCACACTTCAAATCACTTGGCTCTAACTGCTGCGGCTTCGAATCCCACCTGCGATATTAGTGAGAAAGCCATCCAGTTTGGTGGTTCTACCAATGTGTCCATCTGGGGTCTATCCTCTACCCAAATAGCCGTAATAGTCACATGGCCCTTGCCTTTATGTGATTTCATAACTTGCCCCATTTCAATAAAAATAATGAAGTCTATTTTTGACATTTAGTGCAGCAGTAAAATGCAAGGAAACACAAGCTGGACATATTAAATACACTTCCAACTGTTTCTATTGAACTCTAAATGTTAACAAGAACCAAATTATCATATTTCTAACATTTCTAAGTTTGAATGACTGATGTTCACTGAACAAAATAAACTAAAGATCACGTCAGCAGAAGTATCAAGTTTGCTTAAATTCATTTCATAAGTATTGATAAGCCCACATACATACTATTTCTTGTATCTCATAACAATGAAGGTTGGTCCACCATGTGTGAATCTTTTGCAACCATTCTATTCACAGTTGAAATAATGCCACAATAACCAGTGTAAGCACACAATCTCATATAATGTTATGTAAACCAGTCTATGCAGATCAACCTTGTTAATATGTAGCAACCAGTCACAGCTGCATAACAATCAGCTTAAGATTTTCAATGATACAAATGTACCTTTAATTTGTACAAGTTTCATTAAGCAATAAATAACTCATTTGAGCAGTCAATTAAACTTTACAGTTAATTTGCAGTCTAACTATTATTTCTGGCATAAAATTGAGTAAGAAATACTGACTACCATTTAGACAGAAACATGGTTTGCCACACAAAAATATTTACCTTTATCATTATTCAAAGTAAACATCAACATATCAGTTGCACATCTAAATATCAAGCTCAGCACTAAACTTAGAACCAAATAAATACTTTACAAGTTTAAATATGTAGCACTATTGCGATCAAACAGTTTTACAGTTTACAATAATTTCCTACGGTATACAACAGCATAATGCCAACAGAAGTATGACTGCTAGAGAAACAGATACAGGTAAGACATGGCTATAACAAAGGTAATACTCAATACATAATGTGATGAGAAGTTTTAAATATTTGTTATAAAATTTGAAGTAGCAGTTTTATGATATAAATGGTCAGACATTATCCTGTTTTGGTTTAGTTAAGAATATGCAACAAATCTGACATATTTATGATTTCTAAATACAATGACAGAAGCCATAAATAATGATTTTTATACATAAAATAAGTTCTATTATTCCAGGAAGGACATTTAGCAAGAACGTTGGCCAGTATAAGAAAGTTAACAACAGATAACAATGGGGAAATATGAACATGTCTGAGCCCGTAACTCAATAGATTATTATACCGCTTATAAATATTCCATTAATTATACCTCATAGAGATTTAAGTATACAAAAATATATTACATAGAAATAGAAAATGCCTTAGAGCCTAACAGAAGCAAGTTGTCTATTGACAATTTCTAAAAACAAAAATACCAAAATCTCATACCCACACGCACATCTTACTGAAGCCAATTTGTTCACAGTTCTGTCAATACATTACAACACTGATTTTAATGGTAAGATAAAACAAGATTAGTTTCCATAGGTAATACTAACATATTAACTGCTGTTACACTTAAAAACAACTTACATAAACTCTTACTTAAATGAAAACATGCAAATATTTTCTGAGTAATTGAAAGAAAAAACAAAGATATATTGCAATCGACCCAATGAATAAAGTACAGCTTCTGTGTTCCCATGTTTCCACAAAGTCAAATGTAATGGACAGTTATTAATATTGAATAAAGCGTTGATATAAATAACACATTTGAACTTTGCCAATGGTCCAAGGTTATAAATCCAGTTAGCAGACCAGTCTTGAATGCAGCCTTGCCATTGGTCAAATTTAAGGCAGCAATCAGAAACAACCAATCAGATGCTTGATTTTTTAGACTGGTCTCCAAACCTGGATTTATACCCTCAGACCCATTTTTCTGTTATATGTCATAATTTGGAGAAATGTTTTGCAACAGAAAATTCCATTTGCAGAAATATCCATGACTATACATACATATTCAACATAAGATGTTAAGGTTAAACAAAGTTCAGCTAAGATAATCTGCAGTAAAATGTACCAATAATCCAACAATAGTAAGAACTTTTTTATTAAGACTCCAAGGGAATCCAAAATACATCCACAATAGTTTTTCAGGTTATCAAAAATTGACTTATACGTTACACATAACACATACAAGGAAGCCAAACAATCACTAGAAAATAGAATTAAAGCACCACTTTCACTACTTGCTTACAATAAAACGCCACTGATATTTCAGGTAAAAAAGATCATTCATTTCCATGGTAACACAGAAGCTCTACTCATACAGTAGCTATAAATAACCGGAAAGAGCAAACACAGCACAGGTATCTCGTGCGTTAGCTCGAAAATGGTCGCAAGTGTTCTAACTGAATCTCCAAAGCAATCCTCTGTTCCATGACTTCTTGTAGTTCTTGGTTTAATTCTGAATTTAATCTTGACAGTGTAGAGTTTCTTTCTTTGTGTGTGCGTATAGCCATTTGAAGTTCTTTCTTATCTCGACTTGCTTGTCTGTAACATAATTACAATGTCTGAGATTCTATACAATCAAAAATGCGTTCATGTCCTTCAAAAAATTAATGAAATCTTAAATTCGATACATATGACAGAGGACATATGCAGCAATTTTTTTTTTAAATTCAATGCAAAATACTTTCTACTCCTGCCTTGATCAGCATATAGGGTTTATTTGATTTTTCAATTGAACATTTCATGAACAGAACTAGGGCATTTTTCAGCTATAAAACACTGTACTTTCTCTTAAAACAAAAATGTCAACTTCTGAACAAAAAGATGACAAACCAACAGCATGGGCATTGTGATACTCTTAACGTTGCAATATGTAATAGTTCTTCTAAAATGAGTAAATCTGAAAAAATTATTCACTTAACAAATGATACAGTCAGAACTTGTTCGTTCGAATTCATCGGGTCCGAAATTTTATTTTGAATAATACATGTTTGCGAATAGCCCATTTCAATTTGACGTGCCTAAGAACATTGGGACCTGATATTTATTTCAGATGAAACAAAGTACTCGGAGAGAAGGATATGGAATAAACGAGATCCATTTGTACATGAAAAAATCAATGGCACAATATAAGGTATATTAAGGTTTACCTTTGGGCAGCAAGTGCAAATTCAGCTTGTCTTTCGGCAGATCCATCAACAAAGTCATCTCCAAGGAGATCCCATGCAACAGCAGTCTGGTAATACAGTAAAACCTCACTTTAAGATCACTTCAATAATAAGAGCACCTCAATAATAAGAGCACCTCAATAATAAGAGCACTTCAATAATAAGAGCACCTCAATAATAAGAGCACTTCAATAATATGAGCACCTCAATAATAAGAGCACCTCAATGGTAAGAGCACCTCAATAATAAGAGCACTTCAATAATATGAGCACCTCAATAATATGAGCACCTCAATGGTAAGAGCACCTCAATAATAAGAGCACTTCAATAATATGAGCACCTCAATAATAAGAGCACTTCAATAATATGAGCACCTCAATAATAAGAGCACTTCAATAATATGAGCACCTCAATAATAAGAGCACCTCAATAATATGAGCACCTCAATAATAAGAGCACCTCAATGGTAAGAGCACCTCAATAATAAGAGCACTTCAATAATATGAGCACCTCAATAATATGAGCACCTCAATGGTAAGAGCACCTCAATAATAAGAGCACTTCAATAATATGAGCACCTCAATAATAAGAGCACTTCAATAATATGAGCACCTCAATAATAAGAGCACTTCAATAATATGAGCACCTCAATAATAAGAGCACTTCAATAATATGAGCACCTCAATAATAAGAGCACCTCAATAATAAGAGCACCTCAATGGTAAGAGCACCTCAATAATAAGAGCACCTCATAACTAAGAATACAATTTTCAAGTCCATTTTCACTGTTTTGTTTTTAATCATCCTTAATACTCTGACCACCTCACTAATTAAGACCAGTTTTCAAAGGTACCTAGGGTGGTTATTATTGAGGTTTACTGTATATATTACATGCTATACAAGTTCATAAACTGGGTTATCTACAACTTATTTTAGACACCGTGCCATTTTTTATACAGAGAGAGAATGAAAGGACGAAAAGAGAAAAGTGTCAGGTAAACCCTTTATTTTACTATTAAAATCAACCTGAGATGTGAATGTGTTCTTACTTACTCATACACAGTGTATACAACTTATATACAGTATTACACAACTGAATCCAGATATGAGGGATAAAATTCAACTTTAATGCTTAAGTTTATAGCTGATTTTATGTTACAGCAAAACTGTTAACGAAATTTTGCCACGGAGTATTTATGTGGTTGCAATCTGAGCATACCAAGTTCAAAAAGAACATCCATAGAAGGAGGGTAATAGTAATAGTATGGTTTCACTATGACGTAATACAGGAGTCTATAACAATGCTGTTGGAAAAAAGTTGCGGTCCTTCATTGCAATTTTAAAGAAATTTGCCATAAACAGGAGTCACAGGGAAAAAGTTCAAAAAGCATAATTGGAGTCTAGTGAGAACACTGCACCATTACAGCGCTGTATTGTCAGAGCTTTAGATAGATTCATATATGTCGCAAGTGAGAGGATTGAATTTTTCAAAACCTTAAAATTTTCATTTTTTTTATGACACAATCTGTTTATATATTTGTGTGTATCAGAATACATCTTTCTCACATCTACAATATTTTAACTTGTTCTGAATTGTCGGCCATTTTGATAGGCAAATTTCCTTTAAGTTTATGGGGAAATATAATGTAAACGATGACAAACTAATCTGATATATAGAAACAACTTATTCATAATGCTCATGTGGGCAGTTGGCTCAGTAAATTGAAGAAAAGTGGTTGTCAATGCAAATTATCTTGGTATTTTCTCAATTATTACATATTTGGAAATTACTCCTATAAGGGCTTATCAGATTTGCCTATCAAAATGGCCAAGCCTTAAGAAAAAGGGAGGTAAATATTGTAGGGGTTGGAAATATGTATAGTCAGTTTGCTGAAGTCTGTAGATACATACAACTAGCAGAATGTTCATACCTTCTTAGATTCATTCTCCGTACGTTCCAATAAACCACCAGACTGAAATAGTTAAAACACATGTACATTCATACAACTTGTCCATCAATCAGTACAAGATGTCAAGTGTTAAGGTATGAGTGAGAATCTGAGATTTCTATGAAAGTATTGAGTACTGGGCACTGAGCAATGGTTTAATCAATCCTTTGATTTGACTCCTCGATTTATACTCAAACCTCAAAGAAAGGCGAAGGTGATCACAAACAGCAGAGTAAATGTAGAACACTGAGTAATTTATACTTCAATATAAAATTGTACATGTCTGATCATCTAATATCATAAAACAGACAATCCTTTTCTAAACCATACATAATACGGGCATGAGAATGGATTTGTTTTCAATCAGCTGGACTTTTCATAGAGGGGATCCAAGAGACAGAATTAGGGCCTTTGTTGGTTCCAGGGTGGGAATCATTTGGGGGTTGAAACAACCCAAAAATGCAAATAATACATGCACAAAATCCAACTGATATACCTGTCTATAGTCAAGCGATTGAGTACGACGATGTCGCTCCATGTCGTCGGTATCAACTGTGGTCGATGCAGTAGAACCAGGAATGATATTCAACACTTCCTGTGACTGTATTGGTTCAAAGTGTTTGATTTGTGAAATCTTTTTAACACTTCCAGGAGGCTGAATAAGCAATAAAATTAAATTATTTTAAAATCTTACATAATTTAAAATTATTTTACACAATAATGAATTGTACACAGTTTCTAATAGGTAGTTTTAAAACTAACCCAGATTATCATAATGAACTAATATTTCATAACTAAGTTTGACATATCGGTGTCTCGACATTTTCAAAAGACGAAGTCAGTACTTTATCCACTATTTGGAAACCTTCCTAAATCCCCTAGAATAGCATCATTACAAGATATACAATGTGCATTAAGAAAACATGTACATGTTCAATATAAGCAACATTGTCAATGCCCATAATTCTGACCCTGTGAGCCATAAAGCAATATAAGGTAAATTATAGCATCAAATATCTTGAAAATGTTTGATAAGGTATACAGGTAAATTATAGCATCAAATATCTTGAAAATGTTTGATAAGGTATACAGGTCAAAGAGACTCATCAACACTTTCTTAGCTTTGACAGACATAGCATTGGTCATTTTATAAAAATACTATTTGTAAACAATATACCAACCTAGGTAAAACCATTACAACCACTTTTCTACAGTAAATGTTGTTACAAGTCCCCTTATATGCTCGTGATAATGTGCCACCTCGTTTAAAAACATTATTTTTGTTTTATTAACAATTTATTATGACCAATAATAATATTCATAAGCCCGCAACAAACACTCTAGGCTTTTAGAGAATACTTCATCTATGAACATTAGTTCAAACAATACTTACTTCTTGTGCAAATCTAGGAGGAACAGCTGGTGGTGCTGAAATTTAAATAAAAACGTGGATGATAATTTTCTTTCTTTTTTGGTAAAATGCTATACTAACTTCATGTGTTCCAACAGGCCATATTTACCAAGTCAAGGGCCACAGCTCTGCTCTTACTTAATGAATTATAAGCTGAAACCCTGGAAGAACCAGATGCACAACTTCTGTAGGTGATAAATAGTCTTATAAAGTACTGCTACTCTACGTTATTCACCTTTTTAGAGAGCGTGAACTTCAAACCAACCAACTGACCAGTTCCTCATTTTAATGTGGGAGATCTATACCAGCAGCTCATGTGTCTAACTACATGTATCAGCTTTTCTTGTACCACTAGTGTAGGTAACATTTTCATTAAATTAGATGTGTCCATAGGATACAATGCACCTGCTACGGGTTTTTCAAGCATTATGAAAGCAATTTTTTAGTATAAAAAGGGCTATAACTCCTCCAAAGAAGGGTGGATTGTAACCAAAATTGAACTTGATCTTTATTTTTAGCTTAAAAAAATATGTTTGTTTCAGGTTTGATGCCCAAAAAATAGGGTAGGTATGTCGGACATTTTTTTTTGAGATTTAAACGAAACAAATTAAACATAGATTTAAATGAATATATGTAAAAAAACAAATCCCCTTGCCCTTTTTACATGGATAATGTTTAATCAAGGTGAATATAATGGAAAACTCGCAAAGCGTCTAATAACTGGGCAGAAATATGAACCTAAAGAAAAATTCACACAAAGAAATTTTACAAAAAAGAAAAACAATTCTAGGGCCGGGGCAATAAAATAGGTTATATCAGGAAACCTGAAACAAACATATTTATTTTTATGCCTCATTATCCTGAGCTTATGTGCCTAATATGTATTGAATCAATCCACCTTTTCAAACACTATTTTTCTCACGGACAGACGGTAAAACTTCTTGCCTAAAGTGATAAAACTAAAAAGATAAACTTTAATAAAAAATATTAAATAAGAAGTAAATTGATAAATTACAAACCTTTGTAGTCAACTGACATACTACGGTTGTGTGGTCCAGGTCTAGGGGGAGGAGCTGGCGGTTCCTGGCCCGCATCAATACTGTGACTGGAGTTTAATTGTCGATCTATAGGATCTGTTTGACTAGAAAGGGGTCCCGGGGGCAAGATGTGACCCGGCATAGCACCTGGAACTAATATCATCCAACCTTGGTTAGTCATATGGTAACTATGAGGTTCTTTCAACATAATGAATTGGTACAAAGAAAACACTACACTAGAAAATAACTTACTAAATCTTGGCCATTCAGTACAATTCATTGATAGCACTTTATGGGGTAAATGATAAGTATGCAGTTTTTACGGAAAATATTTTGCAAATAACCTAGGTAACATCATCTTTTCTTGGACAATACATGTAGTAAGTTTCTGAAAAATGATCTTTTATGGAGGTGACTTTCAATGTATGTCATGAAGACTTGGCTGATTTGATTTATGTTCATGATAATAATGTTTGTTTATGATAATTATGGTAACTTAAATTCTGAATGGCAATATAAGCTTTACATACAATGCAGATACTTATCCCAGAGCAATTAATATAACCACTCACTAACACAATATATGAATTCTATGTAGGATTGCTGAATGTAAGTTTAATTCACTGATAGCCCATATACCAACAACAATTAAATGCAGATGTTATAAAGTTAGATGTATTTGCTCAAACTTTATTTTTCCCTGATGTTCAGACACTAGCTGTTTTTATGACAGAAACATAACATAAACATATGAGCGCTGCTATGGGATTAACAACCTTTTCTGTAAGTGACGTCATTTCAAGAAAACGCAACATGTGATGTCACTATTTGCAAGTAGGAAACAACATTTACTCCATATGGTCACTTCCTTTTCATATAATATGGGGCATGTATTGCTTACTGTCAGTACATGGTGACGTCACATGTGACGTTAACCGGAAATGACGTCACTTAAAGAAGAGGTTGGAAATTGTACAGCTGCGCTCATTTATTATAACTGTGACTGTTGATAATAACATTATGGCAGAAATAAACAAGGGCTAGCATTTCATACTATAAGTTAATAATTTGAATCATTTGGCCTTGATTTATATAGCACTTCTTACTACTTGCATTCAGAGGAAGTATGTATCTGCTATCACCTCAGTAGGTCAACACTATCCATAAGATAAGTGCTAAATTATTTTGAAAGATAATTCATAGCTTTCTGAACTTTACTGTCGAAACATTATGAAAAAGTTTCAACAGTGCCTCAGGCTTTCATCCATATTCACTAAAAATATTCTCTATTCAATTCATGCATAAAAAACAAACAAAAATAGCATGCGCTAAAATACGAACCACAAGCATAACAAGAATGAACAAGATTCCATTACCAGGAAGGACTAAAACTTACAGTGAAAATAAACACATGCAGATTATTGCGCAATAAGGTAACATGCTGGAAATTTCAGGGATTTATTTGAAGTGACAAGCAATTGTTCATAAATATAGAAGAATAAAGGCCATGTTGTTGTAGATGCTTCATTAATTCTATAATACAATAGAACTTAATACTTTTTCTACCCTATGTTGAGTACTTTTACATTGGATTTGTTATATTTGACTTTGAGCCGTATCGGAGTGAACAAACTTAAAGCATATTGAAAGGCTAAATGCAATTAATGCATTTCAGCCACAGCAACATTAACTTAGGACTACAATTTGGATTATTGTGTGAACAGTCGAACACCAGGTAAAATTTTAGATCACCTGGACAGAATTACTGAGGAAAACGGTCCAATGAAATCTGTTGGAAAACAAATTTGTCTGGGTAACAAATAACATAAACTGTCTAGAGTTTGGGGTATGGAAGAGAAAGTTGTTTTATAAGCTTAACATACAAGGGACGTGGAGCAGCAGATTGTGACTTCACACACTTCCTTCAATTTCACAAATATTTTTTGTACATCAAGAAAACAAACATTCATTTTAACTTGTCAGTAAAAACCCAATAAATTCCGTTTCTTAGAAAACATGATTTCATGAGCTTAAAAATGTCTGCAAATATGGTAATAAAAAAACGTAATTTGCAATTACATGCTGAAACTATCTGAAAACTTGAGAAAGCAACGATTTCAGAAGTACCTGTATTTTTCTTAACTAATGGTCGTGGGCGGCCCTGAAGTGAAGCGCTAGTTGTGTCTATATGGGTTTGTTGGTCGGCTATACAAGCGGTATTTGATCGCTGTTTTGTGACGGAATTGTTTTCGGATTCGGGACTGGTACTGTCACCAGACGATGGCATAGGTTCTGTGAAATTAGGTATAACTCACAATAATTACATGCAAAACAAAACAATATCGAAACACAAATACAATGAGTTACAGGCAACAACATCAGGGGAAATCTATTTGTTAAAACGTCGATATTTATCAATATTATTAGTGATTCAATTTTACTAAAACTGATATATAAATAAAAAACAAAACAAATAAAAAACAAAATATCAAGGGCTTAGAGAAAAACTTTTGTAACTGCTTCTGTATGTAAAACTGACTGCAGACAGTGTTGAGCTAACTGTCAATAAACATATACAAAGATTTACTCACTGACATATAAACCATGCATTCGAAACAGACTGGTATATGTATTTAGACTTGTTTGAACTCTCGGGAGAGGCGAGATTTTCTTCCGAATCAAACCACCGGAACACGTCGTACAATTCTACGAAACTGATCCGCCATATTGAGCGAGGTGTACCGATTAGCATTAAAAAATAGGTCATCTTGTTTCTGAATGGAGAGAAGTTCACATTTTGAACCGCCGTCATGATTACAACAGCTATATATTTCTTGATGGTATTTATATATTTTGTTTTTATCTTGTTGTTTGCTTGTATGCATTTTTTGGTTCAATACTGAATCGGATGAAATTTCTATTAAAACCCTTGATACTTACCGAGCCCGTGCTAAGGATTATGGGTAAATTGCGCACCAAGGATTGTGGGTATTTATTTTTTCTTATCATTTCACTGATATCAGCCCGTTTCAAATCCATGGTTTATATGTCCGAGATTATCTACACATTTAAACTTAATACATATCAAAGTGTACATGTATTCAATTTGTGCAAATTATTTAATGACTTAACTGAACAAATATTAGTCAACCAATGATATGACATATTTCTACTCAGTTTCATATTTCTTTAAAAGTATAAACACGTAATCAGACAATTTACTACATGGAGGCAAAATTATGACACTCTTTAAGACTCATCATATCTTGAGTTTCAAAAAAAAACACGCTGAAAATCACATCTTCATTTTATATTTTCCAGCCAGCATGCTGCCCAATCCCTTTGGAACCATTAGTTATGAATTGGTAGTAACATTTAAAAGAGCATACAACAATTTCTTAATGTTTCTACTATTTAAAATGTACAAAAAATATATTTTCTACAGGTAAGATGACGAATTTTGATTGCCAAATTAAATACCACATATTCCAATTCCTGATAAAAAAATCAAATATTAGTGTAAATTAAAAAAAAAACCATAGATATATATGCAGGATGTTGTATCGAACAAAAGGTTTAATTTAGATAGTCCAATTGTCACACCCTCTGAAAGCTGGTTAACAATATATACTCCATATTCACATAGTATGTCCATTATAATTCTGTATAACAAATATTTTAGTCAAACCCGTTATGTCGACATTGTAGAGATCGGCTAAAAAGTATAAATCCGAATATTATGGTGTAGTGCGTACAATATGGCGGCGAATATTTCAAGAAAGAGTAAATGTCAGACACATCAAAATCACAAAACAACGTGCCTCATGTCTGTATGTCCTGTTATACATTTTAATGTCATTTCAACAATTTGAGAGGCAGTTCAATATTATTTTGTATACGTGTTGGGAAGATACTGATAATACACCACTGAAAATGTTGAGAACTTTTGTTGATGTTTTGTTGTTTTGAAGCCATTGTCTACGATTTAATGGGACAACCCTCTTATTTCAGTGTAAAACTTCCTTTTACAGCTACAATAATGCCAAAAATAATAACAAACAAAAGAAAACATAAACAATCCCAAAAGTATTTTTCAACACACCGGGCATATTCAATAAACTCAATATTTCTAGTTTCCTATATGTATCAAATTTCATAAAAAATATTTCATGTTTTTTAATTACACAGTCAATCAATTATTGGCAAAAAATAATTTAAGCGCATCAGACACATTTAACAACGTTAGGACAAACAATTCACCTAGTCACAAAATTTCAACGAAAACAACACGAGTCAAGGAGTGTGACTAGGCAGACGTCTTATAACATAAATAGCAGGACAAAGTACAAAATAACGCCATTTCATATTGCTGTGCATTAAACTTATCTGCAACATCAGGATGCTAAAACATGTGCAGATATTAATACATGCAACATATTTATCCTATAAAATGCTACTTTGCTATGTTAAGCAACAAGTACCGGTACTGTAAAATAATTCATTCAGTGTTTTTTTAATTTGCTGTTACTTTGGCATACAAACCGAAAACGATAAAAAAAAATGTAAATACATGTATTAAAGTACAAAATTAATGACAGGTTGATTGAAAATAATTTAATAACTTCATTTCAACTGAAATGTAGGAAATTGTTTTAATCTCTTTGCCAAATTCTCTTATCATTAATTTTCAAAGATTTCAGACGGGTGAATAGATGAAACAATTGAGATTGGAAATACCTATATTGAAAAAAATATATGACAAAGAAATATGTGTTAATTCTACATACAACCGAGGGATCATTCATTATAAAATACAGGTCATATAAAACACTACATGACTAGCTATCTCTATATATGTATATATAAATGCATATATCTACGGATACACAATGGTATACACAGCTAAAGTAAAAACACTAGCTGCCAACATACAGGAAGATGCAGAAAAAAAAAAGAAAGTTAACTACTAAACATGTTATCATTGCCACCACACACTAGCAATAACAAAACGTAACGCATTCCTTGTTGAAGGTAGAAAGTCATTTTTTTAATAAAAATGAAATAATTTTGAGAAAATGGCACATTAATGCTTTCTTTCAGACATACACTAAAACACTGCATTATATAACGTTCTTAACAGTTTCCTGGAGCTACAAAACATGAGCTTAAAACATGTATATCCTTCACTAGTGCTAATTCAGCATATAGGTAGAAACAACTTGTATTGGACTTGTGTATTTGTGGTTTTGGGAAACCTGACAGAACAATGACGATGTAATGTTTTAAAGTATATCTGTATACAGGCATTTATCATCCATTTTCTCAAATCTACAACTAAGCATATTTTGACAACAAAAGCAAGTATATCTAACTTTAATATATGGAAATAAATCATACTTCATTTTCAGTGTAACCATCATTTAAACCCATTTGGTTACTATTATCATGGTTTATCTTTGACACCAACTGGGCACTAAGTCATAAAACTTTGGGGACTAGTCTCAGAATGCAGCCTTGTCATTGGTCAAATTTTGAGGCTCCACACAGAATCAACCAATCACATTCTTCAGTTTTGAGACAGGTCTAGAAACTCAGGTTAATAGCCTCAGACCAAAGTTTTTATATAAACTTACTGATCAGACTTAAAGCTTTATCTCAGAAAAAAATTTAATCCATATTTTATTCTGATTAAGCATTAAGATTTCAAAGCATGATACGGCATTAGCTGATTATTAACACCCAGCCTCACCCAGCGCCAACTGCATTTTAGAAGAAGATTAGCATTCAAACTAGTATGTATTATAAGTTACTAGGGAAAAAAGTAGCACTGAAGAAGTTTTATTCCACACTGTTGTGTTATATGGTAGATAATGATGACAAAATTAATAGTATAAAATTGTTTGGTTATAAACATAAATAAATAAATAATATATATTTGTCACAGTAAACCACACCTTTGAATAACTTTGCACACAAATATAAAGATAAATTCAAATGATATAACCGATCAACCCTTCAAATCTGACACCTTACCTTTACTGTTACATCTCAAGTTGTATTCTAACAACAGGATATAAAAATTCAAACATTCAACCCACAATTGGCACTGTCAGTGATAGCATCTAAGTAAATCTAACTTATTTTTAGAAATTATTCAAAGGTGAAATTATATTTCATGAAAAATTACGGCAATAATCGCACAAGGAGAATCAAGCATAAACTTGCACAAATCTTGCCTCACTGATATATATCGGAATACTACATTTTTATCAGGGAGTGTAAACAGAGAAAAGCAAACTGAATATAAACATGGGTTTTTGTCTCACAGTTAACCTTGATCCAATCAGTCTAACTTGCTCCTGTTGATTTGTATTGCCATAATTTTGCATTGTATGAAAGCGACTATTCCAGCAAAAACAGCTTGTAGGCAAAACGTTAAAGCATTATCCATAAGGCATACTGGCCAATGAATTTGATTCAATAAGGCTTTAAGTCACATAACCAGTCAGAGTTCTCAGAGAGGAGGAAGGCCCCAGGCGCGCCTTCTAGCATTGTTTTGGGCACAGGCAGGCACCTGGGTAGAAACATCGACCTGCTGTAAGCCAGCTGGATAACTTCCTCACATACAAATTCTACATCCAATTTTGGATGTGAACCCACAGGGGTGAGTGCAAGTGATTTACAAGAGATGTTTGTAAAACATTATGCCCCCTATGACCTTGGCCTTTGACCCTGTTACCCCAAGATCAATAGGGTTCCTCTGCTACCCAAGATGAATGTGTGGACCAAGTTTGAAGATGAAAGGTCAAGGGGTTCTTGAGTTATTGATTGGAAACGAAAAGGTTACAGACTGACAGATGGACGGACATGTGCAAACCAATATGCCCTCCCTTCTTCGAAAGGGGGCATAAAAATCAGCGACCACAACCAAAGGACCATGGAGGCCCCTTCATTTATTAACTAATTCAATGAAATAGCATGCAGTGAAATTCCCTGATATTTAATGCAGTTCCTACTCCAAGCTTTTTTTCTTGGAACAGCTGATAGATGATTAAATACGAATTAGTAAAAAGCTGGGTTTAAGCACCTCCACCCAGGTTAGTAGGCTACCTGAAAATGCCCTACCCCTTTCTGGCCTCACTTCCGGCATATCTTCCATCATATCTGGAGATAATCTCTGTGCTTTCGGCCGAACTATATGTGCCTCCTGCAATAAGGATATATATCAGACAATGAAACGAACAGTACACAATGACAAGGAGAACCGATAGTTGTATATGTTGTACATCAACTTATTTAAGCTTATTGTGAATAGTGTTATGATTTAGAATCTCCACGAGTGGCTCACCAAAACATAGTGCGAGTATCTCAAGAGTAGGTAAGGTCGTGACCTTTACAGGGTTTGAATATATAAACTGTATCCACCACATTAACACTAAGTTTATAGTTTACTGATGCCTGATGTTTTTCTTTTAAAAATTGCTAAGTTTATTATTAAGGTGAGGAAAAATATGGTTTTAGGTTTTCTACAACCAGTATTAATTTGAATTTATACATACTTTTTGCAGATCATTACTTTCATGGTAAGGTACCAAACGCAAACAATGCAAACTTGAATAACATTAATGTTTTCCAGATGATGCAAATTACCTTAAACACAATATCACAAAAAACAAGTTTGAATCTTACGGGATCTGATGACTCTGGTTTCTGGAAGTCAAAATTTGCTGGTGTTACACTTGGTGAAGATACCTCACTACTTGAAATCTGGGGTGACTCTTGTACCACCATACCCATTTGATCCCAATGATGAGCATCGGGCGGCGTCATTGGGCTCAGCCGCTTCAACGTACTGCCTTCTGGCAGGTCTGCAGCAAATGGTTCTGCATCTTCTGCACATTATGAAATTTGCGTTCATGAAAATTTAATTAACCGCTTTGTCAAACAATACCTTTAAAGTGGCCATTTTTTAGCGGAAATGTTTGAGAATTGCAGTAACAAGTAATGTTACATTTAAAATTCTAGAATGTCAATTACTTCTAGACTATTATGAATGAAGAAATTTACACTGGCAGATATTTGTTTTGATGTTTTTTCCATGACCTTGTAAATTTTACCATGTATACAGTAAATAAATGAGAACATACATGTCTAATGGCATGACTGAAAACAATTTCTCAGGAGAATTTTAATATTTACTGCCTTGTAACTTTAATATTTTATATATTTATGTATTACTTATTTAATCTCGTTGATGCTATTGTTTCACACACTAAAGAGAACAAAAACAAACCAACCGTGCAGATTTTGCTATCAACATATTTTACAGGAAAGAAACTCAAATAATAAATTATAATACAAAATTTCATAATACATAAGAAAGTTTTCCTTCCAATTTCAATAAAAAATATTGCAAATCACTTTCAATTTCAACACTCATTTTTTACATTTTCAACTATTTCGAATTTTTGATTTCACACTAAAAAGTGTACAAACTTTCAAATATACAGTAAAGTTCCGCTATTAAGACCACCCATGGGTCCGACATAAAGTGGTCTTATTAGTGAGTCGGTCTTAATAGTGAAACCAAGCAGACTGGTTGTGACATTGAACATAAATACACGTAGTACACATTTTACATTTTTGTATATTTGCAGAATAAGATCAGCAATATGCATGGTAACATTAATTCATTTTTATTCCAAACAAGATAAACATTGAATTCCCACATCAGTATGTTCAGTTCTTCCAAAGGAGATCATTTACAGAGGTGTTTTCATTTTTTCATTTCTTGCACCACCGCCAGGTATTTTGATACCACCTTGAATGTAGTCATGAGAATCTTACATTTGCTTTCAATAAAATGAATTTGTGAAATTGAGCAAACTGGAGACTCACCAGTTAATCTAATCATGTAGTGTAATACTGACAAGTAACTTACCATTTGTGAAAGCATTATATGGCATCATAGAAAATGGTAATCTGTCTGGGATTTCTATTTCATTTCTTCTCAGAACAACAAGATGCATAGCTATACAGAATTCTTCTAATGATAATGCCCCATCTTTATTCAGATCTGCTAAATTCCTGTAAAATATTGAACAAAGGTTTGATATACAATTTTGTTAAGGTCTTAAAATGTAATGCCATGTTCAGTCAAATACTGAGTTCAATGGACCAACAGCAACTCAACTGTTATAGATAAACAGTTGTTATTAACAAAATATGTTTGTTGAAATAAAGCAATTGATGCAAGGAAAGCAAGACTCCTTTAGTTTACGTGCATCCTTTAATTTGCAGTACAAAAACACAAGCTGCTATCAAGTCAATACTTTTATCAGGGTCTTAATTGGAAATGAACACAAAGAGTGATAATGAGGTCAACCATAGTGTGCTGGTTATTACACTCACTGGGATATTTAATACACATATCAATATGGCCATAATCTTCATTAATCAATGACCTGCTTGGTTATCATCCAAGTCTGAACAATAGTTGACAAACTACCTCAACATTTGTTGTATTTATAAACAAGAGGGCCATGATGGCCCTATATCACTCACCTGAGAACACTGCCATTCTGACTGAATTAGACTAATGTGCTAATAAATAGGTATAGGTTCAATAAAAAGTTAAAATTTTCACTCTTGAAATCTATTTTAGCTCCTGCGACCTACTTATGCAACAGTCCGAAACCATTTATACAACTTTACAGGAAGACCCCCCCCCCCCTAAGGAACATTCCTACGAAATGTGGTCAAAATCTATCCAGGAGGAAATGTTGTTTATAGTTTCCACATTATAAATACAGGGAAAACAGCCCCGCCCCCAGACGGCCATGTTTTTTGAAGGATTTTAATAATTAATGCAATCTCGTAAGAGGACCACTAGACATTGCTCCACCTGTTTGCATAAGGCCAACCTTAAAATATTGTGTTTTTGTGGAACCCAAGTGACCCATTGAACTAGCATAGTTGTAGAGTGTTTGTCTCAGGTGCACTGTGTTTGAGCTCAGGCCACAACAAACCAATACCATAGAAATGGTACTGTGGTTTCCATGACTATGACATTGTAATTGTAGTAGTCTATGACTGGTTGGCCCAGTGTAGGGTCATGTGACTGGTTGAGATATCAAGTTAATTTTCTAAATTGAACTTACATCCATCATATATGAAAGCCAAGAAAATAGCTATGATTGAAAGAATTCGGAGAATAATCAAAATTGGTTCTAAAATACTCACCAAATTTTAGAAAGCTCTTGATTTGACAGTTTAGACTTTTCAAAGAACCCTTTTGCAACAACTCCTGCAAATTATAATGTCACAAAATGTGTTATATACATCTACAAAATAATATTGTTCAATTTCATATATCGTAAGAGAAAGGTAGGTCAATCAATCTGTTTGAATTTCCATCAATTGTTACATTGTACAGAAATCTCAACTTTCAAGGGAAACTAAACACTTTAAACTACCATAGTGTAGTTCATGTGAATGCAATTTTGAAGAATATAGAAATAAGTTAATAAAGAAATAAACATTCTGTCATCTTGGCCTCAGGTTATACAACTGAGAAGGCCAATCTAAAAATGAAGCCATGCCATTGGTCAATTGAACACTAAAATAGAATCGACCAATCAAAGGGGTAAGTTTTGCGACTGATCTCCAAGCACCATGTTATTATGTTAGACACTGTTAATCTTAATACATTTAATACATTCTAAATGATATAATTTATCCAGGTACTAACCTGTAATTTGCCCATTTATATCTGGTTCAATAGTTTGGAATTGTTTCACATAGTATTCCCTCTGTTCTTCATTAACGCTCCAAACATCTTCCACACTTTCTGTATCAGAACTGTATGATGATGAATCAACATCAGGTAACTTCATATTATCCCAACCTTCTTTCTTCCCATGGCCTAGTAACCCTGAAAAAACAGTACAAAAGATCAAGTTCAGGCCTTCCCTAACATTGATAAGTCAGATTGTTTGTTTGTTTGTTTGCCATTTACGTACCCATCCAACAAAACTGGCCTCGATTCTAATTCAGATACAAGACTTTTGTGTATAAACATCTAAGAAAAAATAAATACTGCCAATTTACGAATTAAAAATCCTCTCCACTTCATGCATAAACAAGAATGTCCATTATTAATGGAAACTTATTAACTTTAACTTATTAGCTTTACTAAGGTACAACAAGTAAATCAAACATTTACTATCATTATACCAGTCTTCACGAAGCCCGGGACAAGTAAAATTACTGTCAGACAAGTAAAAAATCCATTTCGTTTGCGGGCAAGTCGTGTTCGTTGTCTGGTCTGACTAGCTTTTGTCCAAGCTGTCACAAAAATTGATGATGTAGTAAGCTGGTTTTCATGTTTATGTTCCAATTTAACAAATCAAAACAACCATTAAAACATCATATTTCTTAATTATTTTGACAGTGCTGTTAATTTTATTCGGGCAAGTGAAAGTGAATTCGGGCAAGTGGAAATTGCACGCTGTCTGCCCGAATGGGAGTCCTTCAAAAATATTATTGTGGCAACTGTTATACCTCACTTTGCCTCATAATGATTCATTCCATACTATTACCCAACAGTACGCTTTTCACAAGGTGATAGTATACTATCACATGGCTAAAAATAGACAATTCTGGTTTCTCAAGTTCATGATGGTAGACGCTTATTGAAATGCATTGTAAATCAGTAACTTCCAGCACTTGTTACTATTCCAAACGACAAAATGACGACAACTGTAAACAAACAGTTAGTAGTGTTGACATTTTTTCATTTATATTTTGTTACATATAATAAAATAGATATCAAATGGCTTCCCAGTGTGACAGTACATAATTATGGTCAACATTCAAGAAAATGCTATAACCCTCATGTTGACAACACATGAAGCCATAAAATGATACAAAATCTTACCATGTTTTTCATCATCACTTTCAAACCTAGCCCACTCTTCAGTACCCTTCAGTGGTATTTTTTTGGTTTGACTTGGTGCAGTAGTTGAAGTCTGCGGTTGACTTGGAGTAGTCGGTGCAGAATTCATATTAGCCGCGCCCAGGGGAGAAGTAGGCGGAGACTGTGGGCCTGCCATTGGTATTTGGGCGGGAGCTGAAGAAACAGTTGATTGGGTTGGTGTTGGAACTTGACCAGGACTGAATGGAGGAGATTTGGTGTCAGCATGTCCATCCTTCACAGGAGGCTATAAATACAAATAGAAAATATATTAAAACTTAATCTAAATGAACTGCCTGAAATAATTATTAAATGAAAAAGTGATTCTACTGTTTAGTTAAGAAAAAATACCTCTTTCCCTTTCAGCCAATATAAACAAAACAGCTGAATCAACAAAAACATTAATAGCATTGACATCGACAGGGAATATCAGGAAATCTTTAAAATATTCCAATATCTTCCAATATGATAGCAAATATCTACAAAAATCTGTACAAATAATTGTATGCCAGATAGGTTACAAAACAGACAATTGTACTATTTTTCATGGAAAAAACTCTAATCACGATATGTGTACCTGTGCAGGTGGCATCTGTAAGGGAACTTGATCCGGATGTAAACCTCTAAACTGACCAGATAAATTTCGACCATGGGATTTCTTACCAGACATTGGTGGAGGAGGTAGTTGACCTTGGTGACCTTGTCTACAATACAATCATTTCATACAACATAGGATAACTACAGTCAAACCTCTTTCGTTCGAATTTGTCGGGTCCAAATTTTATTTCGAATAATACATGGTTTGAAAAAGCCCATTTCAATTTGATGTATGTAAGAAGATACATCATTACCTGATTTTTAATTTAGATGATACCAAGTACAATGTATTTGGATAGAAGGATGCCGAATAAATGAGGTCCAACTGCATTTCAATTCACAAGCTCATTCTGTCGAAAGTCAAGAATAGTATGTCTAATTTTTAGCAAATTGTTTCGATTAACTTCTTTTGATATTCTTCATTTTCAGAAGTAAAAACAAATAAACCAGTGTTCTGGGCTACAATAGATATTTCTTGCATACCAGAATGGAATTTCCTGTGTTTACACCAATGCTTGAAACCTCTATCTTACACCCCCCCCCCTCCCCCTTGCAGGATGAGTTTCGTGCTGATGACTTCACATCTAATGCGTCACATAACACTGAATAACGACTTGAATTCATTTGTCAATTCATCTGTTACAGTTACTGTACCAAAAAGGGCTTAAAATGTTAGTCATGTAATTAAACACAAGATTGCATACTCTGTTGGCTATATTTTAACTAAGTCAATAGCCATAACTTTGCAATAACTGGGCACAGCCAAACATGAAACCCCAGGTGTACAACTTCACATGCTGGTGAACATTCATGTAAAGTTTAATGACTCCTGCTAATATTGTTTTAGAGATAAGAGTGACACAAAATTGTGTGACGGACGAACAAGGGCAAATCTATATGCCCCCCCCCCCTTTTCAGAGTGGGGGCATAAAAAGTTATATTTCATATTCTATGTACAGATTAGTACTACATGTAGTATTGTATATTGTTATCATAAAAATACTATATTTAACAATAACATTTTATCATTCAATAAATTTATTTTGTTTTTGTATATTTACTTTGTATTATTTGACTGAATAAATTTAAAAAAGTTATATTTTATATTCTATGTACAGGTTAGTACTAGTATTGTATCTTGTTATCATAAAAATACAAGTCGAACATTTAAATATGAAGGGTATACATGCATAATCATTCAGAAAAATAGGAGTTAATGGTTTATTAAAGGACATTAAAAACATAATTGATATATCATCAATATTGTTCATGTACCAATATTGTCGATATGCAAAAATTTGAATCAATGGCAGCCCTCATTAAATCCAACAGCTGAATTATAAATACAAAATGTATGTATTTCACAATATAATTGACAGGTCTTCATACAGAAATTATGTACATACCTCTCCCCAGCAGTTAAATTATCAGAAGCATTATGCTGTGCACCTGAAAAGTAGGAATGAAATATATAGAAAAAATAAAGCACTACCACTCAATATTATTAGTTTCAGAAATATTTTATCTTAAATGTTTCATGCACACATAACTTAGACAGTTTTAAGCATAATGTACATTTAGACTAGACCGACAAGCAAGTTAATTCTACGACATCATATTTGATTTTTCCAAAAAAAATGAAATATCAAATAAACCAATACTGAATGAACACTAACCTTGTTCATTGGATGTGACTTTGTGGAATTTCGGAAGAGGAATATCAACACCTGAAAGAAATGACAAATGTTAAATAGAAATAAAAGTGTCACTAATGTAAATAATTGTTTTCAAAACATATTTTAAACTAATTTCCAATATCCAGAAATGAAAATCAAAACCCCTTCGCTAATAAGTTACTTTGATTCATACCCTGAACAGACTGAATCATTCAACCAGTGGTGTTTGGAGTATACTTTATAAGATGTTCTTTTAAATATAATCATTCTACATGTGGAAGGGAAACAATAAAAGCTTCTTTAAAAAGAAACCAGTTGGTGTCATCAAAACATGGAGTAACGTTAAAACAAACATTGTGAACATACCAGAACTAATGCTATCATGAGCCAGGGGTAATCCACACTGGGCTGCAGCAATGAGTTTAAGAGCAATGTAAAACTGACTTCGACCAAAATGTCCAAGACGTTTGGCTCCACATAACTCTGTTATCTGCAAATATATAAAGCAAATACTTTCTGTATTATAATACTCAGTTATAATCAGTCTCCTCTGCTAATCTCTAGGTGTAGACATGTCTAAAGTAAAGATCTATCAGGCCATCATTAAAAAATGTTTGTTTTTGCATAACCCTACCTACCCATGAAAATGGCCCGACTGAAAAAGATTTTGAAGGGTGTATGTGAACAGTTTTTAAGCAGTGTATTAACACCAGTAAACACTTAAAGTTTAAAAACAATTTGTTTTCTTGAAAATCAGCAAATTTTGGCATTGTAGATGATTGTTAAAGTTACAGAAGTTCACATTTTCTGGAAGATTTTTCTTTTCTGCATCCAATGCGAGCATTGACAATGGAAAAAATTATGAGTATAAATTTGTGCACACACCAGTGTAAGCATTAAGCAATGAAAAAAATATCAAATATATAAGTTAACCAATGAAGACTCAAATTTTCACAGATCAAGCCCAATACATCTATACAGCACATGGACTGTTGGCGAATGCCTTTGAAGTTGCTGCCTAAACTTAGACATATCCAGTGTGTATTAATGGGGCAATAAATCGCACTTACTGTCATGAGTATGACACACTACGTCATAGACAATATCAATTTGATCAAGGAATGTTTAAAATACGAAGTTATACACCTATTTGGTGATGATCAAGGGTGTCAACGAATAAGAATCAGATAGTAGGTTTCAATGCACCGCCAATTTTTTGTGTGAATTACGTGCTGTACTGTAAGTGAATGAGCACGTTAAGTAATGTTTCAGATTTTCGTCAACCCATTTTTAAAGTACTCGCAGAAAATTTCAAGTAGCTGAAATTATAACCAACCCGATTTAGTGAGTTAGCCAGTGCTAAATTTGGTCCCTGGAATGCATGTGCTACACTTGTTTCAACTTTCAAGCATAATAATGAACCTAATATGTGATAGGTTACTGCTTTTACTTTACCTAACTAACATATCTACAAAGAAGTATCCAGTTTTAATGTGTTATCGGCATGTTTTCGACCTGACAAGTTTGCATTTGGTCAGACAAGTTTTCAAGTTTGTCAGACAGCATGTCTGAGTCTCTGACAAGTCTTGGAAGTTATTCACCATGAATGCATTCAAATATTTTCTGTTACTAAAATTAGTTGCCAATAAACAATATTATTCAAATACTAAAAGAATAATCAACAATATACAGCTGCCAACTGCATAATTTTACATATATTTGAGTATCCGAAATTATATACATCCGAATTTCATACAAATCAAAAATAGGGCATCAAATTCATTGGAGATGCAACATAGATGGTGCGATGTCAATCAACACATTTTGAGGTCATATATCTAAGGTGCTAATTACCTGAACTAAAACTTCTGGAGATAATCCAGAGCCCCTAAATAGCTCGGACACTTGGCCGCCAGAAAATTTTCCCGTTCCATCAACATCGCACGTTTGAAACAACTCGCCGTAATAGGCTTGTTCTCGCTCCGTGAGATTCATGACAGTGCATTAATTGAAGTAAAATTAATGTCGTTTATATTTGCGAGCAGCTTAACGCAATGGAAAGACTAGATCTTACTTAAAATATCATATTTTATCAAATATCCATTACGGAAATTGACTAACTGCCCACCATTTTGGATACATAAACAACGTTATTTACGAATGACATGTCATCGCTGTCGTCACATATTAAGTTAACGCCTTAACTTAATAGCCAGTTATTTTACGGCTTTCGAGATCAGCAACATAGCAGAAAATAATGTTACAGTTTTGTTCTTTATTATTTGATGTATCATAATCTTTCTTTTTTTAAACAATGTATTTGCTAAACAAATCTTGAATTAACTCACTATCAATAACGTATGTCCCTGAATAAATTATTAAACTGACTGCAAAGATTTCTTGCGAACTTATCGCTTGCACATTTTTTAGATTTTACTTTGGAAAAAAGATATGCATGTATCGATTTGCTGCTTTTAGTACATCAAAGACCTAAATACTATTTAGGTCTTTGAGTACATCTATAAAACAAGTTTTTTGTTGTGTTTAGTTACTGCCTCTTTTCAAAACATTGTAAATGCCCACATAGGGGAGACCGGGGCGAAGCGTTACATTTTTCAAAGTTTTTGAATTATAGATAACATAAAATAGTTTACAACAATGTAACTAAGGTTTCTATAAAAAACAACGAAATTTTAATCTTAAAATGTATTTAATAAAACAAATAAACTATTTATTCACAATTTAGAATACATTAAAAATGTCGATTAAATGTAACACTTTGCCCCTAGTTTTGGGGCAAAGTGATACAGTCCTCGGGGTAAAATGTTACACTATAAATATACTGAGCCAAACTAGTTACGATACATGAAATCAATTGGATACAATTTTATCGTGGGTCAGTGATATAAATATGTTTTTAAGCATTTTGAAAATATGGTATTTGATACATAATTTAAATTGAATATTATGCTTCAATTTCATTTAAACTTTTTGAAAATCAATAAGAAAATGGACTGATGAAAATGTTAAGTTCTGGAATTTGTTAATACCGGGTGTGACGTCCCTGTGCATTCATTACAGCAGTGCATCGTCTACGCATAGAATTGAAAAGTGTTGAATATCTCGCTGTGGAATGGCATTCCATTCTTGAATAAAAAAAAACTCCAACTGGCTGCGCTAATGTTTTGGGATTGCGACGTCTAATCCGACGGTCCAGGGCATCCCAAAGATGTTCTATTGGGGACAAATCTGGAAAACAAGCAGGCCAATCTAGAACATTAATGTTTTGTTGGGTAAGAAAATTGCGGCATACATGTGCTGTATGGCACCTAGCATTGTCTTGCTGGAACAATGTGACGTTCACGTTAGCGTTAAGAAATGGTACGACAACTGGTGTTAAAATTTCGTCTCGATAACGTTGTCCCGTTAGATTCCCACGCACAATAACCAATGGAGTGCGATTCTGGTAGGATATTCCGCCCCAAACCATGATTCTTCCACCACCGTAACGGTCCACCTCGTGCACACAGACGTCAGCATAACGTTCACCGACCCTACGGTATACTCTAGCACGTCCATCTCCTCGCCTCAAACAAAAACGCGACTCATCAGTGAACATTACCGTATTCCATTGATTTCTTGTCCAATTCAAATGTCCAGTGGCCCACTGACGTCTCAAGACGCGATGACGTTGGGTAAATATAGGCCCATGATACGGACGTCTGGCTCTTATACCACGCTCGGCGAGTCTGTTTCGGACTGTTTGAGCACTGATTCTGTTGTTTGTACGACCATGTGTTACAGCAGCAGTAACAGTAGATGTAAGAAACCGGTCACGTAAGTGTGACGTCCTTATGTGACGGTCCTGTGCAGGAGTCGTTTCACGGGGCCTACCAGAACGGGGACGTTCATTAACAGAACCAAGGGCACGATAACGGCCTAAAAGTCGGGTTATAGTCAACCTAGACACTCCAAAGTGAGCAGCGACGTCAGCGTGACGTAAGTTTGCTTGTAGCATACCAATGGCTATAAGGCGTTGATTTGCATTCAGGCTCGGCATAATTACAGCAGAGAAATATTGAATTTTGCCTATGTTTTCACAATACAGGTACAATATCTGTGCAATGCGTATATTTTTATGTCGATACATGTTCATCATCATGGGTTTCCCGTGCAGTGCGTGCAAAAATAAAAATCCCTATCGCCAGTAACACGATATTCTACAATAATCGATAATGATCTGTGAAAACAGTCATACGTTTAAGCAATCATGTAATCACAGTACATATAACAAAAGTTTAAGCTTTAAGATTTTACAAATGATCTAAGTATGCATCGTTACTTGTTTGGCTCAGTATATATTAAATTTTCAACTAAAACTACCGTAACTGCTGACAATAAATGAAACGGAGTGCATATAATTGTAGAGTTCAATGTCTCAAAAAACAAAAACATCGCCTAAGCTGTTCCAACATCACGTTAGTTGAACTTATGTGACATGAACTGTATCAACATCAGGTTAGCTGTACCAACAAGAGATAAACTGTATCAACATAATGTAAGATGTACCAACATCAGGTAAACTGTACCAACAGCACGTAAGTTGTACCAACATCAGGTACACTGTAACAACATGACATTTAATGTACCAACAGCAGGAAAGTTGTACCAACATCATTCAAGCTGTACCAACAGCACGTAAGTTGTACCAACATCAGATAAGCTGTACCAACATCAGGCAAGCTGTACCAACACCAGGTAAGGTGTACCAACGTCAGGTAAGGTGTACCAACATCAGGTAAGGTGTACCAACAGCATGTAAACTGTACCAACATCACGTAAGCTGTACCAATAGCAGGTTAGCTGTACCAACATGACAAACTGTACCACCGTCATGTTAACTGTACCAACATGACATAACCTGTATCAACATCAGGTAAGTAGTACTAACAACACGTAAGCTGAACCAACAGCAGGTTATTGTACCAACATGACAAACTGTACCACCGTCAGGTAAGTTGTACCAACATGACAAACTGTACCACCGTCAGGTAAGTTGTACCAACATGACAAACTGTACCACCGTCAGGTAAGCTGTACCAACATGACAAACTGTACCACCGTCAGGTAAGCTGTACCAACATGACAAACTGTACCACCGTCAGGTAAGCTGTACCAACATGACAAACTGTACCACCGTCAGGTAAGTTGTACCAACATGACAAACTGTACCACAGAGAGTTTACTATTAAAGATCCTCGTAGTAGGTTTATGCATTATCTTTGATGTTGCGTGTGCCTTGTACTATAATATTTAAATTATCTCTGCCATACTTTCCACAGAGACTACATACATTCATTTTGGCAGCCATATCGGAACTACTTTCCCGCCACGTTTCTTCCGAAGTATATGTATATTAATAATAGCCGAAATGATCCGATTGTAATATCTTCAGTTTGATTAGCAGTAGCGTTGTTCGACTTCACTTGGACCACGTTATCAGCCTGATTAAATGACAGCAATAGCTTCGTAATAGTTAATTGAACTAGATGCAATTTCCGACATTTTTCTGACCAAAACATGTATATATAGCAAGTGAAATTTAACTGATCCAGACGGAGTTTTCGTGTGACACGGGCAGACTGACGGACACACAGTTCATAACTTGGCTCCAGTGTGACGATATTGCAATTCTACATTTTAAAAAGCAGGCGAGAAATGTACATTGAAAGTGGCATATGTATCGTTTTTTACCGCATAATAAGCCGTGTATAACATATTTCTCACGCCGTATGGACAGACGGACGGTTTAAGGTTTCGGCATTTCTTAGTATGAAGTAATATATATATAATCAATACCTTAAGTACTTAGTTTCATATCATTACTATCCGTTGAGTAGCATGCATTTAAAGGGACATCGATAAGTAGCTGTGATGAACACTTTCTTTGTTAATCTGAATTGGTAATTGGTGTATTTTGTACTAAGCCTGTCGCTCTGCATTTACACAAGTATTGCCTTTATAAATGTATAAATGATGCAGATGCAAAGTCCTATGTTTCATGTATTTGTCTCCGTTTGAATGTAATGAATTAGGAGATAATTGATTTCCCTTAGAATATCTCCAATAGGTGTCGCTAGCAGGTGCTTGTGGCACGAGATTTTCATGTAAGCATTTAGGTTTGAAAGTCATTCAGCTTTGGGCAGCCGACACATTAATACCAGTTTTTTCTTTATAGTTAATTATGAAATTTTGACAACGTTACTCGGTCACTCACAATGTAGTCGGTTGCCCAAATGCTACCCATAAATCACAAATTAAACAGTAATTTGAAATGTATGTTGTAATGTTTTATGTCTTGTTTATCGGAGGTGGTCGAGTTGAAAGGGGAAACTATATATAACAAAAAGATAACAGTGATGGGTGTTGGATATTTTAAAATATGGGCGTAGTATGTGTAGAAACCGCGTAGTACACGGCTGAAACCACCCCTAATATTCTCGTAAACATCAAGGGTAGGTATCATCGGTGAAAGATTTAATGATGAACAACATTACAACACAACGTGCCAAATATTATATGTCTGACGTAATTGTACACACAGTATATAACGGAGACATTTTCATCCTTTCAGTTTAAAGAATTAATCCCTCGGGCGTGTTTTCAAACGGAAATGCACGAGAAGCTCGGTGTGTAGACAGTATGTGTAATAATTATCTTTGTCGAATACTAGCGAAAAAACTCGAACACTTTTCGTAACTTTAGATTTTAGGGTCATCATAATAAGTGACCTTAAAATCACGGATTTTTGTAGCTGACTGTTATGTGTTGTGAAAACAAGTGCCCTATTGCATGGCGGATGGAAATTTTGCATGTGTTTTACGATGTTTACGACTGGATTAAATGGACGAAATTGGACATACTTCCCAAGTAATTTTGTTTTATTTAGGATATATGTGTTTTATGTGCTCATTCGCTGTGTTATATTCTGGACGTTAATGGTCCCAGGTAGTGTCTATTTTCTGCGACCAAGTCAAGAAATTTGGTGGTTTGCATATGCTGATTAGGTATAAACATAATTATGTTCTTGTGCAAATTCGTCAGGAAAGATATTGCCTGATGTTGTAACACTTACCATAGACTATGAATATCATTTTATTTGTATTTGGTGCTGTTGTAGTAGTGTGGGGTGAGACGACCGCCCAGTTAGCTCAGTCGGTAGAGAGCCATACTAGTGTTATGGGGTCGTGGGTTCGAGCCCCACATTGGGCACACTTTTTCCCCTTGATTTACTTCTATAGTGGCAGTGGTGTTTGACGGCCCACGGTGCTTGAGCCTCAACTACCGGAAGGTGGAGGAGTGTAGTGGTGTGGGCTTAGACGGCCGCCCGGTTAGCTGAGTCGGTAGAGCGCCTTACTAGTGTTAGGGGGTCATGGGTTCGAGCCCCATATTGGGCACACTTTCCCCTTGCTTGACTTCAATGGTGGCAGTGGTTTTTGACGGCCCACAGTGGTTGAGCGTGAAATGCCGGAAGGGGGAGGTCGAGTGTAGTGGTGTGGGCTTAGACGGCCGCCCATAGCTCAGTGGGTAGAGCGCCATACTAGTGTTAGGGGGTCATGGATCCGAGCCCCACATTGGGCGCACTTTTACCCCTTGATTTACTTCACTGTTATGGTAAAACTCAGGAAAAACTAGCATGCCCCTCAGTGGGATTGAACAGCACAATTTAATCTAGCAGAAAGAAAAATGAACATTCAAATTTTTTTGATTGGCATTATCAATTTAAGAACTAAAATAAAACATGTGTGTATTTCAAGTTCCTTCTTCACAAGTCAGTAAATTACCAGTTATTGAGAATTTTATGTATTTCATATATTTATGTAACCGAACCGAAAGAAACTGAACGAAACTGAGAGACAACAGACTCTGCATCATTGCAGCCCTACTACACTGGCATTGATAATATACAGTTAACTCTCATTACAATAGAATATTTGTTTAACAACACAAATCCAGGCAGTGGGATCAAATATGCACATTGCTTCATTGGTCAAATTCAATATAATGACCTATTCAATACATTATAATACTGCAAATAAAAATCCAGTATTTTCAATAATTAAAGGCTCGCATATAGTATTCTATATACACAACGCTGACAGGGTATATGACGTGCAAACTAATTTCCCCTTCATGCACCTCATGGCCATTTTTGTTGATGGCTTGGCTTGGCTTGAAAACTTTTATTGCTTGATGTCCGCAAGTTACTAGAAATTGACAATTGATCTTCATACAGGAGTCAATAAATATTGAAAAGATTAAATGCGTTCTTGTATTTATATTCAAAACGATAGATTGTTTAAGGTTTGAGCTAAATTCAGCTTGATAAAGTCCATGTGATCAGACGCTTGAAATGTGAATTTCAGAATCAAGCGCACGCGTAACCATGTGTATTGAGGTACCTTATGGGGTATACAATACAGGCAATATACGTGCAAGTGAAATAAAAGAAATTTGATCTGCAGCAAGTAATTCCAGCTTTTAAAAGGAAAGCGTTTTAATTACTTATATTATACATAACTAAAACACTCTAAACAATTTTATGAACCAAAAACAACAAAAATACACATACAGTATCTAAATATTAGATCTAGAGAGCTAGGCATCGCAACATTGCTTGTTTAACTAAATTTGTATGAAAAATTGGATTTGCAGTATTATAAATTCGTTATACAGGTTGTTGACAGGGTTTATGGGGGAATATAACCTGTCAACAACCTGTATAACTAATAATATAACTAGAGTTGACTGTTTTATATCATCTACTTGTATGTTTGTTTGAATGATGTGCACATTTTTATTCTAGAATCTGTTAAATTGATGTTAATTTCTTGCCTTATAGATGACAGTGATTGAATCCAGTATCATGGAAGTAATCTTGCACCATTGGAGCATGGAAAAGACATTACAGAATAGAACAGAATCACACAGATAAGTGACTCTATTCACTTCATTTTTCTAAAATTTGTCTGCATAATTGTTTGTACCTGTTAATATCATTAGTTAACAAAAAACATCAAAATCATCATCATCATCTAGAAGTGGAAAGAGTGATTGACTGGAGTATAATAGCAATAAAAATGTAAGTTGTATTCTCTACTACAATTTTGTTTATTCATTTATTTATTTTATCATCATTTGAAGTTTTCATTTATCATCATTTCATTCATTATACCCCTGGCAAACAAAGTTTGTATACAAGAGTCACTCTGTTGGTTGGTCGGTTGGTCTGTTAACAAAAACTTGTGGAGCGAACTACATCTACAGCTTGTGGAGGATTTTCATGAAACTTCACATGGACAATCTCCATGATGAGTTGTAGTGTGTCACATAATCATCAAGGACTGTATATAAGCTTGATATACAGCTCTTTTTTCTGACAAAGTGGTACTGCTGGGGTATTACTCACTTCCAGACGGCTGGGGTATTACTCACTTCCAGTGATAGTTTTAGTATCCTTGGTTGGTGTTTGTGGTGTTAGAGAGATGTTGGTTGAGTTACATGTTGAATGGTCCAGGAAGGTGATTTAGTCCCATTAATTGGTCAGTTTATAGATGTGGTTTTGTTGTTGCATTGACTGGTTTCTGTGGTATGTAATGCATGGAAGACAGTGTAACTTACAGAAAGCAATATCAAGGTGCTTTAATTCATTTCAACTTTTGTGTATATACCAGTGCATTTGAAAGTGTTTCAAGTAATAGACATTTGCACTATGCTTTGACAAAACAGCCTCCGTCTGATTGGATGAATTTTAGAAATGTCAGAAATTTTGTGAGAGAATTATATTTGGTGAGAATAGGTATTTTTCTGTCTTGCTTTCTTCCATCAAACTGTAGAAACATACATGAATAGAAGAGTTATTTTTCAATGGAATTATATAAGATATGCTATATAATGAAATATTTATATTGAGATTGGTTTCCTAATCAGCAAGTATAGGCTTATGCATGTAGTTTTGTGATTCCGTATATTGAGTAAAGACCATTTCTGTAGGCGGACTGTCTGACAGAGTGCATTGACCAAAGTCTGTTGCAGTAAAGCTAACAAGTCAACATGTCATTCAGATTATTTCAATTGTGTGAATATTGTTAGAATTTTCCATATTTTTCAGTTAGCGGAGTTAGATACTTAAATTATTTTGACTCACCTGAGCTAGTTTTTATGGCTTGTTTGAAATACTGTCCTGTGCTCTACATGATAATATTAGCTACAAAAGAATATTAGTTGAGATAAGCAGGGGCATTGCCAGCGATATTAAAGTTAAAAATTGAAAAAACAATTATGACCAAAAGTGGACCCCTCCATAGAAAGTCTGAAAAATGGCCCAGCTACACCCCTGATAGGTGATATAGGTGATTAATAATTTGAAATAATGTATAAACCGAAGATAATGCTGTTATATTGCCAGTTCATTTATACCTGGTACAGTTTAGTTACAGTTGATTATGTATATACTCACAATACTTAATACTCTTACATGTCTTCCCACCGACAAGTGACCATGATGCAGTAGTCGTCGTACTCGTTGTCTGTAAAACATTCTGGTTCATAGTCCTATTATCCATCCTGTTGGGTCATTCATCCCTCTCTAAAGGCCCTGGTGGTATTGCTTGACTTTTGTTGTCATAGCTGGTGTGGATGTATAAAGTATTGAGAAAAATGTTTCCAAAATGAGATTGTGATGATCGTAATGACATACATAACTGTGCGACAGCAAGTATATTCGATACAGACTGTTAAATGTCTTGTCTTACTACAGATCTGTCTACATGTTGCATGCACATATGAATGAATTTTACTTGATAAGAAAGAATCATTTTGGATTATGATAATATTAATCTTTGTACTACAAAGTGGTCTCTTAACACAGATTAATTGGAAGGCAGGGAATGGTCATTCAGTGTGTTGTTTGATATGAGTCCATAAATAGAAGAGTCTTTCCGTATCAGGAAGAATGTTCTGGTCATGACAGTGGTTGTTATTTAACTGTTAAGAGAGATAACCACTGTGGGGAGCTTGGTTGATGTATGTTGTATGCACATGATTAGAAAAGGTATTGAAGATTGATATTAAAACTTGTTTTGGGTCATTGTAACAGAGATCTTCTTTTTTTATTCATGCATGGTTCATTACTACAGGTATTATGATATCTGCATATGAACTCATTTTAAAGATAAGGACAGTGGTCCTGAAATGCTGATATATAATCAAAGTGCTGTAAGGACTGAAGGCATGGGCTGCTGAAAGTTGGATTGAGGGTTTGCTTGCTTGTTATAGATGTAGTGATTTGTTTGCACACAAATTATCACATAATGTATTATTTCGGGAAACTGGGACATCATCTTATATTCAAAATTGTATGACAATTTGCTTAAAATTTTGTGTTTATCGGATCTTTTGTGTCTTAATTAGTCTATGTTATACTTGCTTGTTGTATGCACTTATCAAATTGTACCATTCATGGTGAGCTTTTTGGATCCTTGGATGTCCGTTGTCATGCATTGTGAATCGTGCGTCGTGCATCAACATTTTCTTGAAACAACAACTCTACCTATACATGTACCACTAAAAGGATTTTGTCCAAATTTCACAGGAATGATCCTTGGTTAGGCCTATTTCAAAGTTGCATAAGTCATTTCGGTCCGCTGCATAATTAGGTCACAGGAGCAAAAAAAGTGTAAAATTTGAAATTGTTCTTGTCCAAAACCCTAAGGTCTAGAGCTTTGATATTTGGTGTGTAGCATTGTCTAGTGGTCCTCTTACAAGATTGCATAAATTATTAAGTTCCGTCAAAACAACATGGCTGCCAGGGGGTGGGGATTGTTCCCTATATGTATATAGTGGAAACTATAAACATCATCTCCTCCTAAACCACTCTATGGATTTTGACCAAACTTCACAGGAATGATCCTTAGGTGGTCCTCCTTCGAATTTATATGAATGTTTCCGGTCTGTTGCATAAGTAGGTCACAGGAGCTAAAAATAGATTTTAAAAGTAAACTTTGAAAATCTTCTTGTCCAAAACCACAAGGTCTAGAGCTTGGTGTGAAGCATTGTCTAGTTGTCCTCTTACAAGACTCATACATTATTAAATTCTGTCATGTTCCCCATATGTATATATTGGAAACCATACTTTTTGGATTGTATGATTTATAATAATTTTGTATAATGGTATTAATAAATCGGGAAATATAAAACACAGTGATAACAACTATTTAGAAGACTATTTATCGGAAACCTAATCTGACATTTTATATAAATTTGGCAGAGATGTAGTAAGTATGTTTGCGGTGACAGTTTTCTCTTGAAGATTACCCCATCCATTAGTTTGAACATCTCTTTGTTTATCCAGTAGTATTTTGCCTCTGGACTTGACAAGAACAGGGCCCCTTCTTCCGGTTCGCATTGGTTGTGCAGAAATTGGTGAAAAACTTGCAAGTTGACATCCTTCGCTTGGGACTGGTTGAGCTCTTGGGCTGTAAAACCCCAGCCTCATGGGTTTCCGGGGGATGTTACTTCCGGTAGTCTCACACTGCCACTGTGCATGAGCCCGACAGCAATAATTGCATCCTCCACATGGGAAACCTTTTGGCTGTATCCCTGTCAAGTACGAGGAACAATGGGTTAATCTGTCCAGTAGTCTTGATAAGGCGTCAGTGCTCCCATGCTTGTATCCTAGTCGGTTCTTAACAACCATGTGGTATTGTGCTAGTTCTTCCATCCACAGGGCAAGCTGTCCTTGGCGGTCCCTGAACCTTAAACAACCAGGTCAGACTTTAGTGATCGGTCCTTACACCGTAAACACTTTCCCCAATAAGTAATATCTGAATTGCCTTGTAAACTTTTAAATGCTCAGCAGCTCTTTACAAGTAGACAATATCTTTTTTGTTCCGGAGTGAGGGCAAAGCTGCCATAAGCGACCACTCTCTCCCTGCCATTGTGGACTTGACTAAGGATGCCTCCAATGGCCCAGTTAGAGGCATCAACATCCAGTATGAAAGGGTCTGAGGGATTTGGGATTGCTAACACCTGAGGTTCCACCACGGACCTCCGCAACTTTTCAAATGCTGTTTGTTGTTCCTCCTCCCATATAAACTTCTTTTTCCCTGTGATGGCGTACAGAGGTTGCGCTAGTTTAGCGAAATCTTTAATGAAGGCCCATTTACAAAACATAGGACCTTTTCAACCTCCTTGGAACAGTTCTGGACTGCCCAGTTGGTAACTGATTGTATATTTTTCTCAGTCACAGACAACTATTCCCCATTGACCATTCTTTCCAAGAATTCCACCTCAGTCTGGAAAACTCAGCATTTCTGGGGTTTCAGCTTCAACCCATGTTCCCTGAAGCCCTTAAATGCCTCTTCTAAGTTTTCCAGGTGTTCTAAAGGTCTTGCCCATCACCAGGATATCATCCAGAAATGCCAAGATGGTCTTCCAGGTCAGTCCTCGGAAAACCAGGTTGACCACGCGAGTAAGTGGCTGGTGCATTTGTTAGACCAAACCCCATCAGTACATGTTCAAATAGACCGTACCTGGTGATGAATGCTGTCTTTTTCCTATCCTCTGGTTTAATGCCCACCTGCTAATATGCCGCATTGGCATCCAGTTTAGAAAACCATATGTTCCCCGTAAGTGCATCTCATTAAATGCTGTTCATGTCTGTATAAAGGTTGTAATGCTTATATTCACATATCATGTAACTGTAAAAGGCAGTAGCCTATTATTGAGTGTCCAATTTTAAAACATTGTAAGGCATAGGGTTACTTTTCTTGCTTGGCATTATTGTTTAAGAATACATTTAGAAAATGTAAATAAATATAAGCACTCCATTAGTGAAGGAATTCAATCCATTATAAAAATGTTACAAATGAATCTTTCTTGGGATGGTTAGATAGTCAACAGGGTAAATCACAAAGTATAATTCTTTTACATACTAATTGTTCTAATAGAGCAAGCACTTGTCCATTAGTTAGAAAGTATAAGCTTTAACAGAACAGAACAGAACTAATTAATGCAAAATCAGACATTGGTTATCACATGGCAAAATCCCTTCATACAATCATGATACAATTCTGAGAAAATGGAATACTGGCATACTGAATACAATCTCAGGTTTAATACATTTATGAGCAGGTTGTCAACATATTTCTGATTTATGTTTTCTTAGATCAGTGGCTTATGAGCCGTTTGTCACTTATCAATACAAGAACATAAGGGTATACTTAGATGAACAACTCAACTCTTACATAATTAAAGCAACCACTGGTTGTTGAATAAATCTCTAATGTCTAAAGCAGTACATAGTTACATCTTGGTAAAAATGCACAGTGATATTCATTGACTTTACATGTACAATTCAATCAACAAACTTATAATGATTAAAAATATATAATTGCTTATATAATTTATGAAACATTTTTACTTTGAGATCTTTTTACAAAGATATTAATAGGTGTTTTAATACTTGACATTCTCAGTTATAACACTTGTTGAAGACCAAATTATTTGATGTATTGCAATAGTCTGGGAAATGTTAATGGCTAGTTTTACTTTATTTCTTTAAATACCAGTGCATTTTAAGATCCTGTAATTTTCCTCATATTTTTTTATTGGATAAATTGTCATGAAGTATATGACTTCTAGAAAATTAGTAATTAATTATATATACACAATGCTTTGTAAAGATTGGTAATGTTGATTTGAGATCTCATCTTTTACAAAGAAAAGTAATACATATGGTACTATCAGACTATAAAGTACCTTATTAATAGAAAGTGATTTAAAGGCATTCTGGTGTTAATATGTCAGCTGGTTTTGGATTGTTTAAGGGTGATTCTTGGTTGTCTTGTTGTTGCATAAATAGTTATAATCTTGTAAATGAGAGGAATTTTTTCAGGAGTATAAATGTTAAAACAAAAGTTGATGTAGGATTAGATCACCAAGATATTTAAGGTGTATCAGAGATTTGTCATACTCCTGATTATTTACTATGCATTAGGTGGATTGTGTCAGGTTTCATTGTGATTGCCACATTATAGATGATAATGACAAACAACTCTGCAATTGTACAAATGGTGTTTACTTAGACTGTTGTTTATTAAATGGGAGCTGAAATCAGATTGAATACACAATGTACATTGACAATGAGATCAATTTATTTTGAGCTGCCTGTCAGGATGTGAGGCAATGCTGTAATGTGGCTGAACATCTATTCAAACCTAATTTCTCTGTTTGGATAGGTGAGTCCTTAATAGTATTTGTTCTTTCTATTCGAATAGGCAGTGTCTTGTTCTTGACTGGGGACTTTCAAATTTTGGCCTTTGTGTAAAATAAATTTACACCTCTCTATAGAATTTCACAAAACTGTCCTTCTCAGGACAAAAACTGTCCTTTTTAGGACAACCTCTCAGTGACAAAAAAACTGTCCTTTTTAGGACAACTTCTCGATTGACAAAAAAACTGTCCTTTTTAGGACAACTTCTCGATTGACAAAAAGACTGTCCTTTTTAGGACAACTTCTTGATTGACAAAAAAATTGTCCTTTTTAGGACAACTTCTCGATTGACAAAAAAACTGTCCTTTTAGGACAACTTCTCAATTGACAAAAAAACTGTCCTTTTTAGGACAACTTCTCGATTGACAAAAAAAACTGTCCAAATGGTGTTTACTTAGACTGTTGTTTATTAAATGGGAGCTGAAATCAGATTGAATACACAATGTACATTGACAATGAGATCAATTTATTTTGAGCTGCCTGTCAGGATGGGAGGCAATGCTGTAATGTGGCTGAACATCTATTCGAACCTAATTTCTCTGTTTGGATAGGCGAGTCCTTTATAGTATTTGTTCTTTCTATTTGAATAGGCAGCGTCTTGTTCTTGACTAGGGACTTTCAAATTTTGGCCCTTGTGTAAAATAAATTTACACCTCTCTATAGAATGTCACAAAACTGTCCGTCTCAGGACAAAAACTGTCCTTTTAAGGACAACTTCTCGATTGACAAAAAAACTGTCCTTTTTAGGACAACTTCTCGATTGACAAAAAAACTGTCCAAATGGTGTTTACTTAGACTGTTGTTTATTAAATGGGAGCTGAAATCAGATTGAATACACAATGTACATTGACAATGAGATCAATTTATTTTGAGCTGCCTGTCAGGATGAGAGGCAATGCTGTAATGTGGCTGAACATCTATTCGAACCTAATTTCTCTGTTTGGATAGGTGAGTCCTTTATAGTATTTGTTCTTTCTATTCGAATAGGCAGCGTCTTGTTCTTGACTGGGGACTTTCAAATTTCGGCCTTTGTGTAAAATAAATTTACACCTCTCTATAGAATGTCACAAAACTGTCCTTCTCAGGACAAAAACTGTCCTTTTAAGGACAACTTCTCGATTGACAAAAAAACTGTCCTTTTAAGGACACCACTCAATTGTCACAAAACTATCCTTTTAAGGACACTACTCAATTGTCACAAAACTGTCCTTTTAAGGACACAACTTCATTGTCGACCAACTGTCCTTTTCAGGACAACCTCTATGGATTGGCTACATTACAAATTAATATAAACTACAACCATTTTTGATCTCATTGATCTCGGTTTGTAGCTATCGTTGGGTTCAAAATTAGTCTAAATAATAATCATTTGTTACGAGAGCTGAGTTTTTGTTGATATCATTTTTAATAACAAACCTATCGCTCTGAAATGCTTCCACATTCAGTCAATGTATGGTAAATGTGTGTTCCTCAAAATAATCTTTAATATGAAAGAAGAAACAACACAAGCTCCTTGCATTGTTCTTTACAGTCACAAAATTAGCTGATTTGTTATCAACTGAATGTATAACTTCGGCTGGGGGAGAGGCAAATCTTTACATGAGACTCAATAGAGGAGTGCCTGATAGGCAAAGAGTATAAGAATATGAAGGGTTTAGAAATAAAAGGTTTAAAAAGATAGAAAAGTTATAAACAGATTTTTGTAAAAACATACAAAAATGAGGTTTTTTTCTTGAAAGATGAAAACATGAAGCTAAGTTACTACAACTAAAAAAACTGTGTTAAAAATATATATGTAAGGAACATGAACACAGAATTTTACCATTGTATAAAAGCTTTCCAGACTATAAGCTTATTTTTTTATTCAAAATTATTTTATGCTGGAAATTGTTTGGGATGTAAATGTAATCTGTAATTACTTTCCAGCTTTCTTTTAACCATATTTTTGTGTTAAGTTTGAAAATAGTGTTTTCATTGCATAACTTAATATCACTTTGTAGCAGAGCTTTTTTTCAAGATGTGAAATAGTGCTGTTTTATGGGAGATGATTGCTTTATAAATCATTTATGTAAGTGCAAACTGAGTTTTGATTCTATGTATGGGGAAGTCATCAAGTAAAAAACTTGCTCCCCAAATTCTTTAATCAGAACAACACAAAAATGTACACCATTAAACTTCAAGCCATGTGATCACTGACGATCAGACAAACAGTACAGGTGAAAAGCTTTTGAAAATATTGATAAAGCTCTCATTGGCTAATGTAGTCATACAATATTGGAACAATTATAGAGTTAAACTTTATAATTACATGCAAGGTTATCAGGAAATGGGTACATACTCAATGTACCTGGAAGAGTTGTTAAAGCTCTTTGCTGGTAAATCCATATAACACAAAAGCTTTATGATTACATAATGAACAGTGTTTCTTTGCTCTATCAGTGCAAGACTGGGGTTTACATGTTTTAAAAACATAGCTATATTTGTGAAAATTGATTACTCATCAGATTACATGTATGTTTGAAATATGTTGTGTTTAATAGAAACAGGATAATTATGACTTACATGGGTATGTATGGTTAGGGGGTGGGAAACTATTGCTTGAACAATTTCAATCTTAGATATGGTTTGCTTTTTATAACTTTACATTTAACTGACATGTTGGGGGCGTCCACATGGTTTCCGCTCTCTAAGTCAAAGAGTTTTCATCCGATCTTTACCAAACTTTGTGAAAATGTTTGTGGGCATAATATCTCGGCCAAGTTTGATAACCAGCCACATCCCTCAGGCACTTCTGAATTATGGCCCTTGAATTATCCAAAATTCGTCAAATTAACCGTGTCCGCTCTCTTAGTCACAGAGTTTTCATCCGATCTTTACCAAACTTTGTGAAAATGTTTGTGGACATAATATCTCGGCCATGTTCGATAACCAGCCACACCGCCCAAGGTACTTCGAAATTATGGCCCTTGAATTATCCAAAATTGGCCAAATTAGCTGTGTCCGCTCTCTAAGTCAAACAGTTTTCATCCGATCTTCACCTAACTTGGTGAAAATGTTTGTGGGCATAATATCTCGGCCAAGATCGATAACCAGCCACATTGCCCCAGGCACTTTTGAATTATGGCCCTTGAATGATCCAAAATTGGCAAAATTAGCCTTGACTGCTCTCTAAGTCAAAGAGTTTTCATCCGATCTTCACCTAACTTAGTGAAAATGTTTATGTGCATAATATCTCGGCCAAGTTCGATAACCAGCCACATTGCCCCAGGCACTTCTGAACTATGGCCCTTGAATTATCCAAAATTGGCAAAATTAGCCTTGACCGCTCTCTAAGTCAAACAGTTTTCATCAGATCTTTACCAAACTTTGTGAAAATGTTTGTGGGCATAATATCTTGGCCATGTTCGATAACTAGCCACACCGCCCAAGGTACTTCGAAATTATGGCCCTTGAATTATCCAAAATTGGCCAAATTAGCCTTGTCCGCTCTCTAAGTCAAAGAGTTTTCATCTGATATTCACCTAACTTGGTGAAAATGTTTGTGGGCATAATATCTCGGCCAATTTCGATAACCAGCCACATTGCCCCAGGCACTTCTGAATTATGGCCCTTGAATGATCCAAAATTGGCAAAATTAGCCTTGACCGCTCTCTAAATCAAAGAGTTTCCATCCGATCTTTACCAAACTTTGTGAAAATGTTTGTGGGCATAATATCTCGGCCAAGTTCGATAACCAGCCACATTGCCCCAGGCACTTCTGAATTATGGCCCTTGAATGATCCAAAATTGGCAAAATTAGCCTTGACCGCTCTCTAAGTCAAACAGTTTTCATCCGATCTTTACCAAACTTTGTGAAAATGTTTGTGGGCATAATATCTCGGCCAAGTTCGATAACCAGCCACGCCGTCCAAGGTACTTCGAAATTATGGCCCTTGAATTATCCAAAATTGGCCAAATTAGCCTTGTCCGCTCTCTAAGTCAAACAGTTTTCATCTGATCTTCACCTAACTAGGTGAAAATGTTTGTGGGCATAATATCTCGGCCAAGTTCGATAACCAGTCATATCGCTCATGTCACCCAGGAGTTACCACCCTTTGATTTTAGAAATTTCCTAAAATTTGTCTTGTTTTAACTCTGAGCTCTGACTTATGACCGGTGTATTTTGTGACAGTTGGGCACTCTTGTTCTTACAACAGATTGACCTCATATTATCAAACTGATGTCACTGTCACAACTTGTAATAACATTACAATTGGAGAAAGAGAAGTACAAAGAATGTAACATTAATTCACAAAACAAAACTTGAAAGTTCAAACACAGTGCATTCTTTCCAGTCTGTCTTGTATAATCACAAATTGAATATCCATGAACTATTCCTTCCTAATGTTCACTGCTTTAGAGAAAACCCAAAGTGAGTCAAATTTAATGAAACCCATCAGTGTATAATGTCAGTCATGTTGGTTGATGGAATAGGTCTTACAACTTGTATGGAGGATATGGAGTTTCTATATTTGATATTGCACATACAGCATACCAGGCTGTGTAAACTCATCTTCATATGAAGATGAAATTTTGAAAATTGCTCTATTCCTTAGAATGGTCATGTAAATATTGTGTGATAGAATGGATAAAATATCCTACTATTTAAATTGGTACAGTAAGATAATAATTGATATTGTGCATACAACAAGGCCAAATTCTTGAGTATAACATGACAGAAATTGACATGGACGTAGTGTATATAATATTGTTAGCATGGTCAAGGCCAAATTGGTTTAGACATACAATGATCCTCATACAGTTTGGCGTATTGATAAACAAAACACAAAAATGTATCAGATATTATGTCTGATTTTTAGAACATTGTATTTTTGTAGATAAAATAGTTCTTTGTAAGTATTGCTTTGGCTCAGAGGGAAAAATTGAATTTGAATTGGGAAAGTTCTTTGCAAGTATTGCTTTGGCTCAGAGGGAAAAATTAAATTTGAATTGGGAAAGTTCTTTGCAAGTATTGCTTTGGCTCAGAGGGAAAAATTAAATTTGAATTGGGAAAGTTCTTTGCAAGTATTGCTTTGGCTCAGAGGGAAAAATTAAATTTGAATTGGGAAAGTTCTTTGCAAGTATTGCTTTGGCTCAGAGGGAAAAATTAAATTTGAATTTGGAAAATATACTATTTTGGTGGGGGAATCAGGGGCTGATATTTGGCTCCAATAATGGAGAATAGAGGGTTCTGGTTAGTGCTATCATATAGAGCACTAAAGAATTATGTGGTGAAAGCTTTTTTCCTTCACTGTCAAAATGTGTATTGTGTTAACAGTTTGGTTTTTCAGAATCTTATTTATTTCTATAGGAATATTAAAATTAAAAGTTGATATCGGGCATACAACATACTTGACCAAGTATTATGTTTTCTGGGTCATACAAATATGGACATTGTATCAATGGCAATGGCTAAGTATTGGTTTTGATAAGCCCTTAAGTACATTATGGCAATTTAATCATTTGTCTTAATTTTAGGTAAAACGTTCCAGTAAAAGGTATATGGTAATTCATATGTGGAATATTTTTACCTTTGTGCCTTTAATATTACATAATGGGAACAGAATATAAGTGAAGATTTGATGTGCATGCAACATATCAGTGCAAGTGTTATGGATGTCATACTCAAGTAATCTCATTTACTGAAATTTCTCAATTCGTTATTCATAACAATATCTTGAGTAACTGTTTGAGTGGTTAAAATATACTGTTGTGTAGTATCTTGTACTTGGCATTCATTTATGAGGTCAAATGTTTGAGTCCAGAAACATGCTTAGTGGTTATCACAACTTAAATGTCACATTTAATGCTTTAACTGCAACAATGGGACCTTGTCCATACAGTATGCACAGCAATTATTGATTGGTACTGTCAGATGACATTAAGAACATAAAACAGCAGGTTCTAACATTGGTCATAACTGTTTTAAAAATGAACAACCCTATTAATTTTGCATAACATGCATTTATATGCAATTGTATAATGATGAAAAATGATACATTATAATCATTATATTCCTGTTTGGTAGGGTTAAAGTTGGTAGAGCACAGGACTGAGCATTCAAGTCTCAGGATAAGGGTATATTTTTCATTTTCACCTAAAATGAATCCTGTAAGCTAGTATTGATCTAGAATTATGACCCCTGTGTCAATATCAATCAGCTAACATTAATTTTACTTCCATGTCCTGTATGCAAGGGCAGATCTGGGATTTGGATTTGGGGAGCATAAATGTTTGGTCATTTTTGGTTTTGTTCAAGCCTTATAAAATGACAATGACTGTTTCTTTGTTTATAAACATCATCATATTGCTTCAATAAATCAAAATTGCTTATTTGAAAATTGCTTATTTAAAGATCTCTGTATATTTTCGTATTTATACTCATAGTTATTTGTAAGGTTGGGGAATTTTAGGGGGATGTCGGATGTGCCCCCTGGATCTGCTAGTGGTTAATGCACATCAGCATAAATGAATTACTGTTAGGAATTATTGCTATTCTGTAGGTCACATTGATTTCTATGTCAGTTTGTCCTTTGAAAACAGGAATCTGTTAAAGTAACAACACATTATTGCATCCTCCTTCCCTGACCATTTATCATGTTGCCACTGGCATAACTCTCTGTTGACCACATTCACCAATCATGTCATCCATGTTCATGTCTTCATCATCATTCAGCTTCATTGACAAGATATGTTTGCAGCTCTATTTTTATGTTTGTTAGTTCTTATAACTCTCGAACATTTGTTATTTGTTTATGTACCTTAAAATTACACTGTTTATATTTTCAGAATGAGGAAGACAGCTGTGATCCCTCTAGAATGGGTTCAACCGAGTCTAGCAGTACTAATACTTCATGTCCTTGTCTGTTCTCATTAGATTTAGTATGTTGGTCCTGTGTTTGAGGTCATTAATGCTATACCTCTAATACATGCTTGGAAGTTAGTGGTTCCTTGCAGAAGAACGACAGTGGTTAGTACTGGTAGGCAACCCAGAATTTGTATGGTCAACTGACTGCTGTATTATTGAATATTGTAATAACATGTTCTATATTACCTAAATGCAACAGTCTTCCTTGCATTGTTACTTCTTTTGTTGGAATTATTTAGAATTTGGTGTGTATATATTTTCAGGTTTTGTGTGAATGAGTAGTTTTGATGTTCAATTGCTTTCATCCAATCAGAATGAAGCTGGCTGTGAAATGTAATTTTCCTGGAACTCGTGAGTTTGAAGTTATTTCATTTTATTTAGAAATAATGATAAAAATGCAATTGAAAAATATAATATTACAATTACCATGAATAGTACTACAATTGAAACTGTTAGTTTATTTTACCTGGTATAACCAATATGCAAGGCCAAGGCAGTTCTTCAATTTTGGCACAATGATATTTTATGATATTATTATAGTACCAGTATGCTTTCTAAAACACATTGAGAAGAATCTGAAAAGGGATTTGCGCCCCTTGCCTCCTGAGCAATAATTTGAGGGGATGAAAGCGAAATCAATCTTGTATCTTACAATACAGAAAGACTGGTTTCGCTTTCACCCCTCAACATTTAGAGCTAGTATATCTGTAGATAAATGTAGTGTACGAATTGTGTACTATTTGTATTGAGTTTAAGAACTATTGATTTGTTTATGGTTTAGTTCTGTGGTATATTCTTGATTTCTTTGTGCATACTTTGTTGCCATTTTAATGATTCTGAATGCTTTTCAACTGAATTATGTGTCAGTTTGGTAACCTATGGTCAATGTATTGGTTTGTGTTGGTCATTGTCCCCTTTCTTGTCTACATTTAACATTGATCTTTGATCATTGATGTATGCTCAGTTCTTGTTCTTTGTCGAGATGTAATTCACTGATCTGTCTCCAAGCCTATCTCACCATACATATAAAGCCAGAGTCTTAAATAGGATGATCTTTTAATATCTAGACTTTTCTTCTTTATTGCCCAGCTGAATTACATGATTTACGATAATTTTATGCAGGAATATCGTTTTAGTATCTATGCAAATTGTGCGAAATGATGGAAAAATGGGGAAATGTTACACACAGGGAGAATAAGTAATTACAAGCTTATTTATCAGAAAACAAACTGTTTATGTAACATTTGGCAGATATGTAGAAAGTATGTTCATGGTTTCAGTTTCCTCTGGACTGTTTAATCGATTTATTTAAATATTTTTAATTTAAATTTATTTGAGAATTTTTGAATTTGCTTAAAAGTAGCTACAAAACTTTGAGTTAGGTTTCATGTAATATTGATTATTTTTCTTGTGTAATTGTTTTGTTTAGGTGTCATTTAAGGGTATTCTGGACTTGCATCATATGGCAACAACTTTCGGCCAGACCCTATTCCAAATTTCATGCTAAGTTGGTTAAATGAAGACATATTGAACATGGTAATGAGGTTTATGGACCTTTCAGAACTCGGCACTTAATGCTTCAAAATTTCAAGCAGCAAATAACCTCACTTAGGATTTCAATAATCTTTTAACTATTTCATTAACTTATTGTTGTATTAAAAATGTCAGCTATTAGGGTTAAGATAGGTTTAGGGAACTTTTTGGAACCTAATTTTACTCAAAATTGCATATTAGGGTTCATTTTTTGAATGAATGAATGTGTTTAATATAATTATTGTGTTTCAATTTATGTTGTTTTCTGTTAGAAGGCCATGTTTTATTTAAGAATTGTACAATTGTTTTTGTAAACCTCTTTACATGTCACCTTCTGTAAATAAAGATATTATTATTATTATTTAAGGAAACATGTGGAACTTATTTCGCATCAAAATTTCAATTTAAGTGCATGGTAGGTTTAGTGGATAATTTTGAAACTATTTAATACTAAACTTTCATATTGAGGTTTAGGTTAAGGAACTTTTCGGAACTTTTTTGGCATCAAAATTTCATTAAAATTATTCCAAATACTTTATCTGCATATATCTTAATCTTGCATAAAGGAGCAGTTATGGTCTGAAGCTCATAGCGGCCATAATTTATCCTTTCAACTATTCAATTTAAATAAGGTCATGTTCAATGCAAACTCTGTTTCCCTTAGGAATATTGAGGGGTGGAAGCGAAACTCCTCTATCTGCTTGTTTATAAATAGGCAGTTAGACAATTTCAATTTTACACCTTGATATTAACCTCAGATTAGCTATCAACTATCCACGACTCTTCAACTTTTCATTTACTTTTCTTAAATTATTTAAGGTTCAGGGTCTTAATGTTTTAGGGATTTAGGTTTACTTTAAGGTTGTGATTAAGGGTCATATGGTCATTTCCAGTATACAAGGTTAGGCAGAGAAGTCGTTAGTCCTCATGCCTCATTTAGGAGTTTGTATTAATATTGCATTTTTGCTGCTTATTGATATCATGAACATACTTATATAATTCTGATGAATGATCAGATTACAAATTTACTGATTATCTTTCTTGTGTGAATCTATCATACAAGGGTCAGTACATACCCCCTTCCCTGTATGTGTGTATCTTTCTTGAGAGGAGATTTTTCTGTTGGCCTCTGTGTTATTTGTGAACGACATGTTTTTGTTTATTGACACAAGTTCTGTCCCGTTATCCCTTCCAGAGTGCTCTCCCTTTATCCCTTCTCCATTGTGTGTTTGTATATAAAATACAGATTTCACATATCCTTGCTGTAGGAACATCTTTCTTTTTTGATGTGTTCGTCTATTCAACTCGTGCACATGATTCACTTGTTTATGCTGATTCAGTTTCCTCCTGTGATAATGTATAAACATGGTTGTAACCCAATGGTCGACTCGATGTATCTTTTGACAATGACCAATACATCCCTTCTGAAAACTCTTTGTCTATAAGTTCTCTTACCAAGATGGTTCCATGTGGCTGTCAGTGTTTTGGGTTTGGTTATGAAGCTTGTAGTGTAGATATCAATATGTTAAGTTATCAATAGTGTAGATATCAGAAATTTTGTATATAACTAATATATTAATCATTTAGATAAGAATGTCATAAATATTACACCCATGTATTATTTTTATTTATGTTATTCCTTCTTTTGTTTACGGAATGAAGCAGACACTGGCGCATGCAGTCTCTTGGTTTATATGTATTGCTTAAAACATGTTTTGGTTTATTTTCTCCATGTACTACAACCACAATGTGGGATGTTTGGTGTGGAATGATGGACAAATGGTATAGTTGGGAATCAGAGACCTAAGATAGCAGGTAAATTACTTTTTATTATATTTTCTACACTTACTTTAACTGTTGTACAATAATACTTGAAGTTGCCAGAAAGGATCAGAACCTTAAGCAAATTGCAACATGGCAGTTTTCTTGCTGTTTTACAGCACAAAGTGCTCAAACATGAGCTATTTGGATCTTTAGCTGTCAGTCCATCTGTCATCTGCTATTTAATTGTTTACACTCTAGAATCCACATTTCTTGAGCAATCGTAATCAAACATGGATACAATGTCTACATGGCCATCAGTTCTTGGCCAGTTTCAATTATGGGCCAAATCATTCTACTAGATCCAGAGTTATGGCCCTTGTATTGAACAAAAAGGAATAAAATCAATTAATTGATGATAATAATAGAATGTCTAAGACCATTTTTTCAAATGAGTGGAAGCTGGAATTGTTTTGTGATGTAAAACTTCACATGAAACTAGTGTTTAGAATAATATATCACAAAATCTATTAACAGTATGTAGTTGTCATACATTATAAACTTTGAAGATCATATGAAAGTTATGGTCTCCTTAAAAAACTTTTTTTTAACCAACATGACATTTTATGTCGCTCAATATATATTTTAGAGAAAATTATTTTTAATTAAATTTTGTGCACATCACCCGAAATGAAAGTATCAGAACTTTGTTAAACATAGTAGTTGGTCATGCCACTCGATATAAGTTCGATCCAATAAAATAATAAGTCTGGTAAAGTCCGGGCATATAATAACATGATTTTAAGCAATTCCAAGTATGGATAACAGGATTTGATACACTACTGTGTGGTTGTTGCTGTTCTTGCCTTGAATTGACAATCTGTCCATTTATCACACCAGGCAAATGTCACAAAATAAAAAGGATGCAATGATCTGGGCATATACTAGCTGCATATTGTTAAAAGACTGTTACTGACCTAAGGAAGTGATAAATATCAGCTTATGGTAAAATCATAAACAAAATTCTGAGCAAAAATGGTCCGAGTGAAAATATAGTCATGACATAAATAAATAACTGTGCAGTGTACTCAATCTATTAAGATACCACTTTATTAAGCGACCACTTTTTGGCTGTCCCTTGGGTGGTCTCTTACTACAATGTCTACTGTACTAAGAATATAAGGCAAAAATATGAATTATGATAGTTAAAACACCTCAAGCTCCTTGTCTCTATGATTTTCTAAATTTACTGCCGGATATAGGCTGTTTCCCCCTATCAAAAAGTATCCATTTTCCCCAAAAATCTTCATTTTTTTCCCAATTCTTTGTTCATTTGTCCCCCCTCTGACTGAATTTCTGTCTTTGTGTATTTAACGTTTTATAAAAGAATCTTTGCTCTTACATCACCTTATATGTATAACAAACACCAGCCACAGCTGAAAAGTTATTTTTATAAGCAAAACAACCATAACCTGATTTTCCCAAATTTGGTATTTATCGCGGCTCTTTTACCAATTAAAAAGGCACAGGCAGTAAAATTATTTTAAAAAAATCACTGGCAGTTGTACAAATGTGTCCACTCCTGTACATTGCAAATCTCTGTGTTGGCTGAACACTGCGATTGAACATGCTAGGCCACCATATTAAAATGAAAATGCTTGCCATTATACCTGTTAATTGGCGGACATGCTGCCCCAAAATGACAATGGTGAGTGTTCCTTGGCAAAAACCTCAATGAGCATACTGTACAGTGATATAGATCTCAATACTTGCTTCACATGAAATATTGTGACAAAACTTGGTACATAGATGGAGACTGCATTTTGATTACTTGGGTCAAAGTCAGTGCTTCTAACACTGTATGCAGACCATTTCCTGATTGCCTAACCAGGTGAAAAGTTCTTGCAATAAGCGACCTTGGTACCTCGTTGGTTAGAGCACTAGGTTGTAACCTTGGAAGCCCGGGTTCCATTCCAGCAGACTGGGCAGGTCATGTTTTTCTGTGACATTTGGCTACTGTCATGTGTCCTCCACCTCTGATTCATGTGGGGAAGTTGTCAGCTGCTTGCCTAAGGGGAAGTTAGTATTTGTTGTTAATTAATTCCATGGAAACTGACCACAATTTGCCAAAAAGTTGTTGATTAACTGTCAAAATCCTGATTTAAAAATACAAATCATCTATACACATATGAAACTGCACAAATACCTAACCCATCAGCACTATGAACTATTTTTGAAGTTGAAGTTATAAAACATTAAGATTGATCCTTATGACTGTGATATAATGTTCTCCAGTTAATTGTTATAAGGATATGACAACATTTATACAATTTTCTATCCGCTAGGTTATTAATCTGCTTGTTCCAGCAATATTTGGTCAAGTTCACGCTTGAGAGTCAAATTATAAGTACATAATTGTTTCTTCTCAGCTCCTTACCCATGTGCAGCTTTCTTGGATAAATATCAAGAATAATCTCTCTTGATAAGTTTGTTAAAGCCATTTCCTCTAAATGAGATTGTCTCACATCTTCGTGAAAATGATACCTGTCAAAAATGGTCGATAACAAATAATTGATATTGGCTCCATGCTATTACTGATTTAATATATTCTTGAATTATTGTTGGCACTTAACCATCCCAGCTGCATTTAGGCAAAATGTTGAAATTGACTCGGGCTAAATTTTGACTTTATATTCTTAAAGCCGTTAAAAACGCAACTTGTCTGCTTCAAAACAATATGACATAAAGAAGAAATAATTCTATATTAAATTCACTAACACAATTTCCTAAACTTATTCAATCATGAAATATGAATTATTAGTCCATAGTTTCAATACTTTTTAACAGTATTTTAAACATTGGTAACAGTTGGTAGCTTTTAACACCATGTACAAAATGAAGCCATATTATAACATTTGCATTTTTAATGGTGTTGAGTATATATTCTTGAGGGTTATAGAACAACAATCACTTTACCATGGAATTAACTGAAATAAATAATATGTTCATTTTCTAAAATTTACGGCAACAATGAAAAGTTCAATATGAGATAAATAATACATTTTTTGTAATTATGTATGTAATGTTGATAATATGTGAAAATGAATATACATGTGTAACAGTCCAGAACTGCCCCGGTTCAGTTCTGGACTGGGGGGAAGAACTGGCCTGTTACACCGGTATTATCACACACAATTTAAAAGTAAATTTATACGATCAGAAAACTAGTCTATAAGAACAGCTAGTAAACTGTCGTAGTAGACATAAAACATTCGAACTTTTAAATGATTCTACAATGCTTACAATCTAAAATAGTACTACTTATATGTTGAAATTGTTGATTTGTTAAAAAAGTTAGTTTTTGCACTTATCCTTATCATTCTATGAATAATGTTTTTATATGTACAAAATGTTTTATATATATGAAGCACATAGTATAAGTCTAAACAAAATGTCTGTTCTGTACTGTACTAAGACTCAATGGGAACAAAATATAAATGCATTGATTTTCAAATATGACCGGATAAGATATGGTAAATAAGTGATTATGCTCATCTTGGTAAGCTCTTATTAATCATCCAATTTCGATTAATTAAAGAGAGTAATCAAAATTGATTGTCTGCTCAATTGTTTTCAGTAAAACTACAAATCATTTTGGTATAAAAAAACAATATTTAATTAATTACATGTATACAATAAATATTAAAAGTCAGGCTTTTAAAATTATTTTATATCAATGTATACAAATACAAGGACCGATTTTAGGTATATAGTTGAACAGTATCATTGTCAAGTTTTACTGTGTTAAAGTTCACATCTTTACAGGTTAAACCCCAAGCTGCATACTGTCACCCAATATAATATTTCATCTTGAGGCTGTTCTATAAAAGAAATGTATTCACTGCATCCAGATTTATCACTTACCGGGTAAATCAGATTCCATGCTATGTGTGCTATTGGATATCATTAAAGCGTACACTGCAATATTTTGTATATTCGAAATTTAAAAAAAACTGACTATCCTCAACAAAAATCGTTAAAAAAAGGCTATCAGGAAAGATAATCCCAATTAAAGCTTAAAATGCCATCGAAAGTACACATTTTGAACTCTAGTATATCTGTGAACACAGTATCTAACCTCTTTTTGAAAGTTTATCTCTAGAGTCTATTTCAAATATATTGTTTTAGACGCTTTGTATTTTAATGTACAAAAGTGACCATAAAAAACTTCAAAACGGTAATGAGGAAAAAAAATCAAAGAAACATAACATTTGCATGTCATAAAGTAGAAAGTTAGATCTGCATTGAAACTTTTGTTTGCACACGAAAGATACCTTAAACAGATTTGATTTATCATGGTTTGAACACATTTCACCTCTAGTATTCAATAGGATTTCGGTAGGTCCATCATAACAAGAACAGTTCTAAATCATATAAAATGGTTCATATAAATATTTAAAATTAATCAGTACAAACTGACATGCAAGTTAACACCGTGCATGGTAGTTACAACAACAACAACAACAACACACCAGACAAGAAGATTGACTTTTATAATGAAAGTAAACTGAGATTTTATATGTAAATAAATTTAAAGAAGCAATTAATTAGTTAAAATTATAAAAGCATCATGATATTGTTCATTTAATCAAGAATATATGTTGCAAGCTTAACTCAGGGGTTCCGTTTGACCCTTGAATTGACCCTTTGACCCCTGTAATTTCTTTAAAAGCCACATTTTGACCCTCAAGATTCTGGCTGATGGGTCAATGTTCTCTAAATTATAGGTAATTTAGCTATAAAATGGTAAAATCCAGTAAGAAATTATCCAAATGACCCTTGAGATTCAGCACCTAGTGGAACCCCTGTTAACTGATAACATGCTTTCACTTTTTGGTGTATATGATTAATCGGCCCCTAAACTTTTGGAAAATGACAATTTTAGGGATTTTTCCTACTAGATGGTCTATGTGATAAAAGGTGAAACTGGAAGTAAAAACATTTTTAGTTTGAATAAATATTTTTACACTAAATAAAAGAGAGGAAATTGTAGAATACTGTCAAAACTATTCTAGTAATAAGATAAAGCTGTATAATCTATTGATCAAAACTGGTAGAGCTGGAAACTTGATATTGATTTTCAATGGAGACAATCCACTTCAATAAGCCAGCTAAAAGGCATTGAAAGCTGGTTATGCCTAAATTGGTTGATGAGATATACCAATTCATTAAATGTGTTTGTTCTTTTATTGAATTTTCTTAAAACTTTTTATAGAATAGTTTCTAAACTACTGCATGTCATAAATGACGTCACAAACATTCAAGTAATTTGAAGTAAATGCTTAAGGGGAAAATTGCCTGCAAAGTGTGAAAATATAGATTGTCTGTAAAGTTATGGGAATAAACAAATGACATTTTGTATAATAACTGTAAATGAATTCATTCATGTTTAAATCATGTGAAATACAGTCGAATCTGCTTTAGTGACCACCCGCCCTAAATGACCACATTGTTATCTGCCCTTTTCATGTTCCTATATACCAGCCCACATGATACAAGTTTAAATAATTATATCACATATTGTATTCGAAGACAATAATTTCCAATGAAAGAAATTGTCATACTTGGTACAGAACAAATATTTAACAATGTCATCATCATTTGAGTGCACCTTTGTCTTGATTGTTTTGTTGTGATGTCACGCACAAGAGTTGTTATTTCACAAGTGAGTTATCGAAATTAGTACCACTCTACTTTGTATGTTATGTTATAAATGTTGGAGACGTCTGCACGCCAAAATTTACAATATTACTCCTTTAATTTCAGGTCTACATTCATTAATTGTTGGTGTATCTGCTGGTCATAATGTTGAGAAACATGTCTGGTGTAGATCCTGGGATGCATTTCATGGTGAGTTAAATAAAACTGTCACAGAATTCTACATATAAACAACAAATACTGATGAATGAGCTAACCCACCAGCAAAGATACTTATGCCTGATATAGTTTGTAGAGACTACAATGTATGTTCTATATGAAATTGTTACAGAATCTAGCAATAATGTCTGCAATAACATTTTTTTCATTTCTGCCTGTCCTTAGAGATGTGCTTAAGTTTCAGTATCATAAGATAGAATAACATGGAGATAATGTCAAACAATGTGGTTGGTTAGCTCTGTTAGTCAGGATTTATTGTGGTGACTGCTGGATAGATAAATTGAGGGATGAAAGCAATACTCGGTCTATAACATTCTATATTGCATATAGATGTAGCAGCAGGCAGACTTTCATTTTCACCCCTCAAAATATTCAATTGAATAAGCAAAGCACTTGGCTATTGGCAACACTGAACATTAACTATACTTAAGGTCTATAATTATCTAAGGTTTAAATTCTATTTTAAATTGACCAGCATATATCATTATTTTGCTTGTATCCAATTTTCACTATATTAGCAAATCAAAATAAGTTGTAACCGTGAAAATTTAGTAAATTATGTAAACTTTGAAAATCTTCTTGTCCAAAACTCTAAAGTCTAGAGCTCTGATATTTAGTGTGTAGCGTTGTCTAGTGGTCCTCATACAAGATTGCATAAATTATTAAGTTCCGTCAAAAAACATGGCCGCCAGGGGTGGGGCCGTATAGTGGAAACTATAAACAACATCTCCTCCTAAACTACTCAATGGATTTTGACCAAACTTCACAGGAATGATCCTTAGGTGGTTCTCGTTCAAAGTTATATAAATGGTTCCGGCCTGTTACAGGAGCTAAAAATAAATTTTAAAAGTGTAAACTTTGAAAATCTTCTTGGTCCAAACCATAAGGTCTAGAGCTTTGATATTTGGTGTGTAGCATTGCATAAATTATTAAAATCTGCCTTAAAACATGGCCGCCAGGGGGCAGGCTTTGTTTCCTATATGTATATAGTGGAAACTATAAACGTCATTTCTTAAACCTTGAAAACAGGTCTACTTTTTGAGTTGGTCTTAATATTGAGGTTGAATAAAAGAGATGGTCTTTAAGTGAGGTTTTACTGTACAAGTGTTTAAAACAAGAGCTGCCAAGATTATTCTGAACCAAGGGATGAAATCATCTTCACAAATTTTTTAAGATCTTAAATGGCTAGAATATAGATATGGATTAAATATCACATGGCAGTAATAAAAAAATTAAATATTTTTTTGTAAATAACATGGCACCTTCATAATTATATGACTGAGATTTTGCAAAAATGACGCTCAGTATCAAACAAAGATCTTGTATTTTATGCAAGACCTTGTACAAAACACCATAAGGAAAGTTCTCATATTTCAGTATTAATGGAATAAAACAAGGTTTGCACAGGTCTTGAAAAGTCCTTGAAATTGCTGCATACTCCTTGAAAACTGCTTGAATTTGTAACAGCCACAAACTCCTTGAAAAGTAATTGAATTTTGAAAATAAAACACTGGATCCCCTATTCTCTATACTGAAAAATCAACATTTCTATAGTCCTTGAAAATGGTGAAAAGGTCCTTGAAAAGTACTTGAATTTTGTTTGGGAAGTTCTGGATGAACCATGTAAAATACCAGTACACTGCAAATATTCAAAGAAAAATGCAAAATATGTTTTGCATGTTGCAAACCTTTTCATATTGTTAATTACCAATGCTTATGTACATATTTCACATGTATGTATCATTTTAATGATGGAAATTTGTTTTGTTACTTATTCAAATTTACCAATAATTGTTTTGCTTGTCACTGAATCATAAATCTTTTACTGAAATGTTTGAACTAGTTGTTGAAATTAATGTGAATACATAGCATCATAATGTGAAAGGCCAAACACCTCAGAGACTGCCACAAATATGTCCAAATTAGCTGAAGTTCCACACTGTGGGATAGTAATTCTCATGATATGTTTAAATAACTGCTGTGGTACTGCTTTGGTATATGGTAGCAGATGGTTTGCAACAATATTTCTGGGTTTCTTTCATTGATACACATTTTTTTGACTGAAAAATGTTCACAATTTTACAGGCATCATGAAAAACTTGATTATATAGTGGAGATTTGTGTGTTTCCTTGTAAGATTGAAAGTTATTTCACAGAGTGAGCAGCAGACAGAATATTTTCACCTGTGACATTGCCACAAATGAAAATTTCAGTCAGACGTTCATGAGGTGAAATCACTCAATCTTACACTGTTTAATACCTCAGTATTTTACATGATGCCATTTATATGATGTCATTATCACTTTGATAATTTCACTGCTCACTAAATAAAGTATTGTAAACATTACAGTAAAACGCTAAACATTTGGTGTAAAATGATGCTTTAATTAAAATAAGCAAGAATTTGCGTAAAATTTGTTTGGGGTCTGCCCTGCAACATTGAGCTGTGAGGATTTTAATAAAACTGATGACTGCAGATATGTAACAAAGATCCTCCTTTACTTTCAGGTCTCCATTCAATGATATGTTGGTGTATATGCTAGTCATTGTTGAGAAAGGTTTCTGGTGCTGAGATACTGACAGACATCACATGGTAAGTTAAACTGTCACTGAATCCATCATATAAACAGCAAATATTAATCAAAAGAGCTAACCCACCAGAATTGATGCTATTATCTTACATGGTTTGTAAAGATTAAAATGATATTCTGAGTATTTATTCTAAATTATGACAGAAGTGAGAAATGACAAGGGAGGCAACAATCATTATACATTTTGCTACCAGTCCCTGTGTGTTAGCAATAAGGTTACCTTCAGAATGGTCTGATATATAATGAAAAAAATGTAAAAATACAAAATGGTGGGTTAGCTCTGTTAGTTAATAATTGTTGTAGAAATTCTGCTGTTATTCAAATTGAGTGGTGAAAGTAAAGCTAGTCTATAAGACTATATATGCATATACTGGGAACCTCAATAAGACCACCATTGGTTCTGAAGAAATTTGATCTTATCAATGAGGTGGTCTGATTTTTTACTTAAAATATGGATGAAAAATAGAAAACTGGGCCCTGAAAATATGGTCTCATTAATGAGGCGGTCTTACTTTTGAGGTGGTCTTTTTGTGAGGTTTTACTGTAGATGAGGCAGCATATGAGCATCGCTGTACGATTTCCAACCTCTTTAAGTGAGATTGTTCACAGAAAACGTCACATGTGACGTCACCATGTACTGACACTGTAAGCAATATTTGCCCCATATGGCAATGAAAACGAAGTGACCATAGAGAGTAAACATTGTTCCCTGTTTTCAATTAGTGACATCACGTATTGCATTTTCTTGAAATGACGTCACTTACAGAAGAGGTTGTAAATCCAATAGCAGCGCTCGTATAGACTTTTCACTTCATCCCTCAAAATTGTGTCAAGAATTCTATTGATCTTTAAAATTTTGATTATGGCTTGTAGAAATAACTCTTTGCCGTACAAAGGCGCTTGGTAGTGGGCAACACCAAGCGTTAATTAAACCTAAGGTCTGTTTATTTTAAATGATAATACTTAAATTCCTGGATATCTTGGCATTAAATTTATTATAAAAATTGCAATAATAGGTTAAAATAACATATCGCTTGATACTAGATTAACATTATGTAGTTCAAAGCCTTTTCAACCGAATATACTGATAATCGATAAAGCATTCTTCAAAGAAAACTAAATACAGCATAGAACATATTCAATAAATATTTGGTAAAGCATAATTATACTGAACAAAAATATGTTTCAAAACATTCTATTGAATGTAAACCAATAATTCGCCAATGGCTAATGATAATTGATATATTTGTTAATTATTAAAATAGAAATATTTGGAGACATAATACAATGTATATTAACATTCAGATATAAAACAGATTATACATGTACATTGTAGTTGTAAATCTGTAACAAAGCTGTATTGATGTTGGGCACATACCTTTAAGCATATGGATACCATTTCACATTAATAAATAGAGGATATTTGTATGTTTGGGAGTAAGATCGAAAGTTATTGCACCAAGTAAGCAGCCGATGCAATATTTTCAGGAGTGGAGTAGGTGAAATATTTTCCATCTTGCACCGAAACATACATTAATTCTATTTAATTCATGCTTCATTTTGGTATCTTGTGGAATTTAATTACCCCATGCCTCAATATTTGATTTGACTTTATTTGCCATTGCACGCACTTTGGCCATCAAGTAGCTAATTCTTTTTCAATAAAAATGTGAACTCCTTGCTTAATTTAATTGTGCTAAACATCATAAACTTTGCTATAGGTCTTAACCATTCTAAACATCATATACTCTGCTATATGTCTTAACCATTCTAAAAATCATAAACTCTGCTATATGTCTTAACCATTCTAAACATCATAAACTCTGCTATATGTCTTAACCATTCTAAACATCATATACTCTGCTATATGTCTTAACCATTCTAAACATCATATACTCTGCTATATGTCTTAACCATTCTAAACATCATAAACTCTGCTATAGGTCTTAACCATTCTAAACATCATAAACTCTGCTATAGGTCTTAACCATTCTAAACATCATAAACTCTGCTATAGGTCTTAACCATTCTAAACATCATCATAAACTCTGCTATCAGTCTTAACCATTCTAAACATCATCATAAACTCTGCTATCAGTCTTAACCATTCTAAACATCATCATAAACTCTGCTATCAGTCTTAACCATTCTAAACATCATCATAAACTCTGCTATCAGTCTTAACCATTCTAAACATCATCATAAACTCTGCTATCAGTCTTAACCATTCTAAACATCATCATAAACTCTGCTATCAGTCTTAACCATTCTAAACATCATCATAAACTCTGCTATCAGTCTTAACCATTCTAAACATCATCATAAACTCTGCTATCAGTCTTAACCATTCTAAAAATCACAAACTCTGCTATTGGTCTTAACCATTCCAAACATCATCATCAACTCTGCTATCTATCTTAACCATTCTAAAAATCATAAACTCTGCTATTAGTCTTAACCATTCCAAACATCATCATAAACTCTGCTTTCTATCTTAACCATTCTAAAAATCATATACTCTGCTATTGGTCTTAACCATTCCAAACATCATCATAAACTCTGCTTTCTATCTTAACCATTCTAAAAATCATAAACTCTGCTATTGGTCTTAACCATTCCAAACATCATCATAAACTCTGCTATCTATCTTAACCATTCTAAAAATCATAAACTCTGCTATTGGTCTTAACCATTCCAAACATCATCATAAACTCTGCTTTCTATCTTAACCATTCTAAAAATCATAAACTCTGCTATTGGTCTTAACCATTCCAAACATCATCATAAACTCTGCTATCTATCTTAACCATTCTAAAAATCATAAACTCTGCTATTGGTCTTAACCATTCCAAACATCATCATAAACTCTGCTATCTATCTTAACCATTCTAAAAATCATATACTCTGCTATAGGTCTTAACCATTCTAAAAATCATATACTCTGCTATAGGTCTTAACCATTCTAAAAATCATAACTGAATTTAAGCGCAAAATATAGCAAATTAATTGAAATCAAGCCAATTATAACCACCACACAGAAATGAAAAGTCACATATTAACTCAATCGGTCATTATCGTGTGAGATCGCCGCATTTGACTGGGTAATGTTTGCCAGTCAAAATCTTAAAAAATCGTGTCCATGATGAGTTACCTCACCACAGAACAGGCCCCAGGCGATATTAACAGAAGTGTAAAATATTTCCCAGAATAATTTCTATTTGTTAATTCATTATGTCCAGGCAAAAGGCGGTCACAATCGGTAATGACCAATTCAATTAATCTGAGATTTTTTATTTCTGTGCGGTGTTATGTAATTGGCTTGATTTCAATCAATCGGCTGTATTTTGTGCTGATAATTAGTAGAAGCATTACAGATAATAATATTGGTCTTTCTGTGTATGAAATTTCTATTGGATATATTCATATTTAGTAACAATATCCTAAATATGAAATCGGAGTTCTTATAACTTTTGCTAAGTGTACTTCTATGAAAATGTAACTACTAATAGATGGAACTAGATTTACACACAAACTGCATTCTTGTAGTTACTATATTGTATATTATAAAGATGTCTTATACGAAACTTTAATGTAATATATGATATAAATAACACTGTTAACAGAAACTAAAAATGTTGCACCCACTATGGTGCATCATTCAAAATCACTAAAGCAATTTAATAAATTCAAGCTCAGCATTTAAACAACAACATATGAGCAACGCTGTACAATTTCAAACCTTTTCTATAAGTGACGTCATTTTCAGACAAAGTCACATGTTACATCACCTTATACTGACAGTAAGCAGTATTTGCCCCATATGGAACTATGAAAACAAAGTAAATATGGAGTAAATATTGTTTCCTACTCGCAAATAGTGACATCATTTGTGACGTTTTCTGGAAATGACGTCGCTTACAGAAGAGGTTGGAAATCGTACAGCGGGGCTCATAATTATATAAAGTGACGTCAATGTCTTTTAATCATCAAACAACAATAAAAAAAAGACGCAAGGCGACGTCCTTTGGTGGCGCGCCATTAACATCAATGACTGGCATTAACAATCGTTATTTGTCAGATATAAAATGAACAATATGCTGATGTATTGATTTAAATCTTAATGATGTAAAGTATTAAAACAATAAGCGATGTTAGTTAAACTTTCAAATTTGGTTGACCTCTTCTAGGCACTGTCTTATGTGGTCAGGCGTGCCCTGTAGCAACTTATTCTCTCTCTTTTAGAATTTCTAAAGTTTTTAAAGTACATGTAATAAGTAAATGTATCTAATAATAAAACAGCATTTATTACAGTCAGTATAATTCTGTATTAATATGTACAATAAATAAGTTTAATAATGAAATTCAAAATATGATACAAAAATTCCATGATATTTAATAAATATGATTGTGAAAATACTAAGATAAAGTTGTTTAGTATCTCGTAATGCTTAGTAGTTTGATAAGAACATCAGTTGATAAACTTTAATGCATGTATTACCAAATACAGTAAAACCTCACTTAAAGACCACCGATATTTAGAGCACCTCAAAATTAAGAACACAATAATTATGCAAGTCCATTTTCACTGTTTTGCTCTTTGTTCAACCTCGATATTAAGACCATATCAATAAGAAGACCAGTTTTCATGGGTTCTAAAGGTGGTCTTATTAATGAGATTTTACTGTATGTAGGTTTAAGTCTCATTTTCTTCATTATCAAACTGTCTACCTGTAGAGTTGTCTTTTTAAAATTCAGGGACAGATGGTGTTGCCAAGTGCTGAGTACATGCTTCGTGTCCGTCTGTATAAGGCTGATATCATTTGTTCACCTGTCACTTTCCAATGTGATGTTTTCATACCTCAAGACCATGGCAATCTTTACAGTGAATAACTACTACATTGTAAAAATAGGCATAACTTATTTATCTGTGATTTCTTTTTCAGGATCAAAAGACAATGATGATCCATGTAGTGTTACACAAAGCCATGTATGTGTACTTGGTTGTGTTGTTGCTGCATGTTGATTTACTGAATAAGGTAATATAAAATATTGAACAGAATTTTTTCTTGTACAAAATGATGGGGAAAAATAATAATGGAGAAAATTAACACAAAATTTGATAAATTCTTTGCCACTGAGATTACAGTAAAAAATAACTGGGGCTTGTTGATTAATTAACAAAAATATTGACTGACTTACTTTAACAAGTAAATACATGTAGTAGAATAATTAGGGATGGGAATAATCAGTTATTTTGTAAACTAGTTAACCGGAAAATCCTCCGAATGGTTTGTCGAATGAGAATACAAACATTTATTGCATTAGTAGATTAACACACAGTTGGTACATATACTGACATTTGCAATTACGCGTAATCAAGTAGTCATTCTTGATGAGTTCTTTTGTAAATGTCCTTTGAGTTCAGTCTGTGTAGACACTAATGCCATTGTGATGGTCAGAGGTAATATACAATGTATATTGATGATCTGCCATCACTTTCATAACTTAAATTATTAACATACAGAAATGTATTCTCTATAAAATAGTTATAGTAAAATAGAAGCTGAAAATTATCTCAAGATGTCACACACACCGTATATACCATGTACTGAAGTAACAACAACCATATCAGCGTCATTTGAATAACAGTTTTTGAGGTTTCTTCGGTGGCATAGTGGGTATGGTTGCAGTTTCTTCAGTGCTAGGTGCTGACGTCATAGAGGTCATAGGTTTGAACCCCTTTGGGTTCACTAATGAATTTCCCAAATTTATTTGAAAGATATTCATTAAAGTCAAGTCTGTCAGTTAGACATTTAAGTAGCTAAATATTATCACCAAACTATAGTTGTTTTGATGAAAAATGTTGGATTTTGTCTTGAATGATAATTGTACTAGTTTGTTTCTTGCATTTTAATAAGCAGACATATTTTCCCATCATGCCTTGGCATCAGCAATCACTTGGCTCAATTTGCTTTTCTCACACTTAGCAATTAAATACAGCTATAGTAATTTACAGTCAGACCTCATTCATTCAAATTCATCCGGTTCAAAATTTTAAGTAATACTTGGTTTCAAATAGCCCATTTCAATTTGAAACTCATAAGAAGATACATAAGGACCTGAAATTTATTTCCGATTATAGTATTTGGACAGAAGGTTGTCGAATAAACAAGGTCCTAACCCTAACCCACTTTGTTATTTGAGATATAGCTGTGTTAATTGTGACAAAGTTGAGACATGAAAGTGGACTAATTTTGATAAAAAAGTTTTAAGAACATACTTTTTTATATTTCAGGTATGGAATGAATCTCATCAAACAACTTTATCAAATTGGTGCATTTGTCCCGTCAATGAATGGTTGTCCAGAATGAATGGTTTATTTTTGAACGTTATTAAATAACAAAAAGTGACATATTAGGCATGAATGATATGTTTCAACATGGACCAGAAGACTTTTGTGTTAGAAAATAGACAATTTATGTACTTTCCATTGTGAAATCTTGTATATTATGTTTGTTTTGTCCATAAAGGACGACCATGGTCCGTAGAAGTGACCAGATATAATTTGTTGCATCTTGTTGGTCTTACTTATTGCTATCTACTTACAATAACCACCCACTGACATCCATGACTGATCTATTCTCTTAACTGCTCCATCATCTTTGGAATTTAGTTCACATTTTTGATAGATCAAATACAAACCATTAATTGGTTTCTTCATCATAAGATGAAGAGTTTTTCACCGATCACATGGCTTATTCTATGATTGAAAGTGTTGACCCACAGTTGATGACAGCGGTTAAGTATGATAGTCAGTTGCAAGTTACAAAAGACTACCAAGGCCTGCCATCGATTAAATGAAGCAGCCTTTGGATAATAGATGGATTGTCAAGTATTGGTGACCAAATAGGGCTAGACTTATGTGTCCCCAGTTGTCAAAGGGGCTAACTCTAACTCGCCTATGAAGTTCTGCCACATCTTGAGCAGGGGAGAAGGGAGGCTACTCTTGTTTAGAATGGTCGCCAAGCAAGGTACAGTTATGCCCCCTGCTTAAAAATGGCCGCTATTATGAATGAGAGTTATGTCCCTTTATTACAAAAATGGATGCAATTTAAGACATGATTTATGTCCCCTGATGTCAAAATGGCTGCCATTTTCGCGGAACATCAACCATTTTGAAATCAGGGGAAGTAATCCGTGCTGTAAATTTCCACCATTTTGAAAGAAGGGAGGCTACTCTTGTTTCGAATGGTCGCCAAGCAAGGTAGAGTTATGCATCTTGTAAAAATGGCTGCTATTACGAATGAGAGTAATGTCCCTTTTTTACAAAATGGATGCAATTTTAGACATGATTTATGTCCCCTGATGTCAAAATGGCTGCCATTTTTGCGGAATATCAACCATTTTGAAATCAGGGGAAGTAATCCGTGCAGTAAATTTCCACCATTTTGAAAGAAGGGAGGCTACTCTTGTTTCGAATGGTCGCCAAGCAAGGTAGAGTTATGCATCCTGCTTAAAAATGGCCGCTATTATGAATGAGAGTTATGTCCCTTTATTACAAAATGGATGCAATTTAAGACATGATTTATGTCCCCTGATGTCAAAATGGTTGCCATTTTCGCGGAATATCAACCATTTTGAAATCAGGGGAAGTAATCCGTGCTGTAAATTTCCACATTTTGAAAGAAGGGAGGCTACTCTTGTTTCGAATGGTCGTCAAGCAAGGTAGATTTATGCATCCTGCTCAGAAATGGCCGCTATTATCAATGAGAGTAATGTCCCTTTATTGCAAAATTGATGCAATTTTAGACAGGATTTATGTCCCCTGATGTCAAAATGGCTGCCATTTTCGCGGAATATCAACCATTTTGAAATCGGGGGAAGTAATCCGTGCTGTAAATTTCCACCATTTTGAAAGAAGGGAGGCTATTCTTGTTTTGAATGGTCGCCTAAAAGGTGCAGTTATGCATCCTGCTTAAAAATGGCCGCTATTATGAATGAGAGTAACGTCCTTTTATTACAGAATGGATGCAAATTTAGACATGATTTATGTCCCCTGATGTCAAAATGGCTGCCATTTTCGCGAAATATCAACCATTTTGAAATCGGGGGAAGTAATCCGTGCTGTAAATTTCCACCATTTTGAAAGAAGGGAGGCTACTCTTGTTTTGAATGGTCGCCTAAAAGGTACAGTTATGCCCCCGGCTTAAAATGGCCGCTATAATGAATGAGAGTAATGTCCCTTTATTACAAAATTGATGCAATTTTAGACATGATTTATGTCCCCTGATGTCAAAATGGCTGCCATTTTCGTGGAATATCCACCATTTTGAGATTAGGGGAAATAATCCATGCTGTAAATTTCCGCCATTTTGAAAGAAGGGAGGCTACTCTTGTTTTGAATGGTCGCCTAAAAGGTACAGTTATGCCCTTTGCTTAAAATGGCCGCTATAATGAATGAGAGTAATGTCCCTTTATTACAAAATGGATGCAATTTTAGACATGATTTATGTCCCCTGATTTCAAAATGGCTGCCGAATATCAACCATTTTGAAATCAGGGGAAGTAATCCGTGCTGTAAATTTCCACCATTTTGAAAGAAGGGGGGCTACTCTTGTTTCGAATGGTCGTCAAGCAAGGTAGATTTATGCATCCTGCTCAGAAATGGCCGCTATTATGAATGAGAGTAATGTCCCTTTATTGCAAAATGGATGCAATTTTAGACATGATTTATGTCCCCTGATGTCAAAATGGCTGCCATTTTCGCGGAATATCAACCATTTTGAAATCGGGGGAAGTAATCCGTGCTGTAAATTTCCACCATTTTGAAAGAAGGGAGGCTACTCTTGTTTTGAATGGTCGCCTAAAAGGTACAGTTATGCCCCCTGCTTAAAATGGCCGCTATAATGAATGAGAGTAATGTCCCTTTATTACAAAATGGATGCAATTTTAGACATGATTTATGTCCCCTGATGTCAAAATGGATGCCATTTTCGTGGAATATCCACCATTTTGAGATTAGGGGAAATAATCCATGCTGTAAATTTCCGCCATTTTGAAAGAAGGGAGGCTACTCTTGTTTTGAATGGTCGCCTAAAAGGTACAGTTATGCCCCTTGCTTAAAATGGCCGCTATAATGAATGAGAGTAATGTCCCTTTATTACAAAATGGATGCAATTTTAGACATGATTTATGTCCCCTGATTTCAAAATGGCTGCCGAATATCAACCATTTTGAAATCAGGGGAAGTAATCCGTGCTGTAAATTTCCACCATTTTGAAAGAAGGGGGACTACTCTTGTTTCGAATGGTCGTCAAGCAAGGTAGATTTATGCATCCTGCTCAGAAATGGCCGCTATTATGAATGAGAGTAATGTCCCTTTATTGCAAAATGGATGCAATTTTAGACATGATTTATGTCCCCTGATGTCAAAATGGCTGCCATTTTCGCGGAATATCAACCATTTTGAAATCGGGGGAAGTAATCCGTGCTGTAAATTTCCACCATTTTGAAAGAAGGGAGGCTACTCTTGTTTTGAATGGTCGCCTAAAAGGTACAGTTATGCCCCCTGCTTAAAATGGCCGCTATAATGAATGAGAGTAATGTCCCTTAATTACAAAATGGATGCAATTTTAGACATGATGTATGTCCCTTGATGTCAAAATGGCTGCCATTTTCGCGGAATATCAACCATTTTGAAATCAGGGGAAGTAATCCGTGCTGTAAATTTCCACCATTTTGAAAGAAGGGAGGCTACTCTTGTTTCGAATGGTCGCCAAGCAAGGTAGAGTTATGCATCCTGCTTAAAAATGGCCGCTATTATGAATGAGAGTAATGTCCCTTTATTACAAAATGGATTCAATTTTAGACATGATTTATGCGGAATATCAACCATTTTGAAATCAGGGGAGGTAATCCATGCTGTAAATTTCCGCCATTTTGAAAGAAGGGAGGCTACTCTTGTTTTGAATGGTCGCCTAAAAGGTACAGTTATGCCCCTTGCTTAAAATGGCCGCTATAATGAATGAGAGTAATGTCCCTTTATTACAAAATGGATGCAATTTTAGACATGATTTATGTCCCCTGATGTCAAAATGGCTGCCGAATATCAACCATTTTGAAATCAGGGGAAGTAATCCGTGCTGTAAATTTCCACCATTTTGAAAGAAGGGAGGCTACTCTTGTTTCGAATGGTCGTCAAGCAAGGTAGATTTATGCATCCTGCTCAGAAATGGCCGCTATTATGAATGAGAGTAATGTCCCTTTATTGCAAAATGGATGCAATTTTAGACATGATTTACGTCCCCTGATGTCAAAATAACTGCCATTTTCGCGGAATATCCACCATTTTGAAATCAGGGGAGGTAATCCGTGCTGTAAATTTCCACCATTTTGAAAGAAGGGAGGCTACTCTTGTTTCGAATGGTCGTCAAGCAAGGTAGATTTATGCATCCTGCTCAGAAATGGCCGCTATTATGAATGAGAGTAATGTCCCTTTATTGCAAAATGGATGCAATTTTAGACATGATTTATGTCCCCTGATGTCAAAATGGATGCCATTTTCGTGGAATATCCACCATTTTGAGATTAGGGGAAATAATCCATGCTGTAAATTTCTGCCATTTTGAAAGAAGGGAGGCTACTCTTGTTTTGAATGGTCGACTAAAAGGTACAGTTATGCCCCCTGCTTAAAAATGGCCGCTATTATGAATGTGAGTAATGTCCCTTTATTACAAAATGGATGCAATTTTAGACATGATTTATGTCCCCTGATGTCAAAATGGCTGCCATTTTCGTGGAATATCCACCATTTTGAAATCAGGGGAGGTAATCCGTGCTGTAAATTTCCACCATTTTGAAAGAAGGGAGGCTGCTCTTGTTTCTAATGGTCGCCAAGCAAGGTAGAGTTATGCATCCTGCTTAAAAATGGCCGCTATTATAAATGAGAGTAATGTCCCTTTATTACAAAATGGATGCAAATTTAGACATGATTTATGTCCCCTGATGTCAAAATGGCTGCCATTTCGCGGAATATCAACCATTTTGAAGTCGGGGGAAGTAATCCGTGCTGTAAATTTCCACCATTTTGAAAGAAGGGAGGCTACTCTTGTTTTGAATGGTCGCCTAAAAGGTATAGTTATGCCCCCTGCTTAAAATGGCCGCTATAATGAATGAGAGTAATGTCCCTTTATTACAAAATGGATGCAATTTTAGACATGATTTATGTCCCTTGATGTCAAAATGGCTGCCATTTTCGCGGAATATCAACTATTTTGAGATCAGGGGAGGTAATCCATGCTGTAAATTTCCGCCATTTTGAAAGAATGGATGTACTCTTGTTTCGAATGGTCTCCAAGCAAGGTAGAGTTATGCCTCCTGCATTTAAATGACCGCTTTTATGAATGAGTGTAATGTCCCTTTATTTCAAAATGGATGCCTTTTAAGACATGATTTATGTCCCCTGATGTCAAAATGGTAACAATGTTCGCGAACTATCCACCATTTTGAAATCAGGGGAAGTAATCCATGCTGTTAATTTCCGCCATTTTGAAAGAAGGGAGGCTACTCTTGTTTCGAATGGTCGCCTAAAAGGTACAGTTATGCGCCCTGTTTAAAATGGCCGCTATAATGAATGAGAGTAATGTCCCTTTATTACTAAATGGATGCAATTTTAGACATGATTTATGTCCCATGATGTCAAAATGGCTGCCATTTTCGCGGACTATCAACCATTTTGAAATCAGGGAAGTAATCCATGCTGTAAATTTCCGCCATTTTGAAAGTAGGGCGGCTTCTCTTGTTTCGAATGGTCGCCTAGAACATAGAATTATGCCCCCCCCCCCCTTTAAAATGGCCGCTATTATGAATGAGAGTAATGTCCCTTTATTTCAAAATGGATGCAATTTAAGACATGAGTGATGTCCCCTGATGTCAAAAAGCAGATATATTTGCGGAATATCCACCATTTTGAAATCTGAGGAAGTAATCCATGCTGTAATTTTCCACCATTTTGAAAGAAGGGATGCTACTTTTGTTTAGAGTGGTCGCCTAGAACGTAGAATTATGCCCTCTCCTTTAAAATGGCCGCTATTATGAATGAGGGTAATGTCCCTTTACTACAAAATGGATGTAATTTTAGACATGATTAATGTCCCCTGATGTCAAAAATTACTGCCATTTTCGCGGAATATCAACCATTTTGAAATCAAGGGGAAATCCGTGCTGTTAATTTCCACCATTTCGAAAGAAGGGAGGCTACTGTTGTTTCGAATGGTCGCCAAGCAAGGTAGAGTTACATGTGACTTTCGTGGCTACTACCATATTATAGACATGTGACTTTCGTGGCTACTGCCATATTATAGACATGTGACTTTCGTGGCTACTGCCATATTATAGACATGTGACTTTCGTGGCTACCGCCGTATTATAGACATGTGACTTTCGTGGCTACTATCATATTACAGATATGTGACTTTCGTGGCTACTACAATATTACAGACATGTGACTTTCGTGGCTACTATCATATTTAATCATTATAGGCGTGTTACTTTCGTGGCTACTACAATATTACAGACATGTGACTTTCGTGGCTACTACAATATTATAGACATGTGACTTTCGTGGCTACTGCCATATTATAGACTTGTGACGTTCGTGGCTACTACAATATTACAGACTTGTGACTTTCGTGGCTACTGCCATATTATTGATATGTGACTTTCGTGGCTACTGCCATATTACAGATATGTGACTTTCGTGGCTACTGCCATATTATAGACTTGTGATTTCGTGGCTACTATCATATTTAATCATTATAGGCGTGTTACTTTCGTGTCTACTGCCATATTATAGACATGTGACTTTCGTGGCTACTACCATAGTATAGACATGTGACTTTCGTGGCTACTGCCATATTATAGACTTGTGATTTCGTGGCTACTATCATATTTAATCATTATAGGCGTGTTACTTTCGTGTCTACTGCCATATTATAGACATGTGACTTTCGTGGCTACTACCATAGTATAGACATGTGACTTTCGTGGCTACTGCCATATTATAGACATGTGACTTTCGTGGCTACTGCCATAGTATAGACATGTGACTTTCGTGGCTACTACCATATTATAGACATGTGACTTTCGTGGCTACTACCATAGTATAGACATGTGACTTTCGTGGCTACTAACATAGTATAGACATGTGACTTTCGTGGCTACTACCATATTATAGACATGTGACTTTCGTGGCTACTACCATATTATAGACATGTGACTTTCGTGGCTACTACCATAGTATAGACATGTGACTTTCGTGGCTACTGCCATATTACAGATATGTAACTTTCGTGGCTACTGCCATATTTGATAATTATAGACATGTGACTTTCGTGGCTACTACCATAGTATAGACATGTGACTTTCGTGGCTACTGCCATATTACAGATATGTAACTTTCGTGGCTACTGCCATATTTGATAATTATAGGCGTGTGACTTTCGTGGCTACTATCATATTTGATACATTTTGTAATTATACTGTACGAACATGACATAATATGTCTCAACATGACATAAACTGTACCAACATGACATAAACTGTACCAATACAATATAAACTGTATCAAGAGCAGGTAAGCTGTACCAACATGACATAAGTTGTACCAACACCAGGTAAGCTGTACCAACATGACATAAGTTGTACCAACACCAGGTTAGTTGTACCAACATGACATAAGTTGTATCAACACCAGGTAAGTTGTATCAACATGACATAAGCTGTACCAACACCAGGTAAGTTGTATCAACATCAGGTAAGATGTACCAACATGACATAAGCTGTACCCACATGACATAAGATGTACCAACATGACATAAACTGTACCAACATCAGGTAAGCTGTACCAACATGACATAATATGTACCAACATGACTCAAACTGTGCCAACACCAGGTAAGTTGTACCAACATTAGGTAAGCTGTACCAACACCAGGTAAGTTGTACCAACATCAGGTAAGCTGTACCAACACCAGGTAAGTTGTACCAACATCAGGTAAGCTGTACCAACACCAGGTAAGCTGTACCAACATGACATAAACTGTACCAACATCAGGTAAGCTGTACCAACATGACATAATATGTACCAACATGACTCAAACTGTGCCAACACCAGGTAAGTTGTACCAACACCAGGTAAGCTGTACCAACATCAGGTAAGCTGTACCAACATCAGGTAAGTTGTACCAACATCGGGTAAGCTGTACCAGCATGACATAAACTGTACGTAAACTGGTACCAACATGATACAAACTGTACCAACATCCGGTGAAGTATATCGCCATAAGTTAAATATAAACCAAATCATCATCATGTTAACACTATCAGTATTTTAAACATATCACACATGTTCTGTATCTCCGCCATATACAGTCCAAACCCCGGATGAGAAAGGCTAAGACACGGACTTCATTGGGGCTCAGACCAAAATACACATTACGTGCAGTTTTTAGATAACGTTGCAACATGTTCTCATGGGCATCTGTTAAAACTGGCTCAAAATATCGATCTGAGAAGCTATCAAAATTATCAGTTCCATATTTATTTGCTTTTTGATGTCATGGGGTTGATTTTAATCTGTTTGGCAACTGATCGGATACTTTGTCCATATATACTACATCGTTAAATCCCCCTTTAATGACTTCTGCATGAACGTTCCTGGCGGTGTTTTCTTTTTTAGTTTCGAACCATTCTACAAAGACAATAATTTACAGATCTACTCGATCTAATTATTTGTACTTGAGATCTCTATTGAATAATGATAATTTAATGTTAAGTTAAAAGTAGATCTATACGTTATCAACAGTAAAACATATTAATCGTAAGTTTACAAATATTCAGTGGTAGTTTTCTGTAGCTAGATATATGTTGGCATGTACACGGGGCATAGTGTTACATTGTAACGCTATGCCCCGGGTATCATGTAACACATTGCCCCTAACAATCTGATGGAAATACAAACATCCTTGGGTAAAAACCAAGGTAGACCGGATCACGATTCATTCTGCGACGTCATGCCTATAACGTACCCTAATGTAACATATAAGCTAAATTATCAGCAAAGTCATGAATTTAAAGGAAATCGATATTTTCCAAATTTATGAAAATTTACTTACCTAACCGGATATGCGTTGACTTATCACTGATACTTTATTATCGACTGGAAATGTCCACGACCGATCAGATAAAATGGCTACACCAAAAGTACTTTAAACTACAATGGTTATGATGTAATAAATAACGTCATTTGTTTGAAAATTTAAACGTAACACTTTACCCCGTGTAACATTGTGCCCCGGTCTCCCCTACTCATTACACAATGCTTCATTATCAACATAATTTTGTGAATACAGAATATAAACCACCAGTTCCAATCATGCCTTCAATATTCCTTAAGCTATGTAAAAACCGGTGTAGCTAAAATACGTAATGTAGCAAAATGTAGCAAAATATGGCAAAAAGTGGCAAAATGTAGCAAAATGTAGCAAAATGTGGCAAAAAGTGGCAAAATGTTGCAATTAAAGGGCAAAATGTTGCATTAAAAGGGCAAAATGCAGTGACTTTTGTCAATTATTATGCAATTGAATATCATATATGTTAGAATATTACAGTTAGCGGGCGAAATGGGGCTAAATTCAGCAAAATACGCCTAATAAAGAGCAAAATGTAAATCGAGTGAATTTTAGCAAGTGCCTAAAATGCGTAATGTAGAAAAATGTTGTGATTAAAGGGCAAAATGTTGCGACTTTTTGCACATTTCAATAACATTACTATTGTAAACGCTGTATTACTACACTTTGTCCGCTAAACGTAGCAAAATGTAGCAAAATACGTCGATTAAGGGGGCAAAATATCCAGAATTTTAGCAAGTGCCTTAAATGCGTAATGTAGAAAATGTTGCGATTACAGGGTAAAATGTAGCCAAATGTTGCGATTTTTGGCACAATACAATAAAATGTAATATTTTAACGTTGAAATACTACACTTTGACGACAAAATGTGGCTAAACGTAGCAAAATTCGTCTTTTAAGGGGGCAAATGTAGAGAATTTTAGCAAGTGCCTAAAATGCGTAATGTAGAAAAAAATGTTGCGATTGAAGGGCTAAATAATGCGACTTTTTGCACATTTCAATACAATTTAATATTATAACGTTGAAATACTACACTTTGCCCGCTAAATGGGGCTAAATGTAGCAAAATACGTCGATTAAGTGAGCAAAATGTAGAAAATTTTAGCAAGTGCCTGAAATGCGTAATGTAGAAAAATGTTGCGATTACAAAAATATTTCGAGAAAGGGCAAAATCACGGACATATAAACAATATATTAATATGTCCGTGGTATCACTGGTATGCAACCATGTCAATGTTCTAAACGACGACACGTCATCGATTCGCAACGAAAATTGTCATCGCTTCTCTCCTCTTATGAGGACACATCTCGGTAAGTATGTATCTTATGTTGTTTTTAAAACAGAGCAAATGTTTCTTCTTCGTTTTTCAGCCAGGGTATGAACCACGGTGCACGTCTATGTCCTTCAGTATTTATTTCGGCTACACTAGTACGAGTGAAATTGGTATTTTGTCATATTATCGTTTAGAATCGTTTACTTTGGAGTGTATTTTATCATTGCAGTTCAATGGCTTAAAAACATACATTTTAATCACAACTTTGATTTTTTCAGTATTTTTTCAGTATAACATTGTCCATATAATGCCAAAATAACTAATTTCACACAAAAGTAACGCCTGGTAACTGTATATTTTACGATTAAGTTTTCTTCGAATGTCATGGTTTCTCGAAATTGATTGACCGGAGAACGTATCGATTGTTATACATTTATAAGTATAGCTTACTTCGCATAAGTGGTCTACACACAAAACAATGTGATTTCTGTACGCATATAACATATATGAGTTTTTATAGAAAGGTACTTCTATTAATTTTTAATTGGGGATTCTTAAGCCACTTTGTTTTATACACTTGCATCGACTTGTTTCGCTATTCTTTTACTTCTGTTTCAGGATGACCGGTTTAAATGCAGCTTTTGCGACTTATGGAATGACAGTGCTGAGACGGCAGTAAGGCATTGTATACGATATCATAAACATGAAAAAGTGTCATTTCTGCAGTTTTTAATATGCGATGGCAAAGTGAAGTTTAAATCACCCTCTTTTACTGTGTTTGGTAGGGATATAGAATGTGATCCTAACAATGTGTTTCTCAATAAACAGACTGGTAAGCTAATTATTCCAATAGGTAAGGTGTGTTGCTCAGGGCTGGCTTGCATCTCTGTCGATTCCACGACCACAATATTACTTAGTTCCAGCGTATTAACGAAAATTGATTCTCCATCATCATAGGAAACTTCCATGGTCGTCGTTTAGTATCTATAACACCTTTGTTTCGAAACGATGACATAATATTTGATGTCGTTTAGTAATGGTGACATTTGTTGAAGCAACGATAACATCATTTAACACCAAATCAAAGCTTTATTTTACATCGAAAATAGATCAAGTGCACATGATTTTATATAACATGAGTATAAAATTCATTAAAACTCTTGTTGTGCATTATTCCATTGCCCTTTACAGTATATTTACTAAAATAAATGATATTTAATAATATGTCTTAAACCCCAGTTGTACAATTGTGCCAATATTTTTGTTTATCCGTATAATTTCCGAAAACATAACATTGAATACATAAGCTGGGATTACATACTGTCAAAAGTTAAATTACGCAGCCAAGAAAAATCACGATCGTCTCTGGAATTTAATTAATTTAGACTTGTCATACAGTGAAATGGTCTGCATGTCCTCATTAGCGGAGAGAAGTGATTACATTTTCCGTTGCGAATCGATGACGTGTCGTCGTTTAGAACTGCATCACGCATTGACATGGTTGCATACCAGTGGGTATAATGGAGACATTTCTTGTTATTCATATAAAGAATTAATCTCTCACGTGTGTTTTCATTCCGTGTGACGGAAATGCACGAGATACTCGATGTGTAGACAGTGCTGGTAATAATAACTGTCTTTGTCGAATACCTGTCTATGTACCGTTGGTTTCTTTGGTCACCCGTAACACGTGACCTTAAAATCAGGGAGATGTGTAGCTGAACTTCACGTGTTTTTGAAAGTTACTGAGCTCCTCTTGTCGAACATTTTTCCATGGACTTCGAAGTCGGTATGTAGTTGAAATTTTAATAATATGTACGGTTGACAATTTATTTTAAATAAATTTATTTCAACAATAAAGTGTAAATTAGTTGTTTAACCGAAATTATATCTTAAATAAATAGTTTATCCTGACTGCACTGTTATGTACATTTCACTGTCGAACAATGATTTACGATGGCGGTGTTAACACTAATAAACATGTGTTTACTTCCAGGTCTGTGGCAAGCCTTGATAGAGGTATTTCAAGGCGCGAAACTACGGGGCTGCGGCTTCCACTGGGCACAGGCTGTTCTGCGGAAGGTCCAGGAGGTGGCCTTCAATCTACATACTATCGCCGGGAAGGGACCCACCTGATGATAAAGAAGTTACTGGCGCTCCCCTTTCTCCCCGGGAGAGATATCAGCAGGGCCTTCCGAAGATTACAAGACCGTGCTGATGGAAGCCGTCAGCTTCTCTGTGACCTTCTTCAGTATGTCCGTGACCAGTGGATAAATAGTACGTTATGGAGTGGGGATGAGTGGTCTGTTTATAGACAGACTATCCGCACCAACAACGATACAGAAGGTAAGCTAACTTCTTACACTTATTTAGGTTGAAAATCATAACCTATCCTGAGTTATGCTTTTAAACGTTACTACAAGTTGTATCGTCTATAGTTATCAGATTGCGCGCTTGTCTAACCAGTTTGGCTATGTTTGTTGATAAAACATGTCGTAGAAAACTCAACTACAATGGATACGTTATATTTTCTTTGTTCACTTTTAATTGATGTCATTGTTTCATAATTTCTTGCTCGAATAAACGGATAATGAAATTTAATGACTTGGTTACTGCATTGGTATTTGAACAATTTCTTGGTATTTTTTCAGGATGGCATCGCAGACTGAATGCTAAGGCTGGAAGAGGAAGCCTTCAATTTTATGTTTTATTAAGGTTATTATTACAGGAATCCAAGCTTGTAAAGATACAAGTACAGCTTGTTGCTGATGAAACTGTAGGACGAAACAGACGACAGATATACGAGAGCATGGATGCTCGTATCCATGCTCTGTGGGATCGATATGACGATCACGACATCGTGTGTGAGGATTTTTTAAAGGAAATTGGAACAGTTTATAGTGTATAGTGTTCTATAGTGTAATGAGGTGTAGTGTGGTGTATGTGTTGTTGTTTTTGTTAATGTTTTTGTTAATGTTTTTGTTAATGTTTTTGTTAATGTTTTTGTTAATGTTTTTGTTAATGTTTTTGTTTTCGAATTTTAATGTATATAACTTGTACATGTATTTATACATGTACAAGTTATTTTGTTATTTATAATTTCTGTTTGTTTCTTTTTCATTTATAATAAAACATACACATTTCCAACGGATTGTTATCTTTTTAGAATATATTCTGAATGCATATAAGACTGAAACTCAGACATAAACTTGAAATTTATCCAAATGTTCTTGTTACTCGCTCTACACGTTTGTTACGTTCTAAATTTTCAAAGTATAACTCTGAGATTCAGTCTTAAAATGTTTCGACAATTACACACACACACTTATAAAAGAAGAAATTAACACCTCCAATGAAGAACGATGGATACATCAACCAAACATAAACCCAATCGGGCCAGACAACGGCAATTACATTTATCCATTAAAACATTGCCTACACAAAATAATAATTATAATTTATTTTGAGTAAATAATCTTTTACACTACACCCGATAACAATAGAGGGGTCGAATTGACTTAGCAAAATTAGGGGTCGAGTTGACTTAGGGGTCGAGTTGACGTGGGTCGAATTGACTTAGGGGCCGATTTGGTAGGGGGTCGAATTGTTCAGGGGTCGAGTTGTCCCGCAGCCGTAAAAAAGTACGCCCGTCTTGGGATCCGTAAAAATACAGTTCATTTATATATTTCGTTTCTATATACAGGTGTTTCCCATGTGTAATTTACAATTACAAAAAGGACAAAAACAGCTGTAGAAAGTCAATCCATATCTTGCATGAAGGGACGTTGCTCTTATCGATAAAAGCCGCCATTTTTGATAAGGGGCATAACTCTACATTGGATGGCCGCCATTCAAAACAGGAGTAGCCGCCCTTTTTACAGGCGTGAATAACTTCACTTCAATACTTCTGGAGTTATTGTCCGGACAAAGTTTTTTAATAAAGGGAAATAATTCAAATATTAGATAAGGTAGAGTTATGATTCTTTGGCACTGCACTTTCTCTCCACGTTCTCTATCATTCTGTCTCGTTTCAATAAATTCCTGAATAAATGTTTTGAGTTATGCTCCGGACAAAACATTAATTCTTAAAATGAACAAAGGGAATCGACCCCTAGAATATTAAAGGTAGAGTTATGATTTTTGAACACTGCACTACTTCTCAATGAGATATATCTGTACATGAAGTTTGAAGTCTTTAACTCAAAGACTTTTCGAGTTATGATCCGGACACAAAAAATACAAAGGGCAACAACTGTTAAAATAATATCACGGACCTATATACCATGGTATATAGGTCCGTGATAATATCAAAGGAAGGGTTATGCACTACTCCTCAATGAGATCTGTCTGCCTTTATATGGAGTTTGAAGTTGGTATCTCAAAGACTTTTCGAGACACAATATTTGACTGACACGCACGCACGCACCACAATATGAGTACGCAATTTGTGCAAATTGTGTAGACAAATTGTGATATCAACAAATGGTCTCAACTTTTGAATTCTCCAATTCAGTAGTATGTCATGGTCTATGTGTGTTGTTGTTGTTGTTGTTGTTAATATAATATACAACACGAGCTGTTTGAAAAAACATTATGCCCCCCAAAATGCATTGTCAGTTAATAAATAGGATGACCACGAACTAAGTACGGATGATACACCAAGTTTTTTTTATCTTGATGGACCATAGTGCTCAACAAGATATCGAGCGGACAATGATTTCCACGAAACGGTCATTTCGACTTTGACTGACCCATTGATCTCAAAATCAATAGGGTTCATCTACAACCCCCATGCAATCCTCTTACCAAGTGGGGACCCGATAGGCTAGGTTGCCGCTCGGATAAACATGATCTACCGACCTACCCAATTGGGTAAAACAATACCAATTTCAAAATGTGGGCATAAATATATACACATCTGTAATAAGTAGTATGTATAATATACAGTAAAACATCAATAATACGACCACCCTTATGACCTTTGAAAAGTGGTCTTAATATAAAGGTTGTATTAAGAGCAAAACAGTGAAAATGGATTTGACAATTGTGTTTGTAATTTTGAGGTGGTCTTATTATTGAGGGGTCTTTAAATGAGGTTTTACTGTATCGCATTCACAATATAAAATGAATTTGGGCCTCAATCTCGTTGAATCCATTTGTTTTCAGAGACTGTCCGTGTATGTTTACGCGTGAAATCCGTTAGAGATCATCTGATGATATATACGTATTTAACCATGATTGTAATATTTCCCCCAGGCAAACACATAAAACATACACTTATCCTTATTTATCAGACGTACAGATTTACTTGAGTAGTTCTGTCAGGTATAATCTGATTATCTATTCATCAAGGAAATTTTAACTTACCGTTCGTATAATGATTATTTCACAGTATATATCTGTAGAGATATTGTTTTTACATTAGAACAGCGACGTACTTATTGCGAAAATCGGGATTTTTCTTGAGCGTTCAAATGCTTTATAACCTAAATTAAATACTGACACAATTATGGAACGTGGCATGAGAGGCGTATGTAAGAATTCAGGTATACGTCCGCTGCAAATATAAATATATAATGAACTATTTGAAATTCTATAGTCAAACCTAGACACGTGACTACACCAGCAACGTTTTGATGAATTTATTTAAGTATACATTGTATACGCTCGTTGTATGCGTGATTCGTAGTAATTTTTTTTAAATCAATTCGTTTTATGTACAATATAGTTATTAAATTAAAATGCATTATTTTGAAATATAAAACGTCTTCTGGGGGCTTTCCTAGTCGAGTGGTTATATTTGCCGACTTCACATTCGCCTAACCGCTGCAGGTCGAATGTCCCGCCCGGGATATATAATTTATGCCGGACAGGATGTCAGCCAGCTAGCTAACGTATGCTCGGTGATTCCAGCCAGGTCTCCGCCTGGGGTTTTCCTCCACTATCGAAAATGTCTTCTTCAAATGATGAACCTTTATTTACCTTAAACAGACAATTGTCGAGTCTATTTTTTATTATATACTTTTCTATTATCGAAATTCTTGACTAGGTTAAAAACAAAGACCTAAATACTGGTATTTATGTCTTTGTTAAAAAGATGCCGCTCTTTTGATCACCGCTCTTTTGATCACTTCATTAAATGTCACTAATATTCGCGACGTGGCGATACACAGGTCATAAAAGTATTCATTTTAACAGTTAAATGGGTTAAATTCAGACTATGAATTGTTATCTAAAGAGCATTTTTTTACTTTACCCGCAAGGGCCACATTTTTTTCCATCTACATGAAACTGCTTTTAGGAGCAAATTAAGAGTTGGATCTGATAAAGATACAACGCAAGTTTGAAACGCAAAAGTTACTTTGAGGCCACATCCATTTACAACAAATTTCTAGTCCCGTTATAACTCAATCTCATTGAAATCAGCCCCTAACTTTAGCTCCATTACTTTCCGTTGTTAGGCTGTTAGCGTATAGTATAGGAGCGTGCGACTGGTGGTGATTTTAATGAGATTGGTTATAACTAATCATGTATATTTTAAATCGTGAACATCAAATAGTAGAGAATATTTACTTGTATCGTGGACAAAATAAACATCCAGATTTTTGACGGTAAAAAAATCCGTAAATAGTTTTATTTTGCTAATTATTTATTGTGTGCTTATTGTGAACATGTGCAGCTTTCTTGGATAAATATGAAGAATTATCTCCCTTTGTTAAACTGGATCGTCTCCCTTCCACGCGAAAATGATACCTATAACAATGGTCAATAATCAATAAACCAGCTTCACTATTCACTTGATCGATTTTGTATGACCCTGATATATTGCATTGGGTCTTATTTTTTCTGTTGCGTATGCAAACATATCTGAATGTTTACTGAGTTTATTTAAACTCATCATCGAACTTTTTTTTTCAAGGGGGACACTCCACTGCGATAAGCCAGCTAAACGGCAAGTTACATTTATCACTATCAATGACTACTTCCTGGGTAACTTACCAGTACTTGGCTTTAATTTATCGCAATACACTACACTAAGATGTTGTCACTTCAAAAACCCAATTCAAATTAATATACCTTTCCCTTAGTGATATAATATGCCTCAATACACAAGTGATACAGCTACATCATTATTTTAATTCATTTACGAACACCACGTTTGATACATCTAGAGGACGCCTGATGTAATTGTCGCTTTAATTTTGACTTTGCGCATCGAAGTTTAATTACATGTATCTTAATTAATTTCCGACAAGTTATTCATTTCTGCCTGAACATTACTGGCTCCTGTTTGGAAAATAACTAAATCAAAAACAACAACTACGAAACAGTGTTAATTGCTTGCATAAGTGGTGAATTGAGAGTGTGCCAGGCTTATAGGAAACATATACACTGTACTACTGGATTCTACTTGCTCAACTCTGCATACAGTATAAGCTACTAAGCAGACTTTCAAACTCTAGAATCACGCTTGTAAAAGATCTGCTCAAAATATGAGTTCTTTCTACGGAATTAACTTGCTCCTTGGCATAATGGTGAATCTAGTTGCAAACAGTGATTCGGCTATGTACGTACATGTCGACACAACCATCGGGAATGTTACAGGAATAAATAAGACGGTTAAAGTCTTAGGCGCAGAATACCACGGTACGCAATTCCTCGGAGTTCCTTACGCGGATCCACCGACCGAAAACCGGAGATTCCAGCGACCCAAATTGTACAGTGGCTACCATACAACGTACAACGCTACCTACTACAGACCGCATTGCATGCAGAGTGACAGTGCGTATAAACTGATGAAGTATTTCAATATGAGCGAGGATTGTTTGTACTTGAATATTTATACACCAGGAAAAAATGTATCGACCAGTAGCAAGTTTTCTGTGATGGTTTTTATACACGGCGGAAGTTTTACGTTCGGCGGCGCTGACGTATTTTCCGGTGATGTATTAAGTTCAGCTTATGACGTAGTTGTGGTCACATTGAATTACCGTCTGAATGTATTTGGGTTCATGAGCGACGGGACAAGATCTTCGGGTAATTTTGGGCTTTGGGATCAGCAATTAGCATTACGATGGATTCATGACAACATTGAAAAATTTGGCGGAAATCCACAGGAAGTGACGTTGTTCGGAAGCTCATCTGGTGCGGCAAGCGTTTTGTTTCACGCTACTAACCCTAGTAATAAGCTTCTATTCAAACGAATAATTGCACAAAGCGGTAGTTTTCTTGCACCATGGGCAATACAAAGAAATCCGAGACAAAAATATGATGCTTTTATAAAGGATGCTGGTTGTACGTCTGCTAAAGACGTCATGAAATGTTTACGTTCAAAGCCAGCAAAACTATTGGCTGTTATCGCAGAAAAATATAGTTTTGCGCCAGTAGTCGATGGTGATTTCATTTTGAAAGATCCAGCTACTTTTAACATCGATAATCCTGTTATTGGAACGGGTCCGCTGCAGTTTTTTTCAGAACTGGACTTTCTATCTGGAGTTAATAGCAAAGAGGGCGCTTCTGTCTTTGATAGTTTTGGCGATATCCTCAACGTAAACTTGACGGAAGGCTTTCCCAGAGATTTGTTTGAGACAGTGTTTGTTCCATTGATACTATCTGAAATTTACGGAGATAACGTGTCAGAGTCAATAAAAAACTCGATTATACACGAATACAGTACATGGCCAAATCCTGACGACCCGATTGCTGTCAGAGACCTTGTAGAAAAGTTATCGTCTGATTCGACATTTATTGTTCCTGCAGTACATACTGCGATTATGCATTCAAAGAGCAAGCTTTCTAAAGCGGAAATTCCTATTAATCAATCGTCGACATATTTCTACTTATTTGATGGAATGACCAAGTTCGACCCCGAGCCTACGTGGCTGAAAGGCGCCAAACATACGATGGAGTTACCATTCGTTTTCGGATTTCCAGACATGATGAATCTCGCTATTGGTTTATCGCCAGATACGCAAATAGTTTTGCCAAACGACGAAGCCTTTCTTTCACACACAGTGATGTCGATGTGGACAAATTTCGCTAAAACAGGGTAAATTTACTAAATTTCGATAAAATTCATTTTTGTTTTTTTGTCTAGTAAACGGTTGATCAGAATGAGTTATCTGTCCACGTCCGTTGACAGTTCAGGAGTTAATTAATTACTGTACACAAATCAGACAGGACGAATTTTTCCTCTTAAATTTCCGTTTAAAAGTACTGACCAGTTATTTTATTTGCTGTCTGTTACGCTTTGCTTATAATTCAGTTTAGTTCCAGTGTTTTACGTTGGGAAATAAACCTCATGTAGATATGAAACATGAAAATCGCTTGAAAAATACTTTTGGACAAAATCCCCAAAATGTACTCAGTACATTGAAAAACGCAAAAAGTAGGATTTCACAAATTTCATGAACTTACTTTGGGATGCAAGATAAGAACTTAACACGAGTTCATTTTATTGCATGTAATGATGAACGCTCATTTTTCTTACAATCTACGGGTATTTTCATATCAAAATGAGTTATAAAATGAATGTAAAAGACATATCACAGGTACACAAATGTGCGTTTTTTAAATGTACGGAGTATATTAGGTCGATAGAGAATTGACTAGATTGATATGTAACCAAACAAAAAAGCACGTCCGCCTATGTTACCTACATGCAGGAAATCCTCTTAACCTTATGGCTTAGCTTTTAGCATTTCTATCAATGCTCTGCATGACGGCACATCTTCTTGTCTATCAATCTAGGATGTTCTGTCGTACATTCCCTCAAAATGTACACCTGACTGTATGGTAAATCAATTTACACAATTGTCTGACATTCCCGCACTCGAATCAAACTAGGATCACTGTGTGTGAAGTAGGTAGAGTTAACACAGATATCAAATTTGTGTTTTGGTTGAAGCACCGTACCATAGACCGTAGATATAATAATCTTCTCACATGTGGAAGCTGTTACTTATCACGTTAACTTAGTAGTATTATCATCATTCGTTTTGAGATGGTTTCAACTTAACTTTAAGTACAATAAAACCCCAATAAGACCCCATTGAGGCCCTTGAAAACTGGTTTTCTTATTGAGGTGGTCTTAATATTGAGGTTAAATAAAGAGCAAAGGTGTGAAAAGGGACTTGAAAACTGTGTTCTTAATTTTGAGGTGTAAAATATCTTAATAAGATAATGCATGCGTACACTCTGATTACATCAAGTTATATTATTGAATGTTTCATATTGTCTTCATAGTGTATTGACGTATTTCATCTATTGGCAACTACTGACGACATTTCCATTATACTTAAGATTGAACTTGGACATATTAGATAATCAAAACATTATTATCTAACAATTAATCATATCTTAAAATAAGCGCCGCTGCACGATTTCAAACCTCTTCAAGTGACGTCATTTCAAGAAAATGTCACATTTGACGTCACCATGTACTGACCATATGGAGTAAATATTGTTTCCTGCTTGCAAATAGTGACATCTCATGAAAAGACGTCACTTTCAGATGAGGTTGTTAATCCCAGCGCTCAAATAATGTTCATGAGCGGTTTTTCCAGATCCGTGCGTAGAATGTTACTCTCAGGGGCGTAGCTAGGAGGTTTTTGATGTGTACGCAATATCATTTTTGCGGGGGGTCCGGGGGTATTCCCCCGAAAAAAAATTTGTTTCTAGATTGTCTGTAGTGACTTCTGGGCGCATTCTTATCCCTGAATTGAACGAAGTTTTTTTAATGCAGATTTGAACTTTTTATTTTTTCGATTTTTCGAGACAATGTGTACGCAGCTGCGTACTCTGCGTACAGGACGCTACGCGCCTGAGATCTCTGTTGTTAATATTCCATTAATTTTCTTAATTAATGAGAGCATATGTTTGTAATTAAAATTCCTAGGACTTTGAGAAATAGCTCAGCATTTAGATTAACAAACGGTGTGGATTGTTAAATATTGTTCGCGTTTTATGACTGTTTTGATATATGAAATGTCTCAATTATTTCTGCTGGTTAATATCACTGAAAATATATAATCACATAATGTAGACATGAGCACTGTGGAAAGCTTGCTGGGTAGGATTATCACGTGGTTATATGGGATGCTCCCTATTATTTACCAACTCAAAATTGTTACATAAATCACACGTGTTTCCCGTATTTACGACTACAGTAAAACCTCAATAATAAGACCACCTCAAAATTAAGAACATATTTATGAAGTCCATTTTCACTTTTTTGCTCTTTATTCCACCTCAATATTAAGACCACCTCAATAAGAAGACCAGTTTTCAAGGATCCAAAGGGTGGTCTTATTATTGAGTGGTTTAATCAATGGTACCAGACGTTCTGTCGATTCAACAATTTTGCTACATATGCTTAATGCCACATAATGTCATTCTATGAGCGTAACCAAGGCAATGAATTAGAAACATTATCTCGTTTCTCAGAATGTCTAATTAAGATCACAGGAAGTTCCTACTTTCGCTTTGATGGAATTTAAGGAATCGGCTACTTTCGATTCAGAAACACGTCAACATTGCAGCATATTAATTTGCAACAAAAGGAACCTCTTTTTAGGATACGTAAACTCTTTTAGCTCCATTCTTATCTTAAGTATTTGCAATACACCATAAATCAAATATCTATATCTAGATGGTGCTTCATTTAAATTTCTCTTTTCACCCGATGCGTTCAGTTATATATTTGACACCAGCAATTTATGTGCAATTTTCATAGATACAATTATTAAATCTTATCTTTTCATAGAACTCCGAACACCGAGGCTTGGCAGATGATGACGCTCATTCCAGCTTGGCCAACATTTAATTCGACCACGCAAAAATACCTCGAATTTTCTCTTAATATGACGTCAAAGTCATCCAAGAGCCACTTGGCGGCCGAGCGGGTGGCATTCTGGACAAATGTTGTTCCATCACTTCGCGCATGCGTGGTGTGTATTTGTCCAGAGCTACCGGAACCGGAAGTCAAGGAACCGCAAACTGGAAATGCTGCCAGTTCATCCAGAACAACACTACTGTGTTTGATAGCTTGGCTACCACTGATGTACTCGATCATTAACTTCAGCAAACATATATCCATTTTAACGTAACATTCTTGATATGTTTCACGGACCTGATAATGTTCCGTGTCCGGAAAAAATCGAATAATATCGTAAACCTCAACCTCAGTTCACATATGTGTATAATTTAACAATTATTTGTCATTACAATGCAATATGTATAGGTCTTCGTTCACCTTCTTACTGTAGAGAAATCCCTGAGGGGTCGTTTTCTACGGAAGCGTATAATAGCCATGAGAAATTAAAAGGGCATATGTTGGTCTTACGCAAATGATAAAAACGCAAAAAGCAGCCATCTTAAGGCAGGAAAAGTAGGCCTGTTTTATATTCATATGACTCTAATTGTACGACTGAGCCATCAGCTTGATGCCTTGTACTGTCGCTCGGAACTGTACTGTATCACAGTTAACATTATATGAGATGGCGTATACCGGAACTAGCCCCTGTCTTGATCGATTATAATTCAAAATTCATGTTAAAATTGTGTCCTATTGATACACCTTATTGAAGCTTCTAAGATTTGTCTGACACACTATATGTCAATTATATAATATAGATATGGACCCAATAGTCATTGCAAATATATTAACACCATTTTATTAGCATTATATATGTGTTTAAACGTATAGCATCTTTATATTATATCATCTATACATGAATTCTTGTAAATAAAAGTTTGTATTCAATGTTTTCCTCAATACATGCACTAGATATCCAACAATAAAAGTTCGTATTCAATGTTTTCCTCAATACATGCACTAGCTATCCAACAATAAAAGTTTGTATTCAATGTTTTCCTCAATACATGCACTAGATATCCAACAATAAAAGTTCGTATTCAATGTTTTCCTCCATACATGCACTAGATATCCAACAATAAAAGTTTGTATTCAATGTTTTCCTCAATACATGCACTAGATATCCAACAATAAAAGTTCGTATTCAATGTTTTCCTCCATACATGCACTAGATATCCAACAATAAAAGTTCGTATTCAATGTTTTCCTCCATACATGCACTAGATATCCAACAATAAAAGTTCGTATTCAATGTTTTCCTCCATACACGCACTAGATATCCAACAATAAAAGTTCGTATTCAATGTTTTCCTCCATACACGCACTAGATATCCAACAATAAAAGTTCGTATTCAATGTTTTCCTCCATACACGCACTAGATATCCAACAATAAAAGTTCGTATTCAATGTTTTCCTCCATACACGCACTAGATATCCAACAATAAAAGTTCGTATTCAATGTTTTCCTCCATACATGCACTAGATATCCAACAATAAAAGTTTGTATTCAATGTTTTCCTCCATACATGCACTAGATATCCAACAATAAAAGTTCGTATTCAATGTTTTCCTCCATACACGCACTAGATATCCAACAATAAAAGTTCGTATTCAATGTTTTCCTCCATACATGCACTAGATATCCAACAATAAAAGTTCGTATTCAATGTTTTCCTCCATACACGCACTAGATATCCAACAATAAAAGTTCGTATTCAATGTTTTCCTCCATACATGCACTAGATATCCAACAATAAAAGTTCGTATTCAATGTTTTCCTCCATACACGCACTAGATATCCAACAATAAAAGTTCGTATTCAATGTTTTCCTCCATACACGCACTAGATATCCAACAATAAAAGTTCGTATTCAATGTTTTCCTCCATACATGCACTAGATATCCAACAATAAAAGTTTGTATTCAATGTTTTCCTCCATACACGCACTAGATATCCAACAATAAAAGTTCGTATTCAATGTTTTCCTCCATACACGCACTAGATATCCAACAATAAAAGTTCGTATTCAATGGTTTCCTCCATACACGCACTAGATATCCAACAATACAAGTTCGTATTCAATGTTTTCCTCCATACATGCACTAGATATCCAACAATAAAAGTTTGTATTCAATGTTTTCCTCCATACATGCACTAGATATCCAACAATAAAAGTTCGTATTCAATGTTTTCCTCCATACACGCACTAGATATCCAACAATAAAAGTTCGTATTCAATGTTTTCCTCCATACACGCACTAGATATCCAACAATAAAAGTTCGTATTCAATGTTTTCCTCCATACACGCACTAGATATCCAACAATAAAAGTTCGTATTCAATGTTTTCCTCCATACACGCACTAGATATCCAACAATAAAAGTTTGTATTCAATGTTTTCCTCCATACATGCACTAGATATCCAACAATAAAAGTTCGTATTCAATGTTTTCCTCCATACACGCACTAGATATCCAACAATAAAAGTTCGTATTCAATGTTTTCCTCCATACACGCACTAGATATCCAACAATAAAAGTTCGTATTCAATGTTTTCCTCAATACATGCACTAGATATCCAACAATAAAAGTTCGTATTCAATGTTTTCCTCCATACACGCACTAGATATCCAACAATAGAACAAAACAAACAAATGCAACAACTTAGTGATATCTATTGTGTCTAAAATCCCGACGTCAACCGTTTCCACGGGTCAGAGATTTACATGTACATGTATTTCTGCATTATCCCAGAAATTGTGATTTGCCTGTCAATACTTGAATCTCCATTATATACTGAACCGTCATAAAGTAACAGGTCACAAGGTGACAACTGAAATCACAAAGTGTTATTTTGTATAATGGAACTTTGAGGACTCGTTTTCGACACAAATCGAAAAAGTGGGTGGGGTATTGTTTATCATTATGTAATATATAGATATTTCATCACTTTTGCTGCACAATGGGGCAGTTTGTTGTATTTTGTTCGATGAGATATTTAGGTATTGGTATATACTTATTGAAAACACTACATAAAAGAGTTGTGTTTCCTTTTTGGAGGAGGAGAAATAAATAATTTTAATAAGGGCTCGATATGAATTTATATTTGTTTTGTTTATATTGTAGTGATTGGTAATAATTTCAAATGTGATGAGTCCTGAAGTCACGTGGTCATGTAGTGACTGTTTCGGCTGTATTGGAGGGAAGAAAACCCCCTGGCAGTTATACCTTCAGTAAACCAACTGGATAGCTTCCTCACTATAACATCAGTTCTACCTCCCGTTTGGGGTTCGAGCCTGCAGTGGTGATGAGCAAGTAATTTGATAATAACCATGATTTAACCATTCTACCAAGGAAGCCCCCACAAAATGCAATTACTACTATTCATACAGGCGTAGTGGTCGAAGGACAGAGCGCCTGATTCCTAAGATATTAGTAGTCTGTTCTTCGTAGGCGTTTGCCTATTTATATTTCTTAGGTGCTTGCCATCACGTAATTGTAGTTTCACATCCCACTTCCCAACATCATTCGAATTGGACCCTCGAGACTTGACCTATAAGGGCATTTTCGCTGAGGTACAAAATAAACTTGTCCGATTCTTAACAACCTTGTCAATTTAAGTAGGAAATTGCCAGTTATGTAGGGCTCTAAAAACATCCAAGATCAAATTTCGATACGCATAATTAATCAGCAACATTCAGAAGGATTAAAGTGGTCACGATCGATATCGTCTGAGATACAACTCCAGCGAGCCGACGACTGTTTTTTCTTGAAATGCTTTATAAAAATTAACATCAATGCTGTGCGTTTTGTTTATTATCAGACGTTCAACCGGCGCTCGTTAATCTTCGTCACTCTCCTCGTCACGTGGTTACATGGTAATTATAAATGTATTGAAAGTCGATCGTCGTACTTCGCCATCAAAAATCTATGGATTAGTACGAATATTTATGAGTAGCCTACCAGATAAACACGACGGTGGCATAGAGGTGACATGTGTGAAATTATTTTTATCTCGTTCCCACGACATACTATCACGTTCCCATGACTTAGTATCTCATGGCAACGACTGAACTATCACGTTCTCACGACATTGTCATCTCGTGGCCACGACTTACTAACTCGTTCCCATCACATACTAAAAGAAAGAGAATACGTAGCTACAGGAAACGCCACACACATAAGACAGTCCATCCCCACGCATACCTCCGGGAAAACAACAGTTCACAAAACACAAGGCACTTAAGGAAGTTAAAGGGTACATATGATAAGGAACAGAGGCACAAGGAATGGCCTGTCAGACCATAAGGAATAACTAGGAGAATCAAAGTGGACAGTGAAGGAGGGGGGATTAATGGATGGAAAAGATCACAGGACAAGTCAAGACAGTTGGCAGCAATATGCCTAAACTGGGCAGGAAATAACATGAACACTATATAAAGTGACAGAATTGCACAGGGGAAAGGGAAATAAAATGTCGTGGGAACGAGATAAAAATAATTTCACACATGTCACCTCTATGCCACCGTAGAAAACAGTCCGCTATACATGCTTACATCTTTTATTCGTGAGACTTACTCTGTGCATAGTGAATTAAAAATAATATTTTTCCTCACAATATTCAGCATCGGTTAGTATCGATAATGGCAACTATGACTTTACTGCATTGCACGTTTTATTGGTAATAAATGAAGTGTTAGTCTACTATAATGTCACACCATTTTAAAGGGCCAGCCAATTCTGACTTATGAGACACCTACTTTCTGAGCACATTTACTATTCTCTCTGTCGTATCCATTTTGTGCCAGGCACCAGGCAGGTAAGCACACGGAAATCATTATTTAACTAGCTGGCTGCTCACCAACCGGTAATATCAGAACTGACCCCAAGCGGGATTCGAACCTTCAACTTCCCGCCCCTAAAGCGTATGTCTTAACCACTCGCCTATGGGAGGCGGTAATAGTGTAACTCCCACACAAGTCATTTGTAGTGTTTTCTTCAATGTGTTTATTGTTCCCATAGGAAAGGATAGTAGGGTGTATAATTTATACGATGAACTCAAGTAAAACAAATGGAAATATCAGTGTACCTGTACATCCGTTATTTTGATAGTGAAAGGTCAAGGTCAAGAGATGTTGGAAGTTGGTATATTTTTTTGCTCTGATAAAAACTAATTTAAAGTGTTAGATTCATGATTTTACCTGGATTTTTGTTGATTTGTATATTTGAACCTACACATAGTAGTATAAATTTATTACAGAGGTAAATACGAGTAGATATCAGACAGAGGAGATAAATATCATACTTCGGATTTATTCAAATTACGTTATCAATTCTTCTTAGCAGAGATAAATACCAGAAAAACATAAAAATGCCACTTACGTTTCTTCATTGAATGTTTTACTCGTGTGTTTACATTCTACATTCTTTCGCAAATTAACGAATTTTAGAACCGAACTGATCAATAGCTTTATCAGACTTTCTCACAGATTACAAAGAAATATAATAACATGTGAATGTAGAATTATATACCCCGTACATTTAAAAACGCACGATTTTTACCAACCATACTTCTTTACCTTCCATTTTATTACCATTTAATTTTTATAAAAATACGTGTCGATTGTCATGAAATTTAGCTAACATGTTGCATACACACGATATCTTGTCAAATAATTTTGTTGTACTGTAGTATCACTTGAATTCGCGGGGGTGAAATTTCGCGCAAACAGCAAAAAAGGCAGTTTCGCGCGGGCGTAAATTCGCCCATTTTAAATTTTTGAAGAAAAAAAATCAGACAAAAAATGACGGTATCGCAGCGCGTGTTATTATTTCGTACATCCGTATCATAAGCTGTAAATAGCAATATTCTGCGTATAAACTCGTAAGTTGGGCGTTATCTCTGTAATAGAGTCGCCAATTAACAATTTTATTGCCAATTGTCATATCTGAATACAATAGAAACGTGTGAAACTTGAATAAACAACATGACTAGCGAGGTTCGCGTCATATTTTGATCAGTTTCACCAAGCGCTTGATTCCCTGGTTATTTCAGCGAACCAGTCGGGAACGAATTAAAGCATACTCCATAACAATACCACAAACAATATGACACGTCCAACGATTAATTGGCGTTAATTGACACGACTGTACGAATTGTTCAAGAATTAAAGTATAAAGAAAAAAGTTGCAGTGCGTGCAATCCGGATGACAACGATTTTATGCAGTCGTGTATTCTTTATACATGTATAAACATCGTAAACAAAGAAAAATCAATTTATGAATTAATGTTCCATTTAAACCACTCTTACGTACTAGTAATCAAACTGTGTCAAAATATTCCATGTTCCTAATTATTCCACACAGATTATCAGAAAAAACAGCGACAAATTATGAAAAGAAAAAACGTAAGTGCATATACACACATGTTCGGACAGTCTAAAATTCGGATAGCCATGTTAGTTTCGGAAGTTTAATAATCGCGCGGACTTAAATACGCGAAAATTAGACCTGCGCGAATTCAAATGATACTTCAGTATCCTAAAATGCCAGTTAATGAAAATTTAGAAATCCTACATTGTGCGTTTTTAAATGTACTGAGAATATAATGGTACTGGCTAACCTGGAAATACAGTTACCATTTCACGGTCTTGTGTAGATCTATGTAGTGACACTGTTTATATTACAGTTACCATTTCACGGTCTTGTGTAGATCTATGTAGTGACACTGTTTATATTACAGTTACCATTTCACGGTCATGTGTAGATCTACGTAGTGACACTGTTTATATTACAGTTACCATTTCACGGTCTTGTGTAGATCTACGTAGTGACACTGTTTATATTACAGTTACCATTTCACGGTCTTGTGTAGATCTATGTAGTGACACTGTTTATATTACAGTTACCATTTTACGGTCTTGTGTAGATCTCCGTAAGGACACTGTTTATATTACAGTTACCATTTCACGGTCTTGTGTAGATCTATGTAGTGACACTGTCTATATTACAGTTACCATTTCACGGTCTTGTGTAGATAAATGTAGTGACACTGTTTATATAACAGTAACCATTTCACGGTCTTGTGTAGATCTATGTAGTGACACTGTTTATATTACAGTTACCATTTCACGGTCTTGTGTAGATCTATGTAGTGACACTGTTTATATTACAGTTACCATTTCACGGTCTTGTGTAGATCTATGTAGTGACACTGTTTATATTACAGTTACCATTTCACGGTCTTGTGTAGATCTATGTAGTGACACTGTTTATATTACAGTTACCATTTCACGGTCTTGTGTAGATCTATGTAGTGACACTGTTTATATTACAGTTACCATTTCACGGTCTTGTGTAGATCTATGTAGTGTCACTGTTTATATTACAGTTACCATTTCACGGTCTTGTGTAGATCTATGTAGTGTCACTGTTTATATTACAGTTACCATTTCACGGTCTTGTGTAGATCTATGTAGTGACACTGTTTATATTACAGTTACCATTTCACGGTCTTGTGTAGATCTATGTAGTGACACTGTTTATATTACAGTTACCATTTTACGGTCTTGTGTAGATCTATGTAGTGACACTGTTTATATTACAGTTACCATTTCACGGTCTTGTGTAGATCTATGTAGTGACACTGTTTATATTACAGTTACCATTTCACGGTCTTGTGTAGATCTATGTAGTGACACTGTTTATATTACAGTTACCATTTCACGGTCTTGTGTAGATCTATGTAGTGACACTGTTTATATTACAGTTACCATTTTACGGTCTTGTGTAGATCTCCGTAAGGACACTGTTTATATTACAGTTACCATTTCACGGTCTTGTGTAGATCTATGTAGTGACACTGTTTATATTACAGTTACCATTTCACGGTCTTGTGTAGATCTATGTAGTGACACTGTTTATATTACAGTTACCATTTCACGGTCTTGTGTAGATCTATGTAGTGTCACTGTTTATATTACAGTTACCATTTCACGGTCTTGTGTAGATCTATGTAGTGTCACTGTTTATATTACAGTTACCATTTCACGGTCTTGTGTAGATCTATGTAGTGACACTGTTTATATTACAGTTACCATTTCACGGTCTTGTGTAGATCTATGTAGTGACACTGTTTATATTACAGTTACCATTTTACGGTCTTGTGTAGATCTATGTAGTGACACTGTTTATATTACAGTTACCATTTCACGGTCTTGTGTAGATCTATGTAGTGACACTGTTTATATTACAGTTACCATTTCACGGTCTTGTGTAGATCTATGTAGTGACACTGTTTATATAACAGTTACCATTTCACGGTCTTGTGTAGATCTATGTAGTGACACTGTTTATATTACAGTTACCATTTCACGGTCTTGTGTAGAGCTCCGTAAGGACACTGTCTATATAGAGACGCCTAATTTGTTGTCTGATCATTGTACTGTTTCTTTCAGTTTAAAATGTAACGGTAACCTGACGGATCAGTATATCACAAACGATAGTAGAAGTAAAGTTAACTTCGTTTACAAATGGGACCCAACGAAAGCAGATATATATAAACAAACGTTAAATGATGTATTTTTTCAAACGTCGATACAATCTTTGCAAAATGATTTAGACATTACATGTAACCCAGCAGACATTGATTTGAATGTTGAGAAATTTTCTGATGTTATGAGTACTGTTTGTTCACCTTTATTTGGTAAGCGTATTTTTGATAATCCTGATTCGAAGAATAAAACTCCGAATAAACCATGGTTTGATAGTGAATGTACGGATAGAAGGAAACAGTTTTACATCGATGTAAATATTTATAACCAAAATAAAACAGATAATAATTGTAACAAGATGACACATTCTAGGAAAGATTATAAACATATGATTAGAAGTAAAAAATATTTACATAGAAAAACCAATACTGAAAAATTCGTAAATGCTAGGTATAAAAACGCAAAATTATACTGGAAGATGCTCAAGGACTCTGTCTGCAATACTAGTCCGCCAAATATAAGTGTGGATACATTTGCTCGTTATTTTAAAGCAATTAACAATCCAGAGAGTCAATTTTATCAAGCTGATGATGATGTGTTGTATTTTAATGAACGATATTTAAACGGAGATATACAAATTATGTTCAATGAATTGAACGAAGAAATTTCACTTTTAGAAATTAAGAAAGCTACTAAGCAGGTAAAATGTAATACCGCTAGCGGTCCAGATTTGTTTCTGAACGAATTTTTCTTACATGGTGCAGACCAACTAAACAGTTATTTTTATGTTTTATTCAATAGTTGTTTAAACAAAGGTTATTTCCCTGAGCAGTGGAGCCAGGGTTTTGTTGTTCCAATTCATAAGTCAGGGTCTACAAACGACCCAGCTAATTATCGTGGCATTACACTACTTAGTACTTTGGGGAAACTTTTCACCCGAATTTTAAACAACAGACTCGATAGTTGGGCTGAGCAATACTCCGTTTACATTGAGGCCCAGACAGGTTTTAGGAAAAACATGGGTACGACCGATAACATTTTTGTTCTAAATAGTCTGATAACTCATTGTTTAAACAATAATCATAAACTGTATTGTGCGTTCGTTGATTTTCAAAAAGCTTTCGATTTTGTGGTTAGAGATGTTTTATGGTTTAAATTATTGCAATGCGGAGTAAGAGGAAATATATTAGACGTAATTAAATCTATGTATAATAATGTTAAATCACAAATGAAAAGTAAGAATAATTTAAGTGACTCATTTTCTTGTAATTTAGGAGTACGACAAGGCGAAAGCCTCTCACCTTTTCTTTTTAGCATATATTTAAACGATTTGGAACAAACTTTTATTGATAAAGGAATAGAAGGTATTGATATGGGAATGATAAAGATATGTCTTTTATTATATGCAGATGATATTATAATTTTTGCGAAAAGTGCAGATGAATTGCAACATTCTTTAAATATTTTATCAGATTACTGCAATAGATGGAAACTTAGAGTTAATCCAAGTAAAACGAAAGTTATGGTTTTCAGAAAAGCTGGTAGATTGCCACAAAATTTATGTTTTATCTATAATGATCATGAGTTAGAAATTGTTACAAGCTTTAAATATTTGGGTGTATTATTTACTTCAGGGGGTTCGTTTTATGAGCATGACAAGTTATTAGCTGGACAAGCTTTAAAGGCGATTTTTAAAATGAATAAATATCTGTATAAGTTCACTGATCTGTCACCTAAACATACATTAGAACTATTTGATAAATTAATCATGCCAATTTTAACCTACTCTTCAGAAGTTTGGGGCTTCCATAAGGCTCTTCAAACAGAACGGACTTATTTAAGTTTTTGTAAGAGATTATTGGGCGTTAAAGCAACCACTCAAAATGATTTTGTATATGGTGAACTAGGGAAACAAAGTATTGATTCACTCAAAATTTTTAGTATAATAAAATACTGGTTAAAAATCTGTACATGTGTAGAATCAAAATATATTAAACATGCATACTTAATGCTGCAAAACGACATTGTAAGTAGACCAACTAAAATTAACTGGGTAACAAATGTTAAAACAATTCTGACTAAACTAGGTTTCGAACACGTGTGGCTAAATCAAGGTGTTGAAAACAAGGAATATTTTCTTTTACTTTTAAAGCAAAGAATAAGAGATATATGGTTGATCGATTATAACAATAGGTTAGAAGATTCCACGAGAGCTTTATTCTTTAGAACAATAGTTAGTACAAATTTTAGCAAATATCTAGATGTTATCACAATCCGTAAATACAGAATAGCATTATCACGCTTGAGAATGTCATCACATAGACTAGCCGTTGAATCTGGTAGATGGAGAAAACCTTTAAGTGTCCCGTTAAATGAACGTATATGTCCATTCTGTAACATCCTAGAGGATGAATACCATTTTGTTCTTGTATGTAACATTTTGAGAGAATTGCGCATAAAATACATAAAATCATATTATTGGAACCGTCCCAGTACTTTTAAGTTCATCGCATTAATGACGACAAAAAATGCATCAGAAATACGAAATTTAAGTGTATTTGCACATCATGGATTTATTAAGCGCCAACAACTTCATAACGAGTTGTAATAGTATTAGTAATTTGGTTTTAAAATGTTTAAATGGTTACACCAAAATTGCCGATATTGAATATACCACTGTCTGTTATATTTAAAATTGTATAATTATTATAATATAAGAAATGTATTTATATATGTGAATGTATGTAAATGTGTATGTATAATTCTTTGTTTAATATAAGTGATAACGTCAATGGAAACTACTAATATGTACATTTTATGTATATTTAATGATTGTTTCATGTACATGATCACCGTGCGATGCTTTACAATTTCGTTTCGGTAGAGCACACATGTAATTGGTGACTGTACATTTTAAAATTGCTCGATCATTATAGGTTATGTGCTCTTTGTAAGGGCCATTTCCTTGATGATCCATTTAGATGTTCTAGGAGTTACCATTGACGTTAAATTATTTTATATAATTATGTAATTATGGATGAGAATTGGATGCTTTGTTTTTAACATGTATTTATCATTTAAATTATTCTGCCTCCCCCAACAGAGATGAACCTCATTTATTTCCCATTTCATTGTATCTTCTTGTCACGTATTGCTATGTATTATTTTCTATGTTATATTGATGTTTTGTCAATAACCTTTTATGGGTTTAAGTACAATAAAAGTTCTTCTTCTTCTTCTTCTATATTACAGTTACCATTTCACGGTCTTGTGTAGATCTATGTAGTGACACTGTTTATATAACAGTTACCATTTCACGGTCTTGTGTAGATCTATGTAGTGACACTGTTTATATAACAGTTACCATTTCACGGTCTTGTGTAGATCTATGTAGTGACACTGTTTATATTACAGTTACCATTTCACGGTCTTGTGTAGATCTATGTAGTGACACTGTTTATATTACAGTTACCATTTCACGATCTTGTGTAGATCTCCGTAAGGACACTGTCTATATTACAGTTACCATTTCACGGTCTTGTGTAGATCTATGTAGTGACACTGTTTATATAACAGTTACCATTTCACGGTATTGTGTAGATCTCCGTAAGGACACTGTTTATATTACAGTTACCATTTCACGGTCTTGTGTAGATCTCCGTAAGGACACTGTCTATATTACAGTTACCATTTCACGGTCTTGTGTAGATCTATGTAGTTACACTGTTTATATAACAGTTACCATTTCACGGTCTTGTGTAGATCTATGTAGTGACACTGTTTATATAACAGTTACCATTTCACGGTCTTGTGTAGATCTATGTAGTGACACTGTTTATATAACAGTTACCATTTCACGGTCTTGTGTAGATCTATGTAGTGACACTGTTTATATAACAGTTACCATTTCACGGTCTTGTGTAGATCTATGTAGTGACACTGTCTATATTACAGTTACCATTTCACGGTCTTGTGTAGATCTATGTAGTGACACTGTTTATATTACAGTTACCATTTCACGGTCTTGTGTAGATCTATGTAGTGACACTGTTTATATTACAGTTACCATTTCACGGTCTTGTGTAGATCTATGTAGTGACACTGTTTATATTACAGTTACCATTTCACGGTCTTGTGTAGATCTATGTAGTGACACTGTTTATATTACAGTTACCATTTCACGGTCTTGTGTAGATCTCCGTAAGGACACTGTTTATATTACAGTTACCATTTCACGGTCTTGTGTAGATCTATGTAGTGACACTGTTTATATTACAGTTACCATTTCACGGTCTTGTGTAGATCTCCGTAGTGACACTGTTTATATTACAGTTACCATTTCACGGTCTTGTGTAGATCTCCGTAGTGACACTGTTTATATTACAGTTACCATTTCACGGTCTTGTGTAGATCTCCGTAGTGACACTGTTTATATTACAGTTACCATTTCACGGTCTTGTGTAGATCTATGTAGTGACACTGTTTATATAACAGTTACCATTTCACGGTCTTGTGTAGATCTATGTAGTGACACTGTTTATATTACAGTTACCATTTTACGGTCTTGTGTAGATCTATGTAGTGACACTGTTTATATTAAAGTTACCATTTCACGGTCTTGTGTAGATCTATGTAGTGACACTGTTTATATTACAGTTACCATTTCACGATCTTGTGTAGATCTCCGTAAGGACACTGTTTATATTACAGTTACCATTTCACGGTCTTGTGTAGATCTATGTAGTGACACTGTTTATATAACAGTTACCATTTCACGGTCTTGTGTAGATCTATGTAGTGACACTGTTTATATAACAGTTACCATTTCACGGTCTTGTGTAGATCTATGTAGTGACACTGTTTATATTACAGTTACCATTTCACGGTCTTGTGTAGATCTATGTAGTGACACTGTTTATATTACAGTTACCATTTCACGGTCTTGTGTAGATCTATGTAGTGACACTGTTTATATTACAGTTACCATTTCACGGTCTTGTGTAGAGCTCCGTAAGGACACTGTCTATATAGAGACGCCTAATTTGTTGTCTGATCATTGTACTGTTTCTTTCAGTTTAAAATGTAACGGTAACCTGACGGATCAGTATATCACAAACGATAGTAGAAGTAAAGTTAACTTCGTTTACAAATGGGACCCAACGAAAGCAGATATATATAAACAAACGTTAAATGATGTATTTTTTCAAACGTCGATACAATCTTTGCAAAATGATTTAGACATTACATGTAACCCAGCAGACATTGATTTGAATGTTGAGAAATTTTCTGATGTTATGAGTACTGTTTGTTCACCTTTATTTGGTAAGCGTATTTTTGATAATCCTGATTCGAAGAATAAAACTCCGAATAAACCATGGTTTGATAGTGAATGTACGGATAGAAGGAAACAGTTTTACATCGATGTAAATATTTATAACCAAAATAAAACAGATAATAATTGTAACAAGATGACACATTCTAGGAAAGATTATAAACATATGATTAGAAGTAAAAAATATTTACATAGAAAAACCAATACTGAAAAATTCGTAAATGCTAGGTATAAAAACGCAAAATTATACTGGAAGATGCTCAAGGACTCTGTCTGCAATACTAGTCCGCCAAATATAAGTGTGGATACATTTGCTCGTTATTTTAAAGCAATTAACAATCCAGAGAGTCAATTTTATCAAGCTGATGATGATGTGTTGTATTTTAATGAACGATATTTAAACGGAGATATACAAATTATGTTCAATGAATTGAACGAAGAAATTTCACTTTTAGAAATTAAGAAAGCTACTAAGCAGGTAAAATGTAATACCGCTAGCGGTCCAGATTTGTTTCTGAACGAATTTTTCTTACATGGTGCAGACCAACTAAACAGTTATTTTTATGTTTTATTCAATAGTTGTTTAAACAAAGGTTATTTCCCTGAGCAGTGGAGCCAGGGTTTTGTTGTTCCAATTCATAAGTCAGGGTCTACAAACGACCCAGCTAATTATCGTGGCATTACACTACTTAGTACTTTGGGGAAACTTTTCACCCGAATTTTAAACAACAGACTCGATAGTTGGGCTGAGCAATACTCCGTTTACATTGAGGCCCAGACAGGTTTTAGGAAAAACATGGGTACGACCGATAACATTTTTGTTCTAAATAGTCTGATAACTCATTGTTTAAACAATAATCATAAACTGTATTGTGCGTTCGTTGATTTTCAAAAAGCTTTCGATTTTGTGGTTAGAGATGTTTTATGGTTTAAATTATTGCAATGCGGAGTAAGAGGAAATATATTAGACGTAATTAAATCTATGTATAATAATGTTAAATCACAAATGAAAAGTAAGAATAATTTAAGTGACTCATTTTCTTGTAATTTAGGAGTACGACAAGGCGAAAGCCTCTCACCTTTTCTTTTTAGCATATATTTAAACGATTTGGAACAAACTTTTATTGATAAAGGAATAGAAGGTATTGATATGGGAATGATAAAGATATGTCTTTTATTATATGCAGATGATATTATAATTTTTGCGAAAAGTGCAGATGAATTGCAACATTCTTTAAATATTTTATCAGATTACTGCAATAGATGGAAACTTAGAGTTAATCCAAGTAAAACGAAAGTTATGGTTTTCAGAAAAGCTGGTAGATTGCCACAAAATTTATGTTTTATCTATAATGATCATGAGTTAGAAATTGTTACAAGCTTTAAATATTTGGGTGTATTATTTACTTCAGGGGGTTCGTTTTATGAGCATGACAAGTTATTAGCTGGACAAGCTTTAAAGGCGATTTTTAAAATGAATAAATATCTGTATAAGTTCACTGATCTGTCACCTAAACATACATTAGAACTATTTGATAAATTAATCATGCCAATTTTAACCTACTCTTCAGAAGTTTGGGGCTTCCATAAGGCTCTTCAAACAGAACGGACTTATTTAAGTTTTTGTAAGAGATTATTGGGCGTTAAAGCAACCACTCAAAATGATTTTGTATATGGTGAACTAGGGAAACAAAGTATTGATTCACTCAAAATTTTTAGTATAATAAAATACTGGTTAAAAATCTGTACATGTGTAGAATCAAAATATATTAAACATGCATACTTAATGCTGCAAAACGACATTGTAAGTAGACCAACTAAAATTAACTGGGTAACAAATGTTAAAACAATTCTGACTAAACTAGGTTTCGAACACGTGTGGCTAAATCAAGGTGTTGAAAACAAGGAATATTTTCTTTTACTTTTAAAGCAAAGAATAAGAGATATATGGTTGATCGATTATAACAATAGGTTAGAAGATTCCACGAGAGCTTTATTCTTTAGAACAATAGTTAGTACAAATTTTAGCAAATATCTAGATGTTATCACAATCCGTAAATACAGAATAGCATTATCACGCTTGAGAATGTCATCACATAGACTAGCCGTTGAATCTGGTAGATGGAGAAAACCTTTAAGTGTCCCGTTAAATGAACGTATATGTCCATTCTGTAACATCCTAGAGGATGAATACCATTTTGTTCTTGTATGTAACATTTTGAGAGAATTGCGCATAAAATACATAAAATCATATTATTGGAACCGTCCCAGTACTTTTAAGTTCATCGCATTAATGACGACAAAAAATGCATCAGAAATACGAAATTTAAGTGTATTTGCACATCATGGATTTATTAAGCGCCAACAACTTCATAACGAGTTGTAATAGTATTAGTAATTTGGTTTTAAAATGTTTAAATGGTTACACCAAAATTGCCGATATTGAATATACCACTGTCTGTTATATTTAAAATTGTATAATTATTATAATATAAGAAATGTATTTATATATGTGAATGTATGTAAATGTGTATGTATAATTCTTTGTTTAATATAAGTGATAACGTCAATGGAAACTACTAATATGTACATTTTATGTATATTTAATGATTGTTTCATGTACATGATCACCGTGCGATGCTTTACAATTTCGTTTCGGTAGAGCACACATGTAATTGGTGACTGTACATTTTAAAATTGCTCGATCATTATAGGTTATGTGCTCTTTGTAAGGGCCATTTCCTTGATGATCCATTTAGATGTTCTAGGAGTTACCATTGACGTTAAATTATTTTATATAATTATGTAATTATGGATGAGAATTGGATGCTTTGTTTTTAACATGTATTTATCATTTAAATTATTCTGCCTCCCCCAACAGAGATGAACCTCATTTATTTCCCATTTCATTGTATCTTCTTGTCACGTATTGCTATGTATTATTTTCTATGTTATATTGATGTTTTGTCAATAACCTTTTATGGGTTTAAGTACAATAAAAGTTCTTCTTCTTCTTCTTCTATATTACAGTTACCATTTCACGGTCTTGTGTAGATCTATGTAGTGACACTGTTTATATAACAGTTACCATTTCACGGTCTTGTGTAGATCTATGTAGTGACACTGTTTATATAACAGTTACCATTTCACGGTCTTGTGTAGATCTATGTAGTGACACTGTTTATATTACAGTTACCATTTCACGGTCTTGTGTAGATCTATGTAGTGACACTGTTTATATTACAGTTACCATTTCACGATCTTGTGTAGATCTCCGTAAGGACACTGTCTATATTACAGTTACCATTTCACGGTCTTGTGTAGATCTATGTAGTGACACTGTTTATATAACAGTTACCATTTCACGGTATTGTGTAGATCTCCGTAAGGACACTGTTTATATTACAGTTACCATTTCACGGTCTTGTGTAGATCTCCGTAAGGACACTGTCTATATTACAGTTACCATTTCACGGTCTTGTGTAGATCTATGTAGTGACACTGTTTATATAACAGTTACCATTTCACGGTCTTGTGTAGATCTATGTAGTGACACTGTTTATATAACAGTTACCATTTCACGGTCTTGTGTAGATCTATGTAGTGACACTGTTTATATAACAGTTACCATTTCACGGTCTTGTGTAGATCTATGTAGTGACACTGTTTATATAACAGTTACCATTTCACGGTCTTGTGTAGATCTATGTAGTGACACTGTCTATATTACAGTTACCATTTCACGGTCTTGTGTAGATCTATGTAGTGACACTGTTTATATTACAGTTACCATTTCACGGTCTTGTGTAGATCTATGTAGTGACACTGTTTATATTACAGTTACCATTTCACGGTCTTGTGTAGATCTATGTAGTGACACTGTTTATATTACAGTTACCATTTCACGGTCTTGTGTAGATCTATGTAGTGACACTGTTTATATTACAGTTACCATTTCACGGTCTTGTGTAGATCTCCGTAAGGACACTGTTTATATTACAGTTACCATTTCACGGTCTTGTGTAGATCTATGTAGTGACACTGTTTATATTACAGTTACCATTTCACGGTCTTGTGTAGATCTCCGTAGTGACACTGTTTATATTACAGTTACCATTTCACGGTCTTGTGTAGATCTCCGTAGTGACACTGTTTATATTACAGTTACCATTTCACGGTCTTGTGTAGATCTCCGTAGTGACACTGTTTATATTACAGTTACCATTTCACGGTCTTGTGTAGATCTATGTAGTGACACTGTTTATATAACAGTTACCATTTCACGGTCTTGTGTAGATCTATGTAGTGACACTGTTTATATTAAAGTTACCATTTCACGGTCTTGTGTAGATCTATGTAGTGACACTGTTTATATTACAGTTACCATTTCACGATCTTGTGTAGATCTCCGTAAGGACACTGTTTATATTACAGTTACCATTTCACGGTCTTGTGTAGATCTATGTAGTGACACTGTTTATATAACAGTTACCATTTCACGGTCTTGTGTAGATCTATGTAGTGACACTGTTTATATAACAGTTACCATTTCACGGTCTTGTGTAGATCTATGTAGTGACACTGTTTATATTACAGTTACCATTTCACGGTCTTGTGTAGATCTATGTAGTGACACTGTTTATATTACAGTTACCATTTCACGGTCTTGTGTAGATCTATGTAGTGACACTGTTTATATTACAGTTACCATTTCACGGTCTTGTGTAGATCTATGTAGTGACACTGTTTATATAACAGTTACCATTTCACGGTCTTGTGTAGATCTATGTAGTGACACTGTTTATATAGCAGTTACCATTTCACGGTCTTGTGTAGATCTATGTAGTGTCACTGTTTATATTACAGTTACCATTTCACGGTCTTGTGTAGATCTCCGTAAGGACACTGTTTATATTACAGTTACTATTTCACGGTCTTGTGTAGATCTATGTAGTGACACTGTTTATATAACAGTTACCATTTCACGGTCTTGTGTAGATCTATGTAGTGACACTGTTTATATAACAGTTACCATTTCACGGTCTTGTGTAGATCTATGTAGTGTCACTGTTTATATTACAGTTACCATTTCACGGTCTTGTGTAGATCTATGTAGTGTCACTGTTTATATTACAGTTACCATTTCACGGTCTTGTGTAGATCTATGTAGTGACACTGTTTATATTACAGTTACCATTTCACGGTCTTGTGTAGATCTATGTAGTGACACTGTTTATATTACAGTTACCATTTCACGGTCTTGTGTAGATCTATGTAGTGTCACTGTTTATATTACAGTTACCATTTCACGGTCTTGTGTAGATCTATGTAGTGACACTGTTTATATTACAGTTACCATTTCACGGTCTTGTGTAGATCTATGTAGTGACACTGTTTATATTACAGTTACCATTTCACGGTCTTGTGTAGATCTATGTAGTGACACTGTTTATATTACAGTTACCATTTCACGGTCTTGTGTAGATCTATGTAGTGACACTGTTTATATTACAGTTACCATTTCACGGTCTTGTGTAGATCTATGTAGTGACACTGTTTATATTACAGTTACCATTTCACGGTCTTGTGTAGATCTATGTAGTGACACTGTTTATATTACAGTTACCATTTCACGGTCATGTGTAGATCTATGTAGTGACACTGTTTATATTACAGTTACCATTTCACGGTCTTGTGTAGATCTATGTAGTGACACTGTTTATATTACAGTTACCATTTCACGGTCTTGTGTAGATCTATGTAGTGACACTGTTTATATTACAGTTACCATTTCACGGTCTTGTGTAGATCTATGTAGTGACACTGTTTATATTACAGTTACCATTTCACGGTCTTGTGTAGATCTATGTAGTGACACTGTTTATATTACAGTTACCATTTCTCGGTCTTGTGTAGATCTATGTAGTGACACTGTTTATATTACAGTTACCATTTCACGGTCTTGTGTAGATCTATGTAGTGACACTGTTTATATTACAGTTACCATTTCACGGTCTTGTGTAGATCTCCGTAAGGACACTGTTTATATTACAGTTACCATTTCACGGTCTTGTGTAGATCTATGTAGTGACACTGTTTATATAACAGTTACCATTTCACGGTCTTGTGTAGATCTATGTAGTGACACTGTTTATATAACAGTTACCATTTCACGGTCTTGTGTAGATCTATGTAGTGTCACTGTTTATATTACAGATACCATTTCACGGTCTTGTGTAGATCTATGTAGTGACACTGTTTATATTACAGTTACCATTTCACGGTCTTGTGTAGATCTACGTAGTGACACTGTTTATATTACAGTTACCATTTCACGGTCTTGTGTAGATCTATGTAGTGACACTGTTTATATTACAGTTACCATTTCACGGTCTTGTGTAGATCTATGTAGTGACACTGTTTATATTACAGTTACCATTTCACGGTCTTGTGTAGATCTATGTAGTGACACTGTTTATATTACAGTTACCATTTCACGGTCTTGTGTAGATCTCCGTAAGGACACTGTTTATATTACAGTTACCATTTCACGGTCTTGTGTAGATCTATGTAGTGACACTGTTTATATTACAGTTACCATTTCACGGTCTTGTGTAGATCTCCGTAAGGACACTGTTTATATTACAGTTACCATTTCACGGTCTTGTGTAGATCTATGTAGTGACACTGTTTATATTACAGTTACCATTTCACGGTCTTGTGTAGATCTATGTAGTGACACTGTTTATATTACAGTTACCATTTCACGGTCTTGTGTAGATCTATGTAGTGACACTGTTTATATTACAGTTACCATTTTACGGTCTTGTGTAGATCTCCGTAAGGACACTGTTTATATTAAAGTCGGACCTAGTTCTTTCGTATTCATCGGGTCCGAAATTCTATTTCGAATAACACATGGTTTCGCCCCGCGTATGAAATATTGTAAACTATTGTCCTTTAAGTTTGCATTTTTCTCTGTCGGTATCTTGACATGAAAAAGTAGCCGCGTAAATTTGGCTTTCTTGACACAAGGTAGAATAGCTGCGCTAATCTCACGATACCTGTAAGGGGAGATGACTTCGTAAAAAGTTGGATAAGTAGTGATATTAGTCATAGACCGTATAGTCTGTTTCAATATAGTTCATCAGTACTTATTGTATCAGTTGTGAAATCACACATTCATGCCAATAAACTTGTTTCATATCGATTTATCTGATAAATCGATACAAATGCTCGTGACTGGTACATAAAACCTAGAAACCTCTTAATTCCAACGCCGGGCAATTTCGCGAGGGGTTGACTAACAACACTACTCACTAGATAAATCTTGAAATATACTATAAATCTTCTTTCAGACGCAGTTGTTAAGGCAAACAATATTATGTTCATCTGATTTTGTTGATTAAAATGTTTTCTTTGCAAACATAACACCATTGCAATAACAGTGTTCATTACTTTGCTTCGGAAGACAAAATTGAAAGCAATAAACAAGTTTATGTTTTTAGATTTAGTAAACACATATATATAGGCCTTATCGAATGTTACGTTACCTTACCGAGATCCACTGGAGACGTAATTGTCTATATTTTTCTTAATTATTTTCCTAAGATATTTTGTATGTTCATTTAAATCAACATATCATTTAGTATTATGACAAGAAATTAGCACTATAGCGCATATGTTGTATTAGAAGCGGATTTCAGTAATGGAAAATGGATTTCGGTAATTTATTTTTTATTTTGAAAATACTGAGTAATAAATATGAGAAAATCGGTAATTGCATTCATACAGATGTACTCTACAATATTGTATTGTCACTTTACTCCAATGTTTTCCAAAACCACAAATAAGTGTCCTATATCGGTATTTCTCTCCTGACCTACGGCCGAATTAGGACTAGCATAGGAAATGCCTCAATTGTCCTGCCTTTTGTAATTCCAGGAAGCTTTTAAGATAAATTACAATGCAATGTGTTAGAGTATGTCTGTATGAAGGCATTACCATGCAATGTGTTAGAGTTTGTCTGTATGAAGGCATTACCTTGCAATGTGTTAGAGTATGTCTGTATGAAGGCATTACCTTGCAATGTGTTAGAGTATGTCTGTATGAAGGCATTACCATACAATGTGTTAGAGTTTGTCTGTATGAAGGCATTACCATACAATGTGTTAGAGTTTGTCTGTATGAAGGCATTACCTTGCAATGTGTTAGAGTATGTCTGTATGAAGGCATTACCTTGCAATGTGTTAGAGTTTGTCTGTATGAAGGCATTACCATACAATGTGTTAGAGTTTGTCTGTATGAAGGCATTACCATACAATGTGTTAGAGTATGTCTGTATGAAGGCATTACCATACAATGTGTTAGAGTATGTCTGTATGAAGGCATTACCATGCAATGTGTTAGAGTATGTCTGTATGAAGGCATTACCATTCAATGTGTTAGAGTATGTCTGTATGAAGGCATTACCATGCAATGTGTTAGAGTATGTCTGTATGAAGGCATTACCATACCGTGTGTAAGAGTATGTCTGTATGAAGGCATTACCATACAATGTGTTAGAGTATGTCTGTATGAAGGCATTACCATGCAATGTGTTAGAGTATGTCTGTATGAAGGCATTACCATGCAATATGTTAGAGTATGTCTGTATGAAGGCATTACCATGCAATGTGTTAGAGTATGTCTGTATGAAGGCATTACCATGCAATATGTTAGAGTATGTCTGTATGAAGGCATTACCATGCAATGTGTTAGAGTATGTCTGTATGAAGGCATTACCATGCAATGTGTTAGAGTATGTCTGTATGAAGGCATTACCATGCAATATGTAAGAGTATGTCTGTATGAAGGCATTACCATGCAATATGTTAGAGTATGTCTGTATGAAGGCATTACCATACAGTGTGTAAGAGTATGTCTGTATGAAGGCATTACCATACAATGTGTTAGAGTTTGTCTGTATGAAGGCATTACCATGCAATGTGTTAGAGTATGTCTGTATGAAGGCATTACCATACAATGTGTTAGAGTTTGTCTGTATGAAGGCATTACCATGCAATGTGTTAGAGTTTGTCTGTATGAAGGCATTACCATGCAATGTGTTAGAGTATGTCTGTATGAAGGCATTACCATACAATGTGTTAGAGTTTGTCTGTATGAAGGCATTACCATGCAATGTGTTAGAGTTTGTCTGTATGAAGGCATTACCATGCAATGTGTTAGAGTATGTCTGTATGAAGGCATTACCATACAATGTGTTAGAGTTTTGTCTGTATGAAGGCATTACCTTGCAATGTGTTAGAGTATGTCTGTATGAAGGCATTACCTTGCAATGTGTTAGAGTATGTCTGTATGAAGACATTACCATGCAATGTGTTAGAGTATGTCTGTATGAAGGCATTACCATACAATGTGTTAGAGTATGTCTGTATGAAGGCATTACCATACAATGTGTTAGAGTATGTCTGTATGAAGGCATTACCATACAATGTGTTAGAGTATGTCTGTATGAAGGCATTACCATACAATGTGTTAGAGTTTGTCTGTATGAAGGCATTACCATGCAATGTGCTAGAATATGTCTGTATGAAGGCATTACCATACAATGTGTAAGAGTATGTCTGTATGAAGGCATTACCATACAGTGTGTTAGAGTATGTCTGTATGAAGGCATTACCATAAAATGTGTTAGAGTTTGTCTGTATGAAGGCATTACCATACAATGTGTTAGAGTATGTCTGTATGAAGGCATTACCATACAATGTGTTAGAGTATGTCTGTATGAAGGCATTACCATGCAATGTGTTAGAGTATGTCTGTATGAAGGCATTACCATTCAATGTGTTAGAGTATGTCTGTATGAAGGCATTACCATGCAATGTGTTAGAGTATGTCTGTATGAAGGCATTACCATACCGTGTGTAAGAGTATGTCTGTATGAAGGCATTACCATACAATGTGTTAGAGTATGTCTGTATGAAGGCATTACCATGCAATGTGTTAGAGTATGTCTGTATGAAGGCATTACCATGCAATATGTTAGAGTATGTCTGTATGAAGGCATTACCATGCAATGTGTTAGAGTATGTCTGTATGAAGGCATTACCATGCAATATGTTAGAGTATGTCTGTATGAAGGCATTACCATGCAATGTGTTAGAGTATGTCTGTATGAAGGCATTACCATGCAATGTGTTAGAGTATGTCTGTATGAAGGCATTACCATGCAATATGTAAGAGTATGTCTGTATGAAGGCATTACCATGCAATATGTTAGAGTATGTCTGTATGAAGGCATTACCATACAGTGTGTAAGAGTATGTCTGTATGAAGGCATTACCATACAATGTGTTAGAGTTTGTCTGTATGAAGGCATTACCATGCAATGTGTTAGAGTATGTCTGTATGAAGGCATTACCATACAATGTGTTAGAGTTTGTCTGTATGAAGGCATTACCATGCAATGTGCTAGAATATGTCTGTATGAAGGCATTACCATACAATGTGTAAGAGTATGTCTGTATGAAGGCATTACCATACAGTGTGTAAGAGTATGTCTGTATGAAGGCATTACCATACAGTGTGTTAGAGTATGTCTGTATGAAGGCATTACCATACAATGTGTTAGAGTATGTCTGTATGAAGGCATTACCATACAATGTGTTAGAGTATGTCTGTATGAAGACATAACCATGCAATGTGTTAGAGTATGTCTGTATGAAGGCATTACCATACAATGTGTTAGAGTATGTCTGTATGAAGGCATTACCATACAATGTGTTAGAGTATGTCTGTATGAAGACATTACCATGCAATGTGTTAGAGTATGTCTGTATGAAGGCATTACCATACAATGTGTAAGAGTATGTCTGTATGAAGGCATTACCATACAGTGTGTTAGAGTATGTCTGTATGAAGACATTACCATACAATGTGTTAGAGTATGTCTGTATGAAGACATAACCATACAGTGTGTTAGAGTATGTCTGTATGAAGGCATTACCATACAATGTGTTAGAGTATGTCTGTATGAAGACATTACCATGCAGTGTGTAAGAGTATGTCTGTATGAAGGCATTACCATGCAATGTGTTAGAGTATGTCTGTATGAAGGCATTACCATGCAGTGTGTAAGAGTATGTCTGTATGAAGACATTACCATGCAATGTGTTAGAGTATGTCTGTATGAAGGCATTACCATACAATGTGTTAGAGTATGTCTGTATGAAGACATTACCATGCAATGTGTTAGAGTATGTCTGTATGAAGGCATTACCATACAATGTGTTAGAGTTTGTCTGTATGAAGACATTACCATGCAATGTGTTAGAGTATGTCTGTATGAAGGCATTACCATGCAATGTGTTAGAGTATGTCTGTATGAAGGCATTACCATGCAATGTGTTAGAGTATGTCTGTATGAAGACATTACCATGCAATGTGTTAGAGTATGTCTGTATGAAGGCATTACCATACAATGTGTTAGAGTATGTCTGTATGAAGACATTACCATGCAATGTGTTAGAGTATGTCTGTATGAAGGCATTACCATACAATGTGTTAGAGTATGTCTGTATGAAGACATTACCATGCAATGTGTTAGAGTATGTCTGTATGAAGGCATTACCATACAATGTGTTAGAGTATGTCTGTATGAAGACATTACCATACAATGTGTTGGAGTATGTCTGTATGAAGACATTACCATGCAATGTGTTAGAGTTTGTCTGTATGAAGGCATTACCTTGCCATTTTCTCAAAATTATTTCTTATATGATACATAGTTTGATAGAAAGTAAGACTATGTACCTTTAAAAACGTATTAAGAACAAACGGTTGTCCAGAAATCAAAATACAATGTAATTAACAAATGGTTAAATGATTATTGTATTACATGTATTGGATATCAAAGTTATACGAGATTGAGATTGGAAAGTATCGGACACCATGACCGAAGATCATTAATACAAAACTTGGGCATGACCTTTCCAAATTAAGGGCAAGAGCATTCCACACCACAAGCATTGCTTTGATTTTTTACATATTTTCGGTGCAGCCGTGCTAACATGGTTTTGCTATTTGCATATCAGTGTTGTGTAAACCAATCAAATCTTACATTAACCACCAAGGCCATTTATGTATAACCGAACAACGTTTGTAACCTTGACGTGGATTGGTTAACCTTTCGATAAAGGGTACGTTAACTTACCGAGCTCTATTGAATTTCGGTGAATTTTTCCGAAATCCATTTTAGGAAAAGTAGGGACCAGGAATCGTAACATCTCGGCATAGTTTTATGTTGCACTACAAACTTTACCCTTCAAATTGCGCCGACTTTGATTGTTTCTGATATTTCTTGTTTAACTTCTATCTTGATACATTACCGTGTGCGTGGTAGGAATGAACAAACGAATAGAAGATACCGTATCGTATTTTATCGATAACAGTTCATCGTAGCACAAGGAAATGTTTAAATGAGTAATAAACTTGCCAATAGACAATCTAGTTTACAGAATCGGTGAATCTGATAATCAAATCTGCTGTAACAAGATAGCAAATCTTTACCGTAATTAGTTTTATTACTCCGGGAAACATTTCATAACACGAACCGGCGCTAAAGACGGCCGTAAAATTGTTAATATTAGCCGGATTAGTGGATACAAAATAATGAATTACGATGTAAGGTCCTTGTATGTCAAAATCAGAGTAAATTATTGTACAGATAAAATGATATATTGATGTTTGTAAGTCTGGAAATGTGCGTAAATCATCAGACTGTCGGAAGTATCAACACACAGTATAACATTTAACACATTTTCGGTTGGATATGTTACATCGATTCATATATCCGACGATATTAGTCGTGATTCAAACATGTTTTGTTTGCATGCGTTGAACATTTTTGTGGAGCGATTGTATTTATAAATATTTACAGCTATGGAAATCTATGCACTAGCTATCCGAAAAATAACGTCCGATATATTGACATGTTAGATTGTTCCTAGAATAAATGAAATACTCGCGAATACTGCTGGATCATTTCAGATTTCATGTCCGCCCGAGCAATTGATTATAGCACTTAAATATTAAAAGGACTTTGAAGAAACATGGAGTTTCGTCGATTCTCAAGTACCGTGTTAAAATTGCTAGTGTTTTTCGTTCTTATGGTGTCACAAACTGGTCTGGCGAAGGAAATCCTGCATGTTACAGAAATTGGGACTCTTATCGGAATATCAGACAAAATTGAACTTCAGGGAGAGTATAAATTCGCATCGAGATTTCTAGGAATACCGTACGCTAAACCTCCAACTGGAGACCGGCGTTTTGCCCGTCCGGTTGAATACGGGCGTTTTACTGTACCATACAATGCAACGTACAACCGGGCACATTGTATTCAGACCGTTCATATGTATCGGTACCTTGAAGTGCAACAATTTCAACAGGATGAAGATTGTCTTTACCTCAATATTTACGTTCCAGGAAATTTTTCAAACACAGGAAACACATTTCCCGTCATGCTATATATTCATGGCGGAAGTTTTGCTTCCGGCGGTGGAGATATCTACGCGGGAGACAAACTGAGCGCCTTTTACGGCGTCATAGTTGTGACTATAAATTATAGATTGAATGTTTTCGGATTTCTGAGTGATGGAAGGAAAAACTCTGGCAATTTTGGATTGTGGGACATGAAGATGGCAATACAGTGGGTCCATGATAACATAATAGGGTTTCAGGGTGACCCCGAGAGGGTAACTATATTTGGAAACTCTGCCGGTGGCGCTGCAGTTCTCTACCAAGCAATTAATCCTGCAAACAAAGGATTATTTCAAAGAGTTATTGCAGAGAGTGGAAGCTGTTTTGCATTTTGGGCAGTTCAGCGGAATCCATTGGATAATTTTAATAATTACCTAACTAAGGTAGGCTGTGATTATGACCGTGCTGATGATAAACTGTCATGTTTACGTAGGAAATCTGTAAAAAATCTTAGATTAAAAGTTTCAGACTTTGTGCCTTCTGTCGATGATGATTTTTTACCGGAACAGCCTAAATATTTACTGAAAAGTAATTCCACAAAGGCAAAGGCTGCGTTGAAATTTTTATCCGAACTAGATCTGATGAATGGAGTGGCCAGTCAAGATGGAGCGTTCGCCAGAGACTATTGGTCAAACCGGATGGCGCATGCTGGAATCCTTACAGACATTAGTGAAGGTGTGCCAAGATATTTCTTTGAGCAAACTTATGTTCCTTATATGTTGGCTTTAATGTTTGATGATATACCTCCAGTGTTAAAGCCTTCTGCTATCAATCAGTACACCGACTGGTCAATGCCACAGGACCCGCTGGCTGTACGACGCAAACTAGTTGAGTTCGAGTCTGACGTTACATTCTTTGTTCCCGCCGTCTTAGCTTCAAGGGGCCACAGGCATAACATCGCGGACAATTTTTCAGAAAATAGCTTTTTCTATGTTTTTGACCAAAAGCCTGATTTTGCTCCGAATCCGGACTGGTTAGCTGGGGCCACGCATTTTATGGAAGTACCTTATATATTTGGATTTCCGAAGATTTTGGAGACAAAATTGATCGAGGATTATCATGCAAAAGCTCCATTCAGAGTGTCCGAAAATGATAGAATTCTGTCTAGAAAAATTATGCAATATTGGACTACGTTTGCCAAAACTGGGTAAGTCTGTAATATTATTCTCTATTTGTTGTGTTCAAACATAACACATGTTTACTCACTTGCAAAATTAAACATTTAACGTAATAATAAATCAATTTCATTATTTGTACAGGTATAGTTTGAATTGATGTGCCATGAATGATGAGGTGGAAATGTTGATAATGTAACATTGTATCATTTATATTCATCAATAAATATGTATAAAAAAATACAAAACCAGTGACAATTAAAGATATATTAGTGTTCAGAATCACTGTTTAAATTATCAAAAACCGCTCGAACTAACCGATTAAGATAATCTGAAATTTATTTCATACTTCATCCTGAGGTAATTTGAACCTGATTTCACATTACCGGTGCACTGTTCAGATAATTTGCATTCCTTTGAAATCAAGATCAGTTAATTGGATAAAAATTAAAAAAACATACAAAATTGAAAGCTAGACTCAAACTGCAAAAACATCAATAAAGTGTTAATTAAACTGCCGTCATGGTTGTTGGTGTTGGTGCTACCGTTGTCGTTTCTGCTGCTGATGTTGATTTTTTGTTGTTAGTTTGATGCTTAACATTTTGTAGTTATTCCTAGCACTTTATTCATTAAACAGGGTAATTAACATTTGATTGATAAGTTTGTATATTAGCCGAAATATTAACAAAAATATTTTAATTCATTAACTATAATAGTGTGACATAAAAGCAAACATTCACACAAACACATAAACGATCATAAGAATATAATAATATACTATATCTATCAGTTTTGTAAAATGTTCTTAGACTATATTTGGAATCTACCTGTCGTGGATTGTATGGTGGTATCAATCTAGGAAAGAAACACGTAACCAACCCAACGGTACAGTCGCTATATAAGCAGAGAACGGAGGTTGGATCTGGTTGGAGTAACTCGCCGTTTCCTCTTTGATTCTCCTAGTTATTCCTTATGTTTTGCCCGGACATTCCTTGCGCCTCTGTTCCCTAACGTATGTACCTTTTAACCTCCTTAAATGCCTTATGTTTTATGGAGTGTTGATTTCCCGGAGGTCTGTGTGTGGAGGAACTGTCTTATGTGGCGGTTCCTGTAGCATCTTGTTCTCTCTCTCTCAATAGTATTTCGATAATGTAGAGTGGTCAGTTGGCATACCCAATGTTTTTGGGTTATCAGCTTGTACTAACGTGTTAACGTATTCTTCCGCAAGCAACCGAGAATCAAAGAAAGAGGACAAATCACTTCTCGTTGTATTGTGTTCAGTCATATTGTCACAGAGAACACATCCCTCACGGGGGGTTCAAGTTACGGCCTCAAGATTGGCAGACGACTGTTCTATCGACTGGGCAAACCTGCCGGCCGAATAAAAAATAGATGATACGACATTTGAAACCTAGATCCATTTCGATACTGACAGATCGTTCTTCTAAGATTCCAATATTACATTTTGGAATGCTATCCGCAAATGTATACTCAAGTACATTTAAAAACGCACAAACATATTTTCTCAATGTTTTTACTTACATAGGGATGCTAGAAAAGTACCGTACAATGTATCATTTCACGCGTTTTTGCAACATATACAATACATTTCATTGCAAATATTGGGTATTTCCATATAAAGTGAGTTTCAAAATGCAATAAAATGACTTATTACAAACTTTTCGCTGGTCTCAAACTGTACGTTTATGAATGTACTGAGTATAATTATGAAATAAAATGACAGAGAATACAAACTGTCCTAAATTGTTAATATAGAAATATGATTATAAAAACAAACATATAAAAATAATCGCAAACATAAAAGTAAATTGTCGAAAAGTGAAGACACAATATTAGGCCGTAATGGGAGGGGGGTAGGAGAAAAAACATGAATATTCTTACACGTAAAAGAACTGCACATATAGAAAGGAGAACTTCTCATATACAGCCTCGGAACTTTCAGTAAAAATGGATTTATCAGCTAGCAAACCTTACATTTGACCGCTGTATGGACATTGATTTCCAACACTTACACATAAATTAACTAAGTAGGTAGTAACTAAAAGCAAGTAACCATTAAACATCAAAATACTTCATACACCAATTCGAATTTTGACCAGAACTGACTATGACTCTGAAATCTTTGTTAATTTTCTAGGTATAATATCCGACATATGTCAATTTCATTTGTTTCATTAAACTATATGCATCTAAAGGGTCATCACTGAAATATCAATATTCAAATGAATCTTAATTTTTATTTAATAAGACGTCCTTGATATAAACCATGCATAAAATAATGAATAAATAAAAAACTTAACTTGCTCTAGTGTGATCGAAATGGTTAGATTCACGTTTACTGAAAACTCAATACAGTAGAACTTCGAAACCTCGAACAGTTTTGACTCGAACACAGTAGATACCTCGAACAGAATATTTAGTCTCAGCGAAATGCTTTCTTATTTTATATTATCCAACAGTAGATCACTCGAACACAGATAGGTCGAACACTCGGACACATGGAAGTGTCGAAGTATAAATTGTATTATCTTAACCATTTTCATAATGCATAGTACACTTGTACCAGGGACAGCTAGTTCGTAAATACACATGTATACCATAGATGGCTCGAACAATTGATGGCTCGAACTAAATGCTAGTTCCGACGGCAATTCGAGGTTTCAAAGTTCTACTGTAATGAGATCACCATTGGCTTTGAAGAAAGTCGACTTTAGTGCCAATGTCTTATATATTGAATAAAATTAAGTACACGTCAGTTAATAAGTGGATGGCTCAATATCGAGGTAAGGTAATACATGTACTGTAATACTGTAGTCCTGTTGCCGTTTATATCCGTTCGGACATTATGGTATTTATAAGTAACATAACTTAAACTTGTTCGTATGGAATTTATTAGTGGAATTTTCGTTTGTAAAATACTTCAATATTTTCTTGAATATGTATCTGAACGTAAAACATTTGAACGGGTTTCATCCAGTGTCGTTGTTGCTATATTGGCCAAACCATTTTTTATGCCAACAATTGCAATGTGCTACCGATTCAAAAATCGTGGTTAATCACGTTATGCAAGGACAAAACCTGTAGAAACCCGCTTGTTAAAAACTGATTTTTAAAGGTATTAAAAAATATTTTTTTATACAGAGTAATACATGTACATTATTTGTGTGTCCTTTGATAATGCAGATATTGATATTACCATATGAAGTATATTTGTATGTTTTATTGATTCATTTTATATAGTGTGCATGTTATTTTTCCCCCCATTTCGGCCTATTGTTGCCATCTGTCTTGGCTTGTCCTGTGGTGTATTCCATCCATTAAAATCCTCCATGTTTGTCCTCAATAATTCTCTTTTGTTGTCCTTTATGGTCGGCCATGCCATTCCTTACGCCCATGTTGCCTTGCGTATTGACCCTTGCTTGCACCTCCTCAATTGCCTTATGTTTTATGGACTGTTGTATTCCCGGAGGTCTGTGTGGTGAGGCATTGTCTTATGTATGTGGCGTTCCCTGTAGCAACTTATTCTCTTTTTTGTTTAGTTAAACAAATAACCAAATAAATTGGCGTAATATTACTTTAAGAGTTCTTGTTTTCTATCGCAGGAATCCGAACCCAGCTGACAGCAGTGCCAGAGAAAAACTCCCTTTGTGGCCGAAGTTTACCATGGATACACAGGAATATCTAGAAATTAGTTTCAACATGACCTCACAATCTGTAAGCAGAAATCTCGCGGCGGCACGTGTGGCATTTTGGAATAGCCTCGTTCCGGAACTGGAGAAGAGTCATAAAAGTTCTGCCGCTTCATTAAGCACGTCAGGTGTCTGGTTAAATGACTGTGTTATACATGTTTGTATAGTAATATTTTGTTTTCTTAGGTGAACACGAGTCTTGCAGCTGCGTGGTGTGATATTTCACTCATGAATGATTGTATTCGTCTGTAGGTCCATCTGCGACACACTATAGTTTTGTTCATCGCATATTTGGAGAAAAAAAACAGCATTATACTTTCTGGTTGATCACTGTAATGTGATTAAGTGAAAGTTTTTGTACGTCTGCTCGAGTCACACACTTGAATTCACTGTTACTGTGTTTCAAAACTATGGTACAGAAGGCGGTGACATCGAGCTTAATTGTCAGACATTAATGTGCTGCCAACTGGCTTAGATCAGTACTCAAAGTAAAATACAATGATCATCCAATTAACGGTCATTTCTTTAGCTAAATCCTTTGATTTTGTGCTGTACCTTTTGTCCCTGATGATGCCAGATTCGTATCCTTTAAGCATTCATTTATTGCAATCAAAATAATGAAAATGAAAGTTTACATAATTTATAGTGAAAGCTGTCTTCAAGGACCAGTTGAGGAAAAACAATAAAATTCTTCGTCAATAATAGAAACACGTGCGAGTAAAGATAACGTGACAACACAGACCACTTTAGCTTCTTCAAGCCGACAGTCTATGTTCACAGGTTTGGCTGTGTGAACTACTGGCCCCGTTTTCACGAAAATACATAAGTTTTTACTTAACTATTAATAAAGCAAAACAAATTATGTTTACTTCAATCGGCTATTAAATGATTTGTCTTAAAACCTGTGGTTTGATATTAATTTGTATTCTAAATTTATCGAAAGAGCACAATGTGACAATATTTATCATTTTTAATCATTTATTTATAATTATCTTTAAAGACTGAAAAAAATACCTCAGAATTTGCTCAAGTATATTTGGTTCTAAAACTGTGTTTGCTTGTAGATACTGGCGATCATTTTATGTTAACAAATGATTTTTCTCGAGGAGAAGTCAAAATGTCCGAACCTTTCGCTTACAGATGCTGAACCAATTGATAAATAATATATTTAAGACAGTTACTTGATTTTATACTGGAGTATTTTCGTGAAATCGGGGCCTGCTCACATCATAGTACAATTTTCAAAATAGGCAAATTTGACCTGCGTTGATAAGTCTCATTGGTGTCCGGTTTGAGACTATGATTATACTGACAATGACGAGTCAGCATGAAACCAGTACACGCGGATTAAACAAAACCATTGTAGTAGGGTAACATGATAAAATGGACATTGCATAATGTTTTGTGTTGTATTATAAAATAATTTATGTACGTATGTACGCTCCAACTAGTATAATTGACTAGTATAAATTTAATTTAACGCTGAATATTTGATGAACTGTCTAAAGATTAATTAACTAAATAACCAGTAAGTGAACGAAATAAAAAGTGTTTATTATATCTAAAACGTCACTGTTCAAAAGAGAAAACAGAACTCAAAATAATCGTCAAATATATAAATATCCGTTCAAAAACGGTTATATCGTACTTAATGTTCACCAATTATTGTTGAGTCAGTAGTATTTATACCTCATTCTATAAGGAATATTATGCTATATTAGTGCAGTACTTTTTGAATATTAGAAAGATATGCACACATCTGATTGTTGTATATGGTTATACAAATAAGTGAGATTAGGCCATACCAGTATGGTTTTATGTTTAAGCGTCCTCTGGCGATAGGTTCTCGACAGTCTAATAGAAACAAAGCACATAGAATCTACAAAAGATTAATGAATGTTGAAATATACAAAAACACATACCTTAATTATCTTGTGTGCAATCATAATTTTACAATTGGCAAAGTAGTCTGCTTGTCAAAGTAGATATCGTGGTTCTGCAATATAACGTATGCGCAAAACGGACAAATGTTAATGGAAAGGATTATCGGAAAAGAGATAAAAACAATCGAAAGGATTTTTTATTCAAATCCGAGCCCATGAACAAAATGAAGAATAATAATTATGAAAATATCCGAAATCCCCAACAATGATGTTATTTAACAACATTGATCCATTTAACAATGTGTCAGGTTACCAATGAAAAACACCATTAACTCCAGTCATTAAATTGGTACTTCGTGTTGTTTGTTGTAATTCATGTCTGTAGTATGTCTTTGTTTGTGAGATGAAAGATGCTGTAGATACAAAAGACCGAAGAAATAGTTTTTTGTCGACACTTCGATTGCTATTTTCCTGCCTGGTAGGTAGGAATCTGACGCTAAACTTAGATAGAATTAGGTATGGCCTAAAGAGGAGTTGCTTGTGAAGGCGAAGTATATGTTGTGCGTACTTTGTTTGGAGTGTACAATAAAATATCAAATAAATGTATGTATTTTACTTGATTTTTGAAGAAAGCCTTTAAGTGAAGCATGTCCCTTTGGTTGTAATCAACTTTCACATAAATGCTTCTCTAATTAGTCACTTCTTTTATTGTCATATTTAAAAAAACAACAGTAAAACATAAACAATTCTATCCCGTACGTCAAAACCTAAATTTCACTGATGAATTTACATAAGAATCTATTTGTACAGATTTCTGTCATAATCAATAAACAGCAGAAACTATAGTGACCCAGCAGAAACAATGGTAACCCAGCAGAAACTATGGTGACTCAGCAGAAACTATGGTGACTCAGCAGAAACTACGGTAACCCAGCAGAAACTATGGTGACCCAGCAGAAACTATGGTGACTCAGCAGAAACTACGGTAACCCAGCAGAAACTATGGTGACTCAGCAGAAACTACGGTAACCCAGCATAAACTATGGTGACTCAGCAGAAACAATGGTAACCCAGCAGAAACTATGGTTACCCAGCAGAAACTATGGTGACCCATCAGAAACTATAGTAACCCAGCAGAAACTATGGTAACCAAGCTGAAACTAGGGTTACCCAGCAGAAACTATGGTGACCCATCAGAAACTATAGTAACCCAGCAGAAACTATGGTAACCAAGCTGAAAGTATGGTTACCCAGCAGAAACTATGGATACCCATTAGAAACTATAGTAACCCAGCAGAAGCTATGGTAACCCAGCAGAAACTATGGTAACCTAGCAGTGTTTCAATGTATTATATCATTTTTAGCTTGTTTCCACTTAACTTACTGAAATGATAAGCAAAATGGAACTTTCTTCTACTAATGATATTTTACCACTCATTATATTAAAATGCATGTTATGCAGGTTATATTTTTATATTAAGAATAGATAATTCCGATAAGTATACATGTACATAAAGGTATTTAAACTAGAACCATCTATTAGAAAGATGGTCGCGGCAATCTGAAGCAAGCGAATTAGTTGCAGTCTGACGGTTAAGAATTGTTGTACAATAAAGATTACCGATATGTTACGATTGCTGGTCACTCGATAATGCTACATTATAGTAACTCCGATACCTGTAAAGGGGAGATGACTTCGTAGGAGAGTAGATACAAATAACTCCGCAGAGAGATTATTCATAGAAAGTATAGTCTGTTTCAATATAATTCATCAGTACTTATTGTATCAGTTGTATATCACACATTCATGTTAATAAAGTGGTTCCATGTCTATTTATATGATTAAAGCAATGCAAATGCTCGTGACAGGTACATAAAACCTAGAATCCTCTTATCCAAACGCTGGTCAATTTCCCGAGGGGTTGACTAACAACACTTCTCACTAGATAGATTTTGAAATATACTATATATCTAATTTCAGACGCAGTTGTTAAGGCAAACAATATTATGTTATCTTGTTTTCATACAACATTGTCATGTTTAAGAAATTAGAATAACGCCTCTGTCGTTATCAAAATGATTTCTTTGCAAACATAACACCATTGCAATAATAGTGTTCATTTATCTTCGGAAGACAAAATACAAAATAATAAAACAAGTTAATGTTTTAGGTTTGGTAAACACACATATACTCGTATATTGGCCTTTTGGAACGGTACGTTACCTTACTGAAATCCACTGGAGACGTAATTGACTTTATATTTCTTAACTTGCATTCATTGGAGTTGTGTACGTACATTTAAGTAAATCAACGTAATATTTAATATCATAACAAGAAATGTTGTATTAGAAGTAGTTTTCGGTAATGAAAAATGGATTGCGGTAAATTTACCGAAATTCAGTGGATTTCGGTAGGGTAACGTACCCCTAAAGCCTTATAGAAAGGTTAACCAATCTGCGTCAATGTTACAAACGTTGTTCGGCTGAAGAGAAGTTGATTAAGTGGTTAACGTAGGATTGATTGGTTTACACAACACAGATATCCAATTAGCAAAGTCATGTTAGGACGGCTGCGCCGAATATAGTGTTTTCTGATAACACTTTGTATTACCATCAATATTGTTCTTGTTGGGACACGTGACTTGACAACAAAATTGTTACAATAACTGAAAACTCTTCCCATAAAAATGATCGCAGTTTACATTTCAGTAGATTGGAATTCTGTATGATTAGTGCAACGTTATACTGAATCAAGTTATCGATTGAGGGTATGAAATGTGGATTTATACAATATTTCATTCGTACAATTTGCCGATTAGACACTCGATCTAAATTCTTTATGAAACATTCCTAGTAACCATGATTTTAATTTAGATAAGTGTTTGAATTATGAGTTGTGAATGGTAGGATAAAATAGCTATAATCCATTTTGATAGCATTTAATAACAGAATGAGAGAAATGTAAAGATTGTATTCGCAAATGCTCATGTATTGAATTTAAGCAATCTGTTAAGTATATACACGGACATTGTTTATTTGTAAATCTGAATGCATTCAACTATACATGTACTTTGGTACTTCCCTGCCAAACCTGTGTTGCACTAGTTTAGCACCAAGCCAAAAGTTTATGTTAGCTTCCATTGTTACCATCTAACATGCAGCAGGATAGAGTTTAGAACTTTCCATAACTGATAGTGACAGATATTCTCTGTATCCGTTTTAATATGCCGAAGAAACATCAATGGTCTGCTAACTCTAACTTGACACGGAGTGCACAGTATGTAATCTCATGAAAGTCTGGCTTTAAATCCCCCATAGTAGAATTTCTTAGAACTGTCGCTCAACTTTAAGTCTAGTTCATACATAAGAGTTGGTTAAGGGCATAAGCGAGAATCTTTGCAAATATTGAACATGCAATATTTTCGTGTAAGAAATGCACATCTAGATTATTGATAAATAACAACGAAGGGCAATCATCTTTTTCTTTTGAATAAATATCATAAACAGCCTTTAATAAAAAATACAGAAGACATATTAAGATGAAACTACATTCAACATTAGAAAATAATTCCCTTCCTTTAATGTTAAAGCACTGTGTCTCAGTATTACTGATGGTGTTAAATTGGAGATATAACAGCCATACAAACTTCTGTAGCCATATACATACGTCTTTCTATGCGTCTGCTTCGGACAATAATACACAAAATAACCTCAATTATTAGATCCTATAGAAATGCTCCATTACATACTAGAGGTGTCCCGTCATAAGCATAAAATGTATTTTTTTTCAAAAATATTACCAGCATGCAATGAACATATTATTCAAGTACTTTGTCATGACTTATATACAAGACAACATTCACTCATTACGTAATTAAGCTAGCATTTAATCTAATCTTAGTTTGAAGACTCCGGCTCTGGTTATAGACATCGCCTATTCGCGACCATTTCCTTTCGTGTCACATAACGCCATATGTATCGAAACGAGCGGACAATACCCTCTTAGATGCACGTTTTCCATGTTTATACGAAATCCGGTATGTTGTTTTAGTTTATGTATGTCTTTGATAGTTTGATAGTGCGAATTGCATCACAAGCTTGCTCGACAGACATGCTTACCTTGACCTTGAACTCTACTTCTCGGAAATAGGCTAAATATCGCCGATGCGATCCGATTGCTTCACCTCATTCCAAACTATACGGAATCAAGGGCGGAATGAATTGTTTGATAAAACATACCATAAAATTTAACAGTAACTACAAATATTATTTAACATGGGTGAGTAGAATATACTACAGTATTCGTGTGGTAAATTAATGGTCAGAATAATGCCGAAATATTGTAACGCCTCATCTGCCGAGCGCGTCAAGGTACAAGGTCTATAAATAGCGATTTCGTACTGCGAGAGGGAAATGTTTATGAATGAAAGTGGACATTATATATGAATGAAATCGTATCGACGATAGTAACCGCTAGGTGTATTATCGTTGTTCAGCAATATTAACGCATGCGCAAAACGGGCAGATGTTAATAGCATGGATTATTCGGAAAAGAGACAAAACAATCGAAAGGATTTTGTTCATATCCGAGCTCCATGAGCAAAATGAAACAGGAATAAAAATAGAGTCGCCGCACTTTGTACAAGCACTGTTTGCACACCAGAAAGCATTTATCGATAGCGATTTAAAACAATCGATATGAAATTGATATAACTAATAACGCCCCAATCCGCTGGCCAACTGTTCGTGGTTTTCCACTTGATAAGTACAGGAGGTAGCTACCGGCAAATTCCTGATGTGGGATTAAATTATTTCACGCATGTCGTAAATGTGACGGGTGAATAACAAAGGACCAAGAAGTGTGCCTCGTGTGCTCCAATGCCTACTTTTAGCTGACGGGACGTATCCCATCAAAGACAACTTACCTTTAACTGTGTAGCAGGCAGTTGCTAATTCAGTAAAGTAAGGAACCTCGTATTTATGGTTTCTGTAGTTTTATATCTTAAAAAAACTATTCATTGGACACAGTGTCAAGCGCCTTGCTAAAGTTCCAAATTATTGCATCCACCTGAGGTTCTTATTGCACTTTATGAGGGAACTAGTACGGCGACAACAGTCAGCGGCTCACATATGCAGGAATAGCAGGATTTGAAGTCATGGTTCATGGAGGTTAAAATTCCACTGTTGTCTAGATGGTGTGTCCCATGGTCATGTAGATAATGCAAATCATTTACACGGAACGCGTTCAGGTTGTAGTTGTTCACGTTTTTGATGAGAGGCGTAACGTTTATGTTTTGATATTTTCTTAGCTGATACTTCCCTAGCGTCAACTGAGAACGGAAATTCGGCTGTAATCGCGGATAACGCTTCTGTTGTGCATGCCTTTAGGACTCGACTCAAATTGGCAGTCAATCGGGACCCGCGACTTTGCTGATATGCCGGTATGTTCTGTTGTAGTGTCAGGAGTCTGTTGACTCCTATGATGAGTGGTAACATACCTGAGTAATATAGGTGTCTTCTGAATGTCGTCAACTTCGGTAAATGCCGATTGAAACTTATGGTCTGTTCCGTCATGTTGGTATATTTGTGTAAAACTTAGGTTGTATTCTTCCTAGAATTACATTCCGCCAAGATAGGTCACTCAGTTGCTATGAAACCGATCGATAGTGTGTCACGTCTTAATACTTGCCACATATTCAACACAACTCAAATTTAACTGTTAGGCAAATAAAACTTATATAAATTCGTGCAATGCGTTACTCTCTGGAAGAATATGTTATGTTTCTGGTCTGAATGATACGCATTATTTATCCGAAACAAACAAACATATAAATTATAAACCCAATTCGATAAGGCTTTCACTATCGATTTATCCATTGTATTGGGTAAAGGGTGGGAAGGTTGTTTAAATCATAGTTTCAATTATAAACGGATTAATAGGTTGTATACAACATTTGAGTTATATTAAACTAGCGGTGTTATTCGCATTCTCTATTATCACAATGGATACAATTTGAAAACATCTCTGAGATATTGCCATACATACAAATATTCAATATACATCTCAGAGATGTTGTTAACTTGTTCGAGACAAATAAAGAATTCGTGATAAAAATGGTGGCTCTACAGAAATGTTACTGCATTCAAAATTGATGAATAACAATTATTTCTTTAGGCGGTATAATGTTTACGCATGAATATTCATGAATTTTTATGTATGTATTTAGCGTTTGAATACATCTATTTATTGAGACTCTGAATGTACACATGTATAGCGTGAAAACTGATTCTTTCACAAGTAGATATGATGACATGGATGTCCAGTTCTCTGTTTTTGTTGCTTTCATCAGATTCTGTCACACGTGGTATACTGTTACATATCATACGCTGTCATGATCAAATAATGTTTTGTTTCCGAAGTAAGAAAACAACATCGATAGTATGTCTACGAAGTACTTAAGACATTAATCCACTGTATGTCACAATGACGACAGTTTAACGTTGACAAATGAGACATTTAGGTAAAAAAAACCATTGCTGATATTTTTTTGGTCATTTTCTGTATGCCAGAACACGTGTCGATAATTCATGGACACACTTTACTCGTACGCAGGTGATGGATTATTTGTGTATGCTATCTTTAATTTCGAGTCACATTTGTCTTTTACAAAAAAAAAACGTTGCATAAATAATTGTTTTCTATATCAATTACAATCATAATCAAAGTACTGAAAGGACGTTATGGCTTGACAAGGAACAATAGCACATCTATTTACCATATTTCCCATATTTACTCTCAAATATTTTGCGAAATTGTTAATTTTTATGCCGTTTCATGTTTTTAAAAACAAATACAAAGTCATTAAATTTGTAGTATTTCATTCTGACCTATTCGATTATCCATTGCAGCCCATAATTCATGCATAATTGTACAAAATATCTGCTTGTATGAGATTGTGTTAAAAATGATACAGCAGCAACGTAGGCTCACCAGTATACTCAAGTCCCTAGGGGTGTTCTGTGTGCAAAAAAGGTCCAGAGCTCAATTATACATCAAGTAGGGGAATATCTCAGCTTTAAGAAAATCTTGGGTGCAGTTGTCGCATCATGGTACGATTTTAGAAATCCTAGATGGCCACCAAAAATGTAAAAAAACGCATATTCATATATTTGGATAAAATAAAGCTCATTTTGTGTATATGATATTCGAATATTCGTTCGTATGTCCAAATACTGATTCGGCCTTCGAATATTCGATAACATATATTTTTTCGTTATAAAAGCTGAAAGCAGGTGTATTAAATTTCAATGCATCGTCGCATTGAAATAACATCTTCATGTGTTAATTGACATGTCATGTAATATACTTGGGGTCACGAGAGATATAACACTCGGGTGATGACACTTAGGTCCTGCCATTATTATTAATCTCGGGGGTTTAAAACACAAAATTGATAAGCACCAAGTTAAATTTCGAAATTCAAATGTATTTCTATTAAATAAGAAGGTCGAATGTTTCGAATATTCGTTCGGAAGTTTGACCGAATATTCGAATATCAAACTTGCCATTCGTTGACATCCCTAATAATTACCCTTTATGCAAAATTACTGCACTAGCCGATCGAAGCTTCTGCAAATACATATTATTCCATGAAATATGAAAATGTCTGACCACAACAGAAGATCAAGCAGTTTGTAACAAACTTAGTCTTGTTAATTTGCAGTTTCTCAGAGAAAATGTAAGACTACGGCCCGAAATGTGTTTCATTGATCATTGTATGTGATTAACAATATTTACACGTCGTTGTATGCATGGGCGAAGTCTACGAAATTATTAGAAACAAAGACAAGTTAGATCGAACACACATGTTACGTACATCAGTAATTATAGTAGTTACAGTTCATTGGAAGTCTGGCGAACTTTCAATGAAATCTTCAAGTGCACAAAATGTAAAAACTAAAATAACATTATGATAATGTTATTTTAGTTTTTACATTTTGTGCATGCGTGCAGTACAGATTTGTTTCGGGTTTCCCGACCTACCCTATCCCCCCCCCCCCCCAACCGTAGAACATTTGTTTGCGTGTTAACTTTTTTTTCTTTCTTGGTAAATTTCTTCTTTTTGGTAAAATTTCTTTGTGTGAATTTTTCTTTAGGTTTATATTTCTGCCCAGTTATTACACGCTATACGAGTATTCCAGCTATAGAGCATTATATTCATCTTGATTAAACAAATTGTCAGCGTCTATGTTTAGTTTGCTTCGTTTAATAATTAAAAAAATCTCCCAAAAATAAAGAAAATCCCTATTTTTTGGAGCATGAAACCTAAAACAAACGTATTTTTAGGCCTAAGTCTAATAATCACGTATACGCTCTTGTACTTATAAATGTATAAACTCTGCTATTATCTATCTGAGAGGATACATGATTTGTCAACTGTCTTGACCATCATTCATACCGGTTAATAGCACAGCCAAATCATGGACGTCACGTCTGGTTGATAAGAGAACTAGTAAAAGTAGATACTTAAGTACTTCCATTAATTAGTGTATGTCTATTTTTATTCATTTCTTCAAACAAACGTTCCGGTTATCCATATTGTGCAACATAACGAAATGTTTCTCCTTAATGTCCACATCATCATTCATACAGTATTCAATGAATAAGCATATCTATTGTGAATAGAAAATTGAGAAATCGTAGAACTTGTTCTTGTCCTAGAACTTGATCGAGGTCGTAGGCGGAGAGGTAGGATGTTGTGAGGTCGGCGTAGTTCCTCCGTGCAATGCCTTTCAAACTTGTCTCGTCAGAATATAACCATCCTGTGTGAGGATAGCAATGTTGTCTCGTGTGAATCAGGCACATTTATAGCTTGCGTATGGCGGCTTGACATGCATTGCCAATTATGATGCTCAAGTTATTAAAATTGCTCAACACTTTCATGAATAGAACTGTTTTACGGGCGAATGAAGGCGAAATAATGTGTGTTGTGTCCGAGGCTCATTTTTGGCTGACAATTATGCAAACTTATCCAAAAACGGAGCCATTTCAAAATGATTCTATCCAAGATTTCGGTCTAATCTTCCCGAATATTGTTGTGACCACGGCTATTTGTGGGCAAAAGGTTAATTGATAACAGTGGCCTTTCGGAATGTTGGAAAATGAATTAAAGCCACAGACATGAACACAATGATAGTATACTTCTGCAACAAACATATATGCTCATTTCACTTTGACTTTAGGGCAAACTAATCACAATTGTACTGTATATACTGGAGGAAACATGGTTCGCCTGGTCAGAATTCTTATTTTTCAATTAGTCTTGGGAGCTGCTGTACACTTTACAGGTTAGACGACATTTTTTATAGTTTTTTTCTTATTTCAATGTATCTGTTTAAGATAAGAAGGACGTGTAACCTTCACTCGCGACCCTGTCCCCTATTGTGATGGCTAAGAACTTTGTATGAGACGTTCCCAGCTCGACTTCTTTATTCACTTTAGATCATATTTGCACATCAGAAATATTTATTTCCGAGTCATTATTATTAACTATAACTAACCATATTTAAGTAATTGTGACATATGTTGTATATCCCTCGGTTATGTTAGGTAACTTAGCACTTGTTGGAAAACCAGGAACATTGGTTAGGTTAGCTGACCGCCAATCTTATCTTAAATACCGATTAAAACCTTGAATGTTTAGATTTTTTACTGGTCGGGACGAAACGTTTGCTCTCTGACTGTTAACCATTATTTTCGCAGATGGACAGTTGAAGTGTTTGTCCTGCAATAGCTCCAACAAGCCACGTGACTGTCAATACGTATCGACCTGTGGTTCCCATGAGGTATTTATAACTTACAATGATTGTGTCTATTCCTATAACTGCAATTATAAATTAAAGTATTCGGCTGGGAATATTCCCGGTTAAGTTAAAGCACGCAAGAGTGGTACCTCTTCACAAAAAGGGATCGTTTGATGACCCAAATAATTACAGTCATATCTCAATTCTCACAACCATCTCTAAAATATTTGAAACACATAAATCTATTCAATTACATGACTTTTTTTAAAAGAACTAACATCCTACATGCAACTCAGTCGGGATTTTGCAGACAACATTCTTGTCAAACGGCTTTAGTTCATTTAATTGATAAATGGGCTAGACATATAGATTCTGGAAATTTAGTAGGTACTTTATACAAAGATCTCAGTAAAGCCTGTGATCTTGTGAATCATAAATTGTTGCTGCAAAAACTTACGTTATATTATGTTTCTACCCTGACTCTGAAATGGTTTAAATTCTATCTTGAGAATAGAAAGCAAATGGTAAAAATAGGAAATTTTAGTTCATCTCTACAAACTGTTGTGTCAGGAGTACCACAGGGTTCCATTCTTGGGCCCTTATTATTTCTGATTTTCATTAATGACCTACCCTTACAATTACATTTCACTCAAACAGATATGTATACTGATGAAACAACTCTCTATACGTATGGAAAATCTGTCGAACAAATTGAACTGTCTCTTTCAAATGACATCAACAATGTAAATGGTGTGACTTTAATAAAATGAAGTTAAATCCTAAAAGAACAACGTGTATGTTATTAGGTACCGTGCGCACCACAAACAATTCTAGAAATTTAAATATACTAATAATTAAACAACCTATTTCCTATGTAAGTTCACAGAAAGTTCTGGGTATAGTAATTGACAAAAACTTAAAATGGGACCAACAAATCTATTCCGTCCATAACAAACCTAATTCTAAATTACTTCTTTTCCGTAGAATTAAATCTTTTTTAAATCTTGAAATGAGAAAAATGTTCTACAATACATATGTGTTACCCCTTTTTGATTATGGTGCCGTTTTGTGGAATTCATCCTCGATGAAAAAAATCAATAAAATAATCAATGTTCAAAGCGGGCCGCAAGAATGATATTGGACAAATCATTTAATTATGAAGCATATACTCTCTGTAATGAACTGAAATGGATGCCTTTTGTGTATAGATGTAAGTACCATATAGCTGTTCTTGTGTATAAATCTTTAAATGGACTGACACCTGGTTATATGAATGATATATTCCAGTTGTCGAAAAATAAAAGTTATTCTCTGCGATCAGTTTCTAGCAAAAACATCTTACATCCTATTTGTAAATCTTACTATACAAAATTGACTTTCCAATACAAAGCCATGTCAGTATGGAACATCATTCCATCTAATATAAAAAATACCAGTTCTGATAAACATTTCCGCTCTATGTTAAAAACCTACCTGTTATGTCAAATATTATCTTTATCTTAACACACTGTGATACTCGGGTCACTGCTGTTGTATGTCAATATATATATTTTCTCTGTATTTGTTGCATCTGTCTTGTATTTGTTAAGTAATGTTTGTTATAATGAAACTGTTTTATGATGTTTTAATTAGCGTTGTATGCATGTTGTGTATTGCCTAAACATTGTATGTATGAATTACTTGTTATTGATATTTATGTTGTTTGATAGATGGCCTCGAGTGAGATAAGCCTTATAGGCTTATCGAGACTCCATCTTTAAATAAAGAATTATTATTATTATTATCATTATGTGTATCAACATTTTACAAGCCCCATTCTCAGAAAGGCATGGTTCGCCTGTCGTTCTTAAAGTCATTTAAAGTCATTTCAAAGAACTTATTACATAATTTCCATATTCGTATATTTTCATAGGTCCGTAAACATCTTATTCTGTTTGAGGGGATAGATGTTCTGTAATAAAAAAAAAAATAATTAAACTCTCCCACCCCTCCCCTTTTAAATACTAGGCTTGCCCCCTGCCCTCGCCAACAACCCATTTACATGTTTAACATCACTTTATTATGCTATATTTTCGGCAGGTTTGTTTTACAACACAATATGTAACGTCGGCTGGGACAATACAGTACAGGACTGGATGCAGAGATCAAATGGTAGGACAGAACTTAACATAAACTGCACCTCAACACCAGCACTTCGTCCCTTTATGCATTATAGTGTGAACTTTGCAGAGTTGTTTAAAAAAAACGAATCTGTTTTCCTCGGTTACCGCACCCACTTCTTTTCCTGCATTCGCTTGTAAAATACAGTCCCGTACATAAAACTGCGGAGGAATTAACAAAATGTTCTACTTTTTGAAATTATATTTGTATTGTCATAGACTGTAATAGAAGTGCTATTTCAAAATAACATGTTAACGGGGTGTGACAATACTCGGTTCCTGAACTTGTTTACAGATTAATCGAATGAATGACGTAGACAGTTTCAGATGAAGTCAAACTAACATGTAAAAGATGTATCTGGCTCATCTGAACATAAAATGTATTGTTGTTACATCTACTAAAACATTTCTTATGCGAACCATTGCACCGTACAATCGATTGAATGTATCTTTTGTTACCATATTACTAACAGACAAAACTTGTAAAATAACTTGATTGTTAAAAAACTAGAATTTTCTTTTGATTTTATGATGTACAAACATCTTTGTTCAACAAATACGGATCAATACATTAATGATTATGAGTTCATTCTTTGTTAATGCATGTTTATTGCTGTTTTAACTATATGAAATATATTTTTCATGTTTGTTTAGGTAAACAAATGAACAAAAAATGAGCAGAATATTACTTTAAATACACTTTTATAAAATGTGTAGTTATTATGACATATTTCAGAAAATGTTATGAAATCAGAGTTTTTTTCTGATAAACCGGTCAGTTACTTTGCTTTCCGATTGTTGATTGGACATTGAAACGCATAATCGGTGACATTCTTAAGTTTAACCATTGCTCGGCCATCTTATGGACTCTTCATCATTTCTGTGCGATGTTGGAAGAATGTGTTTTTTCGGCACAGCCGTACTAACATAGTTTTGATATTTGCATATCAGTGTTGTGGAAACAAATCCAATCTTACGTTAACCACCAAGGCAACAGAAATCCACTGAATTTCGGTGAATTTACCGAAATCCATTTTGGATCTGGAGTGACCAGCAATCGTAACATGTCGGATTTTTTCTATGTTGCTCAACAAATCTTAACCTTCAAAATTCAAGATATTTCTTGTTTTAAAAACTAAACTATTTGTGCTATATTGCCTATATTCGAATATTTTATATTTCAGCAATGTCCCTCACTGACACAAGTACGGAAGAGCAGTGATAACATTTTAGTATGTTCTGGGTGTTGTAACGATACCTTGTGTAATAGTGGACTGTGTACACACGACGGTTCGAAGTTTTCCTACATTTTGCCTGTCTTAGAGAACATATTGCATTGATACCCCTTCGTCCGTCAAAAAATAATATCCAACTTCTTGCTGATACCATGCTATAATTTATATCAATGTATCCTCATAAAGGTGATAAAATGTTCCACTTCTACTTTTCAAATTCCTGTCATTGTTTAACGGTAGAAGTTTCGTCATTTGCATCGTCAAATAACAATAATCTGGTGATTCTCTAAGTGCTAAGCCCGACTCAAAGAGAGAGAATAAGTTGCTACAAGGAACGCCACATACATAAGACAGTACCCTCCGACTCAGACCTCCGGGAAAACAACACTCCATAAAACATAAGGCACTTGAGGAGGCTCAATGGCACATTCGTAAGGCAACAGAGGCACAAGGAATGGCATCTTAGGGGTTTCTCAGTATGCACAAATCACAACTGTCATGTCATTATGTCCTCTGTTCGAAGCACTTAATGATTCAACGTACATGTTGTCTTGTTACCCTTTCTTCTAGCGGATATGTACTTCAAAATACAAGTATAACAATTCAATAATCATTCGAAGTTAAACACATGTAATTCCTACGTGATACTTTGTCTGGTCCAATTGTCGGTTTCCAAACCACGAATGTCACATCTCTTCGGTACATGTAACACTTAATTGCCGTTCGTATTCACAACTAGAAAGACGTTAATTTATTGTCATGCACAAATCAGCAGACTTCTGAATCGGAGCGGCGCCGACATTAAAATTATTCTCATATTCTATGCATTTTTCCCCAGAAACTCCTTCATTGGCATCACGTGGTCCTGTATGCTACTCATGTGACCAACAAACAGATCCGGCTTCCTGTCATGTGATCAAACAATGTGGATTAGATCAGGTCAGGTTTTCATTTTGTTTTCAAATATACAATTTAAATTCGAGTAATTTAATTAAGCTCTTTACCCGGTGCCTGGTAATATAAGAGTGTCTTTATGAATGTCCGTCTGTCATTATTTACCAACATACATAAGGTAGCGTCTTTGTAGGCACAACTTGAAGAAAGCACTCCTAATGGTTCTTGGGTACGCAATACTATACAGAAATCACATTTTGCAGTCAATTAAGTAATATATGTGTACTTATTATATATACTAGCGGAAAAAAGAAACTGTGCATGTGTAAAATGTTCATATATCCTTCAATTTTTTAATTAAAGCTTGAAACTTTACACAGGTAAGTTGTGTATCCCTCTCGGTCATTTACACTGGCCAGTGCATGAGTTGCACAGGTAGTTTGCCTGTCAGGCTAACGTCTTCATTTTCACGTTTTTTTCGTGCAGCAGTCAATTGCAAACACGTTTGTCGCCTAAACCTGTGTTAAAACATAGTGTTGTTACATGTAAGACACAAAACCAGGATAATTTTGAAAAACGTCGTTGATACGCCATGCCAAGGTTGAATGAAACTGACAGATGCCGCGCCGTAGGCATGATTGAAGCTGGTGTACGTCATACTGCCGTTGCCAGACAATTTGGCGTTCACCGAAATACTGTAGACGCCTTGTGGAGACGGTACCAACAGTTTGGGGCAACCAGAGACCGGCCTCGATCAGGACGTCCACGCGTAACGTCTATTCGCCAGGATACGTACATCCGGGTGGTTCATCTCCGTGACCGACTCAGAACTGCTTCTTTGACGGCTAGAAGTATTCCTGGCCTTAGAAGAATCAGTCCCCGAACGGTACGTAATCGATTGCGTGAACGAGGCATACGTCCACGACGTCCTGCCATACGTCCTGTTCTGCAGCAACGTCATCGTGTAGCACGTTTTGCCTGGTGTAGAAGACACATACACTTCACGCAACAGGACTGGGCACGTATTCTTTTCACGGATGAGTCCAGGTTCCATCTCGACAGCAGCGACGACCGTTCTAGAGTGTACCGTCGTGTTGGTGAACGTTTCCATGACAGTTGTGTGATTGAACGACGTCCATTCGGCGAAGGTAGTGTCATGGTGTGGGGTGGCATCTCATCCCGTGGTAGAACAGCAATTGTGGTTGTAGACGGCACACTTACAGGCATCAGATATCGTGACGAAATCATACGGCCTCACGTCCTTCCATTTGTGCAGCAACGTAACGCCACGCTGCAACAGGATAACGCTCGCCCGCACGTCGCGCGGGTCGTCACCGACTTTTTGACCCAGAACAATGTGAATGTGCTGCACTGGCCTGCAATATCACCGGATTTGTCGCCTATAGAACACGTGTGGGATGAGATGCAGCGGCGGTTAAGTGGCCTCCAAAATCAGCCGTTGACGTTACCTGACCTATCACGTGCGCTTGTCAGAATCTGGAATGGTATTCCCCAGGCATTTTTCAGAACACTTGTCACATCAATGCGGCGTCGTTGTCAAGCATGCATCGATTCCAATGGTGGACATACACGGTATTGATGAGCTGAACTATGTTTAGAGAACGTCTCTGAAAACTGATCTCTATCTAAGACGCAGCTGATTCAATAACCATATCAATTGAGCTGGTGTTAAATAAAGGTAAGATAAAACCCTGTTGAAATTTTTATTGCGATTCCTTACATACCTCCTAAGTTATAGCATATTATACACATGCACAGTTTCTTTTTTCCGCTAGTATATATATACTATATAAATATTAGCGTATGTTTAAAATCAACAGAACAATTACTTAAAAGTTGCATTTTAACTGAAAATGTACGCATAATAAGTTTTTAAAACCCATTTCGGTTGTTTTCATTCTGTAAAAGCTCACTTTCGTAATGCTTTAACATCACTTAGTATTATTCTGTTAGTATGAATGCATCACTTAAACAATAACTGCTCCTATAAGTATTATTCTGTATGTAGGAATGCATGTTGATGCATTACGAGAGTCAGATGGGAAATGATCTTTTGTACAAAACAGATTGTATTTCCAAACATGTAAGTAGATATAAATATCAGTCAATGACGAAAACATGAATCTGAATAGCGGTGTTTCGGCACAGCCGTACTAACATGGTTTTGTTATTTGCATATCAGTTATGTGTAAACCAATCAAATCTTACGTTAACCACCAAGACAATTTCTCTTCGACCACAGAATTTTTCGTGAATTTAACGAATTCCATTTTGGATCTGGGAGTGACCAGCAATCGTTACATCTCGGCATTTTTTATGTTGCACTTCAAATTGCGCCGACCATCTTTCATCGAGATATTTCTTGTTTCATACTAAAATAAAAATGAATAAGTTTTAATTTTGCTCATCTACCGTTGAACGTCTTTATTTTGCTTTGCTCGTGCTTTATTCAGTCATATTATGACTGATACAATCAACTTTATGTGACCACACTTAAATAAAGGTTGTGTTGTTGATATTTCGTGGATGCCAAACGTTTGGTGTAATTCTAACGACAATCGCACGACAATCGCACGACATTCGTGAGATAGTCGGGAGATTGTCGTGAGGTAATCGTGCGAAATTCGTACGACATGTACTTATTCGCACGACTATCGCACGCCGGTCGCACGGGTGTATCACGCCATTCTCACGACATGTTCACGTGATAAAGAGCCACGACAGGTCACGACAGACCTGCGAATTTACCACAAAATGTTCTGCCTTCTCTGTATGTCCTGTCGTGAAAGAATCTTAAATTTCACTTGACCGCTTCCACAAAATTGTTCATGTTCTACGAAATGTATCCACGACAGAAAAATGTACGACACAATTATCGTGGGTTCCATTGTGATCCGAGGCTATACCGACATTATTTGTTGATTGTATTTAATAAAATACACCACGATTATTTGATTCATAATTCAGGAGTGTGCTGAACGACTCTCTACGTACAAGACAGCTATTGCCTCTGTCGTAGTCGGTAGAAGATCAGGTAAGTAAATCACACAGCGATCAGCATCCAGTGGTAGGTTTAAGCCCCCAGGTCCAAGGCTGACAGGCGGTTGACGTTTCCCTTCAGGTTTGCCTTTGTACGAAATGTGTGACTGAACGCTGATGAGCATTCAGTTTGTTAGTGCCTAGCTATTATAAAGTCTGGTCAAATTCTGAAGAAAAAACAACGATATAGTTTTTAAACGTCATTTCAGCATGTTTTAGCTATACATGGCAGGTAGTCCTGAAATTAATTATACACCATTACTAACTTGCTCTTAGAACTTCTCCACATGAATCAGAGGTGGAGGACAAATGAGCGTAGCCCACTCACTGTCACGGAATGACAGGACCTGTCCCGCGCGTAGTTCGAATCTGGACTTCCTGGGTGAAATTTCCGCGCCCTACCAACTGAGCTGATCGAGCCAGTAAAAACACTATACAACCATGAATGATGAATGCGGTGAAATAGTCATCTTGGGCATCTGATGGAACAAAATCATAAACAATCTTGAAATTAATATCATCTTAGCTAATGTCGTCAGCATAAAATATCTCATGATCGATATCCGTGTTCAATATTCGTCTCCAGATTAACTAACAATGTATGTATTCAGCGGACTGTTTTCGGAAAGGGGAGTAACTGTTGAATATTGTCCAATAAACTGCTGATGGTAATCTCCCATTTATATAGGATGATTAGCCACTTATGCGAATAGATATTGTGTTACACAGTTGCTTTAATGTCTATAGACAAACCTGAATAAAGGTACACACGCGTTCACAATCACCATCTACATTTACACAACTGACCTGAGTATTGTCTTGAATAAATAAAAAATAAATAATAATAGCATCATTTTGGCCCCATTTTAAGAAATAAATTGGATCAATATAAATGTACGTATAAAGTGGACGAATCTGCCATTTTGAAATACCTAGCTTATTTATAGTAATGTTATATGAATTTTTTTATTAAATTCTATATCTTATTTTTGCATTGTGTTTTTCTACAGTTAGCAATCAACGCGATTGTGCCATGAAGTGTTGTGATAAAGATCTGTGTAATTCTGGTTGCACTGGTGACAGAGTAGTGCATTTACCGAACACGACTATTGGACATATATCGTTTACGACTACACCAACTGAAGCCCCAACGTCTGCTTCAACAACACAGACGACAACAACTACCACAACAAAAGCCCCAACAACAGGTATGCCGTGTCCAGCACTATTCTCACGTAATGGATAAAATGAGTTTAGGCTCCGGTTTGACAACACATCTCATACTGAGAATTTCACTATACAATTATTTAATTACTTATACAATGAACACCATACTACATCCAGGGCTCTAGAAATTTTCCTTAAATACACTTGTCCCGGACAGGTGTACATATTAAATTTGACTAGTCCAATATGGGAAGCCTGTTGTCCGAGAATAAAATCAAGGCCATTCATTATTATAAAATTGGTCAGAATCAACACTGCATAATATATGTCACCATCATCTGACTGGACAGACACCCTGTATACCGTACAGTTAACGACTATAATGTGGTGTTATTCCATTTTTGTGGGTAATTGTTGTGTTCTTGTTTAGGACAATTGCAAGAGTGGAAGGCGTTTCATTTTGTATGCTAGCAGTACACTGACTCTCGTCAGAATATTCAGAAAACTGACAAAGGGGGTAAATAAGCAATCAACTGTATTTACCCTTTCACCACGAATGTCAGGGACAATCAGTTCATTGGAGTACAAGATTAATTATGCCTACTGAGTTGAAAGAGATTTATGTGCGAAGAATGCCAAATTGTTGGTAGCCAAGACAATCTGCAACCAATGAAGAGGCGTGACTCCCATTATTTGTGTATTAATTGTTTGGGAACGATACCATCAGCGGAGAGTATACTAATTGTTGAGGACTATTGTTCTCAATGGGCTGAACTTGATATTATGAAGACAACTAAGTACTTTGGAGCTATCTTTTCAGTCACAGACAAAGAAGTTTTTCAAATGTTGGACTTGGAAAATGACCAATTTGAATATATGTTGATATATTGATCAATCCCATATTCTACTACAGTGCTCTTGTGTGATTTCGTCTGTGTGATCCAAATATTTACGACCTTACAATGCACACCACCAGATCTGGGAAATTACCATTTTATGATTGGCACTCATGTGTCCTACTATTGAAGTCAACTAGCTCCATATGGAAAACCTAGAAACATGCGCAATGTGTAAAGCATGTTGTTGTTATTTTTCAGCTCATGCTACTCATGAGTCATGCACTGATCGAAATACTGCGCAATATTGTCGAGGGCAGATAGCTATGTGCACAAGCATTTATTCCAATCAAAAGCAATGGGCGTATCAATACTGTAGACGTACTTGTAATTTGTGTACCTATCAACCATCAAATACCGGTAAATGTATATTATATTGTTTCAGACATAATCTTATAATATTCCTTTCACTGTCAACAGTTATAGTGACAAAATGTGTATGAGAGATTTAAGTTGTTACAGGGAACGTCGCATACAAAAGACACTGCCTCCTCACACACCCCAGGGAAACAACCACCTATAAAACATCAGGTACTGAGGGGGTGCAAGGGTAAACATGGATGGGAATATGGGAGCAAGGAATGGTTGGTCGACAAACGATCATGTCTTCATAATGTGCAACTTTTACGTCTTGTATTCACTTTAATGCCTCACATCATGTCGTGTCGATAACGGCACCTCCTCAGTTGGTCTGGCTTCTGTTCAGCCATCGAATACTGACTGGCTTCATGTGTGTAGCGTTTTACAAATCCATATATTCTACATTCCCTAGCCTGTGTCCATCCTCTTTTATGTTAGGACATTGTCAAGAAGGGAATTTCTCTTATTTACGCCGTTTTTTCGTTGAGGTTGGATGCATCTTTAATTCCTATTTAAATCAGCTTTGGTGTTTTTGCCACTGAACGTTCTAAAGCAGCACTGCTATTTTTACAAATCATAAATGTTTGTGTTTTGTGTCCTTTTTGAACTTGTTCGTTTGTGATGGTGTTTAGTGTTAACTATCGCTTGGTGGCTTCGTAGTTTGTGTGCGGATTTTCCTGCTCGACTTTCATATTAGCTTTTACGTGCAATGAGTCTCGCAAATCAAACAATAGCATCTACAAATAGCCGATCATGATATAATATCGATTGCGACGAAACCATTTCAAAATACATCTTTACAAAATTATCGGATCTGCCGCTTGGAAAGAAGTACATGTTTCTATGAAACTGAAGGGGTTGTAAATGTCACATTGGCGATGCTTGAATCCACGGACAATACGTTGGATGGCCGGAACATTGTCTAATTTAATTGTCGTGTTACTTGTATGTATTTCAGGATCGAGTGATTGTTCTGACACATGGTCTCTAAGCTCATGTACGTACTACAAGTACTGGTGTACACATCCGTCGGGAGATAACTATCAGACACTGAACAAGTGTCGAAAAACTTGCAATGTTTGTTAAAAAAACCTTTTAGTATCATAAAAACTTCTGCAATCAACTGGCTTTGTCTGTATATGTATATGAATTGAGCTCTTGTTTTATCATACGCATTCAAACCACTTCGTAGAATATATCAAAGTACAAAATTATTGTCTGATAAGCAGAATTTCCAAAAAAAAAGATATTTAGTGTTTTTTTCTGTTTTTTTTTTGTAGAAATACATTTTACAAACACAGATGAATCATTTTAAACAAGAAATATCATGGAAATAGATGGTCGGCGCGATCTGAAGCAAGTAAATTAGTTACAACCTGAAGGTTAAGATTTGTTGTGCAACATAAAAAAATGCCGAGATGTTACGATTGCTGGACAAAGACAAACAAGTGACTAAATAAATATTTTAACATATACATAGCATTTATTTCGTGATGGACATAAATTGTTTCATGTTATGTGTCAATGATGATACCTTGATAGTGAACTGAATGAACAACAAAGGTAAGGTTATCATAAATAATTTAACAGTGGTTTTAACTCTAATATGTCTTTCAATCTGAAGAGTCTTATCGACAGACAGATCAAGACATAGATAAACATATAGAATATGAGTATCATGAAACTTTCAAAACAGATTTATCAGATTTAGATCTGGCTTTATTTCATCCTCCTTTGTCGACTCAATTTGTCAGTCAGCAATCTTCATTAATTATGGAAAAAGCTGATTCATATTATCTAAATTAATCTCTCTTTCTGAATAAAAGGCTGCAGGTATATTACGCGTTATGCATTTTGTTCATCAACAGCAGAGTTGTGCCAGGCGAACGAACTTGTGTTAAAACTAAACACTACGAGGCGAAGATATTACTCCGATCTTTTCGTATAACTCATAGAAATATGATATTATGACACATTTCTGTAAACATTTTTTTTCCGAAGAAAGGCGTAACGTTATATCAAATAAATCGTTCACTTATTGGAAAGACTGTTATATACATTTCAAACAATTCTCTTTACCAAACAATGATGATGGTCAGTTATTACTTTGAAATGTTGGGAGTGTTTGCCACCATTACTGGACTAGTGGTTGATGCCACCATATTTCAAGCGCAGAAATTTGATGGTCACGTTTTTCATTCTCTGTTAAAGGTGAGCGCGAAGGAATGCAAGCACCAATGCGATACTCGAAATAATTGCTTGTCGTATAATTTTAACCGGTACTTAACCTTATGTGAGTTGAATAATGCTGCTAAAGATCGAAGAACTGCAGTGGAATCGGCCAAAGGATGGATCTACCAAAGTATTGAAAAGACCAAACAACAAGTTGTAAGAGATTGCAATGGTACATCTTGCACTGAGAATGCCGTTTGTCATGAAACAAGACAAGAACGCGAATGTAAAATTGAGGTTTGCAGTTCTTATAAAAAGAAATCAGAAACTGTGATTGTACAAGGCAACATGAAACTTGTAGGTTCATTACTCAAACTGTCTTGCAAGGCTGGGTACATTCTTACAGGAGAAGAAACGGTAGTTTGCAATGAGAGTGGACAGTGGGTTGAAGGATATCATGACTGCAAAAAGGTTTGCCCATCATTTGATAAATTTGTTCAATCACCTACAATTGAAATATTTTCTGCCACCATTTTCACGGATGATGGACTTGTTTTGTACTCGTCGCTTTATGGTTGGCCTGGTGCGCTGAAGAAGGAACAACTAATATTTGAACACTCGAAGGTCGCTTATCAATGTCACGATGTTGATTCAAAGGTACGTTCACTTTTCTGTAGCGATGGCTACTGGTCATTTACACCTGGTTGCTATGATTCAGAATTAGCAATACCGTGTCACGCCGACTTTCAAAGTATGGAGAATCTTTGCTCATGTCCGTTTGGTACCACGTACAGTTATAGCGATAGACAATGCGTCACTCGATGTTCAGGCAATCTTGCTGATGACTTTACACATCATTCAAATTATGCGGTTTTAAGAAATGACTACTTACTAGGGTTTTCTGGTGTAACAGAAACCGTATGCAAAGTCCGATGTACATATAGGTCGGACATGTGTAAGAGTTTTGACTACGGATACCGAAATCGCAACTGTTATCTTTGGAACTTTGTCTTTGCTGACCATCCAAAAGACTTCCGAAGAGGCACTTCCTATGATTATTATATCCGAAATTGTGCTTAAATGTGTCGAACTGAATGACGGCTTTTAGCTGCAATGGAGGCTTCGTAGATCTATATACAATAAATACTCAATAATGAGACCACCAATGTGTCCGCCATGAAGTGGTCTTAATATCGAGTTGGTCTTATCATGAGTTTTTACTTTATGTATAATTGTACTTGAATGTTTCAGTTAAGTCTTTAAGTCGATATGGAGATATGAAGAGATGTATATAAAATGCTGTTTGAATATTCAAATGCTTCATTTAAATTCTTATTGAAATTTGTCGGAAATTGTAGTTGAATATTGTAGTTAAATGGTACTCTCCTCTAGCATCGGGCGCTTATTCCGATACCTTCATATTCACATGTGAATGTAACGGTAGTGGAATCAAAGCGCTGTGTGGGAGCGTAGTAAAATGGCTGCTTTTTGTTGCTATGGAGATGACATATATTATTGTAATGTTGTTATATTGTTTGTTAATCGTACTGGAATGTTATTAAGATTAATTGCAAAATATGTAGCTCGAGAAGAAAGATTACATAGATACAGGAGTTAGTTGCGCCCCCGAAATGTACAATACGTGATTCACCAAGTGCTGAATGGGTGCTTGGAGTTCACAATCAGTATTCGTGTGGGCTCGGGCTGAATTCTTACTGCATTCGTACTGCGTTCGTAGTGATCTGTACAGATTCCTACTGTGTTCGTGTGACATTCGTATCAGAATCGAGAGAGTTCGCATTGATTCAGCTTGATATTCGTGTTGCATTCCTAACGCGTTCTTGATATAATCGCAAATGTTCGCGGAGGTTCTTATCGCTGTCGTAACGCATTCGGGTTGTATAAAAAATCTATGATTTTTCAAAAAACATCGTGCCAGTTCGTAGGACTTTACAATCGCAACATTTCGTGGACATTCTTACGACATTCGTCTCAGTGAGACTGGGTCTTAAATATGGACTTTTACCCTACAATTCAGTGATGTGAACAGAGTCAAGATTATTGCACAAAAAAAAAAGTACATTGAATGAAATCATATGCGTTAGTATGTATGTTATAGCGCTCTTATAAGTGTTCGATTTGTTATATTGACAGCAGAAGTTGACAATTTGATTCGGTATTAATTTCCGCTTGCGTATTGTTGGTGAATATGTGCTTAGCAAGATCTACAAAAAACGCATTGATTCAACAAAACAATATCATTCAAAAGTGATATCATCTCAAATATTGGAAACTATTGAGGTTTAAAATTGTTAAGGCGTATAACTTGATTGTGGTTTACAAGAACATACTTCCATACGGAGAATTTCTGTACAGCACCAGGGTATTTTCATTGAGCCTTTGTCATCGTTAATGATGATATATTTCAACGTATATGATATATTACATTATGTTTCATATCGCAAGAACTGCATTACTTACATACTCCTATTTTATATATCTGCCTGTGATATTGATACTTTAGACGTAACCTTTATTTTTATGTAGTTGTATTGTTGCCTTGGTTTCATGCCTTGCTTGTCTGTCTCACGTGTATTTATGCATGCTACCTTGTTTTATGTAAATGTATCCTGTTATGTTAAATGTATTGTAATCTGTTTTAATGTTTCTTTGTAATAGTCGGGACAATAGCTCAGTAGAGCTTGTGTTTATAATTTTGTAAAAACCTACTTCTAAATAAAGTTTTTACTTGATTTGACTTGACTCCATTCATAAACGATATAGCAATGACCAATGATCGATATCTGTTTTAACATCGGTCGGATCACGTGTCGATGACTGACCGATATCTGTTTTTGGTTACATCGGTCATTAGTTTTATTCAGAAATACGCTTATATTGCCATTCCCTTACGTATATTACATACGTGTATTACATACTAACGCATATGTACTGACTATATTGCAAAAGGAAATTATATAAAATCCGCAGTTTGCAATGAACTAATTAATACATTTTCTCTCTAGAAATATCCCGATAAGTTCACAGACGCACGAGACCTGGGCCCGGGATTATAACGGATACTTACACTAAAATCTCAAATCTGAAATAAAAAACAAATTCTCTTATAAGTCTGATAGTGACTCATATCGAGTGTGGAAATGTATAATAATGTTAAATAAGTGCTAAATATTCTTTGGGGACACTTTTTGTAGAGATTTTAGAGATTTGAGTGAAATATTATATCTGAGGGTAATTATAAAGTCAGAATGTGGAGTGTGGCACTCAGACTCAACAATGTAACCACATCTCCTAATCATACTAACATCTCAAAGAAAAGAGAATAGTCGGCACTCAATTGACATTTTCATGCATTTACCACACTCAGATTTCCACTATCAGTCTCATAAGAGTAAATTTAGTGATTTGAGATTTGAGTGCTGAGTGTACGTATCTGTTATAATCCTGGGACCTGAATTATCCTTAAAATGATGAACGCAAAAATAACTGTCATAATGTAACAAGCCATGACCTTATAATCCCGGTAGCGCCACTGGCCGATTTTTTGTGTTCCTCAAAACATGACTTTATTATACTTCGTGGAATATCGTAATAACCTCTCACGCGTCCACTGGATTCTCTTACTAACTGAAACTATACTCAGTACATTTGGAAACGCACATTACAGATTTTCTTAATTTTCCAGGACTTACATATAGATACAAGAAAACAACTTTAGACAATACTATTGCATGTTTGCACAGCATGAACTCTGTTTCACATTACAATCCAACCGATGTTTGTTTCAAAATGCAATAAAAATGACACATTACAAACATTTCAAAGGACAAAGGCTATACGTACCCTGATATCTACTGTTCCTATCACAAGGACCAATTACGACAATTGATGTGTTCTTCGTGATATCCCAGCATTAATATTCAGCATTAATATTCAGTTTGAAGTTTAGTACTTATATCAGAGCATTAAGATAACGTGCTTTTTTCGGTGCAGTCATACTAACATGGTTTTGCTATTTGCATATCAGTGCTGTGTACACCAATCAAATCTTACGTTAACCACAAAAGCACTTTTTCTCTTCAACTGAACAACGTTTGTAACCTTGACGCGGATTGATAAAGGGTACGTTACCTTACCAAAATCGACTTTCGGTGAATTTACCGACATCTGGATCTGTAGTGACCAGCAATCATAACATATCGGCATTTTAAATGTTGCACAACAAATATTAACCTTCAAATTGCGCCGACCATCTTTTTCAAGATATTTCTTGTTTTCTCAATAATTTCTAATTGTCTACGTGTTTCGACCATCAGATGAGCTACGAATATAGAGAAATATCACATTGTCCTTGTGAATGATTAATGTGATGCTAGAATAAGATATAAAGTTTATAAATTATGGAGTGACAATCGTGAAGTGTCTGTCCTATCGACTGACAAAAATCAGTTATTATATATATCGCTGCAGATGGCTAAATGGGTTTATGCATAAGAAACATCTGATGGTAGATATACTATGTGATATTCCGTTTAAGATACAAGTGTAAGCTAATTTCTTCTTTAAGATAAACTGTCAGTTTAACTGGTTAGCATTAATGAAGATTCTTAAATGATAAAACATGTATCTGTCAGCGCTTATACGTTCTATCTGATTCGCATTTATCACAGCTACACTGTTACACCCCATATAAAACTATTCTCGACGACTTAAACTGGAAACCGATATGTATCGCCATGATAAGTTAGCCGAAGACCATACATACCGTTCTACAGTGAGTTTGGCTGTCCCCCACAACAAACAGGTGCATGAATTGCCCATGTTTATAGAAATGCATTGCTAAATATAGCTTGTTGTCGCTGATTTCATTGTACGTTGAAGTTTGAACATTGTTACAGACATCCCAAGGTACCAATCGCTTTGATTAGATTTTAGATTCACTTCAACATAAATATCACACCGCCATCGTATTCCACGCAAAACAGGCGCCAAGTAATTGATAATGTTTCAATTATTCGGCATTCTTTTATTTTAAGCACAAAACGCTTTTTACAGTAAAGTCAGTCAAAGACATAATCGCACACAAGAATTCGAATTGAACGATAACAAATGAATACATACAGACAGACGTACTAGTAAGTATATGCGTTTCAATGAGAATATGTATATAATTATGAACAACAAAATCGCTCGACATTTCGTTTCTAGCAGGAAACACATCCAGTTGGTATTAATTGTTTGTCGTCGCACATTGCTTTCCTCAGCACACATCTACAATACAAACGTGTGTTTCTGTTTGATAGAATGGTGAGGTATGTTATCATATGATGTGTTATTATAATATTGATATAATAAGTCTTTGGTACGAGAATCGTTCATTAGGCTATATTTTAGATTATTTCCCTCCTCCACCCCCTTTCATGATTTCCAAATTCTGACCATACCCCTCCTTCAAGTCTTACCATTCCCTACTACCCTCCCTCTTTTCCCGAAACATCTCTTCTTTCGCCGTTCCCCTCCCTGACTATTTTTTCCTCATCGTTGTCCTTCATCTCTCCCCTCCTTAATCTCCTATAGCGTCGGGCGCTTATTCAGATCCATTCATGTTAACTCTCACACAACTGATATTTTCTATTATCGTCATGCGTCCATAGCCATTCATCGAGCCGCTTGCAACGACTCGCTTATAATGTCCTAAAAGAACTGTGCACTGAGTAGACAGCTCTATCATACAAATAGCCATGTGACAATGTAAATTGTTAGAAAACCAAAATAAATCGAAATTCCGTTACCTAAAACATGTGTAGTAATTTAAGGCCATTCATATAGCAACAAACTCATTATTCCCAAAATAAATTTACCTATTTCTGTATGGATAACTGGCAGTTGTAACGTGGCAAAGTTCTATTGAAGTTCCACAATCTATGTTGTCTTTATTCCGACAAAAGTCAGCATCAGGTGCTGATACCGTACATGCATACGCACTCGTAGTAGTTGAAACGCTCGATGATGGTGATGGTAACGTTGATGGTGTAGATGCAACTGATGTTGTAGACGCAGTGCTTGAAGTTGTAGACGCAGTGCTTGAAGTTGTGGACGCAGTGCTAGATGTTGTGGACGCAGTACTTGTGGCTGATGCCCCAATGGTATGTGTGTTTGCGGTGGGTATAGTATTTACTATAAAAATAAATGCCTTATTTGTATTTAACAATTAAACAATTACAGTTTATCACAAATGCGATGATGATGATATGGCTAAGGTAGTACCGACAACCAAAACCAAATTAACACAACAAATGTTGTACCTTATTGTTTGTTTGAAACCCAAAATTCGTACATGCTTGTATACATATGCGCTGAAGGAGATTTCTATTATTATGAATAAGCATTACGTAAAGTACGTATTTCAGTGTACAACAAAACGACAATTTATGTAAGCTATGTTTTTAAAAAGACTTTCAAAATTTCAATAAAACAAAGTACTTGATAATACAAACCTGAGGAAGACGAGAACACGACACGGTCTCCCGTACAGTCTTCATTACACAAATCACCTCGACAACATTTAAGTAAACACGCATCTGTGGATAGACAACAATTGTACAATGTGTTTTATTAACGTCTTTAGTGTTGTTATTCTTTGCTCATGGTGTAGCGCAACCGCTTGTGATTAACGCGCAGCATTTTGGTTGTAGGTGAAAGGTTGATATACTTTAATTTGATAGTAAATTCATACGACAAGAATGAATAATAAAGTTGTTGAAAAGAGGTTTTACTCGAGATAAGACGTTGCGTTGTCATCGATTGCTATAGCAGAATTAGAGCATGTAGATTTCCCTCGGAAACATGTGAAAGCCGTTACGAAGTGATCGAAAGTATTTAACAGACAAACTGTTTACAACTATGGTTGCTGATTTCTGCCATGTCCAAAAAAGGACGACATAGGTCAACACAACAGAACAACATGGCGACTCCAGCTACGTGTGGGAAACCTTCATTTAAGAACCGAAGAACGACAGAACCACGTGGTTGAAGTCAGCCACCTTACAAAACGATGTTACACAAGGCGGTCAGTTTGTCAATTGAAATATGTCTATTTCTAGTGGCTCTCTATTCTGAACTAACTTGTTCTTCCGCAAGCAAATTGACAACTTTCCAAATGTAATCAGATGTGGTGGCAAAACGACTTGTGATGCTTTGTAGTCATCAAATAGTTATGGAGAACATTCCACTTCCCTCGGTATCGATTTTACGATATAATGAATGGCAACAATACTTACCATGTGGACTAGATCGTCTTCCGATAATATTGTTACTTACAACAGCCGGAGTCTGGTACTTGTGCAGGTTTGCATCACATTCCTAAAGGTAATAATATCAAACATTATATGCAAGTTCAACTTATTTACTTTTTGGAGAGGAATACATGTATTATCATATTTTATAATGTTTTGATACCTTAATGATACTTCCGTGATAACTATGAATATTATACAAATCAACCAAATGTTAGTTAATAATTTCTGCGTTAGTGTAATATAGCCTTATTCAAATTATTTGTATCACATTGAATCTCAACTTCATTGAAATACTAACCTGTTTTCTTATGCATACATTTTGTCCTCGACCCACACATACTTTTTTACGAGGAAAATAAAATTATACCCCCTTAAAAAACAATATTATATGCGTTTTGTTGTAAGCATACATAACCAAACTTGCTACTTGTTAATGCATACTAGTCAAAAGGGTAACCCGCCCTTTCGTATTTTTGAGAATATTCACTTCATCATGAAAAAGTAAACTGAAGCGATGAATGTGGTTTTGATAGGTTTTCGTCGACAGTTCAATTCATTTGAATAATAAAATTAGAGCTTAAAGCCATCAAAAGCAAATTCAGTGGCTTTTTGGAAGTTATATGAAATATTACTGGCGTGTTAGCACCTCTGCCCAGTATACAGTGTAATAAGTGACCCAAACCATTCCGAGTATTTTTTAATCTTGGACATTATATCTAACAGGAAGAAATGAACAAAATATGCTGATTTGATTATGCAAAAATATGATAATGTTATTTTAATTGGTCGTTTTATATTATGTTGATACTTTAATTTGTGAATCGAGTGGTCGAGTATTTGACATGCGGACACACAGGTTTAGTCTCCAGAATTTGAATTGGCAGTTCCAAGGCCATGAGGTCATTGTATTGCTCAGTTACTATCCATACTTAATTGTTTACATTGCAGTCATGTGAATGATTTCCTATTGGATCATTTGATGTGCACTATTAAGTGATACATGATTAAAGTGATCCATGATTGAAACAAAATTGAATATTCAGTTTTAACTCCTTTAAATATTTAATTTCATTTCTGGCATATTTCCATTGTTTATGTACATGTATTTGCATGTGAGAAATGTTATATCTGAAATCTATTGTGTCTGTTTTATTGACGTTAGTTTAAAAATGGATTTTAATGTTGTTTCTATGCTCTTCTTTTACGATGGTAGTCTGGTGGGTCAACATTTTGTTACATCAAATATAAGGATTTTCGTCAAGACGTTTGACCTATTGAACACAACTTATCATTAACTCACCGTGATGTGTACGCAATCTGTTTGGTATATAATGTCATGTCCAACCTGTGTCTCAAAGCGCTTTAACATGCATTCCTGAAATGTGGTGTCCATAATTTTTATGTGCATTAATAGTGACATAGAGAATAGCAAAGTTAGGTGAATCTTGTGAATTTCAATTCTTCTCTATCGGATATCCTCCATGACCGATATTTAAACCATGAAATAATAATTTAAAAATAAAATAAAAAAGAATTTCGACTCCCGGGTAAAGCGGACGTTTGTCATCCATATCTGAGTCATGTGGGGGAAATGTCAGTTACTCGCCGTAGAGCTGGTTTGTGCTGGTCTGTAACGCCTGAACGTTGGTATGGCCACTCTGACCAGCACCGTGCATACAGGTGAAAACACGGCGTAAAACTCTGACACACAAATAAGGATTTCCTTATCTAGCAGAAGAATGTGTCCAAACACTGGTCATAGCAATATTTACTCGATTTCATCCCTTCTAAACACAATAAGACTTGACCTATGATGCTCGAGTAAATATTTACCTCTTGTATACCACATTCTTTGATCACATGACAAGAATCCGTTGCTAACTGCTGATCGCACGAGAAACATATAGGACCACGTGCCGTGAGGGGAACTGATAGGTACCCTAATGTAGAATTAATGAAACGAGTTATTAAAACAATAATAAAACATATGGTGTAATATTAAAATGTATATATATACTGTACTGTACTGTAAATTACTAAACCTTTTCAAAACGTTGTAGTACTGTTATTGATACAAATCAGATATATCCAATGTTATTACGACATGTTATCTTACTAGATTTATAAATGTTATTCTAGTCTGTAACTGTCATTCACCGGAATAGATCAATAATTATAATTACTATTGTACAATTTTATGCTGAATACTATATGTACTGTGCATACATGTGGCTTTATACTATATTCTCTGTATTATACATGTACAAAGGCCTAAAATCTTGAAATAAACTATCTATCTATATAAAATATGGGATAATGTTAAGATAACATAGAATTGAAGGTTTTGGACGGGATAAATGTGTCAATAAATTATCTCCTCCGCGTGCCTGACGCATAACCTGGTTTTAACTGACCACCTTATATGTTTGTTTTTGCATGTTATACGTATATTGATGGTATTACGACGATCATACCGGAATAATATTAATCCTCACATATAAGACATTGGCGTATGGGTCAAGTTGAAATACTTCCGTTTCTGCTGAACTAGGAAGACATAAAACTGCGCATGCGTTTCACTTCTTACTAGTATAGTGGCGACGCCAAATAATGCACGGATAAATAAATAAATTAATCGATTCATATACCGATTTTTTTAATATCCATGTCAATAAATATATCACATGTATGAATAATATTTTTAAAAAACATTACACAGATTTAAGCATATGTGCAAAACAGTGTACACATCACGGGGTTTGTCGTAAATTACGGATGTAATTACTCACCCTTTTCTGCTCCACAGATGGCGCTGTTGCACAGGTTCCCTTGGCAACATTCAGAACAAATAAGAACATTGTTTGTAGATCTTCCAACCATTTGAAGTTTAAGATTACATTGCTAAATAATATGAAAATATATTATACGTGAAACAAGCTTGATTTATCTCATACTTTGCAGCATGTTTGTATAGTCAGAGTTCTTACAAATTACCGAGACAAACTATCACGTGACCCGATAATTCGCTACGTCATGATGAAATATAGTCCCGGCATACTTTTTGAGGCGCTCAATTGCTATAATCGTCAACCGGATCGTCTACTCGAAGTACCGCCATATTCATCGTCTCAAGAAATAAGTACATGTAGAGTACTCTGATTTTATTATAGATTTGATGAATATAATGGCTGATTTGTCAGGGATATATCTATAGTGGAATGGCGGGAGTCTTTATATAAACGGCTTTTCTGGATTCTTTTTGGCGAATGAGTTTACCCGAATAGTCGCGTATTAATTTATAATACGATAATATGGAAAACGTGCCGTCTTGCCTTAGAAACGCCTCTCATGACCTTCAGTCCTTTGATTTTAATATGCGAGTACATGTACTTCCAACATTACAATCAAGAACACTTTTGTAAATGGATATGAATGATTATGAAGATACAGTGCATTCTCTCCTGAGCAACTGTCTATAGAAGCTTCATATTGTCTCCTGAGCAACTGTCTATAGAAACTGCATATTGTGGCAGTTGTTGAGATTTTGCTGTATTTAAGAGCTTATTTTTACTACTAGAAAAATACGAGGGCTATTCATGTTTTTTATATCCCGAACGTCAGATCTTAACTACTTTCTTTAGATTATCAAACAAGCCGAATATTCTTGTGTAGAAATCCGTTTAATACTTCTATAATTATGGTCGTAGATACCGTTATTGACGAGAGGTCGTTTCTCTGGGAGGTTGCATTGTAATTATAAACTACTTGTTTGTACCTTTGTATCCCTGCATCCCATCGAATGTCTTATTGTGCCAACTGTTGTCACGTATGTATCCGTGAAACATGACTGTGTAAATTATAAAACATAATGATCATGTTTACTTGTATATATCATACATCATCATATTATAATACAACCTACTTGGCTCAATGTTTTAAAACTGATTATGGAGACGAGCCTCAGAATGCAGCATTGTCATTGGTCAATTTTAAAACAGAAGGCAGAAACAACCAATCAGGTGCTTGAGTTTTGAGACCGATATAACTTCATTGTCTTCCATACAATGTAAAATACGTAGAATCTATGTTATGAGCGGTACATTTAATAGATGAAAGTACCGATCAGAGAGGTGCATGTGCTATATAGGCGACAAAAAACATTGCAAGAGATGAATGTATGTGCTCTGTGAGTACATAGATATGACACCTACTGACATTTTATATATAAATACTTAGTCGATTCACTTATGTTGTGCTCACTGACTGCATGATATAGGATAATGAAAATTAACAAAATTTATGTCATATAACTTAGCGTGATTTCAGATTTAAATCCTATCGTGACAGCAGACGAAATATAATTCATCGTGAGATGTTTGCTTCATGAAACTGTGTCTACCTTACGTGTGGTAGTATAAAATTACATACACCTAGATGTGAGAAATCTTTGCATTATCAAAGCTTACCTCATGTGCCCCACATCGCGTAGTATATTGGCAGTCACGTGACCTGGGCGAATCTGTGCAAGCCAAACACGACAATCCCGCATTCACCTCTAGACGCAAATATAAAACACAGACACAAGAGAATAGGTCAGTTATTCCCATTACTGGAGCATTATATCGGCATATTATGTTGAAACATCACGTAAAGGCGTTAGACGCTAGATCACAATGTGAAATAAACCATATTTTGTTAATATTTGATTCGACGTAACAGTTTGTCTTTGCAATTTCTTCTGCATGACTTAAATTGTTAAGCTCATGTTTCTTAATTGTCGGAATTTAATATCTGATTCCATATAATAGGCGAATCTGTCTGAAAGGCAATCAAAACAGAACGGGGCCATAGTTTTAAATACTTAATACTGTCTGGTTTCAAGCCTGGTAACTCCCTATTTCTCTTTGCTGTTTTATTCATAGAATTATAAAGCTGCTTGTATGCAGAAAAAACGAAAAAACAGGGGATGCTTAGGGGACATCCTGCCGAAAACAACTTTCCTCCCGTACTTTTTATGAAAGTCGTATATGGTTTTTCCTTTAAAACATGCCAGCTTTGCTATTCTCATTAACGTGATTTATTAAAACAATTTAATTAGCATTAAACAAACTATTTAAAGTTTGGAATTAATCGCTCCACTGGATTTTTTCTGAAGAGGGGTGTCCAGGATGAATCCAACTACTTTATTCGTGTTTAAGGTGAGCTACTGTTCAACGTTAACGTGAACACATTTTGTACAAATGCTTTTTGTTAGATTACTTCGCAGTATGTACACTCTGTCGCCACTGATGTTGGCTTGTTAGTGCGTCGATCATAAATCGAGTGTCGGAATTTTAAATTTCAAGAAATTCTACTTTGTCGAGTGATGCAAGCAGGAATTTTCGAACACACGCACTAACACACACACCAACTGTGTTTTCCTAAACATGCCGTATGGTAGGTGGAATACAAGGTGTGGTATAGAGATAGTAAAGAGAACAAAAGGGTGAATGATAAACAGGAAAGAGGTATAAACGCATAGAAAACGATAGAGAGGAGAACGAATTGAATAGGATGAAGTCTCGGCAAGGTCAAAGGACCAAGGTGATCAATAATTAAAAAGTGAGAAACAAAAGAGTTGTCGCAAATTAAAATCGATAATTTTTACAAACGGTGAATGAATAGTATCCCTTCATCCTGATTCGTTATTTCCGAAACAAAACACACTTACCACGAAAACACGTGACATATGCCAAACAAACAAGAATGATATGTACATGTATTGCCATAGTTCTAAATAGTTTAACAATACGTAAACCACAACATTGCTTGTAGATCCCAAACTTTTTATCATCTTGGTTCTTACGTACGTAGGTCACTACTAGGTCATAAGATAAATCGACCGACTTGTGCTATGTACTGATGTTTTCATATACCGAACACAATTCATCGTTTGTTAAATAGGATTTCCCACCGAACGAGTTCAATAACATTGTTGACACAAGGCATTGATGTCGCTGGGGAAAAATGAAGCAAAATAACTATTGAGAAATATTGGAAAGGATAGGTAAAGAAAATAAAACAAAAGTGATGTAAATAACAGTAATCTGAGAGTTTTGCAAATGTTGAACATATGTAGTATTATTGTGTTAGTAATGCACATCATACATTGGTGATGTAAATAAAAACAAACAGCAAAGTCATTATTTGTTATGGAAACATATATCAGAAACAGCTTTTGAATACAACTGCAATATACACAAGAGCACAAGACTGCTACAACAATCAAACCTTTGTAGGTGTTATATATTTCTGGAAAAATTACATAATGTACTAAAACCCTAGACGCAATATTTGTTGGGAAGTGTTTTAACATTAAACATAATTACTCGCTACAGTGTATTGTTTTATAAACAATTATGATTGAATTGTATGTATTACTGTTTGTACCTAATCACTTTGTACATTTCTTACCCGCGATGGTCAATTTATTTCCGTGATGATAACAACATGCCAAACCTCCTCGCAGAAGTGTGACTGGTTCCCTAGCATAGCTAAAATCATTACGACATTTAGACGCCAAGGGAGGTAACTGTTTCAAGCAGTTTGGTGACGTCCGCCACGGGTTTTGGTAGATATTTTCAGGATTTAACTATTTAAGCACAGGTTTTAAATTAAGAGAAAAAATGCATAAAATTACAGTTTCACTGAAATGTAAACATTTTCATAGAAATGGATGTATAATAAGGTTTTGAAACCCATTTCGGTTGTTTTTTTCATTCTGTAAAATTTAATTTTGAAATGCTTTAACATCACTTAAACAATTACTGCTCCTCCCATGAACACGATGATAGGGCCGCTGGCTTCTGGTGACTAATGAGCACTGACGGTCAACTATGCTACGACCAGTATGTATTTCATACAAGCTTTAGACTTACTAGTTGCTGTTATACAGTATCATATTTTACACTAGCAATATAATTACTAACGTATAAATAAATATACCACAACCACCGGGTCGTTGTTAAAAGATAAAATGAGTTACAATGGGAAAAGCCAAATGGACGAAACAAGAAATACGTGATGTAATGTTCTCTTTTGTCTGTTTGTTAATTTGCGCATCTGAATAATTTCTGAAGTATCGGGAAATAAACTGTACAGAGTCTTCAATGCTGCACAAACGATCATATAAGTATTTGAATGTTTTAAACTATGTTTTGCAAGACTTGCTTCTGGATACACCTGTACTAGGCCGATTGTTCTTTGCGCTGCTATTTATTTGAAGGATCTCAGCATCTGGATTCGAGAAGAAATTTTCTATTTCACTATCATACTCCTCAAGTCGAACATCAGTACCGGAAGTTGATTGGAGATGCCAGTCTGTGGCGCTGTCTACTCGATGGTTCCATCGAGACCATCCAGCAATCAATCCCTGTTTTCCTCGTCTGGAGTCAGTCCGTTGATATTCTCTGTTTGAGCTTCTAGACTGATTAGTTCCAGAACGAATACTCTGGGTATTTGCATCTCTAGCATTTGACATTGATTTGTTCCGAGATATAGCCGATCTGCTCTCCGCCTGGCTGCCATAACGACCGAACATAGCTGACTTTGGTCGTTCTCTAACCGGTTCCTTCGATTCATGATTGTCGTATACTCTAGTATTGTCTTTCAAACGCCTATTCAGTAGCTTCACATTTTTTACGTCTTGGCTTTTTATCCTGGCTTGTTCTCTGACTTCGAATGATGAGTCCATTTTACCAGATAGTTTTCTAATATTGTTTGTGCTTTTATTCCCGGAATACGAATATGGTGGAAATTTGTTCTCAACGTTTCTCTCAGCCGCTCCTTTGATAGAAGCTTCATATTGATTTTCACGATTATCAAATGTTGGTCCAGGCGTTGGTGTTTTCGATCTTCGAGGAGGAACAATGGTCTTGAAGGTATGCTCTTGCAAATCAAAAGGTGTCGCCATGTTCGATTTCATGAAAGAATGTCGACTATCAAACTCCTCGGATTGCTTTTGTAAATTCACCCTTACTTTCTTATTCTTTTTACTATATTGACTTTCGTTAATAACTTCAGTTTCTATGTTAGATTTCATAGCCGAGTTTGGAGTTTTAGCAGAGTCATAAGTTTCCTTGTAAGGCCTAGAAACACCCATTAAGTTGTTCACTGGGTGATTAATGATAGGTTTGCGAACATTTGATTTTCCGTCCTGTCTTAACACTTGTTCTTGCTCGGCGTAAGTGTCAGCAAATGACTTTGTGGTCTTTTCAACGCTTCTATTGGTAGAAAACACTTTTACTGGCGAATGGCTTCGTGAAGCATTGTCTGTCTGTATTATAGGTATATCAAGTGATAGACTAGACTTCGTCGGGACCTCTGTCGAATGTCTTTTATCAGATGATAATTTGTACTTAGTATCTGTTACTTTCATCAAAGCATTGGTGTCCATAAAAGTTCTAGAAGATTGCATCGTCGGCTCTTCACACTGTTGATGATAATCATAACGTTCAGTCGACCTCGACCTATTACCAAGCGAAGATTTTGGACGAGTGGGTAATTGATATTCGTTATATTTATCAGTTTCGTTTACATGCATAAGAGATTCATCTGACTGATCAGGTGATGATATAGTACCTGATACTTCATGTTGTTCGAGTGAGTAATCATATCTCTCAAATCCAGCGTTTTGTGCATAGTCATTGTGGCTGGAACCAGATTTTGGTAGATTTGAAGCATCGTTAATTTTCCGTGAATACCTAAAGGAAGCATTATTTGTCGCATAATTAGAGCAATAATTGTCGTTTGAAAAGTTATTTGTTTCGATGGAATGATTTTCAAGACCTGATTCGCCATTTATGCCGTCATTAGTTTCGTTTCGAGACAAGAACGTATCATCAATCTTCTTTTGCACAGAAAGTGAATGGAATGGATTTGATTGAGTTACAGGATTGCGCAAATCATTATCCGCTCCGTTTTCACATGCTCCTAAAGATTGATCAGTATGTTCTTCAATATGATCGTTTCTGTCTGTACCAAAACCATTTAAATGCGTGTTTAGTTGTTGATTTTCTCTTACATTGTTATGAACATCAGACAAGGTTTTTACCACTCCATCCTCAGCTTCCATCTTGTTGTCAGTTGCACTTGAATCTAAAAATGCTCCACCAAATCCATGGATTGATTGTGTATCATTTGTTAACATTTCATTTGTGAAATCGCTCTGACAGTTAAGCGTATCTACTACAGAAGCACGAGTCTCAGAATTTGCTTTTTGTATCAATTTATCTCTGATATTTAGTTGCCGTCGAGAACTATAAGTATCCTGGTTGCGCTCCGTCATCACACCAGTACATGCCTTTTTGTCACTAATTGAAGCGGCGTCTTTTACTGCATCGTCCATTTCGTCATTCGAGTTTCGTCTTAAATTCGAAGATATAATATCACAAGGGTGTGTATTAACATCATGCAATCCATTTAAAATGGGATTGCTAATCAGTAATGATTCGCAAATGACCGCTTCGGTATTCCCTCCATATAATGGAACAACGCTTCGTGCTGGTTTATTATCCTTACGCAAGTGCAAGTTTTCTGGTGGTGTTGTATAGGCAGGTAATCTATCAAACGTTGGTGCTTTTTCAACATTTTGTTTCATTTCCGTTTGTAACTCTGATACAGATTGTCCTTCCGGTTCAATCAGTTTGTGTATTTTATCTGAATCTGTGAGATTGCTGTCGTCCTCGAACCTTGTGTGTTTTCTGTTATCGTCTTGGCGCTCGTTTGAGTCACTTTCACGTTTACTGACTTTCATGCTTTTCGACTTTTTCAGTATACCTTTTGGAACTGCATCAAGTTTTTGCAATATTTCAAAAATTGTTTCTCGTTTTGCGTGTCTCATTGATTCATATTTTCTTTTACGTCTTTTGTAGATTACTTCATCCCGACGTTTATCGGGTTCATTTAAGGACATTGAACGATTTAGTAGTTCACCCGATTGTTTGGCTTTATACTGCGAATCCGACTTTGTATCAGGAGGCTTCGGGATACACCAAACAGATATCGAAGTTCTATTGCCAATTTGGTTTTGGTTGTCGGTACTACCTTTAGCCATATCATAATCATCGTATTTGTGAAAAACTGTAATTATTTTATCCTTTGCATATCTAACGGATGAAGTTGCTATAGGTCCTTCCTTCGGAACATATGACATATTGCTTGATTTATCACTCCGATTATCATTTTCACTTTCAATATCACATTCTTTATTTCCAGACGCCTCATTGGAAATAGGTCGCTTTGTGGAAATGTGTTGCTTATTACTGACCTCTGTACTGGGGAGTTGTGACACAGCATTATTATCATTGGAAATGCCATTAAATTCTATGAGTTGGTGTTCAAATGTATCGACCGACTCTGGCTCGATTGTTTCATTCGAAGTTTTTCGGGCTGTTTGTTTTTTAATAGTGTTTAATTTAGCGAGTCCACCTTGTCCAGAATCAACAATTTCATTGCCGATTACTCCTGACTCTAGTTTCTCCGTTTGTTGTTCGCCTTTAAGCCTGGAACTATGACTAGGAACTACATCTGTTGCATTGTGATCTACAGTTTGTCCGTGTTCACTTTCTTCTCCGTTGCTTTCACGTGAAGATTCCGGACACGAAGAGCTAGTTGATAAATAATCGTCGCTTGAACTATCACTGACTCTTTGTTGTCTGTTTCTCCAAAATAGTTTCATATTTCTTATTAACTGCAGTTGCTTCTTTCTACTTCGTCGCATTTTCCTCTTATCAATTGAATTGTTATGCTTATATCTAATAAATTTGCGCGTTTTATAACTTGAAGAAGCCGTACATTCGTGAGTTCCTGTGTTGACATTATAACTAGGTATTACATTCGGTTGACTCGTTAATTTATCACATTCTCTTTTTGTTGTATTGGGAGCGACGCGGTCTTTCGTGTCATTCACTGGAATTTCATTAATGGCGTCGTAAATAGGTTCCTTGGTTGTAACTGTTTCTTCTGTCCTATATCCGCCCCTTCTTTCGACATGACCTATGCATTCTTCTGCCTTTGTGACACTGAACAAGGTGCCATTCAGATTATTTACATCGCTCGGAACGTCTGTGTTGTAAATATCCAGTTCTCGTGGAGTGAACTTAACAACTTTCCTTGGCTTTTTGGAATGTTTTGTGGAAGTATGAGACACAATGAACGCTTCCTCTATTGGTTTCATGTCGCTTGCGTGTAAATCATTAACAGTCGGCTCGTTCCCGCCATCTTTATTTACCTTCGGGCGGACGGCGTCTTGTCTTTTACTAAAATATAAATTAATATTTCTTGCCTAGTGATTAAGATATTTATTCGACCACGTGCCTATATGAGTTACATTCTGTTAGTGAAAGCATCAATTATAAATAGTGTCATTGCAGTCCAAAGCATAATAAATTACCGGTTGTGAAACGCCCAACCGGAACTGAGTTAAGCCCCTTGTATTCAACCTAACATTAGAAAGGAGCAATAAATGGTAATAGAGTCTCGGTAAGCCTGCGACCATCCATCAACAAATATATACTTCACAAGCATGCATGTATACAATGTACAAACAATACCAAACATTCCTACAATTATTAAAACAAAGCGTGTATTGCAAAAATGGCTGTGTGCATACGATATGCGTGTTTTATGCGCACTAAACTTTAGTATATTGAATAGAATAGAATTTAATAGAATAGAATTAAATATAATATAATAGAAATTAATAGAATAGAATACAGTACAGTGAATATTTATAATGTTTGGGATGTTTACAATATTAGAAACGTAAAGTTCTGCTTCACATTAAAATATAATGTATCATGCCTACTTGACAAACCGTCTGTAAATGAAAGCCATGGCAACGATGATACACAAGCCAATGATAGGAAATATAATAGCATATATGACATGAACCGGGACCGTCTGTGTGTCGTCTGCTTGAGATGATGTCTCTGTAAAGATAGTGAATGAGTGATGTAAAGTGTCCATGCAGCGGAAATAATATACTCCACGCCATTAAAAACGCAACTAAGAATTGTCCGCGTCAACACGGAGCCAATATAAAGAAATAATTATATTTTAATTCTCAAACATAATTTCCTAAACTTCATCAATTATAAAATATGAATACTAGGGTCATAGTTTGATTTCTTTTTGATGAATGATTTACACATTTGTAACAATAAAACACGTTTAATACTTGGAACAAAATGAAGGATAAGTGAAATAGTTGCGTTTTTAATGGCGTTTAGTATATTTACGGACAAAGTTTTGGGGTATGACAATCTGAATTACGACGAAATTTAATGTGCACATTTTAATGACAATTTGTTAAGCATTTAAGAAAACAATATGGGGTATCTGTTGGTTGTATAGTATCTAAATTGTCATTGAATTTATTGGATAAAATTAAAAATTGATATGAAGTATGCATTACATTTGTACTTTACTCGTCCATGTTTGGGTTAAGTATTAGATTATAAAATCGGTCGTCTAAAAACGGTAAGAACAACTTTTAATTCAAATGCTTTAATAAAATCAGTCAAACGAAAGTTGAGATATTTGTAAAAGTTTTCTGACTATTTTAGTGACAAGTCATTCACATATGTTGGTATCAAAATTGCTTTTCGGTAGTACTCGTATGATACCGATAATACTTTGTGTGTAAAATCTGTAATGACAATATTGCATTTTTAACGTTAATTATTAAGTAAAATAAATTAATTCATTGAAATCATATAAAGGATCAGCCATACCTTGCTCACATGTATATACGACATGTAGATAACCGTTCTCGAAGCCCGCGGGTGTTTGGATGTTTGTGTAAGGATCACAAGCAGATTGTCTGTGACAACTAGTGTAGATATCTACACTCTCCGAATTACTCAATGAACGATTTACATCACCGGGCTCATGGAAGCAGCACTGAGCACATTCTGAAATGGACGAACGCTGTTGCTTTACCTACTAAACAAACAATTCAAAGTTTACGACTTATTCAAACAGATGCAAAACGTAATACCAAGCATTAAAACCATAAAACAGTTGTGAAGAATTCTAGCGAGCGCCAGGCTGACTTATAGTTCTATGCCCACCGGGTGTTTCGATATAATATAAGTTTAGTACTGTAATAGCTGAAAAAAACTTTACACAGAGGTGGCGACCGTTGAGAGACCCGTTGAGCGATGAACAAATTGCCAGATCTCTCAACAATCTTTCAATGAGCGCCCAGCAATCGCCATGGTTTCTCAATGATCTTGCAGTGATCTCCACGGTCGCTACGGTCTCCTCAAAGTTTTGACTCGGTCCAAAACAATCTCTCAACGGTCGCCGAGGGAAGCAATCTCTCAACGGTCTCTCAATGAGCGCCAAAGGAGTGCTCAACAGTCTCATCGATCTCCCAATGATCTCTCAGGGATCTTTCATTGGACGCAATCTCATTGGTCGCCCAAGGATCTCTTGACGATCCCTCAGTGAACTCTTCCGGTCACTCAGTGATCTCTTGGTGGCACCTGATCTCTCAGCAATCTTTGAGATCTCCCCGCGATCTCTCTTTGTCGCCAAACAAGCGCTCAGCAAACTCCCAGTGGTCGCTGCAGGAGGCTTAGAATCCATTGATCTCTCAATGGTCTTTCAATGAGCGCTCTAAAGGTCTCTCCAAGATATGTATAGATCGCCATGAAATTTTGCCAAATGCATTTTGGTCGCACAACGAGAGCACAATGATCTCCCAAGCATTTACACAGACACGACTTTTTCGGGACTTTGAGAGATTGTCGAGATATTGGGCCAATTTTGGATCGCTCAATGGTCGCTAAACGATCTCCGTGTGTGTAAAGTGGGCATAAAAGACCGGAGAAAATTTCATCGATGACCGGAAAAATAAATTGAGTCGCGTAACTGCAGACAAAATTTATTTTAAGGATGGCCCGATCCTCGTAATAAAATGTTAATATAATCGTGGTAACATACCCCCGGTACAGTTCTGTTTGAAATGCCATTTTATGTCATTCAGAATAATTACAGACGCATCATCACAAGTGGGTAACACTGCCTTGCATTCTGCGTTGTTATGGTAACAGCCAATAGCTTCTTTTGCTACACCGAAACTAATTACTGAAATGAAAACAAGTTCGATACAATTTGTAAGAGTAAAATTTGCTTCAAAATCTGAAATATAGAACATTCTCAAAGTTAAGATCCGTTGCTTCACAAACATCAGCAGTATTGGTATGGAGGCATAAACATGTGTGTACCATTGGTGCTTTTACATACACTTTGTTGTCATAGGGTCAATTTTGGAGTTTTTTTGTGTTTTATAACTATTTATTTCTTCTCAATCGAGAAAAAGGCTTGAGGTGTATTTTCGAGTCGGTCTCGAGTCCACTTTACAGTAAAATCTCATTTAATTATGTAGAGTTGCTGATACATACGAGACTTGAATGGCATTAATTGTATTCTCTCAATAAAACTCCACAAAAAAACAGACATTACAGCAGACGGTGAAATTTCGAGCCTAATGACTGTCATTCACCTTTAATTATTCATTCGTTAACCGTAATCTTAAGTAACGTATGTTACAGATTCCAGCGTATCGGTATGTTTCTTCAACATTTTCTTACTAATTAGATCTATTGTAAGACAATCGTCACTTTTAAGATGAACGCCGCTGTACGATTTCAAACCTCTTCTTTAAATGACGTCATTTCCAGAAAACGTCACATTGGACGTCACCATGTACTGACAGTAAGCAATATTTGCCACATATGGCAATATGAAAACGAAGTGACCATTTGGAGTAAATATTGTTTCGTGCTTGCAAATAATGACATCACATGAAGCGTTTTCTTAAAATGACGTCACTTCTAGAAGAGGTTGTAAAGCCTATAGCAGCACGCACATATACAAAGCAGATTGCAGACAGCGTGACCGTATGCTCTTGATGTAGAAGTTATAACCTACCAAGCAAAATAGTGCAACTTACCCGAGACAATTAAAACCAAGCATGATTTTATCCAAACTTTAATTTTGGACATCTTTAAACATTTAAAACTCCATGTTGCTATCTTAGATTTAAATTACACAACGTTGTATATATCATATCCGATATCGCTACACGACAGATCCAGTAAAATAACAATTTGGGCATTTTAAACCATGGTCGTAATGTACAAACACAAATATTTTAATTACCAATAATTACGTGTATGGTGTAGAAATAAATTAAAATAACAATGTAGTCATATATATATACAATAATCATTTTTAAAACTAATGTCTCCTACTTTTGAGCAGAGCAATTGTGAAGTAATTGAAGTAGGGGTATAATTCAAAATGGTAACAAAAACACTATATGTTCCAAATATGGTAATGAGCCGTCTATTATAATTTCACTGATATATTTACTACAGAAATTGATAAGACACTTTTCGTGCTAATATTGTCATAAATGTATAATGTACTATTTTAGCGTATTTAAAGATGTTAGAAGGCGTAACTTTTTGGTCATTTTTTGACAATGACTGTGTTCTTTGTTTTTAAGTAATTGAACATAAAACCAATACAGAATCGCTTATTTGAAAATCTTATAATTAAAGATCTCTGTATATTTTCTATTTATACTCTAGACATACATATTATGATGTAAGGTTGGGAAATTTTAGAGGGGGGGGGGGGGGGCGCGCGCCGGGTGTGCCCCTCCCCCTGGATCCACTAGTGCAGTTACTGTTTGTTATCATAGTCGGTTGTACAAGCTCTTCCTGAGCTTATGTTATTTGTATATTGTCTTGCCGACTCAAAATGAATCTTATCTTATCTTACAGTTATAACTATGATTGTAGAGATGTCAGTAAGAGCAATTAAATTCCGCACTGATCTTAACTTTCTGGCTGTTTAGCTATGCTGTGAAAACAAACAACAGATTATCAATGTAGTCATTTAAATACTCCCCACCACAATTGACAGTTCAGTACATCGACAGTTTTGTACAATGGCAGTTCACTAACAGCAACAGTTTTCATACAAAGTTGCTACTCACTGACATGTTTTACTAACGGCAAGTTTCCATACACAGCTCTTACACAGACAGTTTCCACACCCAAACAGTTTCATACAGTGACAAAATTTCTATACAACAGCTTCCATGCAGTGATAATTTCCATACAGCAGCTTCCATGCAGTGACAATTTCCATACAACAGCTTCCATGCAGTGACAATTTCCATACAACAGCTTCCATGCAGTGACAATTTCCATACAACAGCTTCCATGCAGTGACAATTTCCATACAACAGCTTCCATGCAGTGACAATTTCCATACAACAACTTTAATGCAGTGACAATTTCCATACAACAGCTTCCATGTAGTGACAATTTCCATACAACAACTTCCATGCAGTGACAATTTCCACACAAAGACTGTTTCCATACAGTGACAATTTCCATACAACAGCTTCCATGCAGTGACAATTTCCATACAAAGACCGTTTCCATACAGTGACAAAATGTCTCTACAGGTTCCCAGGTTAACCATAGTTTTAACAAATACAACAATTGGCAGTAAGGCTGACCATGGTCAGCAATGGTAATTTTCGCAGGGGCAGTTTTTCCACACAATTTAGACACAAATTTCCATACAGTGCTACAGTACGGCAGTTTTTGTGTCTAGTTTTGTATCAAGTCGGGTACAATGTATTGATGCATTTAGACGCAAAGTAAAATAACAGCACCCATATACATGTTTATTGCACTTTTATTTTCTTTATATAATAGAATATATTCTTAACAACTGTTAATCAACATGATTCAAAATTTTATGCATATACATATATGTACAATTAAGAGTCACAACACAGACAGTATCCATGTGCATTACTGTAAAATGTAAACAATAGTCATCAAATTGCAATATCTGATAAAATATAGCCATTAAAAAGGTAAAACTGTACATAGGGTTGATTAATTCATTGTACATAAAACTAAACTCATTTGTAAAAACAAAAAATAAGTTGCCATGGTAACAAAAACATAAGCAGCCAAACAACAAAACAATTACTTCTGTCAATTAAAACTGCTTACGTTTCAAATTGAAAACACTACCATTGACTGCATAGCATAGAAGTACCAGGTATGGCCGATGTGATGTTCTACTCTTTTCATTCTAACATTATTTTTTTCATCAGTTTTTATTGAAAATTCAGAAACAAACTAGGGAATTTCATTTCCATAATACACGTATCATATTGAAGTTTACATTGAAAATCAGCCGAAATTAAGCCAGTATAAAAAGTCATGTCATTCAATACTTGACTGTAACCTACAATGCAACCTACACATCCATTATGAAATCACCACTTTCTGCAGCCTGATGGCTGTTGAAGTCAAAGAATTATACTACCAAAAAGATCAAGGACCAATCTTCCTTCATAGTCAAATTCTCACATATATTTATGAAAATCAACAAAGCATTTGTAGAGTTTGAAAGGGAAATACATGTATAGGAGTAAGACTGTTTTGGGCATAATATAAAGCACCAATTTGAACAATACACAACTTAAATGAAAATTCTTAAATTGGGTGAAGTTTTGACAATGCCTATAAGACAGCCTTCCTCCATTTGTAGAGAGCAGTATAATGTATTATATAATAATTATTGACTTCATCATCAAATAGATGAGGAAACTGAAACTGAAAACTTGGAGACATGTAATAGACAAAGTAGGTTAGTATACATACGTTGACAGAAACACAATCCTTAATTATGTCACAGGACTTCAATAAATATGATATATAATACACAAACAACAAGTTTCAATAAAGTACAATGAAAAATGATAAAAAAAAACTTTGTAGCTTGATAGATAATAGGAGTGAACAAAAAGTGTACAATGAAATGTTTACCCGTGTCACAGATAATCTAAAACTGCAAGTCGAAGGATGAATGGTACACCAGTCTATCTAAAACTGCAAGTCTAAGGATGAATGGTACACCAGTCTATCTAAAACTGCAAGTCTAAGGATGAATGGTACACCAGTCTATCTAAAACTGCAAGTCTAAGGATGAATGGTACACCAGTCTATCTAAAACTGCATGTTGAAATATGAATGGTACACCAGTCTATCTAAAACTGCATGTTGAAATATGAATGGTACACCAGTCTATCTAAAACTGCATGTTGAAATATGAATGGTACACCAGTCTATCTAAAACTGCATGTTGAAATATGAATGGTACACCAGTCTATCTAAAACTGCATGTTGAAATATGAATGGTACACCAGTCTATCTAAAACTGCATGTTGAAATATGAATGGTACACCAATCTATCAGCATATAAGTAAAGATGCAGACAGACTGGTGTCATTCTCAACCCCTTGTTGTGCAGTAATTGCAATGAGATAATTATCAGTTGTGACAGTAACAGCTTAAGTCTATAAAACTTGAGTATGATCTCAATTATCAAGATGGTTTGTAATATCATTTCTATGACTGGGATTTCCTGCATTACACTGGTGCTGAAAAAATTCTTATCTAATACCTCCCATGTAGGATGAGTCTCGTGCTGACGTCAAGTAACATCAAATAGTAACTTGAATGAATTTGTAAAATAATACGTTACTTTAACTAATAAGTCTTTAAAACCTCAGTTGTTTCATTTAGTCTTGACCTTTACTTTTTTTAAAAAGGTATGCCAGAAAACGAATATATTGCTGGCTTTATGTGGATAGAAATATCTAGCTCTCTGGCTACCATTTTTGTGGGAACTTGGCAAAGCTTCGTCCCCACCAAAACATTAACCCATCGAGGCAGATTTTTCTATCCCTACTGAAAGCCATTGAAAGATTCTTATAAGACATTATTGGACATTGATGCTAAAATTTGTAGAAAACTTACACGTGAGATTATCAAACCCCCGAAATGAGATTTATGAAAAGTAAAGAGTTAAATGACACTCTCAGATCTTTGGTGTTGAAATTATTATGGGTAAAGTTACACAACAAGTTTATGTGAGAAAAGCACTTTTTTCCCTGGAAGTAAAGCTTGTTTTAATGATCAGTGCAAAACTAACGTAACTCAATTTTAGAACAGAAGCAAATACAACAGCTATTCACCAATGCCTCTAATAGATACATTCAAAACAAATCATTTTTAGTGACAGCATGAAATCCTGACTATTGTGATAGCGTAACTGCTTATTGTGTAGTTTATTTAAAATATTGTTGCACTGATTTCGTGAATTGGAAAGCTTTTTTTTAGAGAAATATGCAAATTTTCTTGGGAGACAAAGATTCATACTCTCTTAGTGCAATACTATCACATGATAAATAACAGAATGATGAAAGTAGTTTAAACAGTATAACACTGAACACTAAAAACATGTACAGGCTCTTTCATAACATATGTTACCACGATGACTGGGTATTACAGGTTATTGTGAAGCCGATACCCTTTTGCTACTGTGGTATTGACCTTTATCCAATTATGAACAGGGTTATGGGTCAAAACTGACATCACAAGGAGCGTACATCAATGTATACCTGATGTTATCAGAGTACAAACTGAGATCATAGTTGATACATTGATAGAGATTTTTTTGGAAAATAATTTTACAGCCTGTGCCCAAATTTGGGGAAATAAGGTAAAGGTTGTTTTCCTAATAAAAATAACTTTTCAGCTGTGGCTGGTGTTTGTTATATATATGAGGTGATGTAAGAGCAAAGATTCTTTTACAAAAGGTAAAATACACAAAAACCTGACTTTATAAAAAGAAATTCCATCAGAGGGGGAAAATGAACCAAGAATTGGGATAAAATGATTAATTTTGGGGAAAATTGACACTTTTTGATAAGGGGAAACAGCCTATATTTGGCAGTAAAATTAACAACAAAATCACTGATTGAATATAGAATAGATTTTTGAAAAGTCCTCGTTCATAACATGTTACATAACATATAAAGTAAGCACTTTATAAATGGATGAAGCAGTAACGTACATATGAAACACCCTGTACCAGTCATCACTGTGTTATGCCAGATACCTGTTATATTATTAGTTAACTCTTGAAGTGTAAATAACAAATGAAAGTTTCTAGAGTTGTCTCTCTTGTATTATCATCATGGTTATATATCATGACTGCCATACTGATAAGTACACATTAAAACATACTATAGTACGAAACCTGGTTATTTATTATTATTTATATGGTACATTCAAATACCATAACAATACCATACTGTGACAATAAATGAGATTGCAATATTTTACCAGATACCGTACTGTGACAATAAATGAGATTGCAATATTTTACCCAAACATCAGCAATAAATAAAGGATAGCAATTTATCCAGTCGTATGCCATATTTAAAATACCTTTAACAAAAAAATGTACAAAAATTCACATCACAAATACCATGCACCAGTATAGCACCACGTTTCAACAAATGAGAGACAAGGGGTATAAACAACTTCAGAATAAGCTATGACTCAAACAAATTTCATAATGGTCATCTTTTATAGTCCTGTTTTCCCGATTAAAGCAGCCATGTTTTGTTGTACACGGCAGTTAGTGATGTCCTAGGAATCCTTAACATGTTACATGCATCCGTACTAAAAAGGCATCAAATTTTAACAATTTCGAGGAAAATCAGAAATTCATATGCAACAGAAATACTGCCTGACCAATCAGATTATTTAAGTAACACTTATTGTACAAGTAAATTTTTTTTAGTTAAGATTATAGTACAAAATTCAATGAAGACAATATTTTGCTATGACCGGGCATTTTGTCTTACAAACATAATAAAGGGAGACTACTCCCTCATTTTACATAAATACATAGTGTCAACATAATTATGGTACATGCAGTCATACCCCTAATAGTAATACAAATTGCCATTTCTGAGGGTACAGTTTTTGCCATGCATGATAAAAAATAACAATTTAATACTCGCATCTGCCATTTTGAATCAAGGATTAAAATTTTATCATAATAAAATGAATGTTACACATAATGATATATTTTTCGATTTACCACAAACAAAGACAAATATATATGAACGCCGTCTTGTTGTACAAATTCAAGAATAGCAGAAGTTAAGGTCACAGATTAAATATCTGTGCAGTAAAAATTGTCTGAAAAGGGCAGAATAAAGGATAAAATATCAATCGTAAATTATTGCCATAGTAAACACACTACAGTTCTAAAAAGCATTATATATTAACAGTCATAAAAAAACTTTATCCACCGAATCTGCAATATGATGATGATTCATAAATAAATTATGTACAAATAGCGATATGACATTCATATAATTGTGGCAAGAGAAAAAATTGACAAATTCAATAAATTAAAACTTTTTCAATATTAAAGCAAAATACAAGTGAATAATATTTATACAATAATCACTTAAGATTTGTTAATTTATTGTACAGTAGACTCATACCTATATAAATGGATAGGTGCAATTGCACTAAAACATCGGCCCTATGTGAAAGTATTCAAAAAAACTGTTATAAAATTTTAAGCAAAAAGGTATTTTCTCTGCAATGGTATCAGTTTTAGAGACTACTGTTTAGGGTAATCATAGATATATTTTCAAAAGAATTTGACACGTTTGATATTGAGGGTAAATAAACTGACTCCCTTTCAGGGCTCTAGACATTTTTTCAAAGACACTTGTCCCGGATTAATGGAAATGAAAATTTGACTTGTCCGATATAGGAAGTTAGTTGTTCGTGGGATTCTAAGGTTTGACTTACAACTGAACAATTGCTGATGTTGGTTAGTTTTAAAAACAAACTTGTCCGGGACTAACTTCAACTCAACTGTTGGTTACGAGCGCTCATCAGCATTAGACTAGTCCGGGATGTCGGGCTAGTGGATTTCTAGAGCCCTGCCTTTCTGATGAAAGTCCCATTTAAATAAGTAGTCACTAGACAAACAACATACATGTATATGACCAACAAATAAAACTGTTGAATTGAATACACTGTTTCAGAATCTACCACAATATTAACTCAGCAAACAAAATATTTGGTGAAGTTTTGGTGCATTGTTAAATGAAGCAAGGTTATTCACACAGGGCAGGATATGAAATAGTAATTTGTAAGACTGTGAACTGATAGTATGCAAACAAATTTATGGTTTATATTCAAAAGTGAATGTCCAGTGCCAGTCTCCAGCTAAAGTATACTCAGATTTCATACTGATTTGATTAAGTATAACATTCTGACTAAAACTAAGGACCGATTCTAACTTATACAGCATGGACATATTGATAAACAATGGATTCGAAACAGGCTGGTATATGTATTAAGACCTGTTTGAACTCTCAGGAATGGTGTGATTTTTCTTCCGAGATCAAACGACGAAACACCCCGATTAGCAGTAAAAAATTGGCGACGTCCCCCCATCTCGTTTCTGAATCATGAGAAGTTGACATATTGAACCGCCGTAATTGCATGATTACAACAGCTATATATTTTGTGATGGTATTTATATATTTTGTTGTTATCTTGTTGTTTGCTTGTATGCATTTTTTTGTTCAATACCTTGTTGTAAGACTGAATGAGCTTCGTTTAATCATATGAAATTTCTATTCAAATCCACAATACTTACCGAGCGCGCGCTAAGGATTGTGGATAAATTGCGTGCTAAGGATTGTGGGTAATTTAATTCTTCTTATAGTTTCACCAATATCAGCCTGTTTTGAATCCATGGTTTATATGTCCGTGCTTACAGCCAATCAAATTCCATTTTTAAACAAAATAATAATATACTTGATGACCTTCAAGCAGTACATGATACGGTAAGCACATTTCTAACAAGGATTCAAAAAAAATTGTATTTACTTTGAATTTTGATTCCTTGATGGTATAAGTAATAAATATCCATGAATTTCATCACTTGCAAAACAGTTTGAAGCCAATACTTAGGAAAGTGGACATTTAATTAAATTGTTTCCTTAGTAACATCAACAACCAAGAAAAAGCATGAATCTAGGCAGAAAAATATGCCAAGTTGCCTAGCAACAATATGTGGAAGAGCTAAGTCATATTATTGCATCATCCCACCCAAACACTGAGGTACTGTATCACAATATAATCCCAGACATTTATTTCATATCTGGTAAAAGTCTCTATACATAAACAATATTGGTAGATTTAATACATATGCCTCAAAGCTCAATCTATCTAAAATCACAACTATGGCTCTTCAAAGGGAAGTAACTCTTACATCACATATCCATTGTTTAGCATGCATTATGCCTGCTAACTACATTTGCCATTTATCAAACAGTCTGCATACCCGTGTTGAGCACTTTTAATCCAAAAAATTACACATAATCACCCTTAAACTGATGCTAAGTGAAGACAACAGAATGTTGCTGCAGAATCATATCCCAAAGTCCTTGCCACAAAGACGAAATTCATCCAATTTCTCAAAGAGAAATACCATCATGTATTCAAGATCACATGAGAATTAACGTTGGCCTTAGCCAAATAACAATATCTGCATGTAGAACGTTTCAAGTCATGATCATGATTTTTTTAAGAGTTGTCCAACTCTGTACATTTGTCAGTATGCAAATGGAGGTTGTGTCAGGTGACTTCTCGTTCTCTGTTTCACCTTGACAATCCTCTGTACTGTATCCAAGTGCAATAAACTGTCGCATTACACAATGGATGTCCTTTGATCAACATATCAAGACAATCTGACATTTCTATCACTAATGCATTCCTATCTGCCATAGCTTTCCACCATGCGTTTATCCCTTATCCACACACTGTAAAATCCCTCAACCATAATAATTGGTTAAACTCCTATTTCCGATATCACTCCTTAAAGTACACGTCGCAAAGTCTCGACTTCGCATAGGGTTAAATCGTACAACTTCTATACGATCTACAGAGTCTGTTCTCTCTAACGTCGGGGCCTCGATATGGTTGGCGGGCGCAGGATGATCTTCGTGAACGGGTTCAGAAACATCGAGTCTCGCTTTCGACTTCTTTTTATTCACAACAGCAAGTCTTATTATCACAACAAATAATAGTGAAATGACACCAAATGCCACTCCTAGCACTAAATATAGCACAGCTTTTTCTCGATTCTCTGAAAAATAGAAGATGTAGCAATTACGCGCATTGTTTTATGCATACAGTAAACCTGTCTGTAAAGACCACCCATGGGAACAGCAAAATGTGGTCTTTGTTTACAGGTGGTCTCTATTAACAGATTAATTATCATTGAAAATGGTCTGATGGGAGATAAAATTGGTGGTCTTTGCAGACAGGTTTTGCAATAGTGGTCTTTGTTCGCAGGTGGTCTTTAACACAGGTTTGACTGTATAGAGATTTTCTTACGAACTATGTACAGAAAACATTTGAGCAATTAGTGCATAATTTTTAACATTAAAAACAATTTACGTATTTTTTTATGTTTTCAGTATCAGTAGAAAAAAATGACAACAACAGCGAAAGAAACAAATTAATGTGAATCTTACCTCGAATAAAATTAAATGCATTCAACCAGTCTGTAAGTAGACCAGTCACCGAGGGCCCAGAATAATGCTTGGTTTTGTTTGAACATGGAGTAGTAGTGTCTGAAACAAAACAATATAATGTCATTACACTGAGTTTGAGATCAATCTCAAGTGGGGCTCAAGCGCAAACAAAACAAAACAAATAAGGACTAGCTATTGTTAAATTTTCATATTAAATACTTGTACTGTTATTAATTAAATCCAACTAAAGCATTTAAAGGGGCCACCATAGTTAAGTGGTTATGGTCACTTATTTTAAATCACTTGCCCCTTACCTCTGCAGATTCAAATCCTACCAGTGATTTAAGTTTTCATGTCAATATGCTGAGTTTGAGAACAAGCGGGCTTTTTAATACAAGTGCATTAAAATTTAAAAACATCCAATCAGGACGAGTAACTGAAAACATTTTATGACAGTTTATTTATAAAGTACTGCCCATGTTAACCACTGTCAAGTATACCACCTGGGAGAAATCAGTTTGATTTCTTATGAGAAGAGATTGCGACCATACAGTGACAGTATAGACACAGAACGTCTGGGTTGAAAAGCAAACACCATATTCATTACGTAATTGCTTTGCATCATGCAAAAGCATAAGAAAAGTTTAGTTCAAGTGAAGAAAACTCAAATTGACTTTGCTGAACCAGCCTACCTGATTCAAATTTACTATCTTTGCCAGGCTTAAAATCAGGTTTACTGTCATCTTTGGAATTCTGGGAATTTTTGCTTTGTCCAATCACAGGATCACTTGGATGTGGTCGGGCAGCGTCAGGAAAATCTTAAGATAAACAAAAAACATAACCATCGAACTTTACAAAATTGTAACACACTTATAAGAGATCAGGCTTGCCTAACCCAGCGGGTGTTGGTACGAACACCAGAAAGGTCATAACCTCTTCACACAAGTTCTGATGTTTCTAGGCAGACTCTTCACACAAGTTCTGGTGTTTCTAGGCAGCTGTCTTATTTGGGATTCAAACAATACTCAAGGCTCTCAAACTTAAACTAGACATGTCAATAGGACATGGATGTCCCCGCTATGGATTTTTTAAGCCAAAAAGGGGCCATAACTACTCCAAAAACCTGTATCTTATTATCCTACACTTATGTGCCCAATATGAATTGAATCCAACTATACTTTCGAGAGATAATGATCGGAAACCAATATTTTTCACACAGACAGACAGGGGCGACACTTTATGCCCCTTCACCATTTTTTAATGGGGGGGGGGGGGGCATAATAAACTGGTACTAAAAGAATAAATAATATGCCACCACAAAAAAAACAAGAGGAAAAGAATGCATATATCACCAATATTACTTTATCTCATATCATAGGCCTAATCTAATCTCCTCTGTATTCTCCATACCCACAATAACATAGGTCATAAAACTAGGCTAGATAATATATTTGCCCTCAATAGGCAAGGGGTTTTGTTGAGGTGATGGATTCGAACCTAGCTAACGTCACAATCACACCTCCTCATTGTAATTCCCACAAGAGTGATTCAAATTAACATAACATATTTTCAATGCAATCCATTCTCAATAAATCAAAATGCATTTGAAAGTGAGTTTTAAATATGATATCGTAAATTATCTTATATAAAATTAGAATACACTTACCTGCAGATGGTATCTCCTTGGTTGGAGTTGTTGGAGGCAGAACTTTGTTTGGAGAATGTGTAGTCAATGCATTCGACGATGGAATGTTTTTTCTATCATCATTAACCTCCGTCGGCTTTTGTTTCTTATGTTTTCTGTGACTATGACGACGCAATGGTATAAGCACATTTTTTGGAACTGAAAACAGATAATGAAAATATAAATAATAGAGGTGATGAGATACATGAAGATAAATAATCTGATGACTGTGATAGAAATATGTCAATGCTATACATGTACCATCATAGCAATTATTTAACTGGTAATGTAAATGATGATAATTAACAATAATTATGCTTTATTCATGAAAGAATACAACGGAAACAAGCAAAGTTCATGAGAATCCTCATCTCATTTCACTCAATAAATACAACTATTTATTATAATTACTTATACTATAGTGTCACTGAAAAACAAGCCAAACTTTATCAAATGTTTGGATACAATATCTACATATTGACTGTTTGATCATAAATCTTGTATGTACGGTATGCGTGTTTAGGAAGTAATCTCGCCAAACAATCCAAATATAATGACCCATTAAAATGCATACAGGGCCTAAGTAAATCTCTAAATCACATCTTTTATTACTTTAACCCCAAGTTTATCTCTGCTAATACATATAAACGGGCTCATTAGTGCAGCAATGGAAAGGTGAAGTGTTTATTTTAATACCACCTTAATTACTGGTATCAGTATGTATATGACCTCAATGACCTTGGACACACCTCCCCTGACACACCTCCCCTCTCAGAGATAAAACATATTGAAATCATTTGTAAAATAAATGAGGCGTACACATGCAAATGAAAGCAGCACCAACATACTGTGAAATTGTTTGTTTTTAGAAGGTATTAAATCTCATTCTAGGAGGTAAAACAAGAGATTTCTGCAATGCTTAGACATACCAAGGTAATGCACTGGGTAGCGTTTACATGCATCAACAAAGGTCAAAGGTCATTTATGTGCATTTGCATAGTTTATCATCATCAAACAACAAGGAAAGGTATCTCCTGTCAAAATGTTTCTCGGAAACCATTTAATGGCAGCTAGGTCCGGACAAATTAATTCAACACAGTATAAGAAGAAGTACAATGAAGAATAGTTACAGATTATTGTATCAAAGTATACATAGCAGACAAATACTTCAACACTTTAACAACAATTGCAAAACAAGTTCTTGCAACTAATATAAATTAGTAGTCTCAATGACTGCTCAATGGGTTTCCAACCAGTATTCCCACCGTATTCATAAATTGTGAAGACCATGGACAATTTTATCAACTGTGGGATACAAACCCAAGACTTCAAGATCAGGAGTGAAGCATTCCAAGCTAACCATTTTATGTACATTTATAACTTGTGTATATTAATCAAATTTTCCAGTTTTTGTTTGATACTTACAAAGAATTCTTGATTCAAATTAGTTGTAAAAAGAATTGTTGATTCAAATTAGTTGTAAATACAAATGTACCATTATAATGTGTAATGAGAAAGTTCAAAACTCTTAACTGCTGAATGTATTTGAAAATCCGAATTCATTATAACCACAAAGTTATACTATGAAATATAAAAGACCTTGGTCGGGGAATAGAAAATACTACGTTCTATCCGACTTTTCGTTAAAACCGAGTACGTTATAAGCGTGTACCACCGTACCGTTATAAACATGTAACACAAGTTTTCATTGACTGACCACCTCACAATTTGTTTACAACCAATGATCCAGTAAATGTATGTAACTCACCACAAGTATAAACAATATTGAGGTATTTGTTAACTCCTTTCGGACAAGGATTTCCGAACACATACTCTTCAGCCTCTAGTGTACACCGCTTCCTGCCGTGACACTGACGCATTAATTCCTCGCCGACAACTTTTGACTGACAAGCTGTAAAAAATATATATATAGGTCCATAAAACTATCAATCAAACCACAGATACAAATGAATCTACAGATGTGATAATGTTACAGTTTAAAGATTTGCAATACATCAAAGCATAAGTCGAAGCAAAAATAAATAACCTGCAACATAAAGCTGTCCCACTGCTTCCTGCATTACATATTCTATGGAATAAATATATATGTAAAAAACTTTTTTACATTATTTGGTAAGGATTGACATTCTTAAAAACGGAACTTTATTTTTTTGAATTTGACACAATTTGCAATAAATAGGAGAGTTTACTCTTAACATATTTGAAGATATTTTCCTGTCACTAAAAATCTCAAAGCACAAACTGTTGAATGTGACGACTTCTGACATAAATTCAGGAATGTAAAATCTTTTTTGAGGTAAAAAACCTCATATCAGATACCCTGATCGTAACCAAAATTATAAATTAAAACATCCAGTCAAAATTTTTACTTTTATTTTTATGTCTAAAATCAACTTTCGGTTTAGAAATACATCAATATCAAACTAACAGAAGATCTATTTGTAAAATGAAATGCAATTTGGATGGTTGGCAACTACCCTGTAGCCATCTTAGAAGAGAACAAATAATGTAAGGCTACTTTAACAAGATGGCACACAAGGATTTTTCAATTCAAAGAATATACCTTATCATGGCTATTATTAGAAATATTTTTAGGGCCATTTTGAAATGACTAACAGATTTATTAAATTCTTAACCGACAAATTTGACCTATAATCAAAAATAAATTATACGGCATTGAAACATTTTATGCAAACGCTGCAATCTTTGTGAACAATTTCAACATCCAAAGTTAATAAAATTCCTATGCAAATACATTCCAATAAAATAAATTTATACTACAAATTTATGAGCAAACATTCTCTCAGAATTTGACATTCTAGTGCTATAATGCCTACAGTAAATAATGTTTCAAGAACATTTCCTTTACTCCATAAACTAATACTTTATGGAGAGGAAAATCGATAGAATTTCACACTGTTAATAGCGATATCTGTAGCATTTGTCTCTGCCATCAAATTCTCACCAAAACTCCCATAGGAAATGAGGCTTCCCTGGTATTACTTACTTGTTTTTATTGATGATGTGTTTCGGAGAAGTTCGGGACATTTTTGGTCACCTAGTGGAGTTCTACCGAACAAACCTGATGAGATAGCTATTCTTGTAGACCTGCTACAGCGCAACTCTAACTGATCACCTTCACATACCGTCTCACTCGAAAATTGATCTGGGGAAAAAAATTGACAGATTTACATCAAACTTTCTCTGTCTATAAAAAAACTCAAATTTAAAAGATGGGTTTTTCAAATGTCAGACCAGGAATGTTTTAAAAAATATGGCAGTTGTGTCTAATAGGGCAAACTTGGTATGGGATACAATTATTCACTGACCTAAACATGGCTGGTCTGTGACAAAATCATCGTGGGTTTCATTGTGACCGAGGCTTAACAATGAAAACTGATGGCGTATGACATTTACTCAAATTCTTCTTCTTCACCATTATAATATACAAGTACGATCAATTGGAAAGCTTCACTACTTGCTAACCAAGTCTATACATTTTGGAAGAAGTTTCATCCATTTGCACAGAACTGTAAATTGTGATGTATTAAATGCAGATGCACGTAAAAAATCACTATAGATAACAAGATCAAAATATTGCAATTGAAACACAAAAATATTTACCCCTATCTTAATTACACTTTATCAACTTGCAGATCATACATCAACAAAACAAAATTGGTAACAGACCACTAAATTGATACAAATTGTTTGAAAGCTACAAGTGGTATAAACAGTTGTGTTATGATCCAGACAGGAAGAAGATAATGCCCCGATATTATAGTTTATATAAACTAGACAACACTATGACAGCTTGTAGCATCAATGATTTGTGTTTTGGCACAAGAATCTGGTGTATCTGCCTGTTGTACAGCACATATGCACGTTATCTCGTGCAATCGATGCTAGAAACAGCAGGGCACATAAAACATTATTTAAGACAAAATTATATGACAGCCATTATTCACTGCACAAAATTTGTTAAAACTCCCAATACGCTGTGCATAGAATAATCGCAACATATCACTATGATAAGCAATTCAGAAAACAAACCATAACCCTTAGTGACCTTTATTTCGTGTTTTCCGGTGGTTTACCATGGAATAATGGTGAATTATTATCCGATACTAAATCACAATGAAATTATCAAAGTGATAATGACGTCATTTAAATAACGTCATATGAAATATTGATGCATTCAACAGGGAATTTTTATATGATTAACCAGAAAAAAATGAAGCATGAAATAAATAGAATGTTTGTATGTTTTGGTGTAAGATTGAGTTTTTTTACCTTGTGAGCATGTGACTTAAAAAGTCACTGATGTGACTTCACCACACATGAAAATATTCTGTCAACTGCTCACTCGGTAATATAACTTTCGATCTTTCACCAAAACACACAAATATCCTATATATAATTGCTGTATGGACAAAACACTTGCTATGGCTATATGCTTCAGCCAGATATGGTATTGTTTTGACTATTTCTGCCAACATTGTCAAAAACAACCCTATCAAATAGTGACTTATCATTGATATGGACACGACCAAAATAAAGCCACAGCAGTTATATGTTTGGTTAACTCAATTATTTCACTTGGTGTGTTTGGAACAAGAGGGAAACTACATGATGGCCACTTTATGTACTGAATACTTTTAGACAATTATTACAATAACTGGGAAAACTGGGACAAATTCTGACATGTTTTTTAAGCCCACCATTGACAAGAAGCCAGTCTAATGGATATTCCTTATAATCATACTTAGTGTCTGTGATAAAAACTGTCATAATTATCCATAGAATATAAGTCTACTGGAAACAGTTATGCCCAAGGGAGAAAAAAGCGATGGCTGCCACAATGTTGCACTTGTGCAGGTTTTTATGAACAGTTTTATGACTATCAGACCACGGTTATAGGGTCTGTTTATAGTTTACTGTCGTCTGCTTTCTGTAAATATCAATTTCATACAATAAATAGGTTCCCATTAAACACTAGGACTAAGGTTGGTGCATTTATGTGTCTATAAATATGATAACTTGCTGTCAATGGTAAGACACGCCTAACTTTGAATCCAGAGTCCCAGACTTACCGAATATCATACAGTATAGTAATGTTGAAAACAAATAACACTGAAGTCAGTATTGATTGAAAAAAAACCAATGTATGGTCAAGTTAAAACAGCTGAAAGGGTTTCTCTGGATCCCTACCACCCCTAAAATACATGGTAAGTTAACATGCACAAAATGTGCAACGGATAGAATGTGATAGTTACTATGGCAAGTATCCTCAATGAGCACTTTGAATGAGCAATGCATCATATTTAATCTATTTCACAGCGACACATCTTATCTTTAAACCATAATTACAAGCACCCAGTATGTCTCCCACACCAGCACCAAAATCTACTATCACATCATGTGCAGGACCCGTACTTCAGTTACGATGTATCTGGGTTACATATCATACAAGTATTCCTGGGTTTAGTGCCAGTAACTGTCTCTTCCCAACAAGAATCAGAGAAGGACAATGGCTTAAATTGTGTACGTGTAATATCCATCTAACTGTATGTGTTTCTTTAAGTTCAGTTTAATCTTATTTAGTGTACATTGATTCCTTGTAACACTTATATCAAGCCACAGAAGATTGTCACAAGTTCTTTCCCTTTATCCTAACTAGAGTTCTCTCCCTTTATCCCTTCTATAGTATGAGTATAGTATATAGTACATTATACAATGGAAGGGATAAAGGGAGAAAACTCTAGAAGGGATAAAGAGAAAGAAATAGTGACAATCTCCTGGGTATTAATCTGTTTTGGTGACTGTTTCTTGGGTTAAACACCAGAATTTGGAATTAATTCAGTGATTGTGCCGACAGCAGACTAAACTCTCCCATGATGAGATTTAAACCATCAACCTCAATTTTGGGAGTCTCTGGCAATCTATTCCCGGACTGCTATGCTTAATCTGCTGAGTACACCATGTATAGCACAGAAAACAAACATTGGAGACTTATAAATAAAATCAGCATGTTCCCTCCTCTAGGATACACTGGCTTTACATTGTAGGAAGGTGCAAGTAATCAAGATAATTTGTGGGTGGTTTACAGATAACCAAGTCAATAAGATGAAGAGGATTCATTTTCCATCAGATTTAATGATATCAAATTGTTCTCTACAATTTCAGTAAAACCATGAAATTAAGAAGTTATTTGGAGTATATATTTCTCACCTTTGAAAAGTGAAGTACAGGTAAAAAGCTATCAAAAAACTCAGAGGTGTCGAAACCCATTAAACATGCATTAACTAAAACTTGCATGCCCTAGTGTTTATTAGGTAAGGGAAAAGGAAGTTTAAAGAATATTTTAAAGGTCCGAGCCGCCAAACTCGGAAGCCCTGAATTCAAACCTTAGCACCGTGATTCACAATCATCTTCCATGTAACACCACAACAATGCGGTCCTATCTTCAAAGAATGAAGCTAAGCTAAACTAAGCTGAATCTTTGTAAAGGAGTGTTATCAATTGACATAAATTGATTTAGATACAAGGAAACTGAAGTACTTACTAGGTCGACATTTGTAAGCAACTTCTAAATACTTTCTGGTACCAGGACATGGGTCTTGCTGGAATGTTTTCGTACTGGCCACCAGATGGCAGTGTTGTTTATCTTGACACGCCTCCAATATCACCTAAAAATAGAAATATAGAACACTGAATAGGTTGGCATGAAATATGCAAGGACTTGCATTTATCTAAGGAACTAAGAACAGTGAATGCACAAAGTTTACTCAAAGTGAATGAGAAGGGGGTATAAATCTTCCAGAATATACAAGACAGAGTGTTAACACCTGTGATTGTCCCAATAAAAGTGAGAACCAGCAAAAATGCACTCCTTCTTGATTGTTTTGCTTTTAATCATTTTGGTTTCTGTTTTTCCCCAACAATTTATTTTCAATTTATCACGCAGGTGCATTACATATTACAGCAAGAATGCAGCAAGAGCGGAAAATAATTCACAAACATTTGGAGATGTTTTTATTCAAAATATTTGACAGCTGAACAAAAATGTAGATTCTAGTTATAACATTAGAATGTTCAAGACAATAATGTAAATTATAAGTCTGAGGCTATAAAATCTGGGAATAAGTCTCAAAATTGTAGTCTCTGATTGGTTGGTTCAAAGCACTGATTTAAATTGACCAATGGCAAGGCTGCATTCTGAGACTGGTCTCCAAACTTAGTTTTATGAACCTTGGCCCCTGTAGTTTGTACAACATTGGTAATACTAATCTATATATAATTATACATATCATTTTTAAAGATTCCAATTTGGAATCAACTTGGCACTGCAGTTTTACAGTCAGACCTCGTTTATTCGACAACCTTTTATCCCAATACTTGGTATCATCTGAAATAAATATCAGGTCCCAATGTATCTTCTCTGGCACATCACTTGAAATGTATTGTATTTGGAACAATGTATTATAAGAAATGAAATTTCGGACCCAATGAATTCCAATGAACGAGGTCCGACTGTATATTGTTAGCATTCCAAGAAGTAAAGCTACATCAGATGAAATGTTAAGCGATGGTAATTGTATACACAGGAACAAACAAGAAATATCTTGAAAAAAGATGGTCGGTGCCATTTGAAGGTTAAGAGTTGTTGTGTAACATAAAAAAATGCTGAGATGTTATGATTGCTAGTCACTCCAGATTTGAAATGGATTTCGGTAAGTTCACCGAGTTTATTCAGTGGATTTCGGTAAGGTAACGTACCCTTTATCGTAAGGTTAAACAATCTGTGTCAAGGTTACAAACTTTGTTCGGCGAAGAGAAATTGCCTTGGTGGTTAATTTAAGATTGGATTGGTTTACGCAACACAGATACGCAAATAGCAAAACCATGTTAGTACGGCTGCGTCAAAAAGGATGTACTGGGTGCATCAAAATAAATTTGAACAGACATTTCTGATAAAACAATAGCAAATATTCACTTAAAGTAAAACAGCCACTAACAACATAATACCATCAAGGAAGAAATCTGCAACATTGTACTTCATGACTTTATCCCATCCCTAACTTTCACAAACAGAAGAAAAACAAGAAATTTAAGATGTATGCCAAGTCATGTTTTATCTCTATCTACGCTTGATAGCAGACTTCATGAAATGTAACAACATGAAGATATCTTGAAATGAAAATTGAATTGCATTTCATAGCAATTTCCAGAAATCATGAAATATCCACCGATTTCCAGGCTTATAATTTAGATAGTAAAATGTTATCAAATTCAAGTATTAGGCTGTTTTGCGTGCTCTGTGTTCATCTCATAGACTGACTAAAAAAATAAATCTACAATCAGTATGTGTCTTGAAAATTCCAAATTTTTCCAAAAAATATTTTACAGCATGAGTAAAAATAAGTAAGAGATATGTGATATTAAGTTGTTAGGGGAATGCCAATTACATAAGACAATGCCTCCCCACACAGACCCCAGTGAAACTTTATTATTTTTCGTCTTTGTGCGCATAATCATTCCAAAATTCATTTGGTACAGAACCAGGAAATGGAATGTCCGAATCAGTGTTCATGCAAATGTTGTAGTCCTTGTTGGATTCGGTGAATTGTGAATGGTTGAAGTACTGTATGTTTTCATGTCTTTTTGATCGTTAGTCTTGAAAGAAAGGCGCCAGACTTACGTCTCTTACACACCGACATTGTAACATGATTGCATTAGCGCTGTACTATTGTAAACTGCGTTGACAACTGCAGTTTGTCCGAATACTACTCAAGATTCAATTTAACCCAATGCAAACACTACAATAATCGAAAAGAACATGCACATTAAAGTAGCGCAATGGCAATTACCGGATTCACTCTTAAAATATTTGAGGTCAATGCCCCTGCGAAAATTACCATTGCTGACCATGGTTAACCATGAACAAACCAGACTCAAGCATTGCCAACCATAAACCATGGTTGGCAATGCTTGAGCCTGGTTTGGCTATGGTAAACCATGGTTAAACAATCATGGTCAACCATGTTTAACAATGGTCAGTCTTGAAATTTGGACCGACCATGGTTGACTGTCATCCGACCATGGTTGACTGTCATCTGATCATGATTGAAAACATTGTGGACATGATTGACTATGGTCATCCTTGGTTGATTATACCGTCAGTGTTCATCATTCACAAATTAAAGTTTTATATCCTTAAGTAATAATTATTCCAATAAAATTAATGCATTCAAGACAAAATTATGTGTACAGGTTATAGTTCATTGAAGCATTTTCCACTTTACCTCAACTTTCAGTGACATTTACAATCTGGTTTTTGCAAAATTTCTTTTTGAACAGAATGCTGCCTAAATTTTACAAACGCATGATGAAATTGGAATTTGCAATTTTGCTTATTTCTTTGAAAAGTATGATTTATTTATGGCAAATGATCATGGTTATGAGACAACCATGGTTAACCATTTCCAACCGTGGTTGTGTTGATCAGCCTTAGTGCCAATTGTTGTACATGTTAAGATCTGGGCTAACCATGGCCAAAAATGCCATGGTTAACCACCAGGTCTGCAATGGTTATTTTCGCAGGGGTAGTTAATCGCCCAACTAGAAGTATTAGTTTCAAAATGTATATTTTCTATCATTCAAACAATGAAATCTGATGGCGTAAGCAATCATTAATCATGTTTATATCACCGTCAGACAAAAGTAGCAGCTTGCTAATTAAATGGTAATTATAACGACTGGTATTCATCCCAGAAAATCATGTAATTAATGATTTACAAATATTTATCTGATATAATTAACACCTATTAGCATTTACTGACAGCAGAGTACGGGGAACTGACTGTAATCAGAGAAGGAATACTGGCAGGTTTCAGTAGACTCAAGATAAATGAATGATGATACATCATGACTCTGATATTCCATGTCACTTTCTGAATATTCATGAATATAGGAAGTGAGAATATAGTTACTGTATTGTTTAAACTTTAATTACAAGAATAAAATAAACAAGAAATAAAATAACAGTGCTACAGTGAATCATCCTACAAGCTCTATTAGAAATGATTTGTAGACTAAAGCAATTACAAAGAAACACTAAAAAGGATTACAGTGAAATAACAAAGTCCTATGCCATGGAATATTGGGGGGGGTTGAGACCACAAACTCCACTACCTATTTGTCGATTGCACGCTGTAATATAGCCCGCAAATTACTGAAACCTACCGGTTCCAAATTGGCTCAAGAAAAAAAAAAGCCAGTGCTAGCCCTGGTTACAGAAATTTAAGAATCATCCGAAATGTAATAATTAGGCCATACTTAAAAAATATTTGTTCGACATAACCCTTCCCAGCAAAATTATGGTGGGTGGGTAATTAATTTTGTTTTTGATTAATTTTCAGTGTCAGTAATATTCTGCTAAAAATTCTGACCTAGACCTCTCCAAAAACCTGAGTAGGGTTTATTTTCATGGGTTAAATGTTATAACCAAACAATTTTATTTCCAATTATGGCCTTATTAAAGTGTATAAAGTAAATGGATTAAGTGCAAGTGATGTGTTCTACAATACACCCACAATTTTCTGTAAAATGAAACAATCTGTCTGAACGAATACAAGCTAAACTGAGGGTCAATGAAAAACATGTAATTCAGACAATTTTTCAGACAATTTTCAGACTTAATTCAGACATTTTTCAGAAAATTTTCAGACATTTTTCAGCAATTTCCAAACTTAATTCAGACATTGTTCAGACTCAATCCAGCCATTTTCCAGACTTAATTCAGACATAGTTCAGACAATTTTCAGACTTGATTCAGACATTTTTCAGCAATTATCAGACAGAAGTTCAGACATTTAATTGAGAATAAGGATATATTTATTTAGATATGTAATATTCATCAGTCACTCATCTAATAAGCCATAAACCATTTCAGATTGTTAATGTTAAAATTTACAAGTAAATTTGATGGACAGCTGCTTAATTAACAAACAATGTAAAATTGCTTGAGTGATACATTCAGTATTGTGCACTATTGTTAATACAAGTGTGCTAGGATGACAACATATTGTATAGACAAATATTTGTGGATGGAACAAGCAATGGTAATCAATTATTCATGATAAAACCAAGCCTATTGACATAAATGACAATGGCACTTCAATGTGTATGAAAATAATTGTCTATATATCTAACAGCATATTGAATAGACATCAATACCAAATATGGACATCTGAAAGTTGTTCTATCAAGTCTACATTATGCATGATTGCAAATTGATTGAACATCTGTGTTGAATGAACATGCCATACGTGATTTGCAACATAATTATAATTTACTACTATTTAAACAGGTGGAACTGACAGAACATTAATTTTCTTTTTAAAATATGAATATCATATAATGTCAAGCAATCCATTATTTGATTAAAGCACTTGAGACTTCAAAGTTCGAGATTTCCAAATAGGAACAAAATTACTTTAAATGAAATGCCACTGCAAAAAAAAGTTAAATCGTTCAACATCCAGGGCTTGGCATAAAACAACTGTAACTCAGTTTCGATAAGGAATTAAGCACTTACAAACAAGAAATATCTTGAAAAAAGATGGTCGGCGCACTTTGAAGGTAAAGATTTGTTCGCAACATAAAAAAATGCTGAGATGTTTAGATTGCTGGTCACTCCAGATCCAAAATGGATTTCGGTAAATTCACCGAAATTCAGTGGATGTCAGTAAGGTAATGTAATTTATATCACAAGGTTTAAACCAATCCGCAACAAGGTAACAAACGTTGCTCAGTTGAAGAGAAACTGCCTTGGTGCTTAACGTAAGATTTGATTGGTTTACATAACACTGATATGCAAATAGCAAAAAAAGTCAGTAAGACTGCGCCAAAAAAGCATCAAACCCCCAACATATCATGGTGTAAGTAATTCTGTATATATACTAACCAACATCAGCAAGGCTCTGTAAATCCATGCTCCATCAAACAGCTGCATATGTCCAGCCATTATTTTTCACGAATTATAAATGGGAATATTTCAGTCACTTTTAAACATTCCTTTTACATTGTTTCACATGTTGCAACACTAGAAGGCACCAAAAAATCCCAGTTTTCAATAAAATGGTTCAATGTGCATCAAACACTTGAATTTAATACATGCGTCCTTTATATCAATCCTTTCAAAACCAGCACACGAAAACTTTCAGTGCAGAAAGGTTAAAAATCGTATAAAGTCTTCACTGATTGTAATCAAATATTTGATACCAAATACTGGAGCCTATAAATAATAATGCCTTCTCTCCAAATCAGAAATCTTTAAGTAAACAATTGCCATAGTGATATAATTGTGTTTATTAAGTATAGATTATCCAGCATAAATAAACAAACATAGATAATGAACACAGACAGGGAACATCTAATATTTGATTTACAAAATTGACACAGCTAGTCCCAACCAAGTAGATTCAAGCTGGTGCATTCTCGAGAAATCAACAGATTTGTAAATTATTCCTCTCTCATGAAGAGCACTGTAAGTATCTCCACACCATCACAACATTCCAAGTCAACAACTATTTTAACACTTTCTGCAGAACACCAGTATATTTTAACACCAGTATTATCTGAGACTGGAATACATCCTCTAAAATTCCTAATGATTCCTAAAATGCGGGCATCAAAATTCAATTAGAATTCAATCAAGCAAGTCAATTCTTCAGTAAATCCTGGGATAGTTATACTTCACGTTTAAACCTCCTCCACAAACTGATATATTCAACAGTCAAATGAAATCATGACACATAATTGTGCACAAACTGGAAAAAACTGTCTGAACTGTAACTCCTGATTCAAAACAAAATGTATGCGATATTTTCCAAAGGCAAAAACATCCGCTCACTGAACAAAAATCCTATTCAACTATTAATTACGTTGGTTTTGGGGTTTTTAATTTTTTTTTAAACCAGCACACTTGAGCATAATAGTAACTCCATCCCACACATTTTTTATGACTGCGTGTACAATGTTGTGGTCACAAATACCATGAACAAAAAGCCAAGCCCTTCTAGTAGTTGTTAGGTACTTTCTAATTAATTACTTTCCATGAAAACCCAGACCTCAAGATACATTAATGCTAACATTAGTCCACCAGGATACATTAAATTTTACAACCTCTAAAACAAGCAGAAACAAAAACAACATGCACTAGGAATTTCCAAACAGCCTGTATCCAGCCCAGATAACTGGTATATTTACCTATACTACACAGGAGGGCTGGCCCTGAAGTTTATGATGTAATTTAGGGGTAAATGATAATTAGCCATATTTTACTGCATCATAATACATCAGATTGTGTCAAGATAATGCACAGGTGATAACTTCCCAATTCTTTGATCCTTTTTTAAAATACAGATCAGATGTGAGATAATGGTCAATATCAACCAGGAAGAGAAACGCCCATCATCGACAGTAATAGCTCCATTTATATGAGTAGAAAATTGTTTCTAAAATCAGCAAATCTATGTTTTCATTATCATATCATCTGCTTATAGTTTATTTTCTCTGTCAGGGATTTAAATTGCACCTTGAAATCCACTCAAGCCGTTTTATAACTGTAACATTTACAATTGATAATGTACTGTACTCGAGTAAGTATTCGTTAAGAAAAATAAGTTGGTTACCAATTCCATGAATTTCCCAAAGATGAACTACAAAAGGGATCAAAATGAAACTATACCCTAGACTAAACATAGTTTAAGAAATAACACAGTTGTTGGTTATTTTTTCCCAATTCTACACCAAAAGTTGAGCAATCCATACAATGCACAGTCATGCATATCCCTTCTATAATTTCAAAATATTGTTGTGCAAAAAGGCCTCAGGCACATACACAAATTAACTGTTACATATTGTATACATGTATAAACATTTAGATATGTGATATGTGAAGTAGGTGTTAATGACATCAAACAATATTTTTCTACAAGAATTGACGCATGATATAATTTACAGGTTTTCAACAATACATGTACCATTTAAGTTGTAAATTGCAATGTATTGCTCTTGTTCCTTTGTGGCATAAAACATGTACATATAGCTAGGTTAAGTACTAGTATTTTTGTGAAAACATTAAAATGTGAAACGTTTCTACAGATACTTTTTTTCTGCTGAGCAGCATACTGCCTCAGAAATCATTATCTTTGCAAAATAGCCTGGATAACAAAATCTAAATTCAAAGCATAAAACCACACATGCATTAAATTTCAATAATCATACGGACATTCAAGGTTAGTATTGACCATTTTAACGTATACGATCAGTATCATATACAAATTCTGTATGATATGATCATTTTGTCTATCACTAAGTCTGGCAATTAGATGATTGTTGGTCATGATAAAATGATTTCAGTAAAATGATTAAATACTTCTACAATACTACACAAGACAGAATGTAGCATTTTGAATGAGAAATAAATATGTACTTTCACTATGGAGCATCTAATGCACTAATGTTAAAAACAATAATTAACGATATTAGTAGGGCAGCACAAAGTATTAGCTATGGTTCTGTAGAAAACTAATCATGAATTAAAAACTGATTCACAGTGAAATAGTTACAATAAAGAATGCATATTCATTATAATGATGTGTCAATAAAGAAACCAAGAGCTCATGCAATTAAATGCCCATCATACTAATAATTGGCTTTGTTTGATTGGCTATGTTAAAATGATCAATGGTCATCATAATCTTTCAAACCAGAGCAGATGTGCAATTTCACATCAACTTCTGGGGATGTAAAATGTTGGACCAGCAAGGAAATATGTATATGAGCCAATACTGCGCATTGATAGAACAATTTCAAGCAGCTTTAATTTATTGCAAAAAAGTCTTAGTATAAATACAATGCATAGTTGTTACCAATTTTGGTGTTAAGTTTATCGGCAATTTAGATTTTAAACTAGCCTTTTTTAATGGACTTTCTGGGAGCTTGATTGCTGCCCATGCAGCGTCTCAGGGATTTTAAGTGCCTGACCATTGATCCAAAGGTCTCGAGTTTGAGCCCGAAGTGAAACAGCATGCAGTATTTGATCATGAAGTTCACAATCCCTGAATTTGGCACAAGCACTGGTAAGCAAATCGTGAGGAAACAGTCATTGCCTGAGATAAGATGTAAGAATTAATTTCACAATCACTGAAAATAAAAGTTTAAATTAACTGTATGGTCACTATTTGTACCATCAAAAAATCTGCACAAGTCAGCAATACTCGGACAATTAAATCATTTTCTACATGGTGTTAATCGATAGTCAGACATTTTTTTCCTCATGCCAGACAGCTTCTTGAAATCTCCATGGTAACCAAGAAATATGATGGCCTGTAATTAACATTACATCAATACCATTCCATGTAAGTGACAATAAATCAGGTATCAAAGAACATCAGCAAAATGTAAATATACTGTAATTTGTTCAGCCAAGGCAATTTGGACACATTGGACAAAATATACCAGCAAATTGGCATTTACCATATATCTTCAAATGCGGTCACAGCTCAAATAAAACTGCGATGAATTCAGAGATAAATATCATAGAGGCTCACAGGGAAGACTGGACTTGCCCAACTGAGATGCCTCTTTAAAACATTTAATGCAGTCGTTATTGTAATTTTCATTAATATTATGAACACTCAGATTCTTCAACAGCTGATATAAATACATGTAATTTGAACGCATGAAACACTGCTATACCTGCACACTGCCTGCACTTAAACCATTGCAAGACTGTTGAAGTGATAATGAAACACATATGTGTATAATTCTTTAAACAATAACTATATAGACACAAACAGACAATTTATGAACTTTCATATGGGTAAATCTTGCTCTCAGATGGTGCATGAATTGTTAAATAGTTCATCAAACTTGGTACATGCATGAACTCTTTCCTTAATGCGAAAAAGGTTCCAGTAATTGAAAACAAAAGTACAAACCCCCCAACCTCCGGAACTCAGTTTATTACAATCATTTAACATGTCAATCACTGGACTAAAATAGCAATAGAATCACATTTTCATCACCAATGATACATAACTGTCAATCAAAGATAAATGAGTAGTTTTGAAACCCGAGTTGAGTTCTAACGAGTCTCCAGGTACTAAAGGAATGCTTTCTATCACTGCAGATTTTGATGAAACTGGACAGGTTATTAGTATTGTAAATGAAAAGCAGCTCTTGGCAATTCCAGCCAGATATACATTGTTTTCATATAAGCCATTTTTCAGATTATTTGCATAAAAATACACAATAGATCTAAGGTACACATGATAGTATAAATTGTACGATTTAAATGATGGCTTGAAGAAAACCACTTTTTTACACACTTAATGGGAAGAAACGAGGATTTTTTCCAAATACCTGAATAACCATTTCGTCAAATTATCAATAGAACTACAGCATGGATAATTTATTACACAAGATATGTGTTGAAGCAAAAACAGATTGAGCAATTAAAATTCCCAGCTTCAGAAACAATACAGAATCTCTTGAAATTAATGTTTTATGCATCTTATTTCCACAACAGATAAATATTACACTTCAAATATCAAAGCCAGCAACAGAATCCTGCACCTAAATATTCAAGCATTATCTCGGATCCCATAAAATACAGAACTTTGTAAACAACCACTTCTAGCTAGAATTTAATCAACAGTTAATCAAAGTTGAATCCTTGAAACATATCTCAATACATCCCAGTCAATACCTGGTAGCTCACTTAAAAATTCTAAACAAGTCATTACTGAATTTTATTCAATTGAATACAATATAAAAATCTATTTCATCAAACACAACATAGCAATTTATCAGCCAATTAAAATCCAATTTTGTGTGTCTATATTGTAAATTTCCTCTTCACCTAAACATCAAGTCAGGTAAATGTCAAAGTCTCATCCTAGAAGAAAAGATTCAAACCAAAACTCAATCACATTTGAACCAGTCCGAATTGAAAACTGGAAACAAACTCAAAGTGTTTCAACTACCCAAAAGAAACGTATTCAAGTCCAAAGTCAAAGCATTTTAATGCAACAATGCATTTAAAATCACTCCCAGAGCGTCTTTCATCCAGGGTCACTGAATTAATTTTATAGCCGCAATAAAGTAATAATTGGCATCTAATTCTCTGGCCACAAGACTGCGATCATAAAACATTCATTGTGCTGACCATAAAAGCCTGCAAACCTGACAATATTTCAGCTGTTCCAGACTGGTCAAACAGCAGACGGCAAACAGAAAATATGGATTATTTCAAGGTAATTTCAAGGACATTGAATATGAAGCTGAAGTGAACATGTTCCATCATAAAACCATCCATAACAATTTTATTACTGTCAGAATAATTAATGCTGAGGCTGGAAATATTTATCAGATTTTTACCAGACTTGAATGAAGCTGCCGATCATGCAAAAGATGAATACATTATACACTAAAACTGCGGTGACAACTTAATTCTTCAAAATATACACAGAACTGATATTATTATGTACGAAACTTTCCTAAATTTTATGACAGATTCAAAAGTTTAAACTTCAAACACTGACATTAATAACCTGCATAAAAGACATGTTACAGTACAATTACTGTTAAAACAATACTATTCAAAAATCAAAGTCCAAAATAAGTATTAAAAATTCTTGAAAAGTCCAAAAAAAATCAAAATCCCAAAAAGTAATCAAACGTCACCAAAGTCAAAAATATTCCCAAATTTCTTGACAGTTGAAATTTATATTCTCAAGTTTCTTGAATTTAAGTCCACAAAATACAAATATTTTTTTCGATCATCAAACATTTCTCGACAAACGCACCATTACGTGAATGAAACAATGTTACATAGTATACTTGTGTGAATCTCATTGAAACGAATATCTGCATAATTCATGATGCAAACTTTACATTACTTTAAAAAATTCTTGAATTAATTAACATCCTGAATTAATTATCACCTTTGTTCTTATTGCAAACATCTAGGTGTATTAATTAAGAAAATTAAACATAAACATTTCCATCACAATAAATCATTCAAACATAAATTATGCTAAATTTAGAAAAGCAGTCCATTTACTAAGCCATTTGACAGAGCTTGCTTAAAAGCTTAGATGACATATTCCATAAGAATTTAAATGCTACAATGTACTACATTTTCACACCATATAACATTGCATTCAAAACATATATTTATAACCAAACTATTGTTGTACTCAAAACCAAAAACTTTGAAAAACATTTTCAAAATTTATGACCGAAAGAGAGAATAAGTAGCTACAGAGAATGCCACATACAAAAGACAATGCCTCCCCACACAGACCTCCAGGAAAACATCAGACATGTATGCCTGCAACACCAAAGCAAATAAACATTATCATGAATGTTAAAGAAAGGAAACAACAACAAGAACTATATCCACTAAATGTGTAACATCACCTCACACCTCACACCTCACTCCACCATCAACACCAAACATTAAAGACAACAGAATGTCCCTTTATGACAACTGAATTGTTACAATCTCTTTTATGTTGGAAAATCTTTTAGTAACTCTATGAAATATGACCACAATGACTACAAGTTGATGACTTTTGTTCACTAGGGTCAGTAGACTGGCTGTCACCCAGAAGGGTTTCCTTGCAATAGAAGTCCCTTACTTAATTAACAAATGTACATTGGTGCATATAAAAAATGCTCGTTCTCTCAAATGGTAGCAAGCTAAACAAAGGCAACAATAGGAACTTTTCACTCATGATTGAATTCAAAGAATTACACAGTTATTTCAAAACAGGAAAAATGCACCAGCACTGTCATCATGATCTTTTCTGTTCACCAGTTATTGGCCTTCACTTTCTATGTGGCCATGTACAAGTCCCTTACTGACATAATGTACAAAATTCTATTATTATCTCTTACCTGATGACTGCAATACTTTCATACAATCTTATAGGAGATGTTGTTTTATATTCAATTAAGAATCAATTAAGTATCAGACAAAAGTTAATAAGCCAGCCTAGTGATAGACAAACGAAACATTACATGTACAGAAGAGTCCATTGTTCTTTCATATTAACCTAAAAGTTGGACATTGAGCTAACAAAGTACAGACCTGTACAATATTGACATTCATGTATGACAGTGTCCCTACTTCTGCGCTTAGTGTAATTAGGATTGAACTAAATGGCTAAGAGGGCAAACATAGCCCCTGAGGTCATTCACCTGAATCACCAAGCTTTGTTTGTTTTTGGGTTTTATGCGTTTCTCAACAGTATTTCAGTTATAAACAGCAGTCAGTAGATCTAACCAGTGCTCCTGTGTAAGCAACCAGTACTAACCTGTTCCTTCGCAAGCAACTGACAACTTCTTTACATAAATCAGAGTTCAGATGTGGAGGACAAATGACTTTGGATGCATTATCTTCAGTAACATTGTCACGGAAGAACATATGCCGCGCGGGTTAAAACCCTGTACGGTGACGACCTCTAGATTAGCTGTCAAGCGCTCTACCGACAGAGCTAACCAAAGGCTTAGTCACGAAGCATAAATTGGACATTAGTGCCCCCCCCACCCTGGGCAGGGTCAATTTACTCGGAGGTAAAATATAAATATAACAATATCACTGGAAAATTGTAAACAACAGAAGCCAAGTAAATTAAGATAGACTGATTGCTTAAATTAACATTGAGTGATTGCATAAATTAACATTGAGTAATTGAGTAAATTAACATTGAGTGATTGCACAAATCAACATTGAGTGATTGTATTGAGTGATGGCATAAATAAACATTGAATGATTGAGTAAATTAACATTGGGTGATTGAGTAAATTAACATTGAGTGATTGAGTAAATTAACATCGAGTGACTGAGTAAATTAACAGCGAGTGATTTAGTACATAAACATAGAGTGATCATGTTTTTCATCATTTCCTGACACGTTACTCAGTGTGACCCCATTAAACCTTTTTGCAGTGCATTTTTTGTGTAAAATGGACTTTCTGTACATATTTATGAAGTCACCTCCCAATGTGGTAGATATAATGATTCATCTTATCAAAATGATAATCATTTTAAAATTTGTTTGATAGCAATGTTAGCAAATTCCGAACCAAATGCACCACAGAAGTGAAAGGTGTATGAAGCAGATGGAAGACGGGGCAAAGTTTAAATCAACACTACTATCTCAGATATATTTCAAACATTGTTGGCACACATCTTCCAGAGATTAGATAATTTCAGAATTAATTAAGGGCAGGAAACTAAACAAGATCATTTGGTGTAGATACCAGAAAAATAAAAGTCCGTTCTTCTACGATACTTCAGTAAACAATAAATGGATGCAAACAATCTTGAGATGTTCACAGAAAATAAGAAGATTTTACTGTTTTTGTGATTATTCGGATTCAAAGAATGGAAAGTAAGACAGTCCAAAAATAATCATTTGATGTAAGGAGCAAATGCGTTACAACTTTGGAAAATATATGACAGTCATACAATCTTATAAGCACAATAATATGCTTACGAATCCAGGTAGCGCTATTGACAGATTTTTCGTGTGCCACAAGACATGACTGTATTTCAGTATAACTACAGCTGGTGTTAAGTGCTGTGTGGCCGATGTAAAAAATTGCCCCGTACTTCGTCCAAAATGTAGTTAACCTTAATCAACTTTATATAAGTTAAATTTACATGAAAATGAGGTTAGGTCGCTGTGGTGTAGTGGTTAGCATAACGGACCGGCAATCTGTAAACCCGGGTTCGAATCCTGGTAGCACCATTGACCGATTTTTCGTGTTCCTCAAAACATGACTTTATTACATTGGTGTATCATTCAGGGTCCAGCAGCAATAATAATAATTAAGAAATAAAGCAGAAGATTAAAATACAAAATGTAAAACATAAATGATCATGATTTGTTTATTGTTATAATATAGCTTTGCGATGCCTAAATGTAATTACTTCAAGCCTCAGAGATATTTTACTATATAACATCAGGTTGCATGATTAATATTATATTAACAGCTACCAATGTTTGATGGAATAAACTTTTATAATCTCTGATGTACAACAGGTGGTTGGAAGATAATGTCTGAACATAAATATAACATCATCTTACATTCTGTCTTGTATCACTATCACTTCTATACTACCATAGAAAAAGTTAGAGTCTCTTCATATTATCTTTCTCCATCTCCAGATGCTCATATTTACTCATTATACCCCCCCCCCCCCCCATCAAAATGCAGTTCATGAAAATATGAACTTTTAAATTTTTTCAAGAATAGTTCATGTCATTGATGAACCTGTTATGAGCACTTTCCCACTCATGTTTATGAACAGTCCTTGATGATGTTCTTGAACCATTCCTTATCTTCTGAAGAAAATGAACAATGTTCATGAACTCAGCTTGAATTATTGATGAACAGTAACACTTCATCACGCAGGGGAAATACGAAAAGCATCATCATCAACCATTTAGCAAGAAAGCTGGACTAGCAAAATGTTGTACTAGTATGTATGGTAACTGAGCCATTTCATTGGATAAATAGTGAAGACTGTCAGAAGATTTGACCCCTCACTTAATGCCTTCTATGGCATTTTTATGCATTTTATTTTCATCTAACTTTACATTCATGTTGATGGTCAAACATACCACATGTAACTTTTGTTTGTGAGTATACCACACGAGGTAACAGGCAACTGATTTTCATCAATTCCTGAACTTTCCTTGTACAGAGTTTATTGTCCTGGTCGAGATAAAATTTCAATTTATAGGCCATATAACTCTGTCCCAGACAAAGTAGTAAACTCAACAGGAAATCTGTAAATCATACTGTAGTTGTTTCCTGATGAATGAGGCACTTTTCCTGGTTTGTTGGAGAGGAATCTTAGAGAGAAAAGTCTTGTAATAGAAGCTGATGAATCAATATAGTACATACAGTCAACGGGCTATGACTGGTTCCATCAACATAATTTGCGAGGGGGTTGGTGCTGGTCACAACTATAGTTACTGCTTCTTGGTCAATTCTGAGTTCCCTCAGTTTTCAAGGCAGGGTTTTCCCTAGGATTTTTCAGCTAGCTAGGGGTCCTTGGACCCTCGTGTTTGACAAATTGGGAGTCCTTAGTTAATTTGTAGGGTCCCAGATATGCAGGTTATACTTGACAAAGATTTATTTTAGGGGTCACAGGGATGCACAGTAAGTGGAAAATGGGAGTCCCTGTAAAGATAAGGGAGTCAGAGACTCAAGATTTCTGTGTCAGGGAAATCCCTGGTTTTGTGCCAAACCCTAACTGATATAACCATAGTATTTAGGTTGCAGTAAATATATCAGATGTCCACCTATGTGTTTTTCAGTAAAATGATAATAATATTTTTCTAAAGGCTATTATAATTTTGAAGCAATACAAATTGTATCCATCCACCCATTGAAGCTTATTATATTGATTGGAATGTAACTGAAATAGAACTTGATCTGTATTTTATTATCCTATGCTTATATGCCCAATATGGATTGAATCCATCCATCTTTTCAAGAGTTTACATGATCGGAGACGAATTCTTTGGACTGTTTCCTTCACTAAAAAGAAAGCATATCAGTTTAAAATGTCAGAAATAACAAGGGATCGAATAATTATTTTTAGCTTTTAATTTGAATATAATAAAATACATCTGTACCACTGAAACAGTGAATAACACATCTCTGAAACAATCAAAGCTTGCTAATTAATGTCTCGTTAACCACATTAAGATCATGTTCTACATGATTGTCAACATTGTTTCAACTACGTTCATGCTATAATGTCACATGATACATACAATGTTTACAACTTGATTGTACAATATCTTTATTGTAAAGTTTCAAAGTAGAAATTCTACACTGTTTCATTAATTAGCCAATGTTTTCCTCTTTATCCTAATGAATGGACAAATCCAGCAAGACATTAGCCACCATTATGCTAGCGTCACAATTGCTAAATTCCGCCGGCCGATTTTAGACATCGGCAGAGTCGTGATGTTGGCTGCCGCCGGTCGATTTTTTACACATCGCTGAGAGCAGTCACATATAACTGCCAACAAAATGCCGCCTGTCGGCGGCAGTTGGTTTCAAAGGCTCGCGGGAAACGTGACACCCCAAAATATCCGGCAAGTGGCAGTTAGGTGGCAGGGAGGCGGCAGCTAGAATTAAACTGCAACCGCCCTGCGACCTGGCGGGGGACAGCCCATTTACAACTGCCGCCGGCCGGCGATTGAGCGATCTAGCTGCCACCGCTCTGCGCCCGCCCGATAATCTGACGGTGGCAGGCCGATTTTCAGTTGATATATAAATCATACCTTGGGCTGTTGGGCACGCTGTTCTTCTTCATGCAGAAGAACAGCAAGAACAAACTGCTGTCTTCGTTCATTTCTTCGAAGTCGCCATCTTAACTCCGCTATTCTTAAGTCTCTTAGTCGATCTGGTGCAATTAAGAACGCCATGGGAACTGTTATGTATGGTAATAGTCAATTCATTATAAACTAATGTCTGGTAGTCTGAAATCGGCAGATCGCAGTCCTGCCACCTACCGACATTGACTGCCGCCTCCCAGCCTCTGCGCTGCCACCGGCCGATATATTGAAATCGGGCGGTGGCATGTCGGTGGCAGAGCGGTGGCAGGCCAGGTGCTGGAGAGTGGCAGTTAGTTTCTAGCAGTCACCGGCCGATTTTTGTAGACTCTTGAGGCCTCGATCGCGGAGGAAAAATCGCCCTGCGCCCCGCCTGCCACTTGCCTGCCACCGCGCGAACAAAAAATGCGCCCGCCCTGCCACCTGCCGATTTGCAAAAATAGAAAAAATCGCCACGACGTCGCCAGAAATTTAACTTTTCTTAAAATCTCAGCTGCTTGCTGGCAACGTCTAAAATGCTGACTGCCGCCGGCCGATCGTAACTGCCGCAGTCCTGCCACCGGCCGATATTTAGTGAAAACTGGCATTTACAACGTCGGCCGGCGGCATTTAGTGATTTGTGACGACAGCATTATCTGTTTCAGGTGAAAGGTAAACTTTGTAAAAAAGTTATCAAAATGAACAATCCAATCAGGGAAACCAAACTGACCAAATACAAAAAGACAAAACATCCAAACCAGACAAACATTTAGTAACTTCAGAGTATACACTGCCATCCAAAAGTTCCTTCCCATTTTGACAATTTCCCATTGCAATTAATGTGTTTTCATATTTGTTTCAAAAGCAATAAATCGAAAATGCTTTTTAACAGCAATACTTTTCTGTAGAATTATTAATAAATTTGTACTGAAACAAATTATCTTATTTTCTGTGTCAGATCAATCAGTTACACATACATTGGTTTCAGATGCAAGCCAATTGTTACTGATGCCGAGATGAGAAACATTTTTAATTCTGAGCTATCCATCACAGAAGTGGGATGAACGATTTTACATCATGGTCATACATGTTTTATTTGAAATTCTGTAAGAAAAAGTAACACTATTCAAAATATTAAAGTGTGAAGAAACTTTTGGATGGCAGTGTATTATAGAACATTCATGGTGGACAAGAACAATGACTGTACATCACTGTTTTACCTATACTCTGGTAATTACAACTTTCACATAAACTACAGATCAATGTTACACTTCCACACAGTACTTTGATTCGACTTGTTTCACTGAAATAACCATGCTGCCAAAGGAGAATTAATTTTAACATGCAGTGAAAACAAATAAAAACATCATCCAAGGGAAGCAACTCTTTATGATATATTATAAAAGAAAGAGGAGAGTTACCTTTCTTGTAACAAGTCATGCCATGATCATATTTTTGTTACTTTAAAAGTCTTTAAATTAAGTAAAAATAATACTTCAACTGCCTTAAGGCACGAATTTATAACAATAAAAAATCCTGGCATAAAAACACATTAAAAGTACATTAATCGCAAAAAATTGAAACATTTCGGAATAAAATATGCGCAAACACAGTTTAATTACATGAGCTGAGAGAGTCGTACATAATTTGTTTGACCTTTCAATTACTGAAGGTTATCATCAAAGGATTTTTATACAACATTATCCAACACAATCTGAATACTAATGACATTTTTAGAAGGTAATATAAGCCCAGTTAACATCCGCCAGGGAAACATATCCTCACAAATCCCATTTTAAAACTGTCAAATAAATTTTGTAAATTAAGCTGGGAAACAACTGCATGAAACTATGAAGTGCAGTGCGTGTATGTGTCCATTTAAATTGATTTCCATTCAATACTGCAGCCACCATATCTCGCAGTGAAGTCGAGCAAACAAAATCAACGAAAGAAATTATTTAATGAATAGGCGAAACATTTAAATATCCTTCTGATAATATTTGAGTCACGCCATCACTCTTCTTCGAAATTGTTTTACATGTAGGTGACATTTTGTATACCTCTAGTGAAATGATGACGTGGTAATGTTTAATGTGAATTCCACAAAAAATCCCATGAAGAATGTTATTTAAATGGTTTAACAATAATACTGAATCATTTATAATCAAGTTGATTTATATTTGAAGAGGTTGGTTCAAAATTATTGTAACTTCATCTTTACCAAAACTGATATACAACGTTGATATACGCCAATTAATGGCATAATATAACTGGTGTGGAAAACCTGATTAACGTGGAAAACCTGATTAACGAATGATGTTATTCTAGAGAGAAACTTTGAAATGCTTGTTAATGAAAGAAAGTGAAATGATTCTGTCTGCTTCTATGACTATGTACAGATACGGTTGTTTCATTTTCAGCCTTTTTGAGGTGCTTTAGCATCTCATTGCTAACATCGTCGACCGGATGGTCTACTTGAAGTACCATATTCATTGCCTCAAGAAAATAGTACATGTAAAGTCCTCTGATTTTATCATAGATTTGACAAGTGTAATGGCTGATTTGTCAGGGATATATCAATTTTGGAATGGCCGGAGTCTTGAAATAAACGGCTTTTTTGGATAATTTGTGTCATTTTTGGTGAACAAGTTTACCCCAATAGTCGCATATTAATTTCTGATATGATAATATGATCTTGCCTTGGAAGTGCCTCCCAGGACCTTCAGTCCTTTGATTAAGTGTTGTTGAGATGTCATCTGGAACCAAAGACAGTTACTAAACTTCCACAGTCAAACTATGATAATGCCTCAAAGATAAATTTAATAGCTTCACATTTTAAAATAATTCAACAACCTCACATTGCCTGCGTCAAGTGACTGAAGTAACAACAGCTTAAAACACAATTAAGTTGTTCCAGAATCAAAGATGACATAATTCTCACATCTTTTTACCTTAAACAAAAATTCACAAAATCATACCTTTTTTAATAAAAAATATACATTTGTACATGAAACCAGAACTTGTGCCAATTTTGAATCAATTTAAAGCAATTTATTTGCTGTTCATAAATAATTTGATTAAGTAGTCAAGTTCAATAAATCGCATCTCATCTTTCAGCAGAGACATGGGTGTGTCAAAGCAATTTCTAATTTTATTAAAATGCAGTTTATCATAAGAAATTGATTTGAAAGTATAAATACTCATAATAGCAATATTGTGTAACATAAAGATATAATTGTAATGTACAGATACATTAATAGGAAAATTAAGACATAGCTTACTGTAACATGTGCAGCTACCACATGGCCTGATTGGTCAATACTTCAAAACCTCTCCAAAACTCATAAAAATGAGGGGTTTGTTTTTCCACCATAAAAATTTCTCTTGACAATTTGATACAAACATACACAGAAGATAAACAAACGGTGTTGAGTTATAAATAGCAAGTCTTTTTTACAATGTGGCCTTAAACTCACCAAAAAAGACAAATGTATAAAATATTTATGTTTCATTTAAAACTACGCAATAGACTGTATGACTCAGGTGGAGTAATGTATTTCTCTATTTCAAATAGTAATAAATCTTTGTCAAATATTTACATGCACATATATATAAGTGATTATTTCTTTAAGCAATCATATTTCAAGAATTTAAATATGATTTCATTGTAAAGAGAGCAACAAAAAATGATCTTTGGGCATATATAAATACAGCGGAAACACGATGGTGCAACGCAATGCTATCGCAAATATCTCAGCGTACAAAGAAAAACAGGTTCAAATGTGCGCTGGTTTATCATAACAAACACCAAATACCAACCAGGCTGAAATATCGTTGAGAAACAGCGTTAAACCCGACGATGAAACAAACCAACCAGGCAACCACAGAATTGAAACATAAACTGTAGTCACAGTAAATGAACATATACGCAAACCAATACGGAGAATCTGTGGTATAGACTAGGCACACTTTCAGGCACACTGATGCCCAGAGAGCAATGGTTATAGGCTATAACAGGCTCCAAAAAAGTAGTCGAAAAAGTCATAACGAACAAAATAATATCTGAAAATATTACAATTATGATAATAATACAAGATTGCTATCTGCCCTCAGAGAAACCAAAGTTGTACAAACCTTCAGAGAAGTTGTTGCTAAGCAATTCGTATCTTCCCACAATGCATTAGATCTGCGTAAATGTCCTGAGAAGGGGTCATCACCCTGAATATTACTGGGGCACATCTCGGAACTCGGGACTTGTCTGCCATACTGAGCAAACTGTATGCTCACCAACATGCCCGGGGGACAGGACATTTTCATTGGTTCCCCGTCACAACTTGCCTCCTGGAATGTCTGTAGTGTACTGGATAGTAGACCTGAAATAATAAAATCATAAAATCTACAACATGTGAGAAAGTTGAAAAGTCAAGTCAATTAGGCCATCTTATAAAAAATGCTGATTTGGCATAACCCATAATTTAGGATAGAAGGTAGAAAGGTGATTTTTTACTTGCTTATACTATTAATATGAAGCCCCCCCCCCCCCCCCCCAAAAAGAATTTCCCATCTCTGAGTAGGGGCAATTTTCAGGAGTAGGAAGGATTATGCCAAATAAACCATTGGTTAAGGATGACCAGAACTTTCAGGAACTTATAATTAACTTCCCGTGGACCCTGGTTGAATATTACAAGATGGACGTTTAAGGGACAAAATCATGCAACACTGCTTCGGTAAAAAATATTTACATTAAATTCATGTCAAACAGATACAACAATATGTACAACAGACGATGACCTATTCAACTTTTCTCGTTGTTTATATTTCACATAATTTCTCTGCCAGTCATTGATCGATTATTTTAAAAAGTGGCCATTTACCATAGATATATTTTATATGACAAACATGTCAACGTGAATAATAACGTTGCTGATTTCAGCGATCAATTACACATAGTTAGCTGTATCTAATTAGTTTGCCGTGAAATTAATTCATGATCAATTAATGACCGAGTGGTTTAAGAATTAATTTATGTTAACGACTTAATTATGCGAAATACATCAGTTATTATTCTAGTGCAACACATCTGTTAATTCAAATCAGTTATTTATTGAGTCGAACTCTCACTACCCAAGAATCCCTAGTAGTTTCTCATTATTTCTAATAGATATACATGTATAAACATATTTTAAGACAGTTTTATCAACAAAACTTGGGACGTCAATACATCATTATCACAATATTTTCGTAAAAAAATGTAAATCTGATAAAACGGATTAAAATTTCTGAAAATTCGGACCACTTTTACATTGATATCAAGGCATGTGTATCTGTGGTAGAATTTGGGTTATGAACTTAACTGTAAATGTATACTGTATTACAACAGGACAGCCAATAGATAACGAGATATTTTGAATGTCAGATAATAGTGTAGTAAACAGACCATATATGGAGTCACGTAGAAATAGACGCCAATAAACAACAATTAAACATGTTAAATTCATTTAATTGTCATAATGGAGAATCATAAATTGCAATTAAGTATGTTAATTGTGAAAAGGCACAATTTTAAATAGGTCAATAAAATCTTATTACCTTTGTGAAGGTAAAAATTTGCCTTAATTGTGTACATAATTTCTCCTGTGGATATAATGCAGGACAGTCTATACATTTTATATAGGTCAAGAAAAATCAAATAATGACATAATGTATATTAAAGTTTAATAAATGTGTAATACAAATACAGAAGAGTTACAAAATTATAACAGAATATTATAAAACATAATTTGATCATAATTGTATCTAATACTTTCTTGAAATTCCAGTGTATTAAGTATCTTTATTTCAAATATTTTAAATACTGCCACAATGTACTGGTTACAGTGGAATGAAATATTAGCCTTTGTCACCTTGAAACCATATTCAAATCTGTGACAATCAACCATATTCAAATCAGTGACAATCAAATTTTTTACGCAAAAACTCAAAAAGTGCGAAGACAAAAAAGTCGATTTAATCTTGTGCTCCAAAGCATTCAGACTATTTTAAAAGCTATGCATACCCTGTCATTACGAGCACCCCTGCATACAGTGTTGACAGAGTCAGATAATGATGCGTAATAATACAGCACGCAGATACGTTACATTAAATGCGTATTATGTATCATGCTGCGACATGGAACATCGACGTATACAATCTGGTGACACGTAACGATCAGTAAATTCATCTTGATTTCATGTTTTCATGTGAAATACTATCTGGTTGTGCAACTGCACGACAGTCGAATATAACATAAACTTAAAACTACTGCACAACAGTTCCATTGATATATGTTTCAAATTGCTATAAAAAAAGATAACATTTCGTGAGTAAGCGCACAACTACTACAACTGTTTTTATTACCATTTGTGAGTTTAAATCTTTTTGCATCAAATCCTCCATTTAACTTAACACTGCGTGAGACTTTGAAGTTGCGCAAGCTATTTTAACACAACAGAAACAATTAAGATTTTATATCAGTAAAATGATGCAACTAAAGAACATTTCACTGAAATGAAATGCTAATGTCATACTTTAACAAAGGATAAAGATGTTATATGTGTGATAAAAAAATGCAAAATAGATGGTTGCGAGGGTTTGCATTGCAATGTAACGTTTTTTCACAAAGATTATAAACATGGAAATACGATAGTGTTGTTTTGAGAACTGACTGATGACCAGACAGATATACCATGAACAAGTCCAACTGGTTGCGCAAAACTATGGTAACTCATTTTTGGTAAAGCGGCCGTTACAATAGCTCTGTGCCTAACCCTTGCATTGCAGAAATAGAAATGTTGATCTCCAAAGATGAAAGGAGAAGTCTCTCCCATTAGAAACCAATGAAATATGCATCAAAAACATACAATACAACACAGATGGTAAACTGATTGGCTGGGCCACACCCACTAATTACAGAACATGACATAAAACACCGAAAATTAAGTGATTGAAAAAAATTACAGGACTTCCAAAATGACATCTGTTTCAATTCAGTGTGTAAATATTTGAGCAAAGGGGCATAACCGCCAGGTACAAATAAAGAGTGCATAACGATCGGTTACCAAATTAATCGGAAGCTGGATTTCTTTCTCTTTTCTACCGCAATTAAACTCAATATATATACAATAGAATCCATCTATCACGATAGGCTTACTCAACAAAAGGACACATTAAAATAGATGAAAAATATAAATGAGGAAAAATTCAAATAGTTGAAAGATGATATGACACATACTTCAAACAATTGAAAACAACAACATAAACAAACAAAACAATATAAATTATTAACACTAACACAAGGACAAAGAACAGCAACAACACAAAAATGGCAGCAATATACAAGCAACAACAAGACACAAGCAACATGCCAACAGAAACATAAAGCAACATACCAACAACAATAACATAGATAACTTCAACAACAACCACCACACTAATAGACAGCAACAATACACAAACAACATGCCAACAGAAACATAAAGCAACATACAAACAACAATAACATAGATAACTTCAACAACAACCACCACACTAATAGACAGCAACAATACACGAACAACATGCCAACAGAAACATAAAGCAACATACCAACAACAATAACATAGATAACTTCAACAACAACCACCACACTAATAGACAGCAACAATACACAAACAACATGCCAACAGAAACATAAAGCAACATACCAACAACAATAACATAGATAACTTCAACAACAACCACCACACTTAGACAGCAACAATACACAGACAAAAACAACAACGTCATACCAACAACATTAAACACAATTAACAAAATATGCAACACAGCAACACGAAAGACAAAAAGTTTTTGCAAGAAATAAACCAATAACATACAAGAAACCAACAAACAACACCATATTGATGACCATTATAATACAGACAGGCATTGTGAATATTCAGGACATGCTTAATTACACAGTAAATGTAATATCAATTTGAAATCTACATTTTCTATTACTATTTATAATAAGCTTAAGGTGGTCATCTTCCTTTCTTTGAACTTTCTAGCATAATTGTAGACATACAGCCAACAAAACATGATGTGAGACATGCACAAAGAACTTAGTCACACTAGTAATACGTACAGTATGTAAACTGTAAACATTATTTAAAGATTTCGCTAGTTGAACATCAAACACATGGAACGACATTTATTTTACATCACTTAACATAGTAGACACATCTCCTGTCAAAAGCTTCGTTGAAAAGATACAAAACTAAATTTGATACCTTTTTAATTAAAAGAAATACTTTCAGGGATAGTTAACAATGCATTTTTTTCTCTTTCATTGACTGAGTTTAAAGTTTAGAATTACCACAATGTCCCTGAAACTATCTTAACATGGTACTTTCGTGAAATGGAGAAGATATCTTAATGTGACTTTTCTGACAGTTGTTTAAAAGACATAAGGTTACACTGTTTGACAAAAAAATCTGAAATTTGCCCCATCCCTAATCGAAACCATTAGTCATTATCTAGTTAAAATCACATCCACAGTTAAAAATTTAATGTATTGGGACATATATTTAACACAATATCTCGAGTCCGAAATATGGACATATTATTTCACCAGTAAAAGCGATTAAATTGTCGTCAATAACTTGTCTTCACACCAACAAATTGTCATTTTACAAATCGTTTCGATCAAATAGCAAATTGGCAATAGAGAACGTATCAGGTATAAAACATACCCGTATAGAAATCAATAATATCAATCAAGATTTCATCAGATTGCTTAAAATGCCATATTTTGTATAAGCAGTCCGAGTCACATCAATTTGTAGGACACTCTATACGAATATTGATACCATTCAACAGTATAAACATATTATGACAAATTTTGTAGTAAACGCAAGCTTAGAAGTGCTTCCATACTTTATAAATAAAATATAACAATATGTAATAAATCTTCAATTTTTTAAATCACAATCAAAGTGGCAGCATCGTGGTTGGGCTGGCATGCCGACAAAAGTTTCAAGTCTGACAAAAGGTCATGTTGACCTAGATAAGTATCAGCGATCATACTAACACTATGAATGATTAATGAGGTGACATATTATCATTATTATACAATTATCTGATCTTTGAGAACACAGTAAGACAGTATGTGACAGCAATGTATGCAAGACAAGTAAACTAAATATTAACGCCTTCAGAAGTCACTGGGTAATTAATACGCTGTCAGTGGGTAGAAGGCTCTACTGGTAACGAGGAGGTCACAGGTTCCAACCTTGTGTTAGACTTATGTTCTCCATGACAATTTGACTGAAGCCGATACATCCGAAGTCATGAGTCTTCCAACACTGATTCATGCAGGGCAGTTAAGTCAGACAATGAACGCAGAAAAACATGTATGCAAGTTACTTAAGCCCCCCGATTTCACGAAAATACTAGTATTAAGTTAGTAACTGCCTTAGATATATTCTTCAATCAAATCTATCATGTGTTATAGAAAGGTTTGGAAGTTTTGACTTCCAGTCATGAGAAAAAATTTGGCTTTTGTTTTGGCACATTTCACTGAATTTTACACGATATAAAAAATCTGTTCACAGTGGAACCACCCTAATAAAAAAACTACTTTATAACTAGCTCGTACAAGCTCTTAGCGAGCTGGCACAAGCACATCACGCGCTTATTCCAAGTGGCAAGATCGCTGCAAGTCCTTTTGGAACATTACGTGCATGCTTGAGATCAAATCTCATTATTGGAAGTCAACCACGCCTAGCAGAATTAATGTCAGCAATCTCACACAATATTTATATATTAGTATTACTGATGAAATATACTTCCTCACTCTTAGAATTTACACTTCTGCATGTCCCAACAGAGAGTTTAGCAAATTAGTTTAATTACCAGACAGAAAACATATTTCTTCAATATTTCTTAAAAAAATTCTCAACATTTTCACCAGACTTGATGAAATTTTTACTGTACATGCCTATTGGTTACAGACCCCCACACATTTGGCTAAATACATTTGCTTTAAAAAGCAATTTAAAGAAAAACTAAAGTTTAACAACAAACCACTTATTCAACTGAACTAGGTCACAATTTTTCTCTTAATTAATATATGTCACACTTTGCTAAAGGCAAACTTAATGCAATACTTCGATCGACCTACCACCCTGGAATAGCAACACATTTACACTGATTGGACAGTTATTTCATCATAAAACGATGCACAAGCTTAAATGCACAGTGTTATGAGAGAAATAGTTTTGCATGAAATACCCTTATCTAAAATCACATCATTATCCCAAAATAATGAGTTTCATTTCAATCCCAGGAAAGATTGAAATGACAAGACAACCCATAATTTAAATTTCAAAAGCTGTAAATGCTTGAACTATCGCAAAACAGAGACACCATTGTGTGGTAATTATGGGATGTTCCTCATGATAATACTTTGTTTGGCCGTCTTCCTAAGACGCAATTCAAGTCTAACTATTAATACACAGGGATATTTGCACAGTGACAGTAATCCCCGATTTGTAATTTATTTGAACGAATGTTAAATATTCCAGCTTTTTTTATTCAATGAACAAATTCCTAAAAAGGTCACAGCGATGTTTAAATTCAAAACAGCAATACAGGGCCATCATTAAAAAATTGTTTGTTTGCAGTTTTGTGACACGACCGACTCATGAAAAATGCTGGGACTCAATTAATTTGTTTAGGTTCATTGATGAAAACAATGTAGTTCCAGTAGAAAATGCAGCCTCCCGAGAATCCACAAGGATTTTCAATCATTTATCCCGTGACCTAGTTTTTGACCAGTTTCATTATCTTATTAAGGCAAACATTTTGACCATATCTCACTAAAGTCAAGTAAAAAAATGTGACCTCTGGAGTGTTAACAAGGTTTTACTATAATTTGACCGAGTGACCCTAGTTTTTGACCCCAGATGACCCAGTTTCGAACTTGGTCTAGATTTTATTGAGACAAGCATTCTGACCATTTTCCACATGAATCAAGTCAAAAATGTAACCTCTAGAGTGTTAACAAGGTTTTACTATAATTTGACCTAGTGACCTAGTTTTTGACCCCACATGACCCAGTTTCATCCTTAGTCTATATTTAATTCAGACAAATATTCTGACCAAGTTTCATGCAGATCAGGTAAAGATGTTACCTCTAGAGTGTTAACAATCTAAATTGTTGACGACAAACAGCGACAGACACAGGGCGATCCCAATAGCTAAAAACCCTACCTTGTAACCTGTTACCCACTATTAAAATACCGGGTCACGTAACAGCAAAAAAAAAATTTAAGGATGGCCCAATTTTTAAATTCAAAACAGCAATACAGGTAATTTTTATTAGCAACACTGTCTCTTGTGGTGATTGAGAGATTTTTGCGGAAAAGTGCAACCATTACCTTAGAACATCATCGTTTTTTATTTAAAATGAAATTGACAGCATTGTATGTCATATTAATGTTAGAAGGTAGTTTAATTTGACATTTAAAACACCAAACAAGTGAACTTCCTGAATTTTAATGCATTTTTAAGACATTACAAACAACATGCAATGTACTCAGTTCACTTGCATCTTTGACCCAACTTTTAACATGTAACATGAACAACTTTTGAAGCAGGTGAAATACTGTAAGCTTAAATATAAAGTGCACGTCTATATTTGTTACTTAGACAATTGACCTGAAATATAAGTTTAAAAGACATATCATTTTACGGTTTTGATATTGGACAAGTTTCGAATTTCGTGTGGAGTTTATTTCAGACTTTCCACCATTTCTCCCACAGTATTTCAATTATTGACCTTAAACCACAGTGCTCCTGGGCAACCAACCAGTACTAACCTGCTCCTCTGCAAGCAACCGACAATTTATCCTCATAAATCAGAGTTCAGAGGGGGAGGACAATTGACTTTTAGATGCATAATCTTCAGTCAAATTGTCCCAGAAGAACATATGCCTCGTCCAGGTTGATACTTTCAATGGGCAGACTGATTAACAGTGTTACCTCAACTTGAGTTACAAAATATATCCAGTCAAGCAAGTTTGGAGCCATTCTGGCTGGAAAAAATACTTGCAAGTTACATTACAGAATATTATTTAGCCAAACCTGAAGACACTTTGATAAGTCGATGTACATATCATCAAGCAAAAAGCCAAAGACAGCTTGAGTACTTCATATCACACATACAGGTTGGACAATTTTATTACAAATTTGAAGTAGAAATTATGAATACACCCACTCCAATTTTCAAACTATTTCGTATCAAAAATGTGAATCATACATCATTGTGTCATGTATAACTCCTGAATGTACCAAGATCCAACAGGTAGATTACACATAATTTGTTCCATTAATCTCAATCTACAAAAATATTCAATACCACAATGACCTGACTTATTTAGTATTTCTGACAGCTTTAAGGCAATTGCTATTTTTTATACATCAGAACAATACAACATGCTGACAGTTCAGTCACAAGCAATTAGCTATGAATATATCCATTTCCAAATTTCTCAGGGGGTCAGCAATAGATACTACATAGGTCAAACTACTCTGATACTAACTATAGTATTCTATGATTTGGCAATGGCAGAGTAATAGCTATGAATTTCAAGCGTAATAATACAACTGTCAGTCAAATCTGCCATACTTCACAACTTTATCCACAATAATTTAAGTGTCTTCTTTCTAAAACACTTTACAGAAACCCTATACAATACAATGATATATATAATTAACATAATTGTTCACACACTTTTTGCCACTTTAATTCTGGTGCCATTAACGAGGACCAACCAAGTGCATTTTCCAGCCAATTGTATGTCAACTTTCAAAGTTCAAATTTTGTTCTCTGCAAAAATTGAGGACGACAAAATCAATGTTTTAATGGTTACCAGCGCTCTACTCAGGCATATAACCTAGTCTTCTGCAAGCAAATGAAAACTTGACAATTTTTGGTGCAAGTTGAAGTTAAATGAATTCAGAAATATATACAGTCTGACATCTGTCATTCGAATTCATCAGGTCTGAAATATTATTTCAAATAACTCATTGTTTCGATTTCAATTTGATGTGCATATAAGAAGACACATCAGGACCCGATATTTATTTCGGATGATACCAAGTATTTGGAAAGAAGGTTGAAGAATAAACGAGGTCCGACTGTACAATACATGCAGTCCAGACATAGAGAACATACACCTGCTACACTTATCTGGAGTTCCAATTGTAGGACTTCCATTAGAAAGTCATTTTTATCAACAAAAATTTGAAATGTAAAACCTGTTGGAATCCATTTAAACATTATAAGGGTTCAAATTTTAGGCTTTAATTTCTTTCTTCGTAATGATATATTCTTGCATGTAGCAATGATTTAGCTACAATGAAATACGCAAAATAAGATCATTACATAAAATAAAGACTCACTGCAGCCTAATTCAAGGAAGTCTTGCCAACCAGAAGATATCCAAAGGGATATACAAGGAATATCCTAAGATTAAGCTGTCACCATCAATAACCATAGTTTATTGCAACAAACAATCATAACCAGTATTATACATAAATCACGAAAACACGTAAACCAAATACTCAAATATGTAAATATTACCCAAACAATTTGGAGGGTAATTCTCCCACAAAGCCTAGAAAAGCCAGTACATAGCCGCATGAGCCAAGATAGCTAAACATTCCAGGTATGCCATTAAAACATTATACAATATTTATCAACTGCAAAAAATAGACAATTGTATCTGCCAAATATCTGATCGAATCAAATCCAAGTATCCAATCACATACGGTACATTAAAACCAGCTCGAAGAAACATTTCTGGGGGCAAGTATGTTACAACAACCTGTACGCATTTATAAGAACGCAATTTCTTTCATTTTGGAGAGAGGTTTGGGGTAAATCGGTGTAAATTTTCAGCATTAACACCCAATATTCTAAATAGTGCTATTCAATTGATTCTGTGTTATAATTTGTTGGATTTAAATCAGCTATGAATGTTCTGTAATGAAATATCTTTTACCTTCCCCTCACCATCGGTAATTTCTCTCATCTTAGACAATGCCACACTCAGGGTTGACAGTAAAAATATACATCTTCATGTATTTATGAACATGTGCAGAAACACTTTCACTCTGGGTTGAACAGGTTATTTGTTTTATTTAAAGCAGTTGACAAACAATCACGCAACATTTTCTAATTCAAAGGTCAAGGTCATGAACAACTATAAGTGATTCTTTCAGGTAAAACCATGTCATGAGTCATGACAAACAGAAACAAATTTCAACCATTTATTAAAGCATGAGCACTGAGATTTAACAGGTCAAATAAAGTCAGCCACCGTACCCTCTGAAGGGTCATCAGGCCCCATATTTACTTACTACATGTAACAAACAAGTCACGAAAACTGTTGTGCTCCTTACAGAAAATGAATCACCACCCATTACAAGTTAAGATTAAACAGGAAAGCATCATATCCGTTTTAAAGGTCAACATGTTTTTAATAGAAATAAACAAGCCTCAACATTGCAATTTTAATTAAACAGCAATGTCATGCTAAATTATATGATTAAGAGCAAGACAGTCATCAAGTCTATAAAGATTACTAATGCTTGAAGGTCGAAGGTCATAAACAAAACATGATTTTGAAATATCTCAGTTGTGAAGTCTTTAATTCTTGCTACCACATACTGATCACTACCATTGTGTTCATCATGTAATGGCGCTTGAAGGAACATTAACTTTGGACATAGGCATCTGGGTTAAAATAGAACCACCTCGATGGCTTCCTCATATGTTATGAAGTCTTCATGCCAATTGGGATTCGAACCTGCAGTGCTGCAAGGCCAGTCAGCAACCAATTGGCCAAGGAGGCCACTAGTAATAAAGTTAACACTTGGTTTCCATCTCACAAAAATATTTTGTGAATTTACATTGGAGACCAGGGAAATATACTTCACCTGGACAATCTTGACCTGCATGCCAATATATGATCAAGTAGCATTATACGCTTGGAACTGAGCTTAATGTTATGTGGGTACTAGTACATCAGCAGGAGGGGGGCCCCTTCTCCTTTCACCAGCACTGGTTTAGGGCATCCTCAAGAAAAGTTGAGGAGGCAAAAGATTATATAGTCAGCTTTCAGGTTATATTTCAACTTTTTGTTTTTGCTAACCGATTGTACACATTGGTGTACGTGAGAAGCAAACATATCCATCAGTGCATGGGAGGATAAATGCAAAGGAACAAAGCAAAGGAACCAAGTAAAGGAACAAAGCAAAAGAACAATGCAAAGGAAGCAAGCAAAGGAACCATACAAAGGAACCATGCAAAGGAACCAAGCAAAGGAACAAAGCAAAGGAACCATGCAAAGGAACCATGCAAAGGAACCAATGAAAGGAACCAAGCAAAGAAACCAAGCAAAGGAACCATGCAAATAAACCATACAAAGGAAGCAAGCAAAGGAACCATGCAAAGGAACAAGCAAAGGAACCATGCAAAGGAATCATGCAAAGGAACCATACACAGGAACCAATGAAAGGAACCAAGCAAAGGAACCATGCAAATAAACCATACAAAGGAACCATGCAAAGGAAGCAAGCGATGGAACAAGCAAAGGAACCATGCAAAGGAACCAAGCAAAAGAACCAAGCAAAGGAACCAAGCAAAGGAACCAAGCAAAGGAACCAAGCAAAAGAACCAAGCAAAAGAACCAAGCAAAGGAACCATGCAAAGGAACCAAGCAAAAGAACCAAGCAAAGGAACCATGCCAAAGGAACCAAGCAAAGGAACCATGCAAAGGAACCAAGCAAAAGAACCAAGCAAAGGAACCAAGCAAAGGAACCAAGCAAAGGAACCAAGCAAAAGAACCAAGCAAAAGAACCATGCAAAGGAACCAAGCAAAGGAACCATGCAAAGGAACCAAGCAAAAGAACCAAGCAAAGGAAACAAGCAAAGGAACCATGCAAAGGAACCATGCCAAAGGAACCAAGCAAAGGAACCATGCAAAGGAACCAAGCAAAAGAACCAAGCAAAGGAAACAAGCAAAGGAACCATGCAAAGGAACCAAGCAAAGGAACCAAGCAAAGGAACCAAGCAAAGGAACCAAGCAAAGGAAACAAGCAAAGGAACCAAGCAAAGGAACCAAGCAAAGGAAACAAGCAAAGGAACCAAGCAAAGGAACCAAGCAAAGGAACCATGCCAAAGGAACCAAGCAAAGGAACCATGCAAAGGAACCATGCCAAAGAACCAAGCAAAGGAACCAAGCAAAGGAACCAAGCAAAAGAACCAAACAAAAGCTTGTAGTGTTCTTTCCCCAACAGAGGAATGACCAGTAGTCTGATATTTAGGTAAACAACAACTCTTCTTGGCAACTTGAAATGGGCATAAAATCCTTGACAAAACAGAATATATCTTACTTAAACATTATAACAGTAAATCAAACAGAGATGACTAACAAGCTATCGACAAATTTCAATAGGGTATATTGTTCACAATAATTTATAACCTCTGAAAATTGAGTAAAATCCAAAAAACACTTATACCCAATAAGACAATATGGCTGTCTTCAGTATTTCCATTGATTTTGTGAACTTTTAAACTATCTAATACTTTAAATATCTTTCAAGTCGAAAGTAAACAATTTGATAGAGTTAGGTAATATATTCAACAATTTACACAGTTAGGCAATATCTTATCACAAATTATACAACACATCTTTACAAGAGGACCATATGTTTACCTACCTAACAGTTAATCAATAAATATTGCAAATATTTTAATATCCGCAGACAAAAATATTCCTTCCGCTATATTAAATCGACACAATTTGAAAATAAAGTCACAGTTTTGGTGAGATGTTTAACAAGTCAAGCTGGAACTAAACGAGATACATTATAAACATCCACATTTGTGCATGGAACAGACTTTGAATTTTAACAAACAAAACTTTTTAACAATATAAATATTCTAAATGTGAAACATTGAAAGATCTGATCATATGGTGAAATTTTAAGATTAAAATCAGATGAACATCAGGAAATCATTGAAAATTTAACTTTAGACAAAATTGATATAGGTACCATTAAGTTTACTGGATCAAAGGCAGGTAATTTACCAACAGTGCATTGGGAGAGGGTAAATGAAGCCAACTATAAACTGCAAGATCCGAAGCATGATGAATTTTCGTAATTAAAAAGATACAAATCGCATAGTATTTTAACAAAAAGTCCAAGAATTTTACATTTCTTTTAGAAATCATATTCAAGGCAGGCAGGAGGTAGCTGAATCGAACCTATAATCTTATGGAGGCAAAGGGCAATCTCGTGGAAAACAAATAATATTGCAATTTCTAAAATGCAACATTTTCGAAAAATGAAGACAATTTTTGTAGGGGCAAGTACATCCGTTTGCAACAATGGGTAGACACATAGGCCAGTATCAGAGAACTTACTGAAGTGAGATTGCTAAAAATCAGATTTAACAGAAATGTTAATCGACCGTAAACACCTGATAGCTGACATTACTATTTAATCTAAATATGCGAATATTTTCTTTATATTAAAGAACGCAATGACATTATGAATGAGTAGACATAAAGAAAGCAATTTGTATTGGAGTTGACAAACATTAGCACAGGTGAGAATCATCATGAATATAATAAATCATCATAGGCCACAATAAATTATTTATTTGATTATCAGTCCCCCCACTAATTATTTCCATATACTTTTTTATTAATAATAAGAACGAGTATTTTAGCCTGGCCCCATTTTTCAGTACATTTTTAACAAATTAAATGCAGTGCACAAAATAATTTATAAAATATCCAACTCTATCTTACTATACAAGATTTGCTTAGAAACAATTATTTCTATGCATGGCCTAAGGTATATATTTTAACAAAACGTTGTTTTTTTGAGAGACTAGAGATGTCTTTTGTAATATGGACAAAAAAAACATTTTTTATGAACTTGAACAGCACAATATCAATAGTAATGTGAATATATTATGAACATACAAAAAATGTAATTCATATTGATAGAAATGTAGATCTATGTTAACATTATACAACTATTCTAGCGTATTTAAATTGGAAAATAGAAAACAAATACAAGATTATTGACATAATTTAAAAAAACAGCTAAAACATAATGAAACTTTGTGTAGTTCGACGGCTGGGAACAAAACTGTTGAAACTACTTCAACATACGGTAATCGAGTTACAAAAGTTTTTAAACCCTCAATATAACATAGCATACACTATAAGACAATAAGACAAATAGAACTTATAAGCCCTCAACTGTTATATGGGAAAGAACTAGCACCCATTTTCACAAAAAATACTTATGTAAATGTTTAAAAATGTTCTTAGCAATAATTGCTTCAAGTTTGTTATTGTGCTTAGCTGATCATTGGCAAAAAAACACAGTTCACCTGCCACTCAAAGTAAATCAAATGTTGTACTTGGGCAAATAAGGTCTATTTTCCATATATTTTACATCAACTCCTTAAAGTGAACTTATATAAGCAAGATATTGTATGTGAACTGTTCATAAATAATATATGATACTAAACAAATTAAGGAATGTAAAGTGTATTAATAAATTTAAGTATATTTGTGAAATCCGACCCAGAAGTGACAAAATCTGCAAATGTCTTTTAAGAGCAAGTTTGACTCAGGTTTACAAAAAGATGAATTGAAAACATCAATCTGCGTCTATCACCATAAATCAGGCTCATCCACAGGGGTAGATTATAGGAGTACAATGTACCCAGACCGAGGCAGAGTCATTGAGGTTTAAACCTAAGCGCCCAACTCCTGATTTGAAGGTTGTCAGTTCAAGACCCACTGAGCATGGTTTGATCACCAACTTCACAAATTTCTGAATGTGGAGAAAGCACTGGTTTAAGTACTCCAGGAAGCTGAGTCATCAAGAAAGATTAGTTTAAGTTGAAATAACTTGTTCACAACAGAAAATAAAATAAATAAGTTTAAACTTAAATGTACCAAGAGATTGAACATACTTGAACCTACAATCACAATAAAATATTGCAACTTTGACTCAGCCAACAAGAAGCTTACAATTTGTCAGTTATTAAGGGGTAGGGCATTCTGGTTACAAAGAGGCAGTTTTTATACAGTTTATTAGCTATGTATCATTAAAAGCCTGGTTGCTAATATTACAGTGATTCTGTGAGACAAATTGTGTATTGTGTAGGTGTAGGTTAATTTTGTGCCTAACATGATTTAGACCAATCTGATAGCAAACAGTCCAATCAGCAGTCTCAGTATAATCAACTGTGATACAATAAAGATGCAGGATTTATAGTTGACCCTAAATGTAAAATAAATGTGTTTATAAGGTCGTTATTCGCAGCATAAATTTTCTAATGTACTTTATGGTATTTCTGTCGTCCTGTTACGTCCCCCGCACACCATAAATGGACTTGTTGAAGCTGAAATTTACCTGCTACTAGTAGAGCAGTATAGGCAGACAAATTTGATCCCATAGACGCCATCCCTGCACAATGCATATGAGACCCATTGTACATTTACCACTTTCCTGGCATCTAACCAGAGTACTTTCCTGGTTACACACCAGTAATACGTTGGGAAAAGCATTTCTGTTTTTACCCGGCTGGACGAGGGATATCAAACCCACGGCCCCAAGATTCGTAGTCAGCAGCGTTAACCACTGAGCCACTAGGCCACCTAAGTTGACCCTTAACTCATAGGGGCTTAAATACACAATCATCTAGCTGGTTTCAAGTTCACACCAATCAATTTTCAAGATTAATTCAATCAGCATATTATGGTCTTAATTTTAGTAATCTGCATGAAGATTAAAATCAATGCAATAAGTAAGCGTAAGTCATACAAGAAGACATAAGTCATTTATATTACTGAAGATTTAAAGCCAGTCAAATCACAAGTCAGGCCAGCAGTTTAAATTCAAACACGATCAATCATACCTTCAAATATATAACACTTCAATCAACATTCTTCATGAGAGCAAACTATAAGTGCAAATATTCAAACAGACAATAAGGAAGATAGGTATGAGCAGTTTAAAGTAAATTAGTAGTGAATAGGTAGTAAACAATCTAGCAGTGAATAGTTAATATATTATAATATAAAACCTATCATAACGACCTAATTAGTTAACATTTAGTCATATATCACAATTGCATTAAATCATTTTTCATGTACGCACCGTTAAATACCAAGTGAAACAAATGCTCTATTATTTCACCGGTACATTAACGGTACATTAACGTATGACAAATTCTTATGGCTCAACTTTCAAATGCTTCGGTGAGCCAATAAATTAATAGATTTAATTTTAGGTGGAAATTTCTGGCTCCAAGGGAATTTTTTAGATATCAAAACACAAGCTAAGGTAAACTATTATTTTTACGCAAGCGTTATTTCCACTATTTTTTTCAGTCAGTTTTGAATGACACTGGGCACGTAACCAATCCCTATACAATCTATTTCTCAAAAAAATGAATAAAAATAATTTTACATAATTATATATAGTGAAAATTATTAGACAATATTTTGTCTTAAATCCTATTTTAATCAAATACATGTAGTCAATCTTAATACTTCTACAACAGTGCTTTACATACTTTCTCCATCTTAAATGCTTTATCAAGGCATTTAAACTAAATACATGCAGTACAATAAGATTCAGCGATCATGGAAATGAATCAGTTAAATTTATGGTACAAATGTATGTAAGGCTCTTTTCGTAAATGAAACATAATTGACAGGCACAGCCAAACAAAAAATATCCTCGGACAGATAAGTCTTATTCATTTTAAGACAAGCCTATAACAATAGGCATTCTTTGTGTCATTACAAAAACTCTCAAATCAAATATCACACATAGTTTTACCATTCAATATCAGTTAAACTTTATTTGCAACTCAGAATAATACAATTTTATGACAGGTCAAGCAGTAGTGGGTGAAAGAACATTTCATTAAGCGACCCCTGGAGACAGAAAATTAAATGTACGGATAATGTTTCATAAATAATATGACATGAAAAAGTTGTAATAAAATTCAAATCAGAAATATGTCAAAGCAAAATCAGTGACCTGTGTTTCATATAACAAAGATAAAGATCAATAATATTGGATAAAGTGGACTTAAATATCCGAAAATGGGAGTGGTCGAAACAATAGCCACTTGTGAAGTCGTTCGAATAACATCGCATGTGCAAGGTCATTTTACGATCACTAAACCCAATTTTTATGAATCATTATGGGTGGCAGATACAATTAGACACACGATATAGTGGTTAAACTCATATTAGCGCTAATGAAAAACATTACCCTTGACGGTGTATTCACTCTTATTAAAGCTATCAAACTTCATTTTAATCAACCAACTTAGCGTTTTTAGAAGTCAAACACATCATTTATCTAGGTTATAACAAAGTAAGTACATGAGTAAGAGGGGTTCCACTACGTGCTGATTCTCAGGGGTCATGCATTTTGATAATTTTTGACGAATTTTACCATTTTATAGCCAAAAAACCTATAATTTAGAGAAAATAATTGACCCTACAGCCAGAATCCTGAGGGTCAAATTGTGGCTTTTTCAGAAATTCCAGGGGTCAAAGGGTCAACTCCAGGGTCAAATGGAACCCCTGAATTAGTAATACCTTTTTTCATGCGTAACATATTGATGCTGTATACGCAAAACTATTAAATGGCTGCTTAACCAAAACTGATTTACAATGGTATTGCTACAAACCCTCAATACAAAATGTATATAGGGGAGTAAAAAGGGTTAATTGTAACGAAAATGATAAGATGTTTCGAAACAAAATATGATTTTTTAACACCATACAATGAGCTGATGATTCACATCGACTGATGATTTTCAAGCCTGCAAAGGTCAGCAATTTTTATTTGAGAACCATCAACGAAACTCCGAGGTAAAATAAGATATTTGACATTAAAACAGCATGGGATCAAACCTAAAGAATATAAATATAGTTTTAACTTACAATTTGTTTCAGATGTATATTTGAACTTTTAGTGAACTTAGAATAATTTGTAACATAAAAGATACTACAAATAAGAAGACACTCTATGACCTTGTAAAAAGATACACAGTTTAAGTTTTTGAACGAAAGCCACTGAGTAAAGAGTTTCGAGCTAGTTGACTCATTTTGAATAAATGTGAGCTTGGTTAATTGTAATAATAATAGTATAGTGTAATACATATGCATCAATCAAATTATGACAGCTGAGGACGCAAAAAACTAGCCAGCGTTAAATCTCACAGTGGTTTTTGCAGTTAATGTATAAATTCTTATGGTTAAACATAGTAAATGTTTTTTTAGTAAACCAGATTATTTACGCTTATATAAGTTTGATGAAAGCAGTCATTGCCTATTGTCTGCTTCGGACTTTTAAATAAAATTTCGAATTTTCTTTTTGCTCAGGGCTTATATAATACACTTGTTACAACAATATGAATTTCAATTAAATTTGGTAAAAAGTGTACAGTGGGTACCAACAATGATTCAGACAAAATTTCATTAAATTTTGTTTAGCTTTTAAATAACAAAAACATAACTTATAATCCTTATTAAGGATGGTAAATGTTAAACTTTCGCAAATTTAAACTCTATGTTCTGAGTTTTAGTCTTAAATTCTTACGAATAAGAAAAGTAAAAAGAGGCATATAAAGGTCACAGTGGGCATACCTTTGTCAGGGTTTGAGCCCACAACCTCCGGGACAAAGTACCAGACACTTTATTCACAACACTACAGCTCCCTGAAAACTTGTAATGAAACAGTAAAATATCACCATTTACCCCCACACAATAAGTATGCAGGATCGAATGATTGATCTTTAATGGTCACAGCAGTTAAATTCTTATAGACTTCAAACTTATGCTTCAGGTCAACCATACAAAGTGATACCTATAGTGAAGTATAATTTGATTAAAAAAAAATAGGATCACAGCTAAATCTATGACAATTAAAGCTCGCATATAAAGTCCATCACTTAGGCTTTCTTAAAGTGGCAATCTGAACGCATCGACAAAACTTGTTGCCTCAAGTACTGAAGTACACGCCAATTTCTTCGCCATAAAAAATACATTAACAAATACAGTTCTGTTTATACTTCGATGTGAAACTTACATTAAATATATTAAGTGATAATAAAAACACGACTTTTAGTCTTGAGTAAAAATAAAATAGAGATAACTATCAAGAATAAATATAGGGATTATAACAAAATGTACTTATAATATAAATGATGACAGAACTTGTTTAGATTTTCTTCACTAATTGGGCAAGCTTTTAGTTCACACCCATAGACATTGCTACATTTAGTTTAACAGTCACTTATCATTTTTCAGTCAGTGATTCAGCTATAAGTACAATATCAGTTTCATTATAATGAGCTCCGTAAAACAGGACCGGGTATCGTGGAGAGGGAGCAGACTCGTAAAACAGGACCGGTTATCGTTGAGAGGGAGCAGACTCGTAAAACAGGACCGGGTATCGTGGAGAGGGAGCAGACTCGTAAAACAGGACCGGGTATCGTTGAGAGGGAGCAGACTCGTAAAACAGGACCGGGTATCGTGGAGAGGGAGCAGACTCGTAAAACAGGACCGGGTATTGTGGAGAGGGAGCAGACTCGTAAAACAGGACCGGGTATCATGGAGAGGGAGCAGACTCGTAAAACAGGACCGGGTATCGTGGAGAGGGAGCAGACTCGTAAAACAGGACCGGGTATCGTGGAGAGGGAGCAGACTCGTAAAACAGGACCGGGTATCGTGGAGAGGGAGCAGACTCGTAAAACAGGACCGGGTATCGTGGAGAGGGAGCAGACTAAGTTTTTCAATTACAAAATGTTCATCTGACAGTTTACTAAGTCACATGCAAAACATTAATTGTCATATTATTTTAATGCTTTTATTTCTTCATGAACTGTTCAAACTGTAACAAGTATAATGGTATAATGGCATTACTATACCATTAATTGTCATTAAAAAATATTTTCATAGTATATTTATGAATAAAACCCATTAACATTTTCAGCCCATTAATGTTGTTACAATATTAGTGTAGTGAATTAATGGTTTAATTGTTTTAATCAATGTTTAACAGAATTTAACAGGTCATTCATGACTCCAGCAAGCTGTGACGAACTTCAATGTGGTAATACAAATAGCAGTCTCATTTTCACTCAGGACACTGTAGCGGATCCATAGTCCAGTGGTAAAGCGCTGGACTTGTAATCCAGGGATCGCATGTTCGATTCCCCGCTCCATCACTGACCGTACTAACAGTCTTTCGGACGAGACTTTAAAAACCGAGGTCCCGTGTACGATGCTTTACATCAAGCACGTAAAAGAACAAGGGGTGCTTCTGGAACTGGGGCATCTCCTGTATCATGCACTATCCTCCAAAAATCTAATATGACTAACATATGGGAAACCGGTGGCGACGATAAATAAACGCAAATACAAAGTCTCAGGACAGCATACATTGTAAGTACGAACAATACAAGAATAAAATATGTTCAATACAGATTAGGAATTCAAAACACTTGTAATAGAGCCATTTAAGTTTCAGTCAAATTATTATTTCACAAACCATCAGGCTAATTCAAAATAAGACACTTCATATAACAATTTTACAAGGTACATATTCTCTCACTAGTGGGTCAAGTGGTCAGAAATCTTCTATAGCAAGGTAAGAATATTGAGTGTCTCATGCCTGGATGGTGAAAGATTTATTGAAGTCCATCGATTGTTGTTTCGTCCTTTCAATAGGCAGTTTTTATCTGATATAACATCCAATTCTCCCTACTTCACGACCAGCAAGAATTTCAAGCACATATTGTGACTGATAGAAAAGTTGACCCTATGCCCGCTGGTGTAAATGCTTTTCAAGTGGACAGTCATAAAATAGTATGTCAAAATATTTTCATGTAAAATTTTAGTTTATGAATTGTAAGATCAAATTTCTATATACATTTTTCAAAAGGTAATTGGCAACAGCTATTAACACAAGTTTGTTACCTGGTCCGGATACAATGTAAAACTCGAGGTCTGACAACAGGCTCAAGACTTAATTTTCATTTCGAAACTTTTTTCAGATGGAATATATACTTTAGTGAATTGTATAAATATAATCAGATTTATGTCATATACAGAAAAATGTACCACAAGTAACTCAAAACCATAGATGGAAAACACCAAAATGAGATTTGGGCACGGATCGCGATCGAGAGACCACTTTGACCACGCTTCAGTTTTATTACCTCAACTTACAGTAGATATCTGCATCATCATAAAAATCACTTTAATAATGTTTTGAAAATACATATTTAAGAGTCGAAATAGAATACATTGTATTTTATTTTTACTTTATGCAAATAACTCCAGTATGTAATGTGTTTAGAAATAATTTAGAAGAATTGCCAGGAGAGTTACAAAATGTTTAAATGCCAAAATTGCCCCCAATAATGCCAAATAAAGCCCAAGTTTTGGTATGATTGTATGTTGGGCCACCACTGTACTTAAGAAGTAGATTTATATATTAAAGATTGTAAAACCACAGCATACCTGTGGTTAGAGGGTCTGGTGGTTTTTGGGGGTAACCAACAATTATGTCATAATTATCATATTATACCACAAGTCAACAATATTACAAAGTTAAATACACAAGCTCATAATAAGAATCTTTTAACACCCATGTAGTATAATACACTTGAGGATTAAAGAACTACGGTTTCCTGAATGCATACATTCCTCTAAGTATAACTTAAGTTTCACTCCTTGAAACCAAACACATTCTTAGCCAGTTTCCATATTCTGATATAGCCTGTGACTGCTGATCTATCAGATATAGTATGATAACATGTTGTGGTAGGAGTAGGGTATTCAGAATTTTTAGCCATCAATTAATTTTTTTTATACAAGTAAGTCTTAAAATTTAAGTTTGATCACAATCCAATATATCAAATAACATATCAAACAAAATCATATAAGCAGATCATTAATTACAGCTCACATCTTTCTTGTACATCTTCTTTGAAACCCCAACCACAGAAAATGTCAGCAAACCAAAAGCTTCAGATAATATGAAAAATGTTTAACAAAGTATAGTGCCTAAACATATAAAACTAATCAACTCTCCACTATAACTGGCAAAAGAATAGACCTTGTGGTAAATATAAATCAGTGATGATAAAAACGGTAGGCAGAAATCTAGACAGGTGATGGAAACCGTTTCCTACATAGACAGGTTGGACTGTGTGTTTATAGTGGTCAGTGAATTTCACACTGTTTATAGTAATGACCAAAGATAAAGCTTCAAAAGACTGAATGAAAGCCAAACTTTGAAGTAAGCAGACTTAGTGACTCTGTGGCTCAGAGGTCTATCTGAGTAGATTGATATAATAGGTATTTGAAAGAAATATTTAGATGGCTTACAGTTCATTTTAATAGATTGACAGGTCATTTGAAAAGCATTATCATAGTACTTTTCTCAAATCGAGCAGAATTTGTACCTTTATTCTTGTTTAACAACCATGTTTATTTAATTTATTCTGTGAAGATTTAGTTTACAAATTGTAGATATTATAGGCATTTAGCAAGAGGATAGGGGTTGAATGGGGGAGGATTGGGGTAATTGTAGGGACTCATTCAATAAAGTATGTTGGCAATGGAACAAAATCAATTTTCTCATAATACAACAGAAATTGTAGCTCTGAGACTTGTATAGCCTGGCAGTGCAATGTAGCTGAACCTTAAAGGTACATTATAAGTCTTATTGTTTGGACAAAATATCCTTATGATAAATATGAGAAGATTGGTGGTAATTTAGTTCATACAGATGTTACTCTACAAAACTGCATTGTCCTGTTTCTTACATGTTTACCAAAACAACAGATACATTATAGCGTCCAATACCAGGATTTTCTATCCTGACCTAAAATGCACCAAGTGTTACAAGCAACCAGCATAGGAAACACCTGTATCTGACTCGTGTTTTGTTACAGTTCCAGAAACATTTTTTCAAGAAAAGTTATGATGCAATGTTTAGCGCATGTCTATGTGAAGGCATTTTAAACATGCCATTTTCTCAAAATTATTGTGTACCATATTTTAATAGAAAATCTACCCTTTAACTTACAGCCAGTCAATTTACGCAAGATTTCGTTTTAAGCTAAATGGTTCAAATTAAAAATGCTTTCCTTACAAAGGATTTTTATCAGTATCAGATTCACTGGTCGCTTGTGTCAACAAGAAGTGTCATTAGCACAAACAAGAGGGCAGGTGTCCCCTATCTAGACACGGAGGGACATTAGGTACTCAATGAATTGACTAGTTAAGTATAACATTGAGTGGGGTTAGATCACATGGTCTTGTACAGTAGTCCTCATGACTAACACAGAGGTCAGATTGTATCAAATGATGTGAAGTGTGAGTTTCAAAAGAATCGAAAGAATGTCATTCACAAAACTGAGGGTTTGGCGTATCACTATTGTAACAGCTCCTTTACTAACACTGAGTTACCTTGTGCCACACCCAAAAAACATAATTTTAACTCAATTGCACTTAACGAGGACACAGGTGCACTATCATATGAACTGTATCAGTTTAATTAAGCCTGAATCCGGATGAAAATATGAGATCAGTCGAAATTTAAGATATCCAAACCCAATTTTAATAAGACTATATTTATTTTACGAAAATGATCTCTTAATTATCCTAACATTCTTAACACATCAACGTTCCGAAAAAAAATTTGTTTACTTATTTCTTAATAAATTATAATATCATTATGATTATATTGTGCTTTTCAATGTACAAAGTTTAAAGTGCAACAGATAAGACTATACTTATATAGGACTTTAAATATGGTGGCATATTTTCGCCACTTGAGTTTAAACTGTCATCCAACAATACTGCTCCTATGACAACATAATTTATATTTATTTTCCATCACATGGCGTCGAAATGTCTTAAAAACTGACTTTAATGCATTCTTGCCTCCACAAATGTTTCTCTATGTCAAGTCGTCATGTTAAGAGTTCATACTGTTTTGCTCTAAATACGAAAATAAGACGGACATTTCTGGCATTTATAGCCACATGTATATGAAGTCATGTGACCTCTTCCCTATGCCACCTACATCATTGCGACAAACATGGCAGACAACTATTTATTAGTAAAAAAACATCATATGTTTGTAACACCCATATTAAAAGGACTTATAACAAACACATGCATGCATATACGTAAACGTGTGGTTTGACCCGTTGATGGGAGTTCAGCCAACGGACTTTTATGTATTTCGTAATCATCATGTTTTTCTACAAAAAAATGCAAAAGTACATGTAGTACTCAGTTATGTGAACAATTATATGGAATATGGTGTAACACATCTGACCTGTGATACACACATACTTCAAAGCCACATCCAACTGGTACCGATCTAGGACTTTTTAATTAAAACATGGCTTGCAGGTACATTAATTAACAAAGGTGTGAAAAGGAGCACTTTCTTCACCTGGTCGTTCTGTCATTGACCAGGCTATAAACTATGATCCTATCTTTAAACATTATCTCCTCTTCAAAGTGAAGAGTTATTATTATGATGATTTAATGCAAAATGCAAGAATACAACAATGTGGAAAAACCCGACAGCCAACAAGTACACTGACTGGACTTCTTACTGTAGACTGGGAAACAAAATACAGAATAGGAAATGCAGACAACCATATTACAAGCACAAACAATAAGCAAACTAATTAACACCAAACAGGACACAGAATCTGGTACAAACATCCAGCAGTCAGGTAATGGTTGTCTTAAAGGTACATAGTTTCAATCTTTTGTCAAAATATGCAAAAATGTAAGAATGAGAAAATCGCTCGTAAATGCCTACATACAGATGTACTCTACAAAACTGCATTGTCACTTTTCTTACTTATTTTCAAAAACCACAATACAAAAGTCCAAACCGATATTTTCTATCCTGACCTACGCGCTGACTTAGCGCTAGTATAGGAAATACCTGTATAGTACTTGCGTTTTGCAGCGCCAAGAAAGTTTTAAGAAAAGCTATGAAGAGTTTGTCTGTGCAAAGGCATTAACATGCTGCTTTTTTTTTCAAAATTATTACTCAGCGTATGTTGATAAAAATAAGGCTATCTACCTTTAAGATATGGTAGAAGCACTCTCACAGGTTTGGTTGAACTTCAAGACCCCCAGGCTTGGGAATCAACATCAAAGATTACTAAAATGTTCATAAATTTGATAATATACCTCAGGATACCACTAAACAGCAAACAACAGAGCAAGGATCATGTTTTGCAACATAATGTATACCATGTCGGATTATACCTACAGACCAATCTGTCACCAGTTGTAGTTTTGCCTTACAACATTAACCCAGCAGTTATGCTTCAAACATTGCTGGTGACAGATGATACAAACAGCACCTTTGTTTTAATGTAAATCTGCCAACATAGGGTGAACATATCTACATCAGGAATTACAGGTACCAAGATGCATTGCTTGAATCATTTAGATTTATTATACCTCACCTGACTTTGCCTTGTTCAATTTCCATATACTCATTATGAATCATTATACAGTTATTTCATGGTTATTTGGGTAACAGTCAAAACTGTAGTCCCGAGGTGGAGGGGATGACATCTGAACTGTTGCCCTGGACCGATAGGCCGAGGGCAACAGTTCAGCATGTCATCCCCGACACCAAGGGACAACAGTTTTGACTGTTACCCAAATAACCATGAAATAAATGTTTTATTACCTGATCAAAAGTTTATCTAAACAAAAAAGGAAATAACTGTTTTATTACCTGATAATTTTTTTATTTGAACAAAGTGTTAAAAACATTATGTATGGAATCGGGGAAACTATGTAAACATATGTGGTAAGCGCCAGAGGGAAACAGTTCATACTGTTGACCGGGGAATAGTTCAATCCAAGACAAATTGAAAGCATTCATGTAAAACAGCAAAAAATAACAGATTTGTATTTATATAAGGAATCGGTATTTTTACCCTGACAGTATGTTTTTCACCAAGTGATAGTATATATGGCTAAAAATAGACAATTCTGCTTTCCGTGATGGTAATCGCTTATTGAAATGCGTTGTAAATCAGTAATTTCCACGCTTACAACTATTCCAAACAACAAATGACGACAACTGTAAACAAACAGTTAGTACATGTAGTGTTGAATTTTTTTCATTTATATTTTGTTCGATAAAATAAAATAGAATTAACAGATGGCTTCCCAGTGTGACAGTACATATTGTCAACATTCAAGAAAATTCACCTTGGATAATAGTATTTCCCTCATGTTGACAATATGTACAGTCACACAGGAAGCCCCCTGATATTTATGTAGTTTACTTGTTTACTGCAGCCAATGACATGAAATTAACACATTAATAACGACAGTGAGAATATCGCAAATGATTTAGACAGACTGCTCTTCATATGCATGCCGACAATGCCAATGCACCAGGAAGATATGCAAGAGTGATATTTTATTATCAAATGCATGAAATATAATCATTAAAAATAATTTATGCTGGATACATGAAAAATGAATGCCAATCATAGTGAGGAGAATTTCTTCTATTTGTATATGTCAATGAAGGCAATTGATAACATATGATGGTATCATTATGAAAAATTAGTGGAACGAAAGTCATTTAAATGTGAGACTGTCAATGTTTGTTAGATCTAAATAACATATAGCATACAGGAAGATGTTTTGTGTGCCTATAAGCAAAATAATTATGATGCAAAAGAAATCCATTAAATTGATTAATGTATTTTTCGTCGCAGCCGTACTAACATGGTTTTGCTATTTGCATATCAGTGTTGTGTAAACCAATCAAATCTTACGCTAACCACCAAGGCAATTTCTCTTCAACCGAACAACGCTTGTAACCATGACGCGGATTGGTTAACCTTTTGATAACAGGTACGTTACCATACCGAAATCCACTGAATTTCGGTGAATTTACCGAAATCCATTTTCGATCTGGAGTGACCAGCAGTCGTAACATCTCGGCATTTTTTATGTAGCATAATAAATCTTAACATTCAAATTGCGCCAAACATCTTTTTTCAAGATATTTCTTGTTTGTAATTGTATTGTGTCTGCTGAAGGGAAAAAATGCTGACTGATGATGACATATATTGTACGTGCATCTGCTAAAGGGGTACAACTCATGTTGATTGATAACGATATTGTTACAATTGCATGTGCATCTGTGTAAGGGGCACAACTCATGCTGACTGATGATGACATTGTACGTGCATTTACTAAAGGGGAACAACTCATGTTGATTGATAACGATATTGTTACAATTGCATGTGCATCTGTGTAAGGGGCACAACTCATGCTGACTGATGATGACATTGTACGTGCATTTACTAAAGGGGAACAACTCATGTTGATTGATAACGATATTGTTACAATTGCATGTGCATCTGTGTAAGGGGCACAACTCATGCTGACTGATGATGACATTGTACATGCATTTACTTAAGGGGAACAACTCATGTTGATTGATAACGATATTGTTACAATTGCATGTGCATCTGTGTATGGGGCACAACTCATGCTGACTGATGATGACATTGTATGTGCATTTACTAAAGGGGAACAACTCATGCTGACTGATGACGGCATTGTTATAATTGTATTTGCATCTGTGTAAGGGGCACAACTAATGCTGATTGATGATGACATTGTACGCCCATTTGCTCAAGGGACACAACTCATGCTAACTGATAATGACATTGTATGTGCATCTGCTCAAGGGACACAACTCATGCTGACTGATAATGACATTGTATATGCATCTGCTCAAGTGATACAACTCATGCTGACTGATGATCAAATTATTTATGCATTTGCTCAAGGGACCCAACTTATGACAAATCCAGTCCCAAAACGGCAGAAACCGAATCAGAATGTAACACAGTCAACTTGTTTTAAAACATCAAAGATTACAGCAATTCTGTTTAATCATAACTCACCCACTGGACATGCAAATGAAGTCAGTGGCAATCTGAATAAAGCTTTCATCTTATTTAGGTAGAAGCGTTGAGTGTATAATTTAATCGAATTGGACTCTGAGATTTCTATTTGAGTACAACAAACCTCACCTTACACTCACCATGGGTCTATCAGAGGATGTTTTATACTCAGTCAGACATCAATTATTCAGTGCAAATTTCATTACCCTGGTCAGTGTGATATTTCCCTCATAACACTGGCCTGTTATATAAATAATTTTATACAATGCCTTTCCTTTGAAATTTAATACAACAATGAAAATATTATTGTATTACCCCCACATCTGTCAGAAACATACAAGACCATCATGTACCATTGCTGACAAATTTATCACAGCATGTCCAAACGGACAGCCAGAGATGGTCATCTTGTCACCTTGGACGACTTGCTGGACATCTCATCACATAACAGCGGGTGACTAAATAAACATAGCCAAAGAATGTAGTCAACTTCAAACAAAAACATCCAAAAGTGTCAACAAAGTCACTCCCAGCAAACACTGTGGCATCCCAAAGCATCTGTTCCTATCAACATTTCTATAATTTGCCAATTGTAAATTAATCAAATTTCAATCTAAATCACTTACAAAGCTAGATTGTGTAACTTGATAATGTTCCTGATAATAATATTTACAGAAAGCCTCATCAATGTGGATAAAAACGTTAGTTGAAAAATGGCATGGCATTTTTTTTTCTCTTAATGCTTGGCGTATTTGGTATTTTAACATTATCATGGTTTGAAGATAAATGACAATGTTATGCCAACACTTCAAATCTTGGTATGTAAAAGGCAAATTCAAAACATATTTTCAGTTTTTATCCACAACTTTATGACTCTTACACAACCGAGAAAATCATTAAACAACTGAGTGGATTCAATCAGTATTGAAGGTTATGACTACCAGAGGGCAACCTCACAATATCGTCCAAGGGCTAGAATGTGCGAAGTATTGTAACATTGTTTATGAATTTATTGAAAACAAGGTTTTCAAAAGGGGATGTTGACTACCACTAGATGAAGAAAAACTTATGAAAAATTTGATGATTGTTACTATGTTCATTTCATTGAAAAAATCCTGATGGCCAACTGACAGTGGCCTACGAGTATACCAGTGGAAGAGAGAGAATGAGTTGCTACATGTATAGGGAACGCCACATACATAAGACAGTGCCTCCCCACACAAACCTCCGGGATAACAACAACCCATAAAACATTTTTAGTAGGGCACTTGAGGAGGAAAAAGGGTACATACATAAGGGAACAGAGGTGCAAGGCATGGCCTGGCAGACCATAAGGAATATTTTTAATAGGGGAATCAAAGAGGATCGACAACCAGTGAAGGAGAAAGCACAGCTATAATGATGGCAAAAATTATAAACATTTCTGAGTGATGTTCTAAACAAAACACTGTACAACTGTTTGCATAACTCCATGATGTGACTCACTTAAAAAGACATTTCATATCAATTCAGTATGGTAACTAATCTAAAACAGATGCAAGAATGAAATAAGGAAACAGTGAAGGGATACAGGTTTAAGAGAGATAGTAAGCTGTTTATCAGGGAACACCACATACACAAGACAATGCCTCCCCACACAGACCCCTCCCCCTCCCCGTGGTAAACCATTAGGCACTAAGGAGGTGCAAGGGTAAACATGAACGTGTAAGGGGTGGAAGGAATAGTCCAGTCAGTCAGTTACAATATACAAAGTTTAGAGCTTAATGCTGTCTTAAAATAATCGTTTGTTCGCAGCAATTAGGATAGCACAAAAAATAGTGTTGGCCCAAGGGTAAACGACATCAGCATACATTTTGATTAATTATGTCCATGTTTAGCCCACTGACATCTGTCCAAACTTGTGGCTTACATCTCTCTACTTGACCATTAGCATTTAAACAAGCTAATGTCTGAAACAATATCGTAATTTCAATTATAATAGGAAATTTTACCATGACAACCACTGAGAGTGGACAGAATGTGAGATTGATGGTCCTAGTATACTTCTCCACAATTCAGCAATGACCCATTAATGGCTATTTACAAAGCTGTTGACTTAACCAACAGCTTGATATGTTAATTTTAATGGCAGAGATAAGGATAGCAACATTTGGTCAGTCACACATTGATCGTCATACAGCAGACGTTTGGAATAAGGGGCAAGCTTCTCAAAAGTCAGACAAATTTCAAACTAGTCTGAAGTAGCTGTTTGCAAGGTTCCTGATGTTAACCAGCTAAAACACATTCAAAACCAGCGAATGTCAGACAAAACAATAATTGTAAGTTTCTCTGACCAAATTCAAGGCAATCTGAGCAATTTTTGGAAGCCAGTAGCTGTAGAGGTACAGATATTCTAGGATATCATGATTAATTCATGATCAGTTATTCTCAGTTATAATGTAAAAACAGCAATTTAGAAATAATGTAAATAACCAAAGCTACCAAATAGATTCTGGCACAAATTGAGGGTGACATTAATTGCTGACCAAAATTCCCTGTGACCTCACAGCAGTTTTCATCTGTCAGACATCAGTTAGTCTAATTAAACCATTTATATTGTTATGTGCACATTATTAGTCTAGCCCAGATACAATCTCTACACAAAGTCCAATAAAACATTTATTGCACACTGGAGCTGGTCAGTATTGGGCAATATTTCAACATATTGCACCTTCAGGTATTCAACAAGAAGATCGGACAGGTTGATATCAAGTTATCAACCTCGACTGATCTTCTTAAATAGATGAACAAAACTGATACAGCGATCTGTAAGCTTATCACATCATCTATCCTTTGAAGGTTGTGAAAGGAAACCTGTAATGGTATTTAATGCGTTTTAATCCTTTTGTACCTTTTTGTTGAAGAGTAAACATCATTACGTTACAAAGAATAACGGCAATGTTAAAAAAGTTCAAATGTTTGCGTAATGTCAGCAACTACACCTTTGGTCAGTTAAGAAAATATTTCTGCATGATGTAACCCAAGTATATTTTTTGGTTGAAGATTAACACATTAAGCTCCATTACAATATCAGATTTATATCATATAAGATAACAGTACACAATAAAGGAAAGGCTTAAGGGACATATTGGAGATAAACCATCATTTTTACCTTTCATTACATTTTGTGTCTTAAATAGGCGGAAACAACTTCAATGCATGATTTGAATACAGTAAAACCTTAATAATAAAACCAACCTTTGGACCCTTGAAATACGGTCTCAACATTGAGGCGGTCTTTAAATATTGAGGTTGAATAAAGAGCAATACAGTGAAAATTGACTTGAAAGTTGTGTTCATATTTTAAGGTGGTTTTATTGTTGAGTTGGTCTTTGAGTGAGGTGTTACTGCACTTTAGATACAATGAAACAAGTTTGTTTATGTATACCCTGGTCTCACTGGTTATAACATTTGAGATCAGTCACAATGCTTAAAATTTGGTTTAAGTTACCAGAGTATGTACTCTAGTAATTTTAGTAAACTATATTCATGTTAAACATGCAGTATATAATTATGCAGGGCTTTTTCCAGGGTTTTTGGGAAAAAGGACCCCTGGTTCAATACAGATTTCTTTAACAATTAACAGCCAATGTTTCTGGAAAGTGTATCATTACACATCATGTAAATTGGTAATTTTATACTTGTTTATAATGGCCGTAATTTAATTTTTCAAGTTTGACTTTACAAACCTCTTGCAGTGTCTCCTTTCAGAAATTAATGTCATTTCAACTAAAATATTTTTCTTAAACTTATTGGGGAAAAAGGAGTTTATTGGACATTTGGAAAGGGGCCCACAATTTTGGCCTCATGGGACAATTTTAGGATAACCACTGGTATACACAACAAAATTAATGCACAATTGTAAGAAGATCTAATGTGCATGCTTTAAACAGGGGTTGCCGCTTGAGTTGACTCTTTGACCCCTGGAATTTCAAATGCAATTTTGACCCAGGATTCTGGCTGAATTAAGAGTATAGTTTCTCTAAATTGTAGGTATTTTGGCTATAAATGGTAAATTCAGGTCAAAAATTATCAAAATGACCCCTGCTTTATAGTGTCAATTATTATATATTGCTATAGTAAATCAAATACTGTGGACATAATTATGCAAAAAACATGCAATTTCTTTACATTAAGTAAATACCTCAATATTAACTTATAAAGGTCATTCAGTGCATTACGCACCATAAACCTTTCAATATGTTATTTAGACAATTATCTATTAAATCAGTCATTTTATTTCTGATCACATAAATATGCCAACATCCATATAAACCCTCCCGGCCCTCAGGGTCCATTGTTTTACTTGCTGGTCATTTTTTAATAACCCTTCAAGAAACACCTGTCAACAAACAGGATACATATTCAATATAGAAATCATAAAACTGTCATCAAATATTTAAATTGGCATATTTAATTTATGCAAAATATATGGATATGATAAACAATTTCAAATAATGGTGTTTATAGGAAATGTTGCAACCATTTTACTTCAATATATATATAATTATACACACTGTGTGACTTCACCGTATTTCAATTCACAAAAATATGTTAACTCCTGAAAACCCCCAAGAGATTAACAAGAATCCCCTAATTGAATGCAAAGGCAGTATAATACCAATTAAGAGTTACTGGTAAATCACACGGGGATATCTTAAAGATGACCTTGAAACACTGAGTGCAAGGTCACATTATATGTTCCTGGAAACCAATAATGTCAAAAATAATAGGATTAACAAATTTAAATACTGATGGGTTGGGAGGCAGAATATTTAATTTATAACATTGACTGGTTTCAAAATCTATCTCACATGATACATTGGATATTTTATTAGTCACAAGCATAATTTCACACAAAACACTCAAATTTATGGTGTGAAAACAGTTTGAAATTAAATTTAGTCGTTTAAATACGATCCACCAAGCAGATTATTCTCACGAACTTCTCAATGTGATTCGTGAACCAGGGGTGACAAATCAGCCATGCTTGTGACATAATTTACATATTTTTCACCACACTATCTAATGGAACTTGATACAAGAAATGGGAAGAAATTCAATTTAAATGGAAACTGTAGTAAACTTGTTGAAAAGAGCCCGAGTATTCTTTCAAACTATTTGATAACCCAGTATGTTATCAGTGCAGGCCACTTCATCCTTTCCATGATATTACACTCAAGTATCACAAGAGAGTTTTAATCAAACTGTGTACAAGTTTTCATGAAGCGAAACCTAAATTTAGCCATTCACTATCTTGTTATTTGGAAGAGGGTGTGTGTAATTGAAACTCAACAGAATGAGACTAATTGACATGTATGTAGCCAATACAATATATGCATTCCATGTCATGCTTTGTACGCAGTGTTGAAATAAGCATGTGGTTGCAAGCTTCATACGGTATTATACTATAAAAACTAGATCTAAGGCTCATCAATTCCATTTTAGTAACACATTTTATGCAGATCTGTACTTGAACAAAACAAGTGCTGTCTATTATAAAATTTGATAATCAAGAATTTCTGTCCGACACAAACAAGTTACAGTATGATCAGTAATGGAAGTAGCACTTCCAAAACACCAAGAAATAGCATGACAACAACAAAAAGTGAGACACCAAGAAACAGAGCAACACAAATAAACAGAGCAATGCAAACAAACTGAGCAACGCCAACAAACAGAGCAACGCCAACAAACAGAGCAACGCCAACAAACAGAGCAACGCCAACAAACAGAGCAACGCCAACAAACAGAGCAACGCCAACAAACAACAAGCAGAGCAACGCCAACAAACAGAGCAATGCCAACAAACAGAGCAACGCCAACAAACAGAGCAACGCCAACAAACAGAGCAACGCCAACAAACAACAAGCAGAGCAACGCCAACAAACAGAGCAACGCCAACAAACAGAGCAACGCCAACAAACAGAGCAACGCCAACAAACAGAGCAACGCCAACAAACAGAGCAACGCCAACAAACAGAGCAACGCCAACAAACAGAGCAACGCCAACAAACAGAGCAACGCCAACAAACAACAAGCAGAGCAACGCCAACAAACAGAGCAACGCCAACAAACAGAGCAACGCCAACAAACAGAGCAACGCCAACAAACAGAGCAACGCCAACAAACAACAAGCAGAGCAACGCCAACAAACAGAGCAACGCCAACAAACAGAGCAACGCCAACAAACAGAGCAACGCCAACAAACAGAGCAACGCCAACAAACAGAGCAACGCCAACAAACAGAGCAACGCCAACAAATCGAGCAACGCCAACAAACAGAGCAACCCCAACAAACAGAGCAACGCCAACAAACAGAGCAACTCCAACAAACAGAGCAACGCCAACAAACAGAGCAACGCCAACAAACAGAGCAACGCCAACAAACAGAGCAACGCCAACAAACAGAGCAACGCCAACAAACAGAGCAACGCCAACAAACAGAGCAACGCCAACAAACAGAGCAACGCCAACAAACAGAGCAACGCCAACAAACAGAGCAACGCCAACAAACAGAGCAACGCCAACAAACAGAGCAACGCCAACAAACAACAAGCAGAGCAACGCCAACAAACAGAGCAACGCCAACAAACAGAGCAACGCCAACAAACAGAGCAACGCCAACAAACAACAAGCAGAGCAACGCCAACAAACAGAGCAACGCCAACAAACAGAGCAACGCCAACAAACAGAGCAACGCCAACAAACAGAGCAACGCCAACAAACAGAGCAACGCCAACAAACAGAGCAACGCCAACAAATCGAGCAACGCCAACAAACAGAGCAACGCCAACAAACAGAGCAACCCCAACAAACAGAGCAACGCCAACAAACAGAGCAACTCCAACAAACAGAGCAACGCCAACAAACAGAGCAACGCCAACAAACAGAGCAACGCCAACAAACAGAGCAACGCCAACAAACAGAGCAACGCCAACAAACAGAGCAACGCCAACAAACAGAGCAACGCCAACAAACAGAGCAACGCCAACAAACAGAGCAACGCCAACAAACAGAGCAACGCCAACAAACAGAGCAATGCCAACAAACAGAGCAACGCCAACAAAAAGAGCAATGCCAACAAACAGAGCTACGCCAACAAACAGAACAACTCCAACTAACACTTAATGTACCAATTTATTCTGGTCATTAATTACACAGCTCCATGTCAATTTATCATAGTATTTTACTGTAATTCAATACAACAATTTTGTAAATCTGATATTCAGTTCAGGGGTGATATATTTTACCATTTGATGGCTAACATTGTATAAAGCCATAGACACTGGGTACATTGAGAATGTATACCTACCGCCACATACCTTTTCATCATCAAAGAAAAAATCCTCATAAAATTTGGTAGGTAAAGTTAAGATTTCATTAGTTATTCTAGCTTTATTGTTATCCAATACCATGAGCAAACTAAGTTCTTTTAAGACCTAACATGACAACAAGAGATCAAAGGTCAGCGTTTCCTTTTATGACCTAATTAATTACCATTGGCTGAATAACAATATATCAACAGAAGTACATCAAGGTTGAAATGCCTGTGATAAAAAACATGGACAAACCTCATCTCAGATTTAGTAGAGAAAACAGCCACACAGCTTAGATATTGATAGGGAAAATTCTTGTACCTATATAACCCAGTACTGTAGGCAGCCTAAAAATTAAATGGCATTTTGTGGTATTCGTCCAACATGGTACTTTGTATAAGCACTGGACAGAAAATTGTTGTCTTATTCAGTATTTGGTATTCAATAGTAATCAGTGTAGCTACCATTTCAATCAATGAAATATATATATACTGATATAAAGGTATCAAAGCACTGCCAGGACCACAAGGTTGCATGTGTAAACCTCACATAATAATGTCACAAACTACAAGTATCAGTACAAGCATATCGAAGGAAGCTGATTGAAATAAACTTATATTTTCTCTAAAATAATACATGCAGACAGATCAGTGTTAATGTTGATATTATCTAAGAATTGTAATCGATCAAGCATTTCATGCAAAAATATTGTAACTGCACCTTAAACCAAACCTGAGTTACAACCAAATCTAGCACCAACCCTCGATATAACGTATCACTAGACATAAAATGATGTAATTAATTTCTTAATAACCAATTAACTTTACCTTCAATTTAACAAAACTAGGATATGAAATTCATATTGAAAATTGTTGGATACAGAATTTTAAATACAGTTTTATTCTATTCAGGCATTATAAGACCTATAGGTAACCAGTACATAGAAAACTGTTTGCTCAGGTAAAAAACTACCGTTTTATGATCGACACAACCTTTTCTAGATATTTCATTTTAATATGGACAATTGCAGATTAGAATTTGACAAGTGGATTTATTTTCATTCAATAATACAATACAGAATATTTCAAAATGCTAGGTTTATAACATCAGATGATTTAGCACATTTTTTTACGATGTTCAATAGGTTAAGTATTCCCGAAATCTTCAAAAGATTTAAAATGTTTCCGAGGGCCAAATGTATCAACACATTAATTTAAATATCAAATAGCAAGATGAAATATATATGCAAATATTGTGACAAAATTGTCGGCTAAGTTTCCCACATTAACGTCATGCTGTGTGGGTTGTCATCGGGAGGTATCGGGTATACATAAACATTAAAATGACCGAAGGCAGGAATGTACAAGCTTTGTAATACCTAAACAATCGAGCGATTGGGAGTTCAATTTTTAAATGAATATAAAGTAGCCATTTTGAGAAGATATTTTCAATCTGACACTCAAGATTTTGTAATTTCACTAGGATGACATTTTTTGTGAATTTATCCCTCAATCTGAGCCCTCATAAATCATTTCTTGGTGGTACCCCAATCAACACACCTACATTCAAGCACAGTCTACGTTTTTTAGCTCTTGAACCATTCACCATTTTTAACCATGAAAATTTTCCCATTCATATATAAAATGAGTACCAAACCACCTGGGTATTTACATCCTATACAGGTTTGGGGTGTTGCATACAAATAATTTATTTATTTTAGGCTAATGAAACTTCATTCCAAATGGACTTAGAAGTTCTAGATTAGTAATAAACAAGCGACTAGCTGCAGGAAGGAAAATAACCAGTAACACATACTTTAGTTTATATTTTAGTAGACTAAATTGTATCGATATTAACTTTAATTTCACGAAACAATTGAACAGCTGTTTGTGCATCCTGACTAAAATAAATACAAGAATTTAAAAATAAAGATTTCGTATTACATCAATCACTTTAACCAGTCGTCCTAACAAGCTGCAAACAAACACACTAAAACATACTCCCAGTTGTCCTAACAAGCTGCAAACAAACACACTAAAACATACTCCATCTCATGACAAACTTCTCTAAGAGGATCAAATCCTTGTAGATTTTACGCACAGTTTCTGATTAATAATATAGCATTTTATCATTTATAACCTAATATTTGTTAACTTGTTCTGTTTGCGCTGGGTGTGAAAACAAGCCTTCATACCAGGAGTTAATAAGCTATAAACTTAAGTAAGCACACGTATGGTACGAAACTGATGGACACCGACAATGAAAGCACCTAATATGTCGATATTGCATTCTTTCAGAGCAAGTCTTACATTTGAAAGCATTACAGTCGATATACTTCAGGATTGCAAGCTACTTAGACCTCTGTCGCTTCCATCGTATAGAACGGAATGCACCATATGATCCGAGTGCTCAACAAACAAGCATGTTTAAATCTAGGTGGCAGTAACGCACGACAACAATGCCCTAAGTTTTAAACTCTAATGTGAGCTATGCGATTTAATTATTAAATAAATCAACAGACTCCATACGGTGTTATTTCCGAATACTTTCTACACGCAGTAGTTTCTGACAGTTTTTGATCTTCTATACCAATTTCGCCAATCATACATTTTAGAGTTGTTAAGCTTTCAGATAAGAACTATGACATGAATTTTGTTTATACGCTATGAAATGTTCACACGCGTATAAATCTGCATATAAATCTTCAATAATTTATCAAGTATGCTGATGGTCACAAGTTGCATATCAAGGCCATAATAGAATGTGTTTCATGCATGTTTACTGCTTGATAATGGTTCAAAATCGGGAGAGTACTTGAACGCCGAGATAGTGCAGCGGGAGTGACATTTTTTAAACAAATATTCCCATGGAATGACATATTCAAGAGGGTACAGATAGTATTAAGAAAAATGATATAACGGTAGGACCTAAAAAAGATTGTTAATAACTGATACGCAATTCAAAGAATGTTAGAATCGTATCACAACAAAACCTCAGGAGAGCAAATATCTCAAAATTCAAAAACATCAAAAGAATTATTTTTTTCAATTTATAGTAAGCAAATGAAAATAATCAATATTTCCGTTAAAATTATTGTACACATCATAGCTAATTATTCATTCTTAAATGAAACGAAAGGATGTGTGTACATCATCTCAACTGATGATCTCAGTTTATCAGTTTTTTTAATTAAATAAAAAACACTTGTCACGAAATGATGTAAAGATCTTATAATTACAAACACTTTTTTCTACAGTTTAGTCAGAGGCTCAAATATAATCCTAATTTATCAGAGGATTAAATGAAACCGAGCTGTCAATGCTTTCCGGGACTTCCTTATTTCAACAGGCCATTTAAACCTTGGATTCTTTTACCTCACTTTTATTTAAGATATTTTCAGTTTTTCAACATTCGATCAAGTACTGGTGTATTTAATAATGAATTTTGCTCTTAGTAACGAAGTCCAAAATCTTACATGTATTATATTATATGGGCAACAAATCATATCACTGCATGGAAGCATAACAAACCTATCTACTCTTTAATTTATATAGGCAGTTAGACTAGTTTCGCAATCACTCATTTTCAGAAAAAAAGTTTAGGTGAATAGATCTGGTGACGGTCTACAGTTAGACTGACCATAAAATGGGTTAAAATATACATACATGAATGAGATAGGCACTTAATAAAGCATTTGTAACCGGTCTCTGTGATAAAACGACAAAGTACAAAATTAAACACAACAATTTTCAAGCCAAACTGAAGCAAACCAGTTGAAAACATGCCATTAGACAAAGATACCAAATTCCTGTAGTCCTTGAATTTAAATGTGATGTGACTTTTATAATCTATTTAATAATCTTTTAATCGCTAGGTTTGAAATAGGAGCCCATGGATTTTGTAGTCTCACCCGAGATGTTTATGTGCCTAGATTCATTGGAGCAGCAATTAAGAATGTAAAATGATAGGGGACGATTTCTGGTAAATTGATTTGACTATCTATAGGACTACAACTAACTACTATTTAAGGGCTTGCCCTATTGAATTAGCATAATTGGACAATATAGGTTTACACGCGGAGAAGGATCAACCCTTAATATCAGTTAAAGAAAGAAAAGATGATTCAGGTTAATTTTCAGTTAATGGGCAATGCAGAGACATTTGCGTATGGATGAAAAAACAGAATGAAAATGACGAAATTGCTAAAATCCCACAATGCATTTTGGCCAATTATCGAACTGACTGCGACAATGGAGGTAACATTACAATAACAGTGACAATTTTATACCAAGCTAATAACATGGTTGTGTTAGCGAAATAATTAATCATTATTGAAATAATGAGTCGTTAATATATATACTTTGGATATATCGTGACATGATTTATGCACAAACTACCGGGAGGGCCGGTATTCCTCAAATAATTTTTACTTTGATCCCGACCATCGAGATCACAGTCATATATCACAATTATTGTGTGACGCCAATATTTACAACCCCGCAATTTATAATGTGTTCAATTATTATTTTCATTACATCGTGATAACTATGAATAATAGAACGTATGAAATTTGTACTACGAAATTTATGGTAAATATCACGCTTGAAATGAAGTTCATTGAATTGGAAACTACAATAAGATACCGCAAGAGATTGTAACATTCATGAATCTAATTGTACTATGGCAAATTTTATGTGCAAAAACAAGCGGGGGTAAAACAGGGTTTTCCCTAGGATTTTTCAGCTAGGGGTCTCTTGTGTTTGACAAATTGGGGGGTCCTTAGTAAATTTGTGGGGTCCAATAATGGCAATATATGCAGTTTATACTTGACAAAGGTTTAGGGTCCCAGGGATCCACAGTAAGTCGAAAATGGGAGTCCCTAGAAAGAAAAGGGAGTCAGGGACTCAAGATAATTATGTGTTGGGGAAATCACTGCGTAAATATAGAACTGTATCACAGAAAAAAATTAAATTTATGCTGTCTGTGATTAAAAACTTGTTTCAACATTTTGCAAAATGCATCATAATTATGCAAAACGGAAAAGTGGTGATTAAATGCCAATTAGTGTAGTCTTAACAGGTTTGATGAGTACTGTCTGCAAGAGCAATTTAACTTTTTTTCCAGGCATAACCACAACATAAAAAGGTACTAAATTTTACCAAATAAGTTGAAATATTTATATTCTTTAAATCTCATTTTTATGAAATTTCATTAAAATTATGGAAAATTTTGAATTGCATATCATATTACTTATAGCTTTTAGAATATGATCTGTATCATATGTGAAACCATACGATCGAAGATCAAAGAGTATACAGTCATTTAATAACATTAGACAATTTTCTTTTCTAAGCTTTCATCCCATACATAAACATCAATTGAACAATTGTGTGTTATGTTACACATCAAACCATCGGAAAATAAAGGCTTTATCACTATTTTAGCATCTACATCTAATTGTTAGTATACAATTCTTAACAACATCTGGGGTACAAAATATTGAAAACAGTAATTGTTACTTAATTATCAACGAAGTTTCAATTACGCCCAATCATTTAATCACGCTAAAATTACACTAAACTTCAATACACGCGAAATGAAATAGCCAACACGTTAACCCTCAACACCCCTGTACATTAAGACACGCGAATCCTTTGATCTCGCCGCCCTAGAGTCCACAGGTGAGAAATAAGATTCAAGTTTAAAGTCAAACTTACCCGAACTTGATGTTGCCGGGTGATAGAAAATGCAGATCTTCAGAAAACAAAAAATGATGGCACTGGGCGAGTCCAAAGAACGCCAGTGCATGTTGACAACACTCAAGTCACACTAATTTTTATATGAACAATACACAAATTAATCAATTCCACGAAAAACAAACACTTCTTAGTGTAATACCACATTGTGAATTACTGACACGATTTGTCACATTGTTAAATCCATTGTGCGATAAATTATCAAACAAATCAAGCTATCCAATTAATTTTTATCAACGATTATTTTACGTACGAAGTATTTCAGTGACATGTCCGAAAAGTCGCGAATACAACGCAACAGTTTGTTTTTGATTGAGATCACGTGGTGTTTACACATACTATCAGTGGGCGGGGCTCCACCTAGCGCGGGAAATTCATTGATTACAGTTAAGTTCACACAACGTATTCCGGATTTAAAGCTTGCACATTAACAAATCTCACCCCGTAGTTTTAAAAGAAGTGCCTTTTAAATTCAATTATCGTCGTTGTATCAAATGTATCCCGCCAACTTTTACCTAAGCTATTATTTTTTTCATTCAAAATTTTATTCGAAAGTCAGGGGCGTAGTCAGCGGTGAGCAGATAAGGAATGTGCAGGTACTTGGCCTTTGGACCTGATAGGTAACCAGCTACTGGGCATATTCGGGCATTGTAACGTAGTTTCGTGAAGGGCAGGGACTTAGTTATAAAAGGACAGGGTGCATTATTATATACCCGCCGCCCCGTTAGTTACCCGCGCTGTTCATGTCAATACTTTACCAGGATTCGTTTAACATTATAGGGTTCACAATCACGGTGCATGCTATGTTTATTTGATTGGTTAAACGTCTGGGGATTTGCAATTTCACAATCAAAGTGATGTCTGCTTATTTGGATACGTCTGTGACGTAACATGATAAACAGAAACGTCTGTTAAATTAGATACCCCGTGTTCTGATATTAATATTTTGACATTCATTTTCAAACACTGCTCAATGCAGACTAGAACACACCATAATATACGGTCCCAGGTGCAGGGTTTAATTTGCTTTTTTCCGATTTAGAGTCAAGCGACAAAATCTCAACTGATCATGTTATTCACGCTAAAATATTTGCTGCATTTATTTCTCAGTTTTGAAAATGAAAATACACACAAACTGAATGTAAACATTGCATTACTATCAAAAACATTAAAACTGAGACTTGAAAATATCTAAATGTCAACTTATACAGGTCAAGATATATATTTAACCCATGATTGGTCCAGCTTAGTTAATTAAGTCCATAATAAATCAACTACTTGCTTGTCAACCCTCTCGTTCTTATAATTGCTCATCCACCTCATATTTAAGGACATCATCACAATTCCCCATCAGACCAGGTCTTTCCACACTTTTCAGGCTCCTCCCAAACAAATGTCCTGGGAGGCCCTTCCAAGTCAAGACTGCACAATTTCCATATTATCGATTTGGAAATTTATACACGACTATTCAGGTAAACTCATTCACCAAAAATGAACGAATAATCCAGAAAAGCTGTTTATATCAAGACCCCCGCCATTCCTCAATTGATATATTCCTGACAAATCAGCCATTATACTCGTCAAATCTATAGTAAAATCAGAGGACTTGCAGGTACTATTTTCTTGAGAAGTTGAATATGGCCGTACTTCGAGTAGACGATGATAACCATAAGATGCTGAAGTGCCTTAAAAAGGGTCTCACAGGCTAATCACAAAGACACACACATTTGTTTTCAGGAAATAAAGAATATCCCCTCCTCCTCAATTTTATTAATCAAATGGATTATACCCTTGTAATCAATTCATTAAAGCCAAATACAAGAACATAGAGCAAACAAAGCTCATACCATCAACATACTTTTTTAGTCTATGTATAAATGTTTGTAGATGTATTTGTTTTATGTGTATACATAACCTCTTATAACTCATTGTATGAGTGGCAGTGTACTTTTATTACGTATGCAGTGGTATTTACTAGTTATATGGCAATTTTTGACAGTCGCATCGCCTTAATACGAAAACTACTTTTTCCAGACGTGGTGCAAGAATAACAGGTATGTGAATTGGTTACAAAACAGTTCAACATCTGATCGTAACCTGCATAATATACTCAATACTGGTAGAAATCTTTACTTCGGAATTAAATTAAATGGTTCAACATTAATGGACAATAAGCGGTTTGTACCTTCTGTGAATCTGGAAGTGTTGAATACAAAACCAGTGTGCAATGCCGAACAACTTAAGTGCTTTCAGCGCTTTGATTGTATATGTATGTGATATGTACACTGATGAGATTGAAATAAAGATATATACTACTTCGAACTGAACTAACTAATAAACATGGTGAAATATGTATAAACAACAAAATAGTTTCACTGAATATTAATTGGTGTTTTATTAAAAATAGCAACTACATGCATGGAATAATGAAGCACAATTACCAACACAATCCATAATAATTATTTTATTAGAACATAGAATTGGGTCTTAAGTTATAAAACCAAGCTTGGAAACCAGTCTGAAAACTCTAGCATGTGACTGGTTGTCTCTTAGCCCAGACTATAAATTGACTAATGGCAACACAGAAAACTTGGACTGGTCTCCAAACTCTGTTTTGATATCCTAAGGCTGTATGCTGTAGATCCAAATAATGGTATTGATTGGTACCTTAATCCTGGGATATGTACACAAGTAGATGGTTTTGTTTCTATGTCATAAATGTTAAAATTACATTTATTTGTTGCTGGACAAATACATCTACTATCACAAACAACATATTGCATACAGAAATCAAAACATTATTTCATTATGATATATAAACAAACTCAAATTGAGAAGTATTCACGTAGAGAAATGGTGAATGTAATATCATTCTTTCTCAAGAAGCCAGGATGCTTAGTTTACAAACATTAGACATAATGTAATAAATTGACTGCCTAATGCAAGATACCTTCAGTATCCTATAGTTTTATATATCACAATTCTTAAGAACTGTTGGCAAATAACTCATATACATATTTCCCACATCTACAATATTTACCTCCCTTGTTCTTATATGTCGACCATTTTGATAGGCAAAACTGATAAGAACTTATTGGAGTAATTTCCAGATATGTGATAATTGAGAAAATACCAAGACAATTTGCATGCGACAACCACTTTTTCTTCAACTTACCGAGACAAATGCCCTCATGAGCAAAATGAATAAGTTTTTTTTTATATATCTGATTAATTTATCATTGTTTACATTATATTCCCCATAAACTTTAAGGAAATTTGCCTATCAATATGGCCAACAATTAAGAACTAGGGAGGTAAATATTGTAGATGTGGGAACTATCTATTGTGCAATCAAGGAGGTTGTACACATCAAACTTGCGTGCACAAAATATTTTTGAACTAATACCAATGAAATGCATTCAATAACAAACAATATAAAAACGAGTCAACATTTATATAGGCGAGTGTTAAACTTTTTAAGGCCACCATAAATTAATCACTTGCTTCTCGTCACTGTCAAAATGGATGATAATCTGGAAATTAATTGCTTCATTGGCCTTAAGGATTATTTATCAAGACAACAATTAGTAGTTTCGAGATATCACAATTTTGCATTCCTAGTGGGTAACAAGTCACATCTAAGTTACATTCCAAATCCTGAATCAGGATCAACATTAATGTTGATTACGAATGTAAACAAATGTCTATATAAAAGCTACCAGATTACATAAAAGCAACAAGTGTAAAGATGGCCCAATATGAATAACACTCCCATCAATACATTATGCATTATTAAGTGTAAAACCAAATTAACAATCAATTAAAAGTAACAAAAAGATGATCCTGACAAATTATGATTTAAATGGAGCATAAATACAGTCGGACCTTGTTTATTCAACAACCTTCCATCCGAATACTCTGTATCACCTGAAATAGATATCAGGTCCCGATGTATCTTCTTAGGCACGTCGAATTGAAACGGGCTATTCAAAATGTATTATTCGAAATAATATTTCGGACCTGATGATTTCGATTGAACGAGGTCTGACTATAGTCACAAATGTAGCATCATGAGCCAACCTTTACGAGACTGCACCTAACAATCTTGCTGCAGTGGTTCCTAAAAAGATTCACAGATAATGCTGAACTGCAAAACATATTTTTTTACTAAATTCTAAAAAATGAGTCGTATATTCATGTATGTTTTTATAAACATTGGAGGATGTGGAAAAATACATCAAAGTGTAAATCTTTCAAACACAAAAAACAACAACCTAATTAAGACAGTATTAATAGAACTAATCACTAGTTTGAATAGTGTACTTCAAGTACTTCACTGTGCAGATTCAGGTAATTCTCACCTTTTCAATTAGGGCATCCATAAAAAATTGTTTGTTTGCAGTTCGCGACCAACTCATGAAAAATGCTACGACTCAATTTATTTTTTCAGGTTTATCGATGAAAACATTTTGGTCCAGTCTTTTAGCTATTACATCACTAAACTAAAAACCCTACATACCTACCCGAAGTTAAAATTCCAGGTCGCGTAACTGCAAACAAACATTTTTTTAAGGATGGCCTTATTAATGTAGTACAAATTTAAGGATATACCAGTAGCTAGTGCTCTGATACCACATAGAACTTATATTCATGTGAACTTTAATTTGTGTCAGAATGAATACCTAAAGTTAGTAATACTTAAGACGGTCAAAAATAAATAGAGCGCAAATAATTGACAAAGATTTCCAAGAATTAGCAATTAATTAATTAGCAATCCATGTAATTACATTCTGCTGGTGTTAATGCCATTAAGTAATAGACATATAAATAAATACTGACCAACAAAGAACAAATGCATAACCATGACAATCAACAACACATGATTTCAATCAGAAGAAAAATAAATAACATGGTTCAGAGCGGTAAACATTTTGTCCAATAATTACACAACTCATAGATGATTAAAGTGTTTGAGGTAATATAACTTGAGATTTGTCTACAAGCTCATTTTTGTGTTTATATATTCAACATGATTACATCCTCGGTACCCAGGCTATTCATAACTTAATGATACCCTGGCCAAACTGACTGTAAAACCTCGAACTCATGAATAATTCATGAGGTGAAATCCAGTCGCTTGATTGGCCACATGACACACACCTCGAGCGATACGGATAGCTCTTCACAAAGGAGAATCTTTTTTTTCGTTATTGTCCATTTCATTGGTCGAGAAATGCTAATGAATATTCATGCATTATGAAGTATCGCTAGTCAATTTGCCCTGAGTATCATATATGTAATGAATAGCCTGGGTATCGAGGATGCATAATCATGACAGGATGATGGAATAGATTATACAATGTATGTATTTTCTATGCAACATAATTAATCAGAATATTTACTGAAGCATAAATATTTTACAGATATAGACAGAGCATAAACCAGTTTTGAGCATGGAGACGGGACGCAAGTTTCATAACCTCTGACCAGGGGTATTGAACAATCTTTCGCAAAATGGTCCAGAAAACCAATACAGAAATGTTTTATCTAATGCTGTGAAAGGTTTGATATATCAGACATCAGAATTTGACTGAGAGGACAATAGTCTTTGAACATGTAAGACTTGTCTATGAGCTTGAAGTTCTGCAGCAGACAAGGGTTGAGCATCAGCATTTACTTGTTGAATTGGTGGAGTCAACACTGGTTGGCCCCGCCTCCTTATTAGAGCAACTCTTGGTGACATCATCAGTACAGGTGATGCTTCACCAGCAGTAACCTTGATCTCGCCATCTGCTAATCGTTTGACAGCCTGTAGATGCAATGATGGGAGTTGCTGGGATTTTAAAGTGGATGGCACAGAATCATTCTTGTCGTCCGCTTCGTTATCAATATCTGGCACAACTTGTAACGATCCAACTGGAGCAGACATTGCCCTCCTACAGACATAAAAGACACATTTATGATAAAAAACACATTGAGAACAAGCAATGTTTCTAGCAAAGGACTTGCTGCACAACCTCTCCAGAGCAACACCATATGGGAGATGCAACTTTTGGCTGTTGTTAAGAGGTTGTTGCTCTAGAGAGGTCAAATTGGTAGTAAATTCTTACCACTGGAAAAACTCATTGCTGTATAGAGGTTGTTGGTGTAAAGAGGTTTTTGCTGAAGGGAGGTCTGTTTTGGAGAGGTTCCACTGTATATATGCATATACATGGTGTTTGGTGAAAAGTAAATGAGTACATTTAATCCAAATTATTAACCAAATCATGAACAGACACAAATGCTATACTAGATGCCCAAGGGCAACATGTCGAGCCCACCAATTGTCAAGAGATTAAGAGAATACGGTTATATAATGCAATACAGTGCATATCTATTATACCCATTTTTTAAATTTTGATTTCTAAAAGTGATTTTGAGCTATGTACTGGTAGGGTACGCGTCTTGCACAACACATGAGGTCACCATGGAGAAAATTTTGGCCAAGAAATTTGAGCGTCCCCCAGTAAATGTCAGTGTAATATTCCGGACAAGATGTTTTTGACTACCAATATATAATTTTTCTGGGCAAAAGCTTCAACAGTTGGCCAAAAACAGAACCTATACGCAAAACTAAACCAATGCAGAAGATGAAGTGATGACAAAAGAGTGTAGATTGTAAATGATCAGACAAGGTAATTTAAGAACTCACCATGAAGCAATAATCGTACTAAGAGAGTCAAGTACTTGTGTTGCTGTAAGACGATTGTATGGATTCATCAGTAATAATTTCTTCACGACAGATTTTGTATTTTCGGATACTCGCATATCACTGAAATATAGCAATTATTGTTCATATTATTCATTCATTTTCAGCACAATTACATACAAACTGGGATAAAGACAAGAGTCAAAATTATCGCAGTTCAAGTGTAGTGACAAATCATAAAAGCTGGTAAATCTCAGTTACACAGTAGTCCAGATAACTGCTAGAGTAAAGAACAGTAATTTATTTAGAAAACTGAATTTTCCCATGTATTTCAATATTCAGACTTAAGTGTTTTTTTAACCTGAATGCAGAGTTATAAAGCTTGAGATCAGAGATGCATACTCAAAACTAGATTCGATTTTCAATTTCTTTCCAACGATTACACACATACCCTGCTTCAGTAGCTATTACATTACATGGGTCACATACAGAAATACTGTATGATCAAATTCAAACACTAACCACTATCATACTGAGAAATCAACACAATATTGAGATTGAAGCTAGGAGGAGACCAATGTCACGTTCATATTAATCTTGTACCCAGGGGATGTTCATGAATATTTATCTACAAATTTAACATTTTGTCACCACAAACTAATGAACAGAATTAATAAACTAAAACAATATTGCATTAAACAACATCTAAGCAATACAATAATAATACACATTTCATTCATTCATGATACATTGCAATTATATTCAACATCAAAATACAAACCTTGGAATCTTAAAATCTGCCGCTTTGATTTTACGGAATAACTCCTGTGGAACGCTGTCATAAAATGGAAACTGTCCATATAACATTGTAAAAAGTACCACACCTAACGCCCACATATCACTAGGTTTGCCCAAATATGGTGATCCTGAAAAAAAGACCTAATTAGAGTTGATTGCAAGACTGGAGTGCTGAGAAAGACTTAAAACCACAGGAGATGTTTTTGAGTTCTTTCCCTTTGTCCCTTCTATAGAATATGTATGTATTATGTACTTAACGCGACCAAAAGTTGTGCACATAGATATAGTGACATTACAAAGGCAGAAATATTCTTTTATTTCTTAAACATAATTTCATAAAATTAATCAATAATGAAATAAAAAATAATTTAAACATAGATAATTGTAACACGCTCTTGACAGTTGGTACTACAAAATGCCGCCGAGTTCAAATAGTAGCGTTTTTATGGCATCGAGTATATATACATATACTATAAGAAGGGGCAAATGGGAGAGAACTCTAGATGGGATAAAGTGAAAGAACTCGTCACAATCTTCTGTGCTTGAAACTCAAAAGTAAAGCACTCGGCTTTCAGTAAGCATTGTAGAACACAATTTGCTCACTTAAGTTGATAGCCTTGCCATGTGTTTTGACAAGTTTATTAAAATACACATTTATGAATTAACTCTATACACTGTATAGTAAAGTTGTACATGAAAAAAGATTTTTGATGATTCCAGTATATGTACACAAAATTCTATTGAGTATGTTTTAATATCAAAAGTATTTTTGGAAAAGAGAGAAAGTATACAAGGTTATGCTATCGAGTTTTTTTCAAAATTATACCAATAAAAATATAAAAAACTAGATTTTCTGTACTCATCACTTGTTTCTGTTGTTGTTATTTTGTAATAAAACTTTTTTTCTTTTTTTTTTTAAATCTTGATAGCATGAGATAGATTTGATTATTATCTTTGTATACATGCAAAATTAATGCTTGTGCAATAAGCCTGATTTACCAGACAACATGTACAATTTCACAGTACCAAAAGTTCAAATAGCATCATTATTTTTCAACATTTTTACAAAATTATATAGCAGTATTAGTTGTAGGACTGTATAATGATAATACAGTATACATTTCATTTTGCTATATCATGTAGTTAGATAATTATTACTTAAAAGCAAATATGGCTATTTCCTTCTGTCTATATCGCCTTAAATATTTATCATTCAGAGACAGCAAAGTAATTTTTGGATTCTGAGTAACATCTATAATTCTGTGCCCTTGTCTTACACAAAGTCAATCGATATAAATGTAGTAGACAATTAACTGACTCTTTGGTGATATTCACTAAATTGAAATTTATTACCAACTGAGCAAAACAGTTCCGAGTTTAACATCTCGTTGCGGAACCAAAGCTCAACAAACATTATTTTTATAAACTAGACATTACCATAGGACTCAGATGCCCCCACTCCAGGCTTTTCAAGCATTATCGTTTGTAAACCAATTTTTGAACTTGAAAAAGAACCATAACTCTCTCAAACTTTGATGGATTGTGACCGAAATCACAACTGGCCTGTATTTTACTATCATATGCTTATGTACCCAATATGAATTGAATCCATCCATCCTTTCAATACTAATTAATTGGAAACTAATTTTTTCACACGCATGGATGGACAGGGGTATAACTTTAGAATAGATATTTATACGGTGGGTCGGGCTAAACAGAGTTTTTATCAAAATTGATTTACATTCAAACCTTCAATCCTGTAGTAAAATCATGTAGGTGTACATGACAATATATGATTCACTTGTCAAAGAAGAATGTGTGAATCAGAGGTTTTGAACTTACCACTAAGTACATCAGGACTAATGTAGGCCGGACTGCCACGCTGATCCAACAATAAATCATTCTCACTGACTAAATGTTTACCCAAACAGAAATTAGTAATGGTGATTCTACGACTTCTCCGGTTTAACACCATATTTCCAAGCTTCAAATCACGATGTACTATATTCTTCTGCAATATAAACAATAAGCCTATTACTGTAGATCCCTATTCAATCACAAATATTTAATTTTTGCTTACTTTTATGTATTCATTTTAACACAAAACTTGTCAAGAATATAAATATATTCCAGGTGGGGTCAAAATACAAACTACCGGTATATCCAAAAATATGTACATTTTGCTGCAGTGACAAGAATGCCCGAAAATAATTGAAAAACTAAAAACTGGTTGATATCGTAAAATCAAATAATAGCAAGTGATTTACAGTAGTAAATATCTTTCAGTACTTACAACATTATCATTACAATATTGCTAACACATCTATATGTGAATCCCAGACTGGCTTGTTTCATCAATACAACATACATCATACATCACAAATAAACTAGTTACTCAAAATAACAAAGTTTGACAATTTACTAGACCAAAAATATTTACCAAATTTTTACACGACAACAATATGTCTACAGAAATATTTTAATGTTTACACATTACACCTACCTTATGCAAGCATTCAACCACTCTGACAATGTCAAAAAATATAACAATTGCTTCTTTCTCTGACAGTTTCTTCTCCTTTATCACATAATGTTGCAAATTGATTAAACCGCTATTCTGGTCGCTAAAGTTGTGAGGAATCAAGCAATCTAATACGAGACAAAGCCGCTTTCTTCGCCGCCCCGTGTATTCCGCTTTACAGGCCGTCTCCATTTCTTTCTCTTCCCATGCTTCATCCTGGTAACGAAGACGTTTTATTTTACATATTTCAATCACCAAACAAAAAAATTATGGCTTTGCCACAAAGCTACAGTAACTTAGTTTAGGTAAAATAATTGCTGTAGTTTTGGGTCAAACCCTTGTAATGTGTAGAGAAGATAATTGTTATAATGTACTTAAATATATCTCTGAAAGTTACAATTCACTTTAGATTAGTGGTATTGTAGACCTAGAAATGGTTGCAAAAAACAATGTTTCAAGATGTTTGTAACTTCAACATTTTGGCAGCTACTATAATTTGCTGATTATAACACTTTTCATGGTGATCCAATTTCACTGAAAAAAGCCAATCATGAAAACAGCTGACTTGAATAGCGTGAACTGTCTCCTAGGCTAGCTGTAATTCATCAACCAGCGTTCTAGTTCATGATACTCTTGAGCTGAAACTGTATAAAATTTATGTCTCCAGCATGGAGTGCATACCCACAGGGGCCTCACTCTACGTTAGGGGGAATGGGGTACCTGGCCTTGGGGGGAATGGGGTACCAGGCCTTGGTAGGGGAAATTTCAAGCAAACGGGGGAAATTTTCAACGATATTTGATGAAAAAGCCAATACTCCATCCATTGGTATTTCTTTCATCAATGGCATTTTTTAATGTTAATTTTCGATTTCAATAGTCATGTTCATTCAACTTTAGCATAAAAAATGCAGGTTTATTCACTTAAATATCAATATTTACTAAAACATTCAATCTAACTACATGTATATTTGATGACAATAAGAGAATGAAAATGAGATTTGAGCATAGAGTATTTTTACCACAGATTTTGAAGGTTCACTATTAAATACTCTCTGGAGAAACTTGACACGGGCAACAGCCTCATCAACATTACTGATTTCCGAATGTACATACCTTAAATAAGCCATGATGGTGGACAACTCCATCTTGATGCCTCAGTAAACACAACAAGCTGTATTCTGTATGTATTAACATCTTGCCCTGTCTGTCATCTTGACGTTCACGACCACCATTCTCCAGGGTTAGAATCTGACAAAAAGTTTCATTTTCTTAACATCAATTCCAGGAATGTTTAATAATACAATGATATTGCAGGGTGAACAACATATTCAAGTAATAATTTCAAGCTAAAATTCCTGAAAATCTGGACAACTTCGACAAAATCCAGGCAACTGACTCAAAAGTGAGACTAAACATTACTGAATAAATAATGGTACTTTGACGTTCACGACCACCATTCTCCAGGGTTAGAATCTGACATAAAGTTTCATTTTCTTAACATCAATTCCAGGAATGTTTAATAATACAATGATATTGCAGGGTGAACAACATATTCAAGTAATAATTTCCAGCTAAAATTCCTGAAAATCTGGACAACTTCGGTAAAATCCAGGCAAATGACTCAAAGTGAGACTAAACATAACTGAATAAATAATGATACTTTCTTGCCTACCAGACCAGAATTTCCCACATTTACACCAGTATTGGAAAACTCTGTTGTAGATGACTTTAGTCCAGATTCAAGTTTCATAATGACATCACAATAATGCAAATTATAACTTTAATGAATTAGTAAATTGTTCCATTTTTACTGCATTAAAATGCCGTAGAACTTTAGTCATCTTACTTCTTGTCCAAGATTCATTTCATAAAAAAGGTATGCAAGAAAATGTATCCAGCACTGGCTTTAGTGCAGATTGACATATCTGGCTATCAGGTAACTGGTAAGGAGGTAAAGATGCTCCAGAATAATTCTCGAGCTGGAGATTTCTATACGCACTAGAAGCCAGTGAAAGATTCTTATATTCTTTCCGTTTCTTTTGTTCGAAATTTTACAAAGTTGAAGAAGGATTTTGCTTTGAAAAATTCAGAGTTGAACATAAAATTTCTGAAGAAAATATTGTCATGGGTGATGCTTTTGAGGGCACCTTATAAATATGTCTGTTTCCTGTAAAATGATAAACAATTTGGACTAATACAGTACTTTCAAAATTTTGGCAGCACAAATGGCAGTTGCAGAAATTATGGTAGGTCAGTTTATGGGAAACAAGACATATTTTTGTAGCCTTATACCTTTAGTGTGTAGAAATTATCAGTGCCTTCTTTCCTTGCCAAACATTGAACAATGCTCTTGACAGGAGATGTTCCAATTCGTGGACCTGATGAAAGATATCAAAATCTTAAATTCACATACACACATTGAATATTGCAAATACTAGTGGAAATTAAAAACCAGAATGAATTAAAACACTTTTTAAGCATCAATACATTAAATGAAAATGGTTTCAAAAAGGGTTCATGTCCAATGAATATAAGAAACCTAGAACCCTTTTTTCGCGTGTTAACATTTTTTTCTTTTTGGTAAGATCTCTTTGTATGAATTTTTCTTTAGATTCATATTTCTGCCCAGTTATTAGACGCTTAAAAAGTATTCCAGCTATAGAGCATTATATTCACCTTGATTAAACATTATCCATGTCAAAAGGGAAAGGGAATTTGTCTTTTAATATACATTCATTTAAAACTATGTTTGATTCGCTTCGTTTGAAAATTGTCCATTAATTAATCACTACATACTATACTTTTATTCCTAATATTTTGCTGTAATTGATAGTCTTTTCCCCAATTTCTAAGTTTAACACGCAACAATTCCCAATTTTAAAGGTATGGGTCATCTTCCCACAATAAACGCTGCTATATATAACTAATAAAACCACCATACCTAGTAAATAAGGACCCGCTCTTTTAATGCCTCCTGGTGGTGGAGGTTTGAGATCCTTCAAGATGCTCACTGAGTCGGGTCTGTTGAAAGCAGAAGTAGGTATGATGGACTTGACGGTGTTTGTAGAGCACTGACTTGTAGAAGTCTTAGCCCCATTCAAAGTTAATGCAACATGTGAGGTGCCACCAGAAGCTTCATTCAGCAATGCTTTACTCAAAGTAGCTGTAACATTGCTACCACGAGATGGAAACCTCTCTGAAGTATTAGTATGCGGTACTACAGCTGTATGAGGACTATCTGCACTTGCTACACTTCTAGAGTCGGGTCTATATGTCTGTAGAGTCCTGACACGTGTAGTGTCTGGCACAGAGCTGAACAACCTTGCTGAACTGAAAGCATGATTTTGGACACCATCACTACGAGCACTTTGTTCTGAAGATCTTATTGAAGTAAAACCAAAACTTTCTGATGGTACTCTGCTTATCAACTGATCAAAGTAAACATTGTCCTGATCAATAATATAATCAGAGTTTAACAGTGGAAAAGACGTTGCAGTATCACTAAATAAAGGACTAGGTATTGGACTGCCACCATACATCGCATCAAATGATGGAAACGGAGGTATAAGAGAACTGGATAGTAAATCTGATGCAGTCTCCTTCAATGAACTGACACTGAACACTGTCTGAGCATGATTTAAAACATTTAATGAAGAATTTGATGTCACAATAGAATTAGCAGTCTGTGTAGTGGTATCAGAGTTAGGTACATGATTTGGTTTTAGATGAACAGGTTGGTTTGTTGCGCTGGTTTTACCGGATGCTTGAGGTAATGCGGAAACTTTTTTCGAAGATTTGCTGCTTGATGAAGGAATCTTTTGAAGTAAACTTGTTTGAACCTGACTTTGGTGTTTCATAGGAGGAGTCTGGGGCACTGGTGAGATTTTTTCAGTAACACTTGGTGTGCGTCTAGACTTCAATGAAGTATAAACTGGTTTTGTGGTAGCATGATCGTGATCCACAAAGCTGGAATCTAAGATATTTGGCTTGTCAAGAGATTTTGAGCTATCGTTTCTTCTACAGCCAGAAGATCTTCTAGGATCACTCCTTGTTAGTGCTGGTTGTTCTGCATGCTGGTTTTCAGTTGTTTTTTTACTCTCCTCAATTTCCCTTTGGGCACCTTGCCCCTGTTGACGTGCATCTAACCTGGCTTGCTTGGCTCCATGTCTTCCAACATCACTGGTGGCTGTACTTCTTTTCATTTACAAGCAGGAAAATACAACTGAATACATCCAGTCTGAAATAATATTACATTACACATGGATTATTACATGTGAGTGACAAATATAACATTTATTTCATGTTTGTTAATTTCAGGTACTTGTACAAGCGTTATTGTCCTAGATATAAGTTGAATGTTTTATGCCTCTTCTTTAGTCACTGGATAAGTTTCATTTTCAATTGATTTTACAGTGACTGTGAAACAAAAGTTTACAACTTATACCAGTCATGGCGAATACCCATCGGTCAGTCGGACCTGACCGATAAAATCCGACCAGGTCCGATACAGAATGCCTGTGCGTCGGTCCGTATGTCCGACACGGAACGGTACGGGTCGTACGGGTTTTATAACATCCATTGCTGTTTACACAATGCGGTCTTCTTACGCGCACCAATTGTCTGTACTTTCGCTTGTCTTTCGGACATTTGAACTTTGATTGTGTCGTCAAAAAGGCATTTCAGGAGTCAATGTGAAAGTAAATGATAATTTTTAACTGTTATTTAACGAAATACGCCAATTATTTGCACATTTGTGTTTGATTTGTTTACTTTCACTTTGAAATAAGCGGTAATTTTCGGCCCGTAATTTTTAACAACATGTTTTCGGACCGACAAGTTTGCATTCGGTCCGACAAGTTTTCCAAGATTGTCAGACCAAATGACTGACAAGTCTTGGAAGTCATTCGCCATGACTGTTATACTAATCACTCTCAAGGACTGTTTCCCGGGTTACTAACCTGAACTCACACCTTAAAAAGGGTCAGCAGTCAGGTTCTACTCCCCTGACCACTACACCTCCCGAAAGATGAATGAAGCCAATACCAGCTTACCAGCTTAAGTTAATGCATGCTATTTACCTGTCCGAGCCATAAATCAAAAAACAACACAAGATGTTAGATGTTGGCCAGTTGAAATGATGGTTTGTATGGGTGTTGCAATGTATTGGTTCGATGCACTGACTTATACTGATATATAAACCATGGATTGGTAACATCCTACAATGTTGTTTAAATCTCTTGCGAGCAACGAGATTTTCTACCAAGATTTAACCTGCTGTAAATATTTTGCGATGTTCTGAGTCGAAAGAAATTAATATTTTGATCTGTCGTAATATGTAAACATTTCTTCAGTTTTAATTAATAAATTACTACAATTAGACAATAACACAGTAATTACATGAACATTTATAAGTTCTAATCAACATCTAGTCAGCAACGGACAGAAATAAACGAAGATTGCCGACTATCGCCGATCTATAAAGTGGTGGAAATTAGGATTTTGGGTAAATTTGTTCTTGTTATTGTTTCATCGATATCAGCCGGATTCCAGTCCATGGTTTATTATTACTTTATAATTTTTATATATAATATATATATCCGTGCTAACAGTTACACTGATTCACGCTTTTTAACAAGACATTCAAGTGTTTTGAAGGTATGTAGAGAAAAAAACTGGCCATCCTGCAAATGTTTCAGTTACTTTTTTCATTCCAAATATGTCAATGCAAAAGACTACTCACTAACACTGGCATAGTCTTTGATATGCCATTCATAAGCTGGGACCAATAATGTACACCGTCACCGAGGTCCCAGAATTTGCAGAAATCTCATTATAATCCCACGCAGTTGTAATTAAAGTTTGCTAAATAAGCCAACTTACCATTTCCACATGTTTGCAAAACGTTATATGGAGGTAAACTCATGCATTGACACTTTCTTGTGTAACTTTGTTTTGTTTGACAGCTGTGTGTACGGAAGTAGTTTTGCGTTGACTGAGCATGTGCACAGAAAATCTAGGCCACCCTGAAGCACGGATGATTGAATGATATTACGTTAGAACATTGTTCACGCACTTTATCACTAGGTCAAAGATGTATAGAAAACACAATTGTTTGAATGCTTTATTTATTCATAGCATTTTCATTTACAAATACACATAATACATCAACACATTATATGTTTATTTTGATATATATTTGTTGTTAGAAAAATTATATCGACTAACTTTATGAGTTTAAAAAGAAACAAACATCGAATGGAAAGCGTTTACTCACACAGACCATTTTACATATCTCATAATGAGCAGTTTTTGCTTGTTAAAGAAGTGTCCGTCGTTGCTTCAGCCAGTTAAAGGTAATGAAATACATTTATTGTAAAAATGAAACTAATTGTTGTTGTTTATAATTGACAAGTGTCCAAAAAGTTGGTTATTTGGTAATTTCATCAAATTTCGCGACCTAAAAAAAGTCAATGTCAAATGTTTTATTTATTTATTTATTCCGTTAAACTTTATTACGTATGTGTCTGTTTAACACGAAGATAAATTTAAATATATATGCCATGGTGACTACAAGGTTGTAATAGAGAAGCTTGTCATGCATTGTCTGTCTCGGTGTCCCACATTTTCGGGGTTATATCATGCGGCGGTAACCTATTCTTACACACACCATTTTTGTTTTGCAAGAACAACTGACACAAGTGACCTGTATGATAGTGTATGACCATATCGCTTTGTAAACGTCTGTTGGTCGCTCTGTAACCTTTTCGTTTCCCATCAATAACTCAAGAAACTCTTGACCTATCGTCCTCAAACTTGGTCCACACATTCAACAGGGTAGCAGAGGAACCCTATTGATTTTGGGGTCACGGGCTCAAAGGACAAGGTTACAGGGGTCAATTGTTCACGAACCATTTCTGATCAATAACTCCAGAACTCCTTGACCTTTCATCCACAAACTGGGTCCTAACATTGATCTTGGGAAGCAGAGGAACCCTATTGATTTTAGGGTCACAGGCTCAAAGGTCAAGGTCACATGGATCAATTGTACACAAACAGATTTAGATCAATAACTCGAGAACCCCTTGACCTTTCATCCTCAAACTTGGTCCACATATTTATATTGGATAGCAGCGGAACCCTATTGATTTTGGGGTCACATGGTCACAGGGGTCAATTGTACATAAATCGTTTCCAATCAATAACTCAAGTACCCTTGAACCTATCATCCTCAAACTTAGTCCACACATTCATCTTTGGTAGCAGAGGAACTGTAATGATTTGGGGATCATGGAATTAAGGGTCATGGTCATAGGTCAATGGTTTTAAAACACCTCCCATTAATTTGAATGTTCAGTATGACAAAATTGTGGAATTCTATTGTACATGACAATCTATATTATAAATTTAAGGTCACTTCATCACGTACATGAGATGAGCTATTTCATTTACTACAGTTAACAAACAACCAGTTGTTACTGTCAGTGTTTCCAATATGGCACTAATCAAACCAGCATCCACAAAACTGTTTTTTTTACCACAAAACATTTCCAGCATGTATATTTGTGCAGCATACTTTGAATTTGCCTATGCAATTGTACAAAATATTACTTTGACAAAAAACCATGAGCGGGCATAATGTTTTACAAACATCTCTTGTTTAAAAATCAAATGGAAAATGTCCTGTCTGCAGAAGTCTTGTTTTAGTACAGTAGATTTCATGTGTCAGTGACTCAGTCACGTGATACCATTTTACAAAGTCAAAATCAGTGTTTTGCCATATTGGGCTCAAGAACAACATGAAGAGTAACAAACATGGCGCAAATTGAAAAAACAGATGTTATACCTTTATTGGTTAAAATTTTGAGTTATTGCACGATCATAGATATATACGTTTGTCTGCATTCAACCCATAATTTATTTCTTGAGCAGAATAATTATTCAGCGATGCATAAGCCAATCAAATCGAAAGTCATAAATGTCGAAGCAAATTTTGGGGAGCCGAACTGTGTTTGCAAACTAGACGCTGATTGGTTCGAAATCTGCAAGTTGTAAAATGGACTGGAGTGTAGCAAAAGCCGCACCGAAAAACATCAAATTCGTAAATTTAAGCAATTTTTCCACCATTTACAATGTCAGATTTCTATTGTTGCAGATGCTGTTAAATGCAATCTTCAGCTGACATGTCGAACTTTATATACTGTCCCAAATGAAACATTGGAAAAACAGAGATCGTCCCCTTTGAACAAGAATCGTGAAGAGGAACAGAAACCTAGAAGGAGCTTAAAAGCAAATGAAGTGTCAGAATACCGAGACAGACTGCCAGAGTTTTTACCACATGCACAACGCAGAGATCGTATTTCAGAATTATTGGAAAGACAGGATATGTTCAGACGAAGGAAAAATATTAATGTACCAGAGTTTTATGTTGGTAAGTTATGCAAACTGATGTACAGTGTCACTTTTTGATCTTGAGCTAACTTGTTTAACTTTAAGTACACTGAGAAATTCCGTATTGTAAAAGCCTTTTCAGCTGTTTAGCTAACTGTTACAGGTTCATTACCCAGTAACTCATTTTCATAATTTGCCAAGTCATTCTGAACCTGATGAAAATATGTTGAGTAATAGCCAAACAAGAACAACTTTTTCATTCACAGACAACTGTCAAATAAAAAATGGGTGCAGTGTGTTGTGTGTTTAAAATTACTTATTACATTTTGTACAGTTCCATTGCATTTACAATTTTTCCAATTTCATACAAAAATTCCCATTGGGCATAAGTCATGTTCCCAATACAGTGATAAAAAATTCTGTATAAATTTATAAAGAGTGAAGTAAGAGTAAATTATTTATTTATTATAGTTTCACCCCTACTTAAAGGTCTAACCATTTCTGACAATGCTCTCTAAGCATATTTACTTCCCGATTCCTATCCTTTTAATGCCAGGCACCAGGCAGGTAAATATACAGAATGAACCTCCCAGGATTGGAACCTTTGACCTCCTGCTTCCAATCCGGATGCCTTCACCACTCCGCATGGGGAGACGGTGTATAATTTGTATAATTATGTTTCGTGCTGTAGTGTAACACAAGACATTGGCTTAGTTTCATTATAATTACAGGTAGTATTTTAGCAGTGACAATATCTGACAAATATGCCCCAGGGAAGGGCAGCCGTTTTGTTGGATTATGTATCGATAGACAAAAGCCTGGATTACGTCATCAGTTTGTTCTTAGAAATGTACTGGATGATCAAGGTAAAATTGTTCCTAAATGCTGTAATTTTAGTTTAAACTTATTTATTTTACAACGGTTGTGAAGCTAGTTGTTACAACTTATACTCATCACCCTTGGTAAACACCTTCTAGGTTAATTACCGGTCGTTGTAATAAATTCACAGATTGTGAAGTTCTTAATCAAAACCCTCTCAATACGGAGCTCAACTATAGGAATGATTGTGACTTTAGCATGTTCAACCCACATACCTTATCCATATGAACATTAATTATCTCTTAATCCATGTGCATTTCAAATGGAATCTTTTAATTTTGAAGTCAGTGATATTAGTAGAAATCCATTTGACCTGTACTTGTTTTGTTTCATTCGCTGTTTTCAAAGATCAGAAAATTGTGTCTATGGAGTATAACGTTAATCATGGCATCAGACAGATGTGTTGTATTGTGTATTTGTATTTACAGGAGTGGAGATTATTTATGACATGTACAATCCATTAATATTGAAAATAGAAGTATTAAAATTAGAGAAACGTCTAGATGAACAATTGTATTATCTGAGAGACTGTCCCCTTGAGTACAGTCATATTCCACAAGATATGAAAGGACAGATGATACACAAAGGCATGACTGTTCCAGTTAATGAAACTAAGGTAAGAATGTTGTATGTAATTGTTAGGGCTCTCATTGATACAATTAGTATAACAACAATTTTGTTCTGTCAATCGATATTTGATACACACAAATGTTGATATTATGGTGGGAAAATACAGGAGATTGGGAACACTCCAAAAATGAACCAAAATAGTGAAATGTCACTTTGTAGTTGGCTGCTTGTTAACCCTTTACTCAATAGATACGCTGATTCACGCCTCCTCCGCATCTCCGTGCAAATGCCGATTCACGCCTCTACCGCATCTCCATGCAAACGCCGATTCACACCTCTGACTTTCTGTCCCAATCTTATTCAGTTTTTCGTAAAAATCGGACATTCTAATTTATTCATTTTTCAATCATAACAGGCATTTACTGAAGAAAATCTTATACTAATAATCAACCTACCCATGCACTAAACAATTCTGAATGGTTGATCTTATAACAAAGACTTATCAAACCCCTTACATAAGTGAAATGGATACAATTCATCAAATATCTGAGTAATTATAGTGCTAGAATTAATTCATCTAAAGCGTAAAGAAAATATTTGTTTCAGGTTTCCCCACCTACCCTATTGTTTTGTCCCGACCAGAGAACATTTTTTTCGGGTTAAAATTTCTGTGTGAACTTTTCTTAAGGTTCATATTTCTGCCCAGTTATTAGACGCTTTATGAGTATTCCAGCATTATACTCGCCTCGATTAAACAAAATGTCGGCGTCCGTTCTAGGCGTACAAATTATAAAATGGACGAAATAAAGAATTTGCTTCATTGAAAAAAAAAAATTATAATTTTTTTTTTCCAACCTACCTACCCTATTATTTTTGGACATGAAACCTGAAACAAACATATTATTTAGGCCTAAATATGTTTTCTGTTCGTTTTTTTTTTTTGTGATTTTTATTTGGATTCAGTGACATGTTGTTGTTGTTTTTATAGATTAAACTTGGGTCTCGTCCATGGAGCCAACGTTGGGAACGATTAGATTTGAAAGGTGTAGAGGAGTTTACCGATTGGAAAAGTGAGAAAGTCTTTGAGAAAGCGATGAGGAAAAAGGAACATCCACAAAATGCGAAACCTTGGGAGAAAGTTGATATTATTAAACATTATAGAGAATCTATCAACCCAGACGATACTGCTGATGTCTATGAGGAAGTGGATACTAGCAGCAGAAAGTGGAAAAAGAAATAGTAGTGAATGTCTTTGAGTATTTTTCTTTGTATGAATTAAAATGTTTATGCATCCAACTTGTTTGTTTTTGTCAAATTTAAAGTATTGTTCTGAACAGCTCTGTTAAAATACATATGCTCTGCCCCATTATGGTTTGAAGATATTTCAAGACATAACCTAGTTTTGTATTGGCACAATTGTTTTGTGACAAATTACCTTCATACAGAAATGAATTACTGATACAAAAGTTGTATTTATACGACACAGACATTTAGGCAAACATTTTTTTCTGATTTTGATTTATCTTTTGTTGGCATTTGCAGATTCTCTTGAATTCAAGTTGATATTTGCTTCATGTTTTTTGTCAATACTCGATGGAGACAGACATGATGACTCTCAAATATCGCTGCACAAGCTGTCTATCCATTTTATTATTTTTAACTCAGAAAATGGGCTGTTATTCAACCTGCACATGTATTAATGTTACCAGTATTCACTTTCCATAAATTATTCTTGAATTGTTTATGGATTTTTTATCATCCATCATTTAGTAATGCATCTATCAATGTTTTGCCTTTTTGAGGTCTACTTCCCCACCCTAGAGCTGAGCAATTTGTCTAAATCCCCACTGTGGGAGATGCCAATTCCCACTTTCCATCTATTAAAAATCAGGCCTGTCTATTTCCCAGGACCCGCAATCATTTGGTGTGTTAAATTCACACCTGCCTGGTATCGTGTCCAATTCAATATGTACATTTCTTTATTCATATCATGAAAATAAGATCATTTGATTACCAAATTAAGTTAGTAAATCAGTCTCGGAATGCACACAGTCTTTGGTCCGTTTTAAGGCTGAACACAAAAACAACCAATCGGAGCGTTGAATATTTAGACTGGTTTCCAAACTCCGATAAATAATCTCAGACCCTGACTTGACTGAACAGATGTTCAGCCATATCCTTTTTTTTCAGAAAAAGAAAACACAACATGATTATAGACTTACATAATTTTATATTTTCCCATAATAACTCATACATATCCTATAGGATACATGCGTTAAATGCTCCATGAACCTTCAATAACATCATACATAAACAAGTACAAGAATTTTTTAAGTCATATATATTCATGTACACGAAAATAGATGTTTAACACAGTAAGAGGGGTACCTATTGTACCAAGAACGACTAACAATAGAAAGAAATGGAACATCAATGGACAAAAATATACTTTATTTTAATTGTTGCCACATTTTTTGTGATAAAGATAACTTTTTTGATTACTGTAAGTAGAATGTTTCCAGTTAGTTCCCTATAAATAACACAGCATTAGTGTCAATTAAATGCTGATTATTTCAAGTTTTATTACATCGTACAACAAATACACAAGAATTTCTCTCTTCCCAAAACATGAAAATCAGATTGAAACTTTACCATTCAAGGATACATGAAGCAACAAGAAATGCTAAGGTCACAATTAGGCCACACAAAACAACTTCATGTTAAAATGGTTGTTTACATATTTCAACAACTGTTAATTGACTCTTAATATGGTCCCTACACATACAATGTGGCATTTATGCTATGTAGAAACATCTGTATACATGATACATGTAAGTAATCAGGTGGTCTTCTGATTTATGAGAATCAGAGATCAGTCTACTTAAAACTACAGAGAGTATTTTAGTTTTTTTTTGTTCCGTCAATTACAAAAAAAGCACAACATATAATGTAAACAAATAATGAACAGAAACAAATATGACCAATAACACATAACTATGTATAGACTATTATGTACACTACTAACAAAATTAATATAAATAAACATTTGTTCAAGACACAATTTGTATCACAAGCAGTCCGCATTCCGTGGAATGTTGAGACAGGATATTCATAAAACGCTTATTGTACACAATGTATATGCATAAATTCGCTATTCAATATAAAAAGCAGCCTTCACCATTAAATGTGTATGTTCATGCTAAAAAAATATTTCGGATGAATAATTTTGTTTTGATTTTTCATCACTTAACAAATCAAAATTTAACAAATTGTGATAATTCCATTTTTTTTTTAAATACAACATCACTTGTCAGCAACCAAGCAATAAATTGGATAACAAAACATCTTCAATTTTCATACAAAATCCTGTTGCTTTATAAAACTGTGATGAAAGCAAAGTTTAGTCAACAAGTTAAGATGTCATAACTATACACTGAATCTACCTAAATATGAATCTTAGAATTCATAAAACTCTTCAACTTTTTAAAGCTAAAATTATCAGTATATGAATAATGGTCACTGGAAACTCATACGCAGACCTGTGGAAGGACAACTCTTGAGTAATGGAAAAAATGTTTAGAGGATGAAAGCCAATCATGTCTTTATACATGTATGCAGATAGACTAGTGTTGCCTTCCCACCTCAGTGTGGTCTTATTGACCGGATGTCTCTGTAGAAATGTTCAGAAGAGAATTGTTTAATAGGAAGATGAAGTTGTAATGTCACCAGACAAGGTTCATACATGTTATGTAAAGGTCGTGTGAAGGTGGTGTTTCAGCAAAGGTTTGACTGTATGTTAGGAAAATAACACAACAACATGATATATAGTATTATAAACTCTCTTGACCCCATAATATAACAGACTTGTATAATTATCAAATTTAAACTCCTCAGAACGCTTACCTCCCTTAACAGTACAAGAATCACTGCCAGCACAAGTGTAACATGATGATGGATAGTTTGCTTTGTTTAATAAATGCTTCGAACCAAGGTCTTTATTTCTTTGTCAAGTTTTTTTTTTTTCATTAAATGATTTACATTAGCCTTATTTGTCTGTAATATAACCAGAATATATAATACAAAAAATCAAAAGATAAAAACTGAAACAACAGAATGCTGTTAAAATATTTGTGATGGCAGAGGTCTCCTGGATTTTGTAAAGGGAGACAACTGCGTAGGGGATTGCTATCACATGCTGTTGACAGGAAGTCTTGCTCCAAATCCTTATTTCTCAGTATATCACAGAAAGAAAAGTTATCACAATCAAGTTGGAGTGGATTTGAAGTAGCTCCCTTATAGTAAATAGGCTTACAATAAATATACACATACAACAGAAATAAGATCTACCAACAAATAGAAAATGATCCAGCAACAATAAGAATGTATTATATGGATTAAACATAAGCTCACAAACAGAACATTCTGATTGAAGATAGTCAAGATTTTAACATTGACATAATGACAACTTTTTGAAAATGGCATACTCAACCTTAGAAAATTAGTTGAGAATACATGTACTATTATTGTGTATGCAATGTCTATTAGTCAACCTACATTAGCCTACGGATATGTAATATAGCCAAATCCAATGTTGATATCTAATAGAATAGTGCTTAATTTTTGTGACGCCAGAGGGTTCAGTATGTGTTGTAAAAGGGAGACAACTTTATAATTTGTAAGCATAAGGCCATCTCCCTGACGTCATATCTGATAGGCGAGTAATATGCTCATACGAGAAAAAAATCATACGAGAAAAAAATCAGACAGGCCATTCTGATGAGTTATTAAGACTTGTATAGGACATTGTGGGCTTGACGCTCGATGATAGTGTCTCACTTATCCATTAGATGCAAATACAATAGTTTTGTGTCAAACCCTCGAATCATGCAGTATAAACATTCTTAAACAGAAGTCATAACGTTTCGCAGTTATCGTTCTGTAGTCCCAGAAACACGAACCTACATTTAAATGAAATTTCAAGCAACAGCACAATTTTAGTTAGTATGAATAAAACGAAATACAACAGATACAACTATACTATGAAAATGATCAAAAATTTACGTAAAAAACAACTTTCTATGCAACAAAAAACTAAAAAAATAATGAACACAATAACCTTAAATGCATTCCCCCATCCCGTATAAATGCGCAGTTGGCACAAACCAATGAGTTACAATAATCTGATGAGAAAATGGCAAAAATATGCACAAAAAATGACAGAAAACTGAAGCTAAGTGAGAGTACATGTCTTAGGGTTAATGAAATACATGTTCAACTTTAAATAATGAAACATAGAAACATGTTCATTGCATTGTCACAAATTCGTTTCTTTCAACAATGTAAAATAACTCTGAAACTTTGATTATTTATCAATACAATTGATTTCTGCGAGTGATTGATTAAAATAAACATTTTTGCCATTTCTTCTAAATTTAAAATTGGGCAAAACATTATTTCTTCACTGCTTGCTTATATGAAAATATGTCCTTAAAAAATATTTACTATGAAATGTATCACTTCTTATATTTACACAAACACAAACTTTGAAATATTTAATTATATCAAGTAGAAGAAACAGCACCGACAAGTGCCATTTTACAAGCTAATAAAATAGTATAACAAATATAATGTCAATATCACTCTACGATAGCCCAATTCAAAACTGATTCATTTGGCAGTGGAAATATAAACGACATACATAAACAACGTATTTGAAAGTATACAGAAACACATAGATGGTGAAATGAATAACTACATGTACTGTTATTACGGAGAAGAAAATCCCTACAGCCCTGTGATTCACCTGGAGTCAGTTTCACAAAACTCATACTGAGACTTCTCTTGAGTCAATTATTTCATGTTCTTTGCAATGAAACATGCGACCAACAATCTCGTCATTTACAGAAGTGCTGTAAAGACTAAATCTAGCTTTTGATTGGTTCTTGAAAAGTTGAGTTCCAGGCAGATCACGGTTAGTGAAATTGTGTCCAGTACTTTCACATACTGTCGGACCTTGTCTATTCGACAACCTTTTATTCGAAATACTCGGTATCATCCGAAATAAATGTCAGGTACATCTGATACAGACAGCAGTAATATATGGACAATTTTGAAACAACAATTTTGTTCTAGTCAATTTTGATGGCATGTTCTTGTACATGGGACGAGTTACTATTCTGTGTTAGTGACAGCTTTCGTAGAGTATACGCAACTGAGAAATAAAAAGTTCAAACTTGATTTCTATTGAACAAGTAGAACCATTTTCTCATTAACATTTAACTCATATAAATTCATGTATACGGCAAAGAGCAACCAGTTTTGTTTCAAGCACATTATAATAAAACAACAAGTAAAGAGTCTACGACACAGCACATTATGAAAGTCGCTGATCAAGCACATTATGACAGTCGCTGATCAAGCACATTATGATAACACAACGAGTAAAGAGTCTACGACATTCGCTGATCAAGCACATTATGAAAGTCGCTGATCAAGCACATTATGATAACACAACCAGTGAAGAGTCTATGACAGTCGCTGATCAAGTGGCTGTAGATGATATACGAACGTTTCTTTGCAACTGAGCGGCTGATATAATTGGTACATGTGGTGAAGCTGGACCGGGACTTCGTGACCTTGAGCGATGGCGGTGTCGTCGTGTTGGTGTAGTAGGCACTGTTATATCCTGCAAATGTAAAAAGGACTGAATTAAGTTTTTGAAGAAGGAATACTTTACACCTGTCAGTTTTGAAAAACATATACTATTTCATTATAATCCAAAGCAGACCCGTCAAACACTGGAAATGAAAACAGGCAGTGCAACAGGAATTTGTGTACATTTTGAACATTCAAACACAAATAAAAATTGTGTGTGAGGATATTGTTCATTGCTAACAGTGTCAAGTGATAAGATATAGCCCTGAAATGTCAAATTCAAACACTATGATCTTTTTTTAATAAGAAAGCAAGTATAGTGATTGAAAAAACACACACTTAACTTAAAGACTAGATTGGCATTATCGATCCTGGCTCAGCAGATGAAATTTTTGCTTAATGGGGCTTTAAGTCACTTGAACAGCAAGAGTGACTATGTAGTGACTATTCCAGCTATAGATAGTTCCCACATCTACAATATTTACCTCCCTTGTTCTTAACTGTCGGCCATTTTGATAGGCAAAACTGGTAAGCCCTTATAGGAGTAATTTTCAAATATGTAACAATTGAGAAAATACCAAGAGAATTTGCATGTGACAACCACTTTTCTTCAAGGTACTGAGACAAATGACCACATGAGCATAATTAATAAGTTATTTTTTTTTATATATCGGATTAGTTCATCATCGTTTTCATTATATATTCCCTATAAACTTTAAGGAAATTTGCCTATCAAAATGGCCGACAATTCAGAACAAGGGAGGTAAATATTGTAGATTAGATTAGAGGAAGACTCCAGACAGACACCTTGGGAGAACCAACAATCTTCCATAAGCCGGCTGAAAGGCTTCCTCACCTACACATTTTATATCCCAGGTGGGATTAGAACACTCACAGTAAGGAACATGTCATTCTGCTGATGATGTAAAGCAGGTAAGATAGGTAAACTATGGAGATTTTAGCACATGGAAGCCTTTGAATATTGTAATTTTATAACAATTTTCTGAATAATCAAAACCTTTTTACCACACATTTTTCATCACAATGTACTAACAAGTAAAACTGACTATTATTAAAGTTGCACCAACATACTTGAATTAATTCATTAATAGATATTCCGAGCCCACACAGAGATTGACCAATAGGATTTAAGACAAATAGCAATGAGAAATATGTATGCGTTTTAAATAGTAAACTCACAATATTTAGAGCATTGAAAACAAGAATCATGTTATAAGAGACATTTCTGAAAAAGCGTACACACTGAGAAATATCCACTGAATAAGAAAATGACACATAAACTGTCTAAAATAGTTCACTTATAGCTGGCATGATAAACAACAGTGATACTACAGTACATGTACAACTAATGGAAACCATCAAACTGTCAACCAAATCACAGAGTTAGTACCAGTAACCCAACAGAATGAATTAACGGGAGATTTTCTATCAAAATATGATGAGTAATAATTTTTAGAAAATAGCATGCTTATGTCTTCATATAGACATCCTCTAAAATATTGCATTGTAACTTTTTTACAAGTTTCCTTGAACTGCAACTCCATAATCCATGACTAATATGTCCGTGACTCAGCTTATTGAAAATTTATAAGCAACATGGAAGACCTCAAATATAACACTCATAGAGTAACTAACTAGACTACATGTACTACTAATTTGGCCAATGAATTTGTTAGTAGCCACTACATTGTCTTTATTAGCACAGATTACCCTGCTGACATTATTGTTTGTGAATTGAATAAATTCTAATTTTAAAGATAAGAAAATTGTATAAGTAAAGTTAAACAAAATGCTAGACCAAAAACAATCACCGTATCTTGGTGGTACAATTGTGAGGCATTCTTGTACATCCAAAACTGAAATGAATGGTGTTGGAATTTGTCAACTTTATATTAGCTTCATACAGGTTAAACAGACTACTGGCAAATCATAACTACTTAGTATTTCTTCAGGGTCTAATTTCTGTGGATTTTGACAGCTTCACCCATGGCAAGATTTCAGACAATCATAAATCCCTACCGGTACATAATATGTAATAGATATAAACTAACTGCTGTCCGATAAGTTAGATATTGAATTGTCTGAGGAGGGTAGCGTCAATTGCTGTCATATTAGATAGTTCAAGGCTTATAATTAAATTAAATTACTGCTTGACACCTGCTGTACAAAATGTGCAGTTACCAGTACAATATTAAGCTTTACACACTTAATATTGGACTGTGTAATCATACTGTACAACTATAGGTGAATCACAGTGCTGCAGGGATTTCCCTGATGCAGAAATCTTGAGTTCCTGGCTCCCTTTTCATTCAAGGGACTCCCATTTTCCTCTAAGTGTGCATCCCTGGGACCCCTAAAATGAACCTTTGTCAAGTATAAACTGATTATCTTGGAGTCTGCAAATTTACTAAGGACCCCCGATTTGTCAAACACGAGGTCCAATAACCCCTAGCTGAAAATAATCCTAGTGAAAACCCAGGTACTGTATCAAGGATAAAGGTACAGTAAGCACAGAGGCATGTCACAGCTGTAATTTAATACTGTGAAAAATATGTGCCCCGAAATCTTTAAGTACATGAAAAGCTAATCAAACACTACAACTTGCAGTCTTGCAAAAATCACAGTTACGTTAACCATACGTAGCAAAATCTCGGGTTTGGTGGAAAACTATTTTGTATCAACACCGAGTTACAACAGTTTTAGTCAAACCCTCAAAATACGCACAGAAGTACAGAACACTCTAATATATCAGTACATAGCAAAGCTTTAAAGGATTATAGCCTAGTTAATCACATGTAAATTGACCAAAATGATTTACGTAATAAACAAATGTATGTATACCTTAACAAATGCGTACCTGCCAAAAATATGAATTCTAGAAATTTAACATACAGTAAAACACTGTTTAACATTTTTATGTTGACAGTACTACATGTACATAAATTCTGATCAAAATGTGAAAACTTAGATCCAGAACATATCTGATAACAGTGTCATACATGTATTCATATATTAAGAATTGACTTTTCATATATTAATCTGTAATATTTTTTCAAAATAATACTACCAGTAATATATATCGGGTAAGTAGATGTATAATATATTAGTATGTTACTTATTGAAAATGTTTTATATGGAACTCTTACATCACAAAAATATAGACATACACAACATACCTCAACAACAGAATGACAACATAAACAACAGCAGGAGTAGGAAGTAGATGAGGGAAAATGAAACTGACCGAGCCGGCCAAAGCTTGTGTGAGTTATCAGAGGCGGAGAAGAGATATAACACAACTTTCCCAAGGGAGGTAACTCCAAAATATACATATTCCAGGTTAGGGGTGCAGACTGAATAAATATTGATATACAATAGCTCCTGTTTTACACAACTCACCCTATATGTTTTTTAATGAGATATAAATTACTCATTGATAGATAAGAGATAGCCAGGTGGGGAGATTAAAAACTCGTCAACAGAGTAATCATGTCGACGATGAATGCGATATCGGGGTCGTAACTGAAACATGAAAATGATGATAATGATGTTGATGATTGCACCATTCCATGAAATGGACCTGAAGACAACGACGTCATTGAACTATACATGTAGGTGCCATAGTATCAAAGTCAAAGTGCTAAATGACCCTACAAAATAACACTTTATAAAACCTGCAAATTCAGCCATTCTAACTATAAGCAAATAACATTGAAATATTGATAGAACATCAACAATATACACCCTTTTAATAATTCCTAATGGTCACCATTAAAAGTTCACTTGGAAGGGCAAATATTCCAATTAATTATTAATTAATTAAGGCTATACACCCCATAAAATGCACCTGGGAGGTGTATTTTTAAAATATGACTGTTTATTAGGCAGGGAGCTTCTTATAGGTGTACATGGCTGATAAATAACATGTATCAAATACTGTACTGTAGTTTTACTGATTATAACTGAAGTATACTAAATATGAATGTCTAATTATCCTCTAACATAAAGACTCAATGTACACTGTTTCTGATACTTACAATATTTTGTTGTTTTGATGTTATTGTTGATGAAACTTTTTCCACTGTCAAATTTTCCTGAAGTAAGAGAAAAGAAATCAAAAATAATGTACCCCCGAGTTAACATCAAATCTTCGTAAGAGGTCACAAAAATAAATATTCATTAGAAGATGTAGGGGCCTCTTGTACACATAACAGTACTTACAAGAAGTTCTCATTTTCTCTGTTGTACAAATCATCAGTTTATTGTAAAATGTTAAAGTCATTGCCATCATATTCAAATAGTAAAGAAGATTGTAAGATATTCTGGCTTAGTATTGATGAGGGATAAATATGTATTAGATCATTTTAAGCTAATTGCTGCAGTACCATTAATTTTTTGTTGCATTGAGATGAGTATTATTTTCAAATTTTTTCAAAACATTCAATACCTCTCTTTTTGACACATGGCTTGTATTACCTTCCATATTTTTTTACCTAGAAAATAAATTTAATCATTATGAATACATGTACGTATCAAGTATGAGCACTTACAGTTGATCCACTACGGGCAATGTCTTCCTTCTTGGATGGCAGTATACCGTGAAATGATGCATGACGTTTGATATTGCTGGATGATGAAGGGGACGGAGAAACTTTACTGGAATCCTTTATGACGGGGCTGTGATCCTGATGATGTGCGGCTGCTGATGACGATGATGACGATGATGTCTGTTCCTTATTTTTTACAGGAACTCCTCTGTGATCAGACGCAGTCCTATTGAAAGAAACAAAATCATTATATTTCAGTATTAAAAGCGCGTACTTAAATGGAAATTATTAGAACAATCTGAATGACAGAAACATGTTTTTCCAATGAGCAGTATTAGAAAATTTGTAAGTTATATATAATGTAATGCTTCAATGAGCAATCTATATTTTTTATTAAGGTATTGTAAAAAGCGAAATAATCTTGATGGCACCACGTTATAGGAATTATTGAGGGGCAAAGATAAATATTAATTTGATCAAGGGGCATCTCATTCAATGTCAATCCTAGCGAGGATTGACCAACAATGCTTTTTAAAAAAAAGAAGATTACATTGCGTTACATGCACACATTTCATTGAGACAATATTTATGTTTATTTGTCACAGAGCCATAAACACAAACACATTATGCTAACATAAACACACACAAGATTGTCCAACACACAAACACACTGCATTGACACACATATGATGAGAAAAAGCCCTTATATTACACAAGGAGACTCTAATAGTCTCTCAAAACCACCGTCATCTGGAACTCCCTTTTCATACTGAAGTGTTATTATGATGTTTCAATAAAGAATAATTAAATCATAAAGGGAACTAATCAAGTGTGACCATATGAATACATTATGTGCTGCTTCAATGAACTGTAGCTGAATGAAAGTTCAAACCCAAAGTTTGAACAATACAAGCCAACATTTGGTGTGTCATAACAAGTCATAGCAGTGCATAATAGCCGTGCAATAGGAAACTGTATCCAATATGTATTTGTGGATTTTAACAACATAAATATTTCATGAACTTAGGTCAAATTTTATATAATTGAATGTGTATTAATTACATATGAGTGACATTGTCGAGATAATCACAAGTACAATTTTTTTAATCCCATCAGCCAATCAGTGCTCAGTGCCGTAAATATACCATTGTTAGAATTACACATAATGAAGATCACTTCCAGTCACCATGACAACAATGACATCATTAGTGTCATCATATTTTCTCCAAATGGAACAAGCTTAGATGCTTACTAAGAGTCCTTGGGCTATAACAACAGAAATATTTCATGTACTGTAGCAACATTTTTTTACATAAGACAAGAGCTTCTTTACTGCTATATTTATGATGATACATCGTATTGACAAATCTATAAGTGACAAACTGGTCCAATATTATATACTGCTACAATTCAAATGACTAAAAATAGCAACTCAAAGCAATGAAAGTGTTCAGAGGCAGAACTTGTGTTTGTCCTACTATAATAACTATAAACTATAAATTAAGATAGTTTTGTCGACAATAGTCATGAACATTGATTTTTCAATGTACTATTGTTCAAAATAAAATTCAGCTAACTGACTGTGGTGATAATATTACACCATAGGCAAGAAAGACAACTATAACTTCATTGTATGAGAAAATGTGGAATACACAGTTAACTCCCTTTAGTCAAACTGCATTTTTTTAACCCATTATTGCATACGGTAATTATTCCAAATTGTAAATACATAATAATTATCATCAATTAATTTTAATATTAATTGTCATGCAAATTGATCAACTAGCCCAATTTCAAGCGAAATTCACTCATGACACTTGCCTGTTGATCAGGACTATGTATTGTACAAAAAAAGAAGAAACAAAACATACTAAATTACAAACTGTACAAAATGAATAAGATCAAATATGGTAATAAACCAGTTGGAACCAGATAAAAAAAGTGTGTATCCAGAAAGAGTAATATAATGAATACTACCATAGAATTTTTTTTCCAATTGTCTTAAAAAGAAAACTTCAATTTGAATTATATAATGATCTTGACAATTAAATACAACAAAACTATAGCAACCTACAAGTCTTATTTGCTAAGAACTAAAACTGATCCTTATGATATATACAATATGAAACAAGAACAACAATATCATTGAAATACGCACCTTCTATGAGTACGATATGAAGGTCTGGTAACTTGCTGGCTATCATCAGAATGTGCTCCTGACGAGTCACTTTGTAAGTTGCCGTGAGTAACAGCAGCTTCCATGCTGTCAGTATCACCGCTTGCTTTACGAGGCTGGTCGTCTGGCTCACCAGATTTACGCTTATATTTTGTGGTTCTGTTTTGTAAAGATTCTTCTTGTGTTTTTGAAAAGTTTTGTAATTTTTGTAAAAGCTTCGCAACAATTCCAGTATTGCTGGGATTTGCGTTTGAATTTTTGGAGTCCATGTCAAGTTGCCGTGCAGCAGGTGATCCCATTGGTACCTCACTTTCTGAGCATGTGGAACTTGTACGCCTCCTTTCTGACCCTGTTGGAGAGCTTCTATCTGTCGGTGAGCTTTTACACTCGTGTGAGGAACGAGTGGATAAATTTTCTAAACTTGAATATTTACCATCTCTGCGTGGTATTTGAGGCGGCAAGTCACTGGTGCTGTTGTCGACCTGACTTTGGGTCAAGGTCGCCGTTGAAGAAGCAGTACTACCAGTACTTTGTGCAGCACGACCAGAAAACCGCTGCTCCAACAGCTCTCCCATTGGAACTTTTCGACTTGCTGATATGGACGATCTCGAATCAGTTATATCACTATGGGCAGGGCTTGAGGGGCGACTTCCAGATCCATGTCTTCTGCGCCCATCAATCACTGGTACACCTTGGCTACCAGCAGACGGACTAATTTTTGCACTATTCCTTTTACTAGTACTATCACTTCTATGCAGACTTCCAGTATCACTGTCTTCTCTAGATGTATCCTTAGACCTCTGACGTCTTACAGATGGACTTTCCGTACCGCTATGGTTACCGGCACTGTCTACAGTTCTACTAAGAATAATTGCACTTGATACTGACGAGGAACTATCAGACACATCACCACGCTGTTCAGATCTCTCATTTTTCATATCTCGACTACGTCTGCGTCTATGTCCTTTAACAGGCTCCTCCTTTGTATCTACACTGTAGTCAGTGTCCATAGATTTACCACCAGAATTTAAGGCAAGCAGGACAGAATTTTGGCTATCTATTGTGAATGTTGATGACAGACTTTGCTGTGATTCACTAATCTGTTCACTCTTACTCCGACTATCGAAACTAAAACCTTGAGATTCATGGGCCTGAAGTTTTGCCGACCTTTGGACCGGACTTTGCGGAGTTTCTCTCGGTCTTAAATTTTCATCACCAGTTCTATTCTGGTAATCTTTGCTTGGTGTGCGACGATGTTTGTGAAGTCTCGGCTGCGTCATGATGCCTTCAGCTTCAAGCTCCATTTTTGATGGAGGACGTTCCATTACATTCTCATTCTCGTTGTGACTAGAACTGGTTCTATCCAGTTTATTTGACCTTGGAGATTTCGTCTTACGATTTTTTCTTGAGTCTTTCCGATGAGGCACTCTTCTTTCACTGCTAGTCGATTCACGATCACTGTCGTATGATCGATTACTGTCACTACTGGAGGACCTTCGTCGTGACCCCTTTGACAATGCTGCCATGACAATATCAGAACTATTTGACTCACCAAGGTCAGACACAGCTTTCACATATATCCTAGAGTATAAAAAAGATATCCATATATTGACAAATGGCAAGTTAATGAGCAACTAGAGTCTAAGCTAAAATTTTAAAACTATCAACATGTCTCTAAATTTACACATTTAAAGAAAATGTGTGCAAAAGATTTCTGCTCGAGATTACATTCAACATGCCAAATTAGATGGATTTTGACGTGAAAACACATGGCAGTTAACGGAGCCTCAGAAATTGATTTCATTTTTTATCTAAACTTATACAGGAATGCTCAAGTGTTGGTGATATGAATACTGTAAGCTTCCAACAGTAGCGAGAAAATATAACAACAAGTAAGGGGAACTTTAGTTTAGTGGATCAGGTTTCTGCCACTCAACCAAGAATATGTGGGTTTAAACATCCAAAATGGCGAACCACATCTTCTCATAAGACTACATGTATAAAGCTGTTTTTTCTAGGAAGCTGCATTGAGTGAACCAATTAAATTTTTTTGCTTAATTGCAATCAAGATCGAATAAATTAGTATATATATATATATAAGAAAAGGAATACAAACTTGTAGGTTAATGATGGATCAAGTCCTTCAATCAAAGCTTTCTGTTTGGTTCCTGCTATCATTGCTTTAGGTTTATCGTTCACAAACACTCTGTAACCTGCAATACAATATGTTCATCATGTTATATCCAGCATTTTGTTGAAGGGGACAGTGGTAGTGCAGTAGATTATGTAAAAGCCATTTTACCTGCAACTTTTGGTTTCAAACCTTGCAACAGTTACAATCACACCATCTCATAATACACAATAGATGTGTCCATAGGACACGGTTGCTATGGGCTTTTAAGTCTAAAAGGGTCATAACTCCACTAAAAATAGATGAATAGTGACTGAAATTGAACAGCCTATAGTATAATGGCCAGGATAGCTACGTAAAACAGACGCAGATTCTAAATGCTGGACAAATTTAATAGTTTTTAACAGACAATATACGTCATGCATAACAATGTTACCTAGCAACGGTTTATTTTGTTCTTTCCCTTCGCTGTCAAGTATTTTTGATGCCTGCCATCTTAACACAAGAGCAGATGGGCCCCTGTTTTCCAGACGTAGACCTCTCGGAGGGGTTGGGAAGCCAGGTTGTGGAACAGACCTGAAGTATGATTCTTCCTCTTCTGATGGATAAGGGGACAGGGAATGAGGGACAGTCCCTGAAAATAAATAAAGGAACACATTGCATAAAGTATAAGATATATGAAAGCATACTGTATTACATACAAAATCGTCTAGAGCCTGACTGAATAGTAGATATAAAGTCAGCTGACGACCATGTCATTGTGACAGGGTGTACTGGCTAGAATTCTTACTTTAAAACCAAGGCTCTTCAACTTTAATATGACATGAAAAATGGTTGAGTACAGAGTGTGAAAAACGTGAGACAAAACATTAAGTAAGACATTTCACCAAGCACAGAATCAATAAATGCTATACGGCATGTCTCCCGATATCTTTTTAAAATAGACGAGAAATTATAATAGAATCTAACACAAAAGATAAGTTGCTTTAGTGCAAAGCTAACCGAAGAGTTTGAAGAACAAAAATGTCTGAAATCAATTTTTGAACAAAACGTTACTCAGACATTACGTCAGTCTACAAACAAAAGACAAACTTTACAGAATTTAAGATTGCACTAACCACACCACTAGAGGAAACAAATGTAATATAAACGAGTATTCAAAGCAACAAAATCAATTTTTGTGCGACATTCAATAAGGCAGAAATAGAAATACAAGGTATTTATCTAAATGAGTATTTACAAGCCAGTAACAATGCACTGAGTAATGTATTGACTGGGACACAGCTAGCCAATAATTGAAAGTAATGCCAAGGTATAACTGGGACTCGAGACACATAGAGAGGGACTGGGTCCTGAAGCTACTGTTCTATAACCAGCATGTTTTAATCTGTTTATATATGATCAGCATTTTAGTCAACTGCAAAATCATTCACAAGTAGGAAATATTGTTTGTCGAGCAACACGTGGTCAATAGTGAAAAATGGAGTAATGAGAAAACATGGGCATTCATGGTGGAGTAGCATGTAACAGACAGAATGCACTTAAGGAAATACATTGAATGTCCTCTACTCTTATAATGGCTCTGTATGAGAGATAAATTAATCTGACATAATAAAGTAACTTCATGTAACTATTTACTGACCTTGTTACTTAACATTGAAACTATTATCATGAATGATCAAGGTTCACTTGAATATCTGTAATTACTATTCCTGACCCAGTATAGTGAATGTCTCTATAATACAATAACTGTACTGTGCAATGTCACATTCACTTTACAATTCATTACTTCCAGCTTATATATCCTCGTTCACAGAACATTACTGCTTGTTAACTGTTCAGGTATTTTTAAGAATTGGAGAATAACGGCCAATCAAGTAATAGACTGACAAATTGGACCAAAGCACTTGCAGGTAGCAATGAACAATGACTACATAGAGGTATGGAGCGTGCGCTAAAGGTAGATAAGCACCAAAGTCATTATGCGAGAACAGTTTTAGTTTGTCCATACATAAAGAAAGATAATATCTATATTATAACATATGGCACTTATTCATAGGTGGTAGAAAGACCTTCAATTTGAATTTATCAATTAATCTCTACAAATAGATTTTTTCCTAAAAACCACCAAATTGCATGTCAAAAGCCTCTGGTTTGAAAAGTACTCTTGACATTCCATTTCTGATTCTATCTCTGAAGAGGACAGAAAATTGAAATTGCAGTTTCCCACAGAAAAGGTAATCAAACTATTAGTATAATATATACAAAATGTTGTGTACTTTAAATAAGAAATATAAAATGATTCTCAAATCCAATATATAATGCAGCAGTTCATTGACCTAGATATACATGTTTTGATAATTTTTTATACAGCAAATCTAGATACCAAACAAGCATTCAACAGAATTATACAGTCTGTGCTAGAATTAAACTGACAGCAATTATGAATAGTAAAACAAGAGATGTTTGTAAAACATTATGCCCCCTGTGACCATGACCTTTGACACCAAAATAGGGTTCCTCTGCTACCCAAGATGAATGTGTGGACCAATTTTGAGGATGATAGGTCCAGGGGTTCTTGAGTAATAGATTGGAAACGAAAAGGTTACGGATCAACCGACCGACGGACATGTGCAAACCAATATGCCCTCTCTTCTTCCAAGGGGGGCTTAATAAAATGCACTAAACAGTACATGGACTAGCATAATAATTATGTAGCGCCTTAAGTGTCAAACTCAACTTTTCTTATATTTAAATATAATGAAATCTTTTCTTATTACTCAATCTTGCTTTTGCTTGTATGTATTATGTTACAAAGAAATGAATTTATTCTTCTATAACAAATTTGAATTTAGTTGATACAAAATAATATCTCATTAACATAACAAATTCATATTTCACCATAACGAATAAATACTTCATTACATTAAATCCATATGTCATTATAACGGAATAGAAAAGACTGAGTGTTACACAAAAGGGGTTTCATATAAATAGGATACAAATTTGTACGAATTTTACATGCATTATGCACTAGCTACAACAAGAATAAAAGCAGCACATGCTATATCAACTAGAGGTTAAATATTAATCAATCTACAGCCACTCGTACTATGTGAACTTTAAGGTGTGCAGAGTTTTCTGATTACATTTCAAACTCTGTCAATACATTAATTATTCATATACCACAGTTTCACTTTGTAAATATATCTAACTTCATAATCATCATATCCCTGTTTTTCAGTACATGTGTACTGAAGACACAAAATATTGTACCCCAATTCTGGTAAAACACCAATTACATAAGTTTTGATGTAAAAAGTAGTTGTTGTTTTTAGAGCTGTCATCGATTATAGAAACGATATTGATGTATCATTTATATGTTTCTGTCGACTGATTATCGATACATATTTAAAACAAGAGGGCCATGGTGGCCCTATATCGAGTACATTGCCACGTTGTCTTCAATAGAGTCCAAGAGGATTTTCAATAATTTGACCTTTGACGGACACAGGCCGCTAAGGCGACGACGGACACAGGGCGATCCCAACAGGTCACCTTCAATAAAACTGGAAGCTGGCGTGCTTTCAAAAAGATATGTTTAAACCTATCATAAAAGTAAGAAAACAAGATGGTCAAAGTAATACATATGCATGTGTAAAAAAGACATAACTAGAAGTGAAAATATATGAAATCATGAACTGCAAGTATGTAAATGGCATTTCAGTAAACAATACTTGATATATCAATGTTATTTCTCATTCGATATATCGTTATCGTCATTATGCATTTGCAGAACCAATGACAGCTCTAATTGTTTTATAAATAAATGAGTACAACTATATCCAGAACATTTATAATGAATGAATATACGAAGTACAAGGCGGGTTGTTTTTTTTAACGTTCATAAATCTGTAATGAAAAAAGACTTTTCTATAAACATCAAAACAAAATTTATCATTAAGATGGCACAGATAAATTACCAGCATATATATCACTGTGCAAAATTGATTTTGTGATGTTTGAACAAATCAACTCATAAATAATTTTATTTTTAACAACAAATAAAATCCCCAAAATTCACAAACCAAGCATTTGTTTCCAAACAATTTTGTTGAGGTTGTTCTATCATGCAAATACACTGTATGTTCACAATAAACTAAAATTTGTCGAAAAACATGCAATTTCTGTAACCATGGAGACAGAATATAAATAACTGAGAGATTACATACAGGCACCAATCACCACAAGGTAGGATGAACAATGCTAGCAAGCATGCAAAAGAATGTCAATCAAAACTATAACAGGGAAATAGAATGAAGAAATAAAATACAAGAAACAGATCAGCAGTTTGGCCAAAAACTATCGTAAGTGTTTCTTCCAGACTGAGTTACGATAGTTAGAACCAAACCTCTGAGATACATTGTAACACTGTATGTAAGTTGCATCTGTCATCGACAAAAGGGTTTAAATGTTCCTATCACCAGTAATTGAAGCGTACATCTTACATGGTTCATACAGAATTTCCCCAAAAAAATCAAGTACTTTTCAAGGACTTTTCAAGTGCCTTTTCCCCATTTTCAAGGACAAGAAAAGTTAGTTTTTTCCGGTATGGAGAAGAAGGTATTCAGTGTATTTTTCAAGTTTAACTCCCAAGATAACACAATGACTATAAACCCTGTCGAGCATACCTCTGCCATTTTTTCGCCATTGTTAGTCTGGTTGTTATTTTTTATTCCTTTTTTTATGCGCAGCAGAAGAATTCAAGGGCAATTTACAAAAAATTATTTGTTGTTTTCAATATTCGAATACTTTTTGGCTGTTACAATTTCAAGTTGTTTTCAAGGAGTAGGCATCAAATTCAAGGACTTTTCAAGACCTATGCGAACCTTGTCTTCCCAAACCTTCCCATTGATTTTCATTTTGCCACGACCATTTCATAAACATAAATGGTGCACAGTAATGTTCCAACATCAATATGATGTCTTAATATTAAGCTGTAGCTAAGACAGACTGACACAATTAGAATTGATAATAGTACAGAATAATTAAGGAAAAAAAGTCCGATCCTGCCATTTAATTAAGGAAATATTTTGAATCACTGCCAAATTATAACCCAACTGTATCCCCATGCATGCAGATAAGTAAAGCAACTAATTGCTGCGATTTTTATCAACAACTCATTTTAAATAAATGATGGCAACACAGATTTGTTTTGTCATTCCAATTAGTTCAGACAGTATCTTTCATATCTCCCATCTGTAGCATGTAAGCAATTAAGTCAGACAATGTTACCTAGTTTGTTATTTACTTGAGAGCAGTTGTCAACACATTGCTATGTAATCAGCCAATGAAAACATGTTTTGGAAAATACTGACCAATAGACATCATGCACACAAAATCGATATACTCAACTGATTTTGTATCAATAATAGTAATTTAAAAAGGGTTATTAACCAGCTTAGCAGAAGCCATTTGTAACAGAATATGCTATAAGAAAGAAAATTCTACAGTGTTATATTCCGAAAGGGAAATGTTATGATCGCGGGACAAAAGCGAAACTAGTACGTCTACGAAGAATAAAGATGCAGACAGACTTGTTTCCCTTTCAGTCCTCGGAACAACTTCTAGCCAGTGTTACAAGCACCTGTTACCATAAAGTAGACATTAAAGACATAATACTTGGCACTGACATATAGTTTCATGGTTCTATCCACTTGGCGTATACGTACACTGTTACAACCACCATCAGACTTTGCGAAATGGGTTCATCCTGTATCAAGCCAAAAAATTCTACTTCCTTTCAAAAATTTAAAGTATTCCACAAGGCCAACAAAATTTTTACCAGACATTTACCAAACACTTGACAAACTCCGCTAGCCAAATTGAACCCCATATGTAAAATGTGTTGTACGAGACTTTGATATAACTTTAAAAAATGAAAATAGGATAATACATAAGTGCTTAAGTTTTCTGGAAATTATGAAAATATACCGACATTATATGTACCATAAAGCATAATAAAGATTTGATCCATAAAATTAAGCTTTCCACAGGATAACAGATACGACACTCACTGAAAGTCAAATGTGTCAGTAAATACCCAAAATGTAATTTACGACAAATATAGTTGGTTTAAAACATTACGTTTCTGCAAAATTTCGCAACAATTATGGTTTACGTATGAGCAACAAAACTGTGAAACGTTACAAATTTTGACCAATTTAAGCACAAGTATTGTCTTTAATGTCTCTCTCTCTCTCTCTCTAAATATGTAGATAAATTATATACATATTGCATGCATCCGGATAAAATAACAGAAATTAATAGAAACAGAAATGAAAGTGTGTATATGACAATCATACTAATACACTAGACCGGCACGATAGTCAGTTCTTACCCCAATGAGATCCTGAGATAGACTCATATTCTGAGATCTCAATCTCATCAAAATCTCCCATCACCAAAATATCCTCGTCATCGTACTCTGTGCAGAGATACAAGTGTGTGTATATGAACAGAAAATCAAAAGGAACCCATTTAACTACACCAAATTACATACTAACAAAAAAAATCAATAATAACCAGAAAATTCTACATTTTACCATTTTTGGTTGCCATGGCAATTGACATGACTGATTGATAAAAGGAACTCTAATCTAATATGTATAAATATTTGTCAATACATGTACATCAATATGAATATTTGTCAGTGGATGAAAATGTAACAATTGTTGCAGTATATATTAATTTTAATAGTATGAAAAAAAACCAGAACACAAACAATTGAAGTACACGGGTTAATACAAAAAGAAAAATGATCAAATATTCCACAAAATTGAAGTACACACATCAACATCAACACCCTTATTTATTGTATGGTCACTGATATGGAAGACTGCATTAAAAACCATAAGGGGTTATGCAAATGACAAAACTCAAGACCCGAACCCAGTAACCGGCATTGTAAACATAATGAAGGACGCCTCAGTCTGCATACCAGCAGTCATGATTAGCGATACAATGCGAAATTATAGTGAAGAAATAATGCTTAACACAAGTGTTACTTATAAGGAACTTGCACATTCAACGCTTCTAAAGATTGCAATTAAACATTAATAATAACACTAAAAATAGGATAAGACATTGTGTACAAAAGAACGTTGCTACCGAGTATAAAATCCTTACTTATTCAGAAAACAGGCACGAGAATCAACAATTTTAAAATCAGCAGAACTTTTCACAGACAGGGCCCAAGAGGCATATATATATGCTGTGATATACATTTGCATTGATCTACAAAAAAAAAGCCCTGGAAAACCCAAAATCCCCAGTAACCATAAAATCAGGAGTGAATTCTCATGCCTGAGAAAATATCAAAAACTTTCTACCCATGAAGTTTATCATTAAGGTGGAAACAATCTATACATAGATAGTAAAAAGAAATATGGACTGACTGGCTCTATCACTGTTTGTATAAACAATGATAGTAGAAGTAATACAAATGAGCTATAGAGATGATACATGAAGCTATTCTGACTAATGAATCTACAAGAAATCTAACAAGAATTGAATATAAAAAGTGAACTACAGACAGAAAATGTATTTCTTTTCTCAGAGGAATTTTTAACGCGAAACCTTATTTTTTACTAGCTGTGGAATTCAAATAGTACAACATATTTAAGAAGTTAATTTCCCATTTCAAACTACACTTGGTACCCCATGTTTTGTCATCCTTAGGGAACCCCTAAGTCTTGCGCTACAAACGTTTTACTCTGCACACCTATATGTTGTGTAATACACCTCTACAGTATAAATATCTGCTTACCTTTGTTTGTGTTCCCTGTGGCGCTCAGACTGGACATTGATTGAGTGGAACGAGGGGTCACAGGTAGGGAGCCAGGTAAGGACCCCTGCATTGAATTACCAGAACTCTGTAGCACTATACTAGACACTGATTTCAGGGCATCTTGTAACTGACTGACCTAAAACAGTAAATACAATCTGTGTGTATGCTCTTATATAAACATAATTAACAATCAAATACTGTTGATTCAAATTAATCTAGAATACCACTATTGTATACCTGATTTCTATTGGTCAACATTTTCCAAAACATGATTTCATTGGATGACTATCTCTCCGTTTGTTTATAACTGTTCTCAAATAAATAAAAATGGATCATACTTCTAAGTATAGCATTATGGATATATGCATTTGAATATGTAATTGATCAATGCTATCTTTGTTGTCTCTCAACATATCCGCCACGGTTGAATAACATGCATTCATTAGCTACATAACATGGAACCCAACATCGTACATTGGTCTACATAATTCATGAGAATCAATCAACCTTCTGCAGTGATCAAATACATCATTTTCCTTTGGGAACAATATTGGAGGATCCCAGAATAACTCATCAATTCCATATCAAGCAACATACAAACTGCAGAATATTTAAAAAATATGCATGGGAAAATCCCTTCCTACGGACACTACATCCCTTCCTACGGACACTACATTCCTTTCTATGGCCCCTACATTTTTGAGAATAAACAAGGGAACAGAGAAAAAAAATGCAGACCTTAAGTAAGTAATTGCAGCCATAATTGAAGTTGATTGTTTGTACGCAATTATCCAGTTAAATAATTACTGCAAATACTTTAAAATCGATGCTAATGGTATGCAATTCACTTCAGCAGGAATTGGAACAATAATTGTTTAGTATTAACATGAACATGTCAATATTTGTATACAAATGTATTAAACGATACAAATAATATTGTATAGTAAACGCCCATAGGTATATTTTACCAATAAAGAGAGTACAGTATTGAACAAAAAACAATTCCATTAACGTCACATAGTTCTCAGACCTTCCCAGGAGCACCTTATATGTGTCAGACTCATTTATAGACCTGCAGGTAAACCGATATGTGTCAATCATTCACCTATACATAACATTGTATTAATCACCTGTCTTCAATGTGGTACACATTCTTTGAGATATAACACTTTGATCAATACCAAGAGTTTCATGCAAATCTATTGTAACTCTGCTTCAGTAAAGAAACAGTCACACTTTATGTCTATCTTTGGAACTGTCCAGTTGAATAAAAACTGTGAACATCTAGTTCAATTTCTGGGTAAAAAATGAGATGGAAAACAAGATTTGAACCAAAATTGAAGGAATATGAGGAATATATGTTACAATAACACATATTAGGGGAGGCATTCTCGTCTAGGGGTAGAGTTCCTGATCTCGGATTCTGAGTGCATGGGCCCCTAATCCTAATATGGGCAAGAATCTTCTTTGGTCTTAATTTGAACTGGACGTAAGAACTGTGTACTACCTGGTAATCCCGGATGCAGTTATTGAGAGAGTAAAGCAAATGTAAAATGAATATGTCAAGACTGCACTATAACACAAATTCTTATGTTGCATCTCAGCTGGATAAAAATCATGTTAGAAAATTGGATAGTATACCTGGGACTGCAAATTAGCACAAGTTTTTTCCAGTTCTCTCTGTTTGCCTGTATCCATAGTTGACTGTGTACCCATGGTATCACCTGTGTTACCCATTCTGTGTAACATCTCTGCACGAGCCAACGTGTTCTGGATTTCTAAGCTCGAGTTATATGAGTTGTATTCATGCTCACGTTTGGTCTCCTGTGACACAAATGTCTGTGACTGAAGTACTTCACTCTTCCAGCTTTGTAAGGATTGTACCTTTATTGGAGAATGACAATAAAACCTCATAAGCAAGCACCTACCCTGGTATATACACAAATACAGGGATAAAACAACATGGTGTTACATTCCCAGAGTCTACGGTGCACATGCCTTCATCATAGTGTACTGTCAAAGATTCTTTTTTATGATTATTAATAAACTGACCAACGCTGACCAATGAAGTAGAGTGTAACAATTTGATACTCTTCAATTGAAGTCAGAAAAATACCTTAACTATGAACAAGGTCACATAATGCATTATATCTGTATATTAACCATCTTATCATTATTATAAATAATTCATGTGTACAAAATTTGGCTCTTTAAACAATGCAAGATCCATAATGAAACATAGAGTAATGACCCAATGTGGATATCAGACCACAAGAACTTTTAATATATCGACTACGCAGGGTTCGACACTAACACTAGTCCACCAGTCCTGTGCCCACGTCAATCACCGCAGGACTACCTTGCATTATATATTGAACAGTCTGAGGAACAAGTTACATTTTAAGACATAAACAACGGCAAATTGAAATTTAAAGTACAAAAAGGAAAAGCAATATGTTAGAAGAACAGTATCAGACCTCTTAGTTTGTTTTTTACTTAATTCAAATTTATTAAAAACATCCCCATGTTTCGATACTTGTCACTATCCCAGTGTTGTCAGGACCTACTTATTAACTGGAGGAACACTTGATTTTGAAATTCACTAGTCCTACAGACTATGTCGGAAAAGTTAGTGTCTAACCCTGCTACAGTTTGCAGACTGTATGATAAAAGTTAAATATGAACAATTAAACACAAATCATGAGTACAAACACATGAAAAGTTACCTCTCTCCATAATTGTCTGATAGCCTCCAGCTGTAATGTTCTTAACTGTCTCTCCTGGTCATACAGTTTGCGCTGCCTGAAAATACAAATAAATCATATCATAGTTTTATACCACATCAAAAATAGAATATGCCATTTAAGGCCAATATCAGTTACAAACTACTGGTCGTTCATACATGTCTTCGAAAAAAATTTGGGTGTTTTTTTTTACTTTTTTCAACACTAGGCTCGTTATAAGGCTTCCAAGACCCTTCTGGTCTTATGAATAAGTAAAAATGTCATGACAGAATAAAAGAGATAGGTAAGATAATAAATGTAGTTAGTATGGTGTAAAGTGATTACCATACTCAATCCTAAGAATTTTGACAAATTACAGGGATTTTATTGCATTTTTTGGGGTATTTATTAAAAAGGTTTGAAACCCCATGGTGTAATTATAAGGCAGAAACAATGATATGCCATGTGTAGATTGTACTAACTGATGCTCTGATGGAAAATTATTGTAACTAAAGTTTTGATAGAGAAGTAGTTACAAGTATAGTTTATTATCAAACCCATGCAATCAAAACCAGAAATTATCGGTAAAACCGAGATGCTTCCCGAAGTAAGTGAAAAATCATCAAACTGGAACATGCCGACAATACGCACATCTCCACTCGGTAGTGATGCTTCCTATTAAGTTTTATTGAATTTTCGTCGGTGGCTGCTAAGAAATAGCGCCAAAACAAATGTGGAACGTACCAACACACAATAGAAGGTATGGCGGCAATATGGTTCAACTTCAGGGAGTATAGAAGTTAATAAATAATACTTATAGTTCTATGAATGACTAGGTACATCATGTATTACACCAATACACTTATATGGCTATACATACTTGTCTAGTTCAGTACGCAATACAACAATATGTTCCTCTGCTCGTCGGGCACGAATCTCTCGTCTCACACGTACAGCATCAACATTATGTTCTCTCGTGTAATAACCTCGCCAAAAACTCTGTATCTTTGTCGCAGCATGCAAAGCATTGATGTCTGAAAGAAACAAAATCATAAAATCATGTATATTGTTATACAGTAGCCATTTAAAGCTTACGTATGAATCAAAAACCGCAACAACACATGGGAGGTTGAAAAAGATGAAGATTTAGAACACAGCTTCATACATACAATTTGCTGTTTTGGCCTCAATGTAATTTTTGTATATCTAAATTTAGCAAAATTGTAATATTGACATAGTTTTGCATTCTTGAGTTTAAGAGAAATTTACCTCAACACTGGTTAATGTAAAATAAGAGAATAATCAAGTCCATCTGACATGAAAACGATTAATTCTTCGTGAAGATTATTATTTTCAAATCATCAAAATTTCAGATCAGAATTACAATAAACAAGGATAATAAATATGGCAGATGAAAATAAAACTTCATATCTAATAATATTTAAGTGTAATTATGTTACGAAAAATTGAAATGGTAAAAAAAAGTAAATATGGTTTTATATATAAGATATATATACAAGAGTGTAATCAATATTCAGCTTCAAAGATTACAATAACATTGCATGTGGAATTTCTTGGAATTTTGGAAATGGAGCCATCAAAATGAGAATTTTATGCAGAGCCAAACAAGAAAGCAAGGAAATTATTTGCCAGCTAATTTATGATAATCTCACAAGTTTTGCTCGAACAATTCCAATTCTTTATATGACTGTGTCCTACAAAAAAGGCTCGGAAAAGAAGGGGGACAGATAAAGCACCTCATTGACACTTTTGTTCTGTGTAACGTTAATTTGTCTGCGGATTCAAAGTGCATAACTGTAAACATTAAAGGCAAATCCAGTACATAGTTAAAGCTGAATATTAATAATCTGATGTGTAACAGAAATGCAGCAATTATATTTCATCACGTTTCATTTCAGCAATTATATTTGTGTGTTTGAGTGTTAAGCTGATTTGCAACACTCTTTGTTCCAACGACACTTTGTACTAATACAGTAATTGTTGATTTGGTTAAATCAAAGTTTACATAAACTCATGCATGTAATGTATGGGCTTCGGAAAATCTGTGAAAGACAAAAATATGATAAAACGTAATTGCTGCAAGTCAGGTTAATTTATCATAAATGTTACAGTGAAAGGACAGCACACCTTCGGCAAGCACAGCATCACTAGTAGGTCGTGAGTATATCCCAGAATCATGAAAGCTATTTTCATTGTCCCTCTTAGAATCACTTTTGGGCAGACGGTCAGAATTTATCACTTTCTCGGATATGGTTTTTATAGTTTTACCCTTACTACGTGAATCACTCTCGGTTGTCGCTGGGCGACGTGATGCCGAATATTTACCAGGAATGTATTCCGACTGAGTTCGTGACACGGAAGATTTTGTTGCTACGGGTATTGAAGTCTTATTTCCTGAGTTGGTATGAACAGAATCATTTCTTTCTTTCTTCCTATCAGCAACTTTTGCACTTTTTGAATCTTCACGATTTGATCTTGTCGAAGTCTTTCGCACTTTTTTCGCAGCTGTTTCTCTAATTAAACTTAATTCCTTATTTGGAATGTTTTCAACGTTTTCTTTCGGTATATCATCAATCTGTGACGCATCCTGACTTGTATCGCAATCTACCGCCTGAGCAGTTGGCGGAACTTTTTTCTTAATTCCAACAACTGGTTCATTACCGGATATCTGAGGCTGCGATACATGGAAATCTGGTTTATATAAACCTTTACACAGTTCGGCATTCATTGGTTTTATTGGTCTACGATCATAAGCATCATATTTATTATCACCAATTGCCGTAGCTGGTCGATTTTCACCGCGAGTTAAAATATCAAGCACATGATGTTGTAAGGGTCCAGAAAACATATTGGTTGTAGGGGCTGTCATGGGGCGTGCAGGAGTTGCAGGAGACTTTCCACCTACTGGTAGATACGTGGACTCAGAATCCAACAAACTGGATATACTTTTTCTGTCATAATCTGAAAAAGACAAAAAAAACATCATCATCTTTTCATCCAACAACATAAAACACGATTTGAATATGACAACATTTCATTAATAGCAGGATATATGCTTTGTACATTAATAGCAGAAGAACTGTCTGCATTTTGTTAGGTGTTAAACAAAAAGCACTAGTCTTGCAAGTTCAGAAAACCAAAACATAAGTAGGTGCCACGTTTTGTACCAAGCCACGTGCTAGACACCTTGAGTTCCCGGACGCAAGTTTTCTGCATCTCTGATGCAATTTTCAGATGAATGACCCGCATTCATAAACAACTGTGATTCCGCAGAACCCGCAAGTGTACGATATGCCCATTTTTAGCAAATTGACAATTTCTGTTATGTAAACTTTCGGGTAAATATCGCCTCAGTGCTTGCACCTTTCAAGTGTCTTGGTAATACATGATCACAATGGCTGATGAAAAAAGGTCACCGACAAATATTAACTCATGGGATCCCTTAAAAAGTTATTAGGTTCTCTAAAATTTGCAAATGCTGGAGTCCCAAAACCCCCATAAAAAATCTGGACACAAATGGAATTAATGCACAGCAACAGCAAAAAGCTCAATATTTTTAAGATCAGTCTCTCCTCATGCTTCAAAATTATTTTCAATTTGTTGAGTATCCGACTCAAGACAGTTCACAATATTTTCTCAACGATAAAAAATTGACAAGATGATTTTAGTGTAAATGCAAGCAGACATCATAAATTTTACGTATCTGTCAAGCGTTCTTCAATCGGGAAATGTCTTGATGAATGATGGATTTATAAAAATATTCAATTATCTTGTCTTCAAAATCCATTTCCAGGCTATCCTTTCGAAGGCATGGCGCCAATCTAGTGTCACAGCTTTCATAGGACAATTATTGAAGTGATAGTAGTGTTGTGTCAAACTGCAGATATGTTATATTACAGCAAGTATATTACCTTCCGACGTGACTTCCTGTACAGACAGATCATTTATATGTTGACCAGTTCTATCGTAAGACCTGTCATGTGACTGACTATGGCCAGAACTCACAGAATTCTCTGAAATTATATATAATAGTAATGTAATGATTTGGTATACTGAAACAGGGACTGGTAAACATACAAATTAAGACTACTGAAAATTCGCTATCTCACAAAAACACTTCACTACATTTATTTTTATTCATTAAAATTAGGGATGTCAATATTCGGTTATTTTGCCAACCGGTTAATCCTTTAATCTTCCGACCGGTTAACCGAACATGACATTCGGTTTGTGTTCCGTATTTTGCTGTGTATATTTTTACCATGACACCAGTAAATTAGACCTATATTCTGAGGTCAGTACTAGTTCGTATAGTTTTTTATTTCTGATAAATACTGAACATAAACCATAAAAATAAACATCCTTTTTTATTTCAAACATTAGAACGTGATATATTGACTTTTTTCCAAAATGAAAAGTAGATGTTTAAAAAATAAACAATTAACTAGTTAGTGATTTAACTAACCCATAACCACATATTCAAACAGTTATCCGGTTAACCAATTAACCATTTACATCCCTAATTAAAATATAAACCACATTAATCAAGTTGATGCAGTTCAATTTCTAGGCCAGGGATAACATTGTACAATTAAATCCGACTCAAACTTTGTGATAGGTGATGTTTATATACCAAACATTGCACACAATGTAAGTGGTTCAGAAAACATATAGATTTACCCAATTCATGGGGCGAGTCATTAAGTGGAACCCCCGAAGGGTCACAACCAAACCATACATTATTAGAAGCATTATTGCATATTCTTCAAGGACAAAAATGATATTGTAATAATGGTCCAAGAGACAAAATAATCCCTAAATCAAATAGAATTAGTGTGACTTAACTAAGAGTACAATGTAAATACAGACACTGAAAACTGATAACATAATTTCATTCTACACAAGATATAAAATAGAACAAACCAATGAGAAATTAATACGACCTTGAAACCTGCCAACTACTAAGGTGTAAATAAATGTTTGTTTCAGGTGTTTTCGCATGTTAACATTTTTTTCGTTTTGGTATATTTCTTTGTGTGAATTTTGCTTCAGGTTCATATTTCTGCCCAGTTATTAGACGCTTTACGAGTATTCCAGCTGTAGTGCGTTATATTCACCTTGATTAAACATTATCCATGTTAAAGGGAAAGGAGATTTGTCTTTTAACATATATTCATTTAAATCTATGTTTTAATATGCTTTATTCGAAAATTCAAAAAAATCTCCAAAAAAAATTCCCAACCTACCTACGTTTTGTTTTTTTAGCATGAAACAAACATTTTTTAGGCCAAACAACATATGTTTGATTTGGGCTTTATACCATTTTTCAACAGTATTTCAGTCATATACAGCAGCAAGTTGACCTTAAACCAGTGGTTCTGGGTTGCCAACCAATACTAGCCAGCACATCGTCAAGCAACTTACAACTTTTGTCATAATTCAAGAATACATAATGAGGGCTGGCGCAGAACTGCTCTGACTCAGATATGGTAAAGTAGCAGTAACAATAGTCTGGCGATGAAGCCTTGATACATGAATCATATCGCTGCCAACAAGTAGTAACTTGACAAAATGCACTCATTCAATTGCGGCATTTCAGTCATGAATGGCGATCAATTCATGTATTGATAACCTTTAAATAAACTTACACGCCATGGAGTATTTGATGTTCATTACAGACAAACTCATTACACTACATGTATAATGCAAACATAAAAATTGGTTACAAATTTTGACACCTTGAAATGTACGATATCTACCCGGAATACAACAAAGATTGTCATATTAAGTCTGCAGTGAAAAAACTGCTAATTATGTTTACAAGCACCTTCACCAGATGGAGTTCATGACGGGACTGGACACGTAGTGACAATACTCTACTTTGGTATTTGTTTAAGGAGCATTGATTTTAGTCAACAAAAAATACTAAATAAATAAACTGTGGGGCGAGAGAATGTTGAATCAATGTATTGACAGGGATACGCGCGGCCCTGCAGCAACGTAACACTTGTAACATCAGCGAGATCAACAATGTTTGCATATCCATTAGTCTACGATTATGGAGGATAATATGTCTGCGGATAGAATTACAACAAAGGCTCATATGTCGTAAGCAGAACAAATTTATATGCCATTGTTATTGCGCAATTCTGTTGTTGATAAAAATGAGTCATACACAGCAAAGAACAACAACAACAATGATGATATGGCAATAAATGCAGCCATCTCAATTTTTCTTCTCCTAAACCATAAATAATTCATTCAGACTGTTTTATGAGACAATCTGTCAAGAAAACTGTTATCAATTTCCAGCAATTATTTAAACATATTAACAACAAGGTATTACAACGTATATTAATTACTCAATGACGTAACCACCTGGGTAGCTAACCAGTATGCGCGCTTAATCTTGGCAAACCGTAAAGAGACAGTATCCCCACCAATGCTGGGATTCAAACTCATGACCTATGGATCCGAAATCTGGTGCTCTGTTGGAAATTTTTCCAAGAAGTACCTTTTTTTTTGTGATTTATAGAATACCTTGAAAAACATGTATCGTTCTGGGAGAAAAAGTTGCATTCTGTTATTGGTAAAATATATCAAAAAGTTATTTGTAACTCATGGATTTTTTAATTGATTAGTTGACTAATTATTCATGGTAACTAATTGATAACACGAAATAAAATTCAACCAGAAGATTGTCTCGAATACATAAAACCTAAATGGAATGTATTTCACAAGCTGCCACATGTTATTCAACTTCACAATAATTTTCAAGATTTACATTTAATCCACTATAAAAAAATTACTGAACAAATAATGCATACTCCAAGGACACACTTTTCAAGGGCAAACGTGTATTGTCAAGTGCCCAGACAAGGGTGAATCAACCACAGCTCATAATTTATAGTACAAGGAAAATGCAAATAAAATACTCATTGCTAATCGATTCTGCAAGTTTAAACAATTTTGTTATTAACTAAAATAGAGGTCATGAAATTCTTACGAAATATTTGAAAATTTAATAAAGCTAAGCAGGATTTTCATAATGAAACTAGAAAAATATGACGTATAAACACATGGAAGGGACATTTACACAATTGAAGTCTAAAACTGTGAAAAGTACTTGAATACAAATGCATGTAAAACTAATATTTATTCCATCTGTTTAATCAAACATATTTGAGACACCTCCCTGATCTTTAACCATATAAAAAGTGTGATACAAATTTTCAAAAAAATTTTCAAACTTTCCTTCTGATAACATCATATTGAGTTGTCCATCATTTTCAAAAAGAAACAAAAAATTGTGTATACTTAGCTTAAGTTTGAATTATCTTTCTATCATGCAAATTTCAATTAACTTTCTAAAGGATTTATAAAATAAATTTTGAATGTTATGAGTATGTTTGAATGATCTTGTCATAATAAATATTTTCAATTTTGTATAATAAAATTGCATTTCTAACAGAAAGTACGATGACGAGGATTTGGTGAAAACCATGTACAAGCTTTTTTACCGAGATAATCTTAATTATTACACCAGACAATATACACAGTCATGTTTGAATTATGGAACAAACCAAAACTTTAAAATCTTGCAAGTTTGCAATAATAAAACACTGACAACTCATTTACAAACACACATAGCAGTTTGTGTTCATGGTAGCCAACTAATTGAGATAAGGCAGGGTATAAACTTTGACCAAACTTAAGTGTTGCGAATAATCCTAAAAAATCCCTTAATCATATTGAATGAGTATTTATCAACATATCAAAGATCAGAGAATGTCCAAGAGGCCAGCAAGCAAACCGCAGGTGCAAATCTTCCCTATCATCTTATAATTGTGACATTTGAAAAACTACTTTAGAAATTTTTCTATTAAAAGCAATTCAATTTAAGCTAGCAAAATCTTTCTTAACAATGGTCGATTAAAACACTTTATTAGTAAGATTGACCAGCAATACCAGTAACATTTTACAACCGTTATATCAAAATATTTTTATATCAGATTTATCGAAAACCAAATCTAAAGGGTTAAAAAATATGTCATTGTTTGATGACGCGATATTACATTACAGTGTAAAACCCTTCAATTCCTGACCCTAATCTTGTTTAAATATCAGCAACATAAATGTAAGCTTGCTTTATTACAAGATTTTATAAAGTTTTATCTGTATATCTGCTTTACTCCAGTAATTAGGCTCAGACTGGTACACAGTAGTTTTTAACATTTCAAGGTATGCATTGTGGGCAATTGTTACGGTGACCCAGTCAAATTTGGGCATTCACAAGAACAAGTAATTTTTACTACTGCATTTTCCCCCCATATCAAACCTACTTCCAATAGAAAATCCCTATTTTTGTCCACAAAAGTGAAGAACACACCAACTGACAACTGACACTTTTTGTTCAGTACTTGTATATTTTTGTTTTGGAAGCGAAAAGAGACAGGATTATACATGTACATTCTGCGCAATACTTTCATTCAATTTTACAAGTATTATTACCTGCATGAACTGTCCAAGCTCTCAGGGGTTTACTATGAGTTTGTTGTGATGGGGAACCAGATTCTGTCACATTAGAGTAGTCTCCCCCTGAAATTAAAATTAATAACACTACATGTATGACCAACAATCAAGCCTCATCTACCTACCCTACTCTGTAATACTGCAGTGGTTATGACCAACAATCAAGCCTCATCTACATACCCTACTCTGTAATACTGCAGTGGTTATGACCAACACTCAAGCCTCATCTACCTACCCTACTCTGTAATACTCAGTGGTTATGACCAACACTCAAGCCTCATCTACCTACCATAATCTGTAATACTGCAGTGGTTATGACCAACAATCAAGCCTCATCTACCTACAATAATCTGTAATACTGCAGTGGTTATGGCCAACAATCAAGCCTCATCTACCTACAATAATCTGTAATACTGCAGTGGTTATGGCCAACAATCAAGCCTCATCTACCTACAATACTCTGTAAGACTGCAGTGGTTATGACCAACAATCAAGCCTCATCTACCTACCCTACTCTGTAATACTGCAGTGGTTATGGCCAACAATCAAGCCTCATCTACCTACAATAATCTGTAATACAGCAGTGGTTATGACCAACAATCAAGCCTCATCTACCTACAATAATCTGTAATACAGCAGTGGTTATGACCAACAATCAAGCCTCATCTACCTACCCTACTCTGTAAGACTGCAGTGGTTATGACCAACAATCAAGCCTCATCTACCTACCCTACCCTGTAAGACTGCAGTGGTTATGACCAACAATCAAGCCTCATCTACCTACCCTACTCTGTAAGACTGCAGTGGTTATGGCCAACAATCAAGCCTCATCTACCTACCCTACTCTGTAAGACTGCAGTGGTTATGACCAACAATCAAGCCTCATCTACCTACCCTACTCTGTAAGACTGCAGTGGTTATGACCAACAATCAAGCCTCATCTACCTACCCTACCCTGTAAGACTGCAGTGGTTATGACCAACAATCAAGCCTCATCTACCTACCCTACTCTGTAAGACTGCAGTGGTTATGGCCAACAATCAAGCCTCATCTACCTACCCTACTCTGTAAGACTGCAGTGGTTATGACCAACAATCAAGCCTCATCTACCTACCCTACTCTGTAATACTCAGTGGTTATGACCAACACTCAAGCCTCATCTACCTACAATAATCTGTAATACTGCAGTGGTTATGACCAACAATCAAGCCTCATCTACCTACCCTACTCTGTAATACTGCAGTGGTTATGGCCAACAATCAAGCCTCATCTACCTACAATAATCTGTAATACTGCAGTGGTTATGACCAACAATCAAGCCTCATCTACCTACAATAATCTGTAATACTGCAGTGGTTATGACCAACAATCAAGCCTCATCTACCTACAATAATCTGTAATACTGCAGTGGTTATGACCAACACTCAAGCCTCATCTACCTACAATAATCTGTAATACTCAGTGGTTATGACCAACAATCAAGCCTCATCTACCTACCCTACTCTGTAATACTGCAGTGGTTATGGCCAACAATCAAGCCTCATCTACCTACCCTACTCTGTAATACTGCAGTGGTTATGACCAACAATCAAGCCTCATCTACCTACAATAATATGTAATATTGCAGTGGTTATGACCAACAATCAAGCCTCATCTACCTACAATAATCTGTAATACTGCAGTGGTTATGACCAACAATCAAGCCTCATCTACCTACCCTACTCTGTAATACTGCAGTGGTTATGACCAACAATCAAGCCTCATCTACCTACAATAATCTGTAATACTGCAGTGGTTATGACCAACAATCAAGCCTCATCTACCTACAATAATCTGTAATACTGCAGTGGTTATGACCAACAATCAAGCCTCATCTACCTACAATAATCTGTAATACTGCAGTGGTTATGACCAACAATCAAGCCTCATCTACCTACCCTACTCTGTAATACTGCAGTGGTTATAACAAACAATCAAGCCTCATCTACCTACAATAATCTGTAATACTGCAGTGGTTATGACCAACAATCAAGACATTAACAAGCAAAAAGACAACCTAACCATCAACTTCGAGGTTAATTTTATGCCAAGTCTCATCATTTAAGATCATTCTCAGCTGCATTTCCTACAACATGTCCTCATTTTAATAATTTATTTCCTTACATATTGAACCAAGTTGTTCATTTTGAAGCATGGAAAACTCATGAAACTCAATCATGAAGCAAACTTGCAAATGTGTGTACTTTGCATGTCAACTTTTTTAAAAATACCTGTAACAGAAATATTCAATTTGTCATTCAATTAATAGGATGTTGCCCATGTAGCCCATGTAGCGCTATCAATAGCTTGCTAATGAAACCAGGAAATAACGCTTAAGTTGACATATCAGATCAAAGAGACTATAAATACAATCCCAGTTTGTCATATAATAAGAAAACTTACTAATTGATTATCAAACTGTATAAAATTCCATAAATGATGCATCTTTGCACTTTGTCATTTATTCACATTATAATCAAACTGATCAAGACACAAATGGTAGCACGCACATACAACAGTGTATAAAGCCATCATTACATACTTTAATGAATATATTGCATGCAAGCAGTAGGGTCTTTGATCCAGCTTAACATAAATCAACCAACAAGCTTGTTGAGAAACATAGGTCAATGACTTGTTTAAATTTACCATTTTAGAACATCTATGGCCATGACCGAGAATAATTGCCTCCATATTGTTTGCAACAACGTCACCACAACACCCCCACCCGCCTTAATTTTCTAATTGATTTGTTGTAATACCGAGACCAGTTCAGACACTATGAAGCCAGATTTCAAGACCTATATGAAACAGTCTTTCCTTTTCACAGACTGGTACAGAAAGCACCACTGAAAATTTTGAACATAATTCCTGAAATTTAAAAATTGGCACTAGTGTTGCAAATATACGCTAGATAATTATTGATTGGAGAATCGTAATAACACATACCTCGAGGTGGTGATTTAGCAGGAATGTTCCACTGTTGCTGTGAGTGGCGCTGTGAAGTCTGCAGCTGCTGCTGATGATAGCGTTGCTTATTAAGTACCTGACTGAGTTTAGCGTCCTCGGCTGACTCCAACTATAAATATATAGAATCATGCAAATAATACTAGCTTGCTATTTCATGTTCAGATTAAATATTAATTGTTTAAAACCATACATGGATGCAAAAAGCAAATATTACGATGGACACAAAACTGGAAAAGGTAGAAGATAATACAGAAAGTGATTGGCATCTATGCAATACTGCTTAGTCACAGGAAATTAGGGGCAATAACTCAGCAATACTTGGACTAACACTGAAAAATGTCAGGCATGTCAACACTTCACAGTGATCATTTGAATAGTTTCATCGAAATCCTTCAAAAGGTGGCCACAACATTTTTGCAAAGGACGAACCAAGGAAAGTGACCGTTGCAATGACCACTATAATGTATCTGCCTAAAACTTCCGTTTGTGAAGGTAAAATGACCAATATGAGACCAGAGTAGCACTAGATTCGATTTTTGTAGCATATAACAAAGCTACAGAAAATTACCACTTATACAAGGAAAATTTTAATTGCAATCTTTTCTATACACAATTACAAGTATTCAACAAGCCTACGGTAATTGCATTTTATCAAATCTTATATAATTCTATATATTCTCTACAGGGGAACATATTCTAGAGAATTATACACAGAAGTTATAATGTACAATGGATCGCATGGTACCGGCCGGCATGCACTGTCGAGTTGCTTCTGCAGCTAATTCAACAATAAAACTTCATTTCAAAAGAAGCCCGACTGTGTACGAGGTCAGTACAAGATTGTTACCAAACTGAACACAGTAAGTTATTTAGCAATTTCAACCAAGTGAATATTGCTTTAACACCCTGGCAAAAACATCCGACAAACAAGCATGCTCATGAATATAATCGCCAAAAAAAATGAACCGATAAATCTAAACAGTGTTTATATTTGTTCCATAAATCATATTTCTTTTCAAACATCAACGTACTGAATTTCAAATTATATATTTACTTTAAGCATATTATCTCTAATTACGTTCACAATATCTTTTTGAATCACATGACAATAATAACAATAAATCATTTTATCGTATTGTATAAACTTGCATACAAAAAACAAATTCAAAATTTTGACTCTGCAGACAGATATTTGAGAAACACTCTAAATACGTTATCTGATAAACACATAATTAACCAATTTAACTAATTATCGGATATCTAATTTCAAACCAAAAATACTTTCAAATAAATGAATGAGAAAAAAAATTACCAATTTTTTCATTTGGTATATATCCATTTTCATTTTTACGCGTGTATGTTTCCGTTTACTGCATGCTTCCATCATATAAATAAAATAAAATATTTCAGTGTTGTCGTGTATTTCATATGTGCACAACACATAATATTCCTCGTCGCAATGTAATAATAATGGCAAATTGCACAAAAGTTTGATAAGGATATCTACAATCTTTTAACATTAAGTCAACAAAAACATTTACACTTAATGTCAACTAACGGTCATTTCATGTTATGTACCGTTAAGTGTAAATATATTCTTTCACCACAGTTAAAAAACACAAAGGCAAGTCTTTATCGGGGACTATTTTCATTTAGGCTCAACTAAATAACCATGAAATATCACGTATCAAGTATCAAGCAGTGAGCGTCCAAACAGACTTGGTGACAAGTCCAAACACAGTTATATGATAAGCAGTATTACATCTAATCACAAATGGAATTTAGACATCTCGTATCAATACTACTGGTGCACCGCCCCATCGCTTACTGGGACCCCTTCACTATAGATTGATACATCAGTTCATTGACAATCACTTCTCTATATCCTAATCACTGGAGTATGTAGACTCCTCTTGAATCAATCACATTAAGCTCAACAATTCTTCATTCAACACGACTTCTTTACTACGCTTAAATCTTGAGCCTCCGAGATTTTTTTTGTTCAATTAACGATCCAACGATTTGTGCCAGCTACCCGTGACTTGGAGAAAAATACATCCTTGACAAGTTCCGTCATGTATCAATATTTATCAGCAAATAGATCAACCTCATTTATTTCAAAGCTATTAACTGACACTGAAACACCTGCTATTGAAACGAATGTGTCACATAATAGCCTACGACTCAAAATTGCAATGACGACCAACCAATATTTTTTTTTATTCTCAGTGATTTCCAATACAATTAATCCATACATTTTTCCAATTCAATTGAAATTCTCAATTACAGAAAAGACATACAATCCGTAAAGATACAGTTTAGACCTGTCTAAAAGGTTTTTGCATTTCTTTTCAATTGACTGACAGCTTAGCACGTTCACGAATATTATTGAGCTAATTTAAACAGGAAAAATGAATTTTTAACAATATTTGATGCACACTCGAGCAACAACTAGTACGATGATATCACTGAATACACAGTCTAGCGTAATACAGCATTTAAACCAGTCTGGAAAAATATTTGCGTAAGGACTTTATTGGACGAAATCCGATTTTCCAGGTAAAGGAAAAGAAGTAATACACATTTTACGACATTTTAATTGGTACGAGTCCACTTCTGCAAAATCCATAGATTGTAAGGGACTGAACCAGTTTCAGGAGAAATATTTTACGGAAGTTCAGTACGGGAGTGATAACAAACAGTTTACAGTTGTGCGCTTTTTTCTACCAATTGTACCCAGTCTGCATTTATAAATCTGAGTTCATAGATCAGTCCGAAGCATTTGATTGGTTGATTCTGATTCCAGTCTTAAAACTGACCAATGGCAAGGGTGCATTCTGAGATTGGTCTCTAAACACATTCTTATAACCTAGAGCCCATGCAGACAGCAAGCATCAATGCCAACATTACCCAACTAATGTGAGGTGGTTGTGTAATATACACAGAGGGGCTGTTACATTGGGCAATTATAATTCCAAGAGATGGGGTCAATTCTGGAATTATTTTAGGCATAGGAATAACCACCGACCATCTCCTAACCGGCTGGATGCCTTCATCAACAAATTGACCAATGGGAATGCTATACTAGAGTGGAGAGGAGCAAGATACAAGCTGCCTTCAGCCACTCGGCCACAGAGACCCCTTCAGTCAACATCACCCGATGGCTTAATCATTTTGCCAACAATACTGAGGAAGACGTCACAGTCCTCAGCTCAGCTGAAAAGGAAGCAGGTTAATTATATTATAGATGACATTGTATTATACTGCAAACATAATACATCCTTGATACAAGATGAGAGAATCATAATACAGTAGCACAAATTTTAACACAATGTGGTGAGTGAACATATAAATAGCCCATAAAGTAATCAATTACAGTAAAGTGCAAAAAAAAAAAAATGATGTGATATTATATAGAGAAGTGCATTGTTGATTTAGGCGAGCAATCACTTCAATTTGAAATGACACTTGTGATAGTGAAATAAAGTTTTCATAAAATAATTGTACCAGTGTTTTGGTACATAGAAATTCATGATCAGATTAATGCTCTGCTGAAAACCTAACATGAAAATCTTTGCAGGAGGCGTGAGCAGCAATTCTTTGTCCTGTCTCAGAATTAGTTTGCAATACGTTCGTCATATGCCATATATATTGTATTCAATTATAATTTCATATTAAGAGTATGGTTGACTTACCGTAGGTTAAACATATATATTTTGCATCATGCAGTTTTGAAACAAGTTATATCACTGTCAATGACTGCTTTTGGTTACCCATGAACTCGAGTACTTGGGCCTACTTCAGGAAATTGTGACATTACCGATTCAGTTTAACATGACCTGAAACCCATTATGCAAGATTCTAACCCACAACCATCAAATCTGGAGTCAGACACTTTTCCCCCAAACCCCAATGCCACTATGGCGATCTTTATTTCAAGCATTTGTTGCAGAACAATATCTTACACAACAATATCTTACACTAGTTTCCCACCATACCTGCATTCAATCCCTCATTTGTTCAAAAGAGGCCAAAACACACAGATATTCACATAATAGAGCTATATCTAGTCATTTTTAATAAATCTCTTCTTTCTCTCTTTATATCAACATGACCTTGTACATCATGAACTCGAACAAGATATCGACATGCAGCCATGTTTTATCAATTCTGAAATGCATATCTAGGGATGAAAGCAAAACAAGGTTATCGATATCTACTCCTTCCGGTATATGAGGATAAATTACGTTTCCCTTCTACCCCTCGATGCAAACTTTTTAATCAATATATTTTCAAAGCAATTTAATTACATGATATTAAATCACAAGTTCAAAATTGCTCTCTGAAAAATTTTTGTTTACAGTTTTTACAGGACCGAAGAAAAGTCACTGTGCCAAATAGAACAAGCATTTAATTTGAAGCCAGGGTGAAAGAGGACAATATTTAGCCAGTTCCGATATGAGGCACTTACCAGTACAAGCTAATATCAACATTTAGAAGTGAAGGCACAACATGTCAAAAATGAATACCGAAACATTAAACCAGCTAAAGATAAAACTCCTTGTGTCACTTTCCATTTCAATAAAAAAAACAAGCAAGTTTTATAAGTAATAATTGAACTTTAATTGGAGGTTAAAACGACATAAGTAAACTAAGGTAGCTTATTATTGCGTATAATGTTTTTTTTTGTAATCTATACCACTTGTTGAATATTTATAGTCCTTAACGAAATCATCATAGGAGGTCGAAACTGAAAATACATCAAAACTTTATCTTCATGAATAAAATCTTCCAAGAGGAATATTAAGTTTATTCAAACAAATGTTTTAAATTAACTACTAACTTTTTGATCTCATATTTTAACATTAACTATTTTTTATTGAATGACGACTTTTATTGCGCAATATTTCAATGATCTATCCACTGTACAGCATTTCAAGACCATGGCCGTAGCGACACTGAGGCAAACAGAGGCACTGGCCTCCTGTAGAATTTGTGAAGGTTCCATTTTTAGAAGTATAATTTTTTTTCCGAAATAGGACACTTAATTATTTCCAAATGTCTCTCAGATATCAGGAAAACATTAGGCATTCTAGAACCTACAACTTTTCCGTGGGTGGCGGGAGAGGGGACGACCATAGCAAGTTTGTGAAATTGAGCTTCCTATAAAATCAAAGTGTTAGCTTAGTGGCCCCGAAGGTCATCCCTAAGAAGTATTTGTTTGTGTTACCCTACCACAGCCGTACTAACATGGTTTTGCTATTTGCATATCAGTGTTGTGTAAACCAATAAAATCTTACATTGACCATCAAGACAATTTCTCTTCAAATGAAAACAGCATTTGTAACCTTGACACGTATTGGTTAACCTTTCGATAAGGGGTACGTTACCTTACCGAAATCCACTGTTCTTCAGTTAATTTACCGAAATCCGTTTTGGATCTGGAGTGACATCTCGGCTTTTTTTTATGTTGCGCAACCAACCTTCAAATTGCGCCAACCATGTTTATTCAAGATATTTCTTGTTCTCAAATGTAATGAACAGTAAAAATGACATGAAAAAATCCTGCACAGATGAGCAAAAAAATAAGAGTCAAGGTCACTTTGGTGGATCAAACATCAGGTTCAACAAACAAGGGTAGAAATAAAAGTTCCAACCAAGAAAGACATTTTCATCAAATCACTTTGTTGTATTCATTTAAAGATTTTAACATATTTTGTGCAAATCATGTTAAAAGTAGTGCATTGTCCCAGAAATAAAATGACTATCACCTTAGTGGAGACAGGTGATTGCCCCTGATTAAAAAAAGGTGGAATAAAGCCAAAAGGCTATATAGTAAGACAGGACATTACACTGAACGAATTAACCCAGTTTGTTCATCAGTAACCATCAACAAAGAGCACACCCATTATACACATGGAATATTTGGTTCCAGGCTTCCTGTAAGCCATACTGAATATTTGGTTCAAGGTTTGCTATTATAATTAACCGCATAAAAGCTTTAGTTCAAAGCAACCTACACGTACGCAAGTTCAAGGTAAGTTTGTATGACTAATATACCAGGAATATCGCAATAAACATTCAATCAACAATGTGAATTCCTGGAATGCATAATAATGTACAACAATAGTTAATAAATATGAAATGAGGAAAATCATACAGATTATTCATTAATATATACTAAAGGTAAAGCATGAAGGAATAATAGACCAAGTCAATTAACGATCAATATATTTATAAATCAAAGTACTTACAATCGATCGAGAGACAATGAAACCAGTCAACAATCAACTCTGTATTTCCATAAATAAATATTAGACAATGGCAGTATTCCAACCCCAAGGGAACTGTATCCCAGACAAAACTAAATATAGTTAATGTGACAGGTTTTAAATTTTATATCGTCAATAGTATGTACACTTTTATTCTCCTTGTGGTGATGGTGACTGGTGAAGCTAGTATGGTATAATTAAAACAGACACACATTAATATTAAAGCACCTGCTCTTATTTGTTATGCAAGAAATTGGGGGTCTTACATCAAGCCCTTAAACAGCCCCTAAAGGACACTGGAGTGTTGAACTGGGACAATACAAGATCAAAGCATTTCAGAGTCCAAGCTGTCAATTACCATTACATCATCATACAAAATGTATTGGACATTTTTGAGATGTTTATTATTGTGTAACAGAAAGGTGCCAAATTCTTTACCATGTGACACAGTCAGATGCCTTGGACTTTCTAAAAGGTGACAATTGCAATAAAGAGGAACAAATTATCTGTCAGATACATAAACTGCATGAATGGTCAACTATCTGACCGAAACAAAGACAAGATAATACATAAATACATGTATACAAGGTAGGATTGGAATGTCCAGTTCAGTGCAAAAGAAACTAAAATAATACAAATGATTTTATAAATATAAACTAGTTTTTATTACAATAGTAGCAACATATAAACCGAAAGTTAAATTGTCATATTTAGGCAATATAAAGGAAACAAGGCCATATATTAGCAAGTCATCATTGTACATGTATACAACAACCCCAGACTTAAGTCAGCAAACATCAGTTATTTGTAATAGTTTGAGAAAATAACACTTTATAGACACAAATAGAACTAAGTTAAGTTAGAACATGAAGTGAGTAAGTAGACTATTGGAAGATTTGATTCTATCCTTGGGCTAGGTAACTTAGTAGTGTTGTCACATAGTCATTCAAAACTCTTCATATCAAACCTCTTCATATCAAACCTGGCATTGTTACTTCTTAAAGAAAAAACTTCAGGTAAGTTTGGAGAATTCATAATTTTGTATAAACATAATTGTTTTCTTTACATAGAAATGTGTATCATATCATATATACATGTATATACAAATTTATAACAGCTCAATTGTGATGAAAGCATTGTGCCTGAGTTAGATCAGTTTTCAGTCCACCTTGTGGCACTTAAACCGGTAACAATACCAGTATACCTTATGAGGTATAATGAGGCCAAGCTTTCCAAAATTGCGAACCCACAACCACCCGACTGAGTGGTCAGTGCCTCATCGCTACATCACCGCGCACCTGTGGTTGAATATTTGTTTGAAGCTGCAACAATCAAAGTCTTGATCTAAACATTTAAATGTCTGTCATGTTACTTTCACAGAGGAGTTTTATGTACAGGAAATCAGATAGAATTGTCTGGTATTGATTTCTGTTAAGCTGGTACATTAGACTGGTCAATGCTTACAAATACCTGCAACTTATTGCCATTTATTCGATAATAGTGTTCCTACAAAAATCTTCATGTCAGGTAATTAAGTTGGTATCGTTTGTACGCCTACTTTCCGCCTACTTTCTCCACTTTCTGTGACAGCCTTCTAAATTGTGAATTGATGTAATTACGAAATCAAATTACAGTATTATAAATAACTTGTCTAAAACATTCAACAGTGCTCTGAAAAAACAACATGAATTACACAATGTTTCAAAGCAATGTGATCACAAAAATGCTTATTGTTTAATATTATACACCTTTCAGAACCAGTGCGAGTTTAAATACCATTTATTAAAGGTTTGGCACACACGTACTGTAACTCATTTATAGTAAAGAAGGTCAATTACAATTGTATTGCAGCATGTACAAAACCCTCTTGGTAATTATCACCTAATGGCATCAAGAAATCAGCTCTACTCTATGACTAAGAAGTAAAATGATTTGATTTACCGAAGTCAACTCAATCTATAGAGAAATGGTTTTGTCAGCGACCCTTTAAATACATCAACACCCAGAAGCAAACATTTACAAAGGGGTTTATCTATTATAACCACTACGGTATCACCAGGGGTTTATCTATTATAACCACTACGGTATCACCAGGGGTTTATCTATTATAACCACTACGGTATCACCAGGGGTTTATCTATTATAACCACTACGGTATCACCAGCTTTAAGACACCAAGGGTTTGGTACAAAAATACAGTAACTTGTAATGAATTAGTTTATTAAACCTAATAGAAATTAAACATTTCAACTAAAATAAAACGAAACTTACTCTCATCTTTATTCCATAATTGTTCAAATCGCTAAGTCAATTAATCCAAATATGACGACATCTCAGAAAATAATGTAAACAAAACAGTCTACTCTCAACTATGGTTCGATATCAACAGCCGTGAAAAACTACGCCGTAACAAAAAACCAATCGTTCAATAAGTTATATACAATTCATAATACGTAAATATAAAAGCCTCAGCTTACGTAGTCGCCAATATTTCAATTATATTTAAACATGGCATCAACAATTCAGATTATTAACCCGACTGTAGTCAATATAATCTCATGCCAGTCATAAATTGGGACAATTTCTAATTCATAGTTTTCAATTTGTTTTGAAATGAAAACATGCAGTAGTGAACTGAGTCAATTAATGTTTAATTTATTATCCGATATTTCATCTATAGAAACCCGCTGTACGTTTTGAAATCTATTTTAAAAAGTATGTCAATAGTAAATAGTACGATATCTCGCTATGACATCACAAGTGTGATTATTCAAATGGATAAAACACTCCATGTGGGGTTCGCTCACGAGGAAATGATAATATTTACTTTTCAAAGCGATAGCAGCCAATGTTGACAAGGATTTAAATGTGACATTTGGTTTGCCTTATAAGATTGGTCCATGTTTTATGTCGAACTGGTATAAAAATAGATTGTGGCATACACGTATTGAACTTTTATCATATTGCGAGGTATTATGAAATTGGTAGATTAATTGATACTGCATGTCACCTTTTCCATCATTATCAACATAAACTTAGCAACAAAGACAACAAAAGCATCAAAACCAAATTTCAAAAGGGGTTCCATTTGACCCTTGAGTTGACCCTTTGACTCCTAGATTTTTTCGAAATACCACATTTTGACCCATAGGATTCTGGCTGAAGGGTCAATTGTTCTCTTAATTATATTTTGGCTATAAAATGGCAAAATCCTGTCAAAAATTATCAAAATGACCCCTGAGATTCGGCACCTAGTGGAACCCCTGTTTCAAGTACATGTGAGCGACTGAATTTTAAATGAAACAGAATTTTATGAAATGTTATTAACGAACATTAGACTCATAATTAAAATGAAACTAGGATCTCAATATAATTTCTGTTAACATTAAGATGTATCTGGCCTAATCTGAATGTAAAATATTTGAATGGGCTTACGGTAGTACAGTGGGGCATGAATAATACAAGTTCAAATCTTATACATGAACAAAATAATTTTTTAATTTTGTGTAAAATGCAAGACAAATTAAGTCATACATGTAGTGCATTGACCCCTAAGCTACCACATATTTCACTCGAAATATTAACTCCCCACGCAATAAGCGTAGATTCAGATCAGACACTGATTATTGTAGTCAGGAATAAACACTACATAAGTAGACTGTGATTATTATCATGTATTCAAACATTTTAAAGTCAATATGTGGATATCTCATGCAGAGAGTTTTATTTGGACCAAAAGACTGTAACCTTACTTTACTTTCTGTCACTGGTATAAAATTATACAAATCCATAGAAAATATATGCTTTAATAATAGATTTAAAATAGCATATTATCTACACATATTATTAAAGAAGTCATTGAAAAACTGAAGGACGACATGTATACAATATAACAATACATCTTGCGCAACCCTTAGTATAATATATGGTAAAGAATGTAGAACAGCAATAACTTAGATATCAAACAGGCATTCACAAAATACAGAAACTATCCTGTTTTTGAGTCACTACTAAATCTTGAAACAATCATACTTAATTGAAAACTAATTACAAGATATTCCAATTGAGGGGTAAAGGCAGAAGTGGTCTATCTGCATATAAATAAGCAAGTATCATAGACTGGTTTCGCTTCCATCTATCGATTTGTTGTCATTGGTTAAAAATGTACCAGTAAGTAAACAGTGGCAATATATAGTTCATTATAAACCTGGTATGTCGCATTAAACTGAATAGGTAAAAAACAAAGAGAGAATTGAACCGTGTTGTAATCGGTAAATGATCAGTTAAACTATTTCGGAAGTATTGAATTATTTTGTTAAAGGGTGTAAATCAATTAAATTGCCATTGTAAATAGAAATATAAGCGTCGGTAACTCAATAATTTCAAAATGTTACGAAAGAACACTGAGTCATTGTTGACCGTATACAGGTCTGTGCGTAAAATATCAACAAAACAACTCACATTGTAAATGAAAGTTGTATGGAATAATGTCTGCATCAAGAGAGGGCAAGCAGACCATATTGAACAGAGATATATCCTAGAAGAATGGGTATGGGTTAAAAGACAATCCAGGTGCCCGGGACCACTTACTCAATCAGGGGGCATAACTCTGCTCTTACTCTATAAATCCATACAAAAAGCACCAGGTACGCACTTTCTTGTGCTGTAATATTCCATTGAACATTCCTAACTTGAGGTCAAATACTTTTTGAGATATGAATGACACAAACTTAAGTGGGGCAGACAGACGGACGGACATTTAGCCGTTAAATCTAAGTCTGGGGGTAGGGGTATCACTAATTCTTGAAGTAGCAGAACAATTAACAAAGTAGGTACAAATAAACAGTTTCTTCAGGACAGTCTTACGAAATAACTATATACTACGAAATAACTATATACAACAAAATATCATTCATGAAATCATACAAGACTCTTTAGTAATGGAGGTATTTAAATATGTTGAGCCAATCACGAATGTCTTTCTTTAAATCCAACCTCCAGACATTATTTACTTGTAAAATTGCATAAAAAAATGCAATATTAAATAAAATATTTTTAAACACTTCTGAAAATACCTTTTGTTCCAAACAGTTAACAATAACCTTGCAACTTGGAATTAACTCTTTCATTGTTAATACAAAAGATAACATTTGTAAATGTCAATTGTCAAAAAGTGGCCAATTTTTTAACAAAAGAATATGTAGGTAGGAAGGGCTTTTGGGATTAATGGAATTTTTTGGATCAGTGGTTGGGGGTACATGACGCAATAACCTTATATCACAGGTTTGTACCATTGTAAACATAAATTTTCAGAGGAAGTTAAAATTGAGGAAGTCATGTTAGAAGCAATATTGCATGAATTTTAAGTCCACGGAATGAAGACTAACAAGAGATGTTTGTAAAACATTATGCTCCCCTGTGACCATGACCTTTGACCCCAAAATCAATAGGGTTCCTCTGCTACCCAAGGTGAATGTGTGGACCAAGTTTGAGGATGATAGGTCAAGGGGTTCTTGAGTTATTGATCGGAAACGAAAAGGTTACGGACCGATGGAAGGACGTACCAACCGACCGACTGTGCAAACCAATATGCCCTCTCTTCTTCGCAGGGGGGGGGGGGGGGCCATAAATAGTTCTACAAGGTTCGATATATCAGTTGAAATCATTATACATGTAACATTGCAGAGCCGTTAGTGCAACATTTAATTATCCCAGATTAAAATATGTCCCCAACGACAGCCTGTCAGAGGTACTGTTAAGTCAGTAGTAAATTACTGTCCTTTGACCAAGTGACCCTTAAAATATAGGGTTATCTATCCACTGAAGACAATTTCCTCATAAATTTGAATGTTGTATAGGCCCAATTTTTTAGTGTTCTTACTTACTGACGGGGAAACTGTTGCAATAATCTCAACATCACAGCATTATATAACAGTGACCTTGACCCTCGACCTACCTACTCCAAACAATAGGGGGCATTAATTGACAACAGGCAGCCATCCTAAGAAGTTTGACTACCATTTTAAAACTAAGTGATCACCAGTTATTGATAGAAAACCGAATCTTCCACAGACCATTTAGACAAGATGGGCTAAACATTATATTAAACCCTGTAACCTGGGACATGATGAGTACACATACCTGAATCTCACAGGGACTTTGTATATCTTTTATTGCAAGACTTATGTTCTGGAACGATCAGAATTGATGCTGCATTTTTTGGTTTCACAATTATAGAAAAAAAATGCATCTCAACATAATCAACACACAAAACAACATAATCAACACACACAAACAACATGATCAAAACACACAAACAACATGAAACATTAAAACAACATATATTTTCAAGGAGAGAATATTATATTGCTTTGTTTGCAATCAATAACAAGAATATTTAACTTTGTAAAGTTGCAGATTCTTGTTTTACAAATTAAACATTATTATGAAATATTAACAATCTTTAAAATACCGGAAAACAATGCATATATCATTCAACATAATTATATAAATGAACTCTCCTATTTTGTAGTCAACATTATTATGATGCATTATTTCATTAATATTTTATCATAAAAATTATTACATAACAAGTATTTATTGTTGTTAAAAGTTTGACTTTTAATATTAATGCTTCTAAAAGACTGTTTTAATACCTGACATATATCAATTTACACAATGAGCTTTTAGTTTCAAACTTATTCCCATATGATATGATTTTATCAATTTCATATCAAGCCATATTTTTCATAGCAATTGTGACAAACTTTCTTTGTGATATTATCACTTATTGTTAAGTAATCAAAAATTGAAACCTTAACATAATTATTCTGATTGTTTAATTATAAAGAGTTGACAATCTGATTTCCTCTGATAAGACTTACTCAAAATGTCAACAATTATATTGACTAGGTATATAAGTCTTGGAAGTTTTTGGTATAAAAATAATTAGGATATTTGTACTTTGGGTACTATTTAATTAAGATTTTGTACTAAAAAGAATATAACTAAGAACTAATAATAATATATCACTTCGTGTGAATTTACTTAGTGTTAAAGTATCGAAAATAATACATTTGCACTTGATGTACCTAATTAACTTTGAGAAATAGTATTTATTATCTTTGTGGATAATACGTATATTTGTTATTTGACAGTAATAAAACGTCTCAAAGTAATAGAACTTTGTGTTCAATTAACGTTAACAACAGCGGTGGTAGATATATAAATTAGACATCGGCATCATCCAGGGAGTGGCTCACGGTTACAAAAACACCATGGACGTCCAACAACAAAACAACACCATTTTACTACTTCATGATACCATAATGAAGACATGTAAAACTGTAGGGCCATATTCACAAACGTTTTCAGGAACAAAATGAACATTTACCATTTTAAAGTCTAAGTCGGAGATTCAGTTTGAAAACGTTTGTGAATACGGGCCCAGATGTTGCCATAATTACAATCAGATTTATGGATACAACGTTAATTAATACGGCATCAGATTTTGTTTCCATGTAAACAAATCAATTCTACAACTTATATATCATATGGTACATTATACAAGCAAACATGAGATAATTCAATAGCATACCAGCTGCTGTTTATATATATCAAGGAAAACTGAAAGCTGTCATTATCATACCATACAGAACCAGCTATAAACCATGGACAACTTATGTAAAGGGACCACTCAGGCCTGTGAACATTTTCATCCAATGATTGAATGGTGTTTTATGGTGCACAGACAGTTCTGATCATTCAGCAAGCATTTTCAATTTCAAGCGTTTAGTGAGAGCCATGATATTCATGGTGCCAGTCAAAGATAGCCGACTGAAAATTTGCATGCCATTCCTGCATTCTGCTTTCCTGACCTATGACATTGATCCTTCACCATGTGATCACAAAATCAATAGGGTTCCTCTGCTACCCAAGATGAATGTGTGGACCAAGTTTGAGGAAAAAAGGTCAAGGTTTTTTTTTGAATTATTGATCAGAAACGGTTTATGAACAATTGGCCCATGTGACCTTGACCTTTGAGCCCGTGATCCCAAAATCAATAGGGTTCCTCTGCTTCACTACAGAAAAACAAAAGTTGCTGGTAATACATATTCACTCCCCCCCATATTTCTTGAATTTTGATTGGCATGAACATCCTGACAAGCACCAGTAATAATGTCACACAATGCTAATACAACAAGACTGGTGAAACAACAAGTAAGGATCAAAATACGCATATATATATATTACAAACAATTTGAAAACTGTGTACATTTGGTACATTACACTTTTATCTCACTATAAGCCAATTATATAATTCTTGACAGCCAAAATTCAGCCATATAGCCACCATGTTTGTCTGGACACTATACAGAAGAATTCAACTGCAAACATTCCTGATTCAGGGGCGAGAATGCTCACAGATGAAAAAGAGGACTTAATTAGAACCAAAGGATACCTCTACCAACAAACTTTTATAAAATTACAAGTTTTTGTGTGCAAAATGTTTTGCTCAAAGAAGAGAAAATTAGCTAAATAGAAACATTCATCCCCTTTATATCCCCTTCTAAGTTATTAAACCTTATACTGACCTTTTCAATCTGTTCCCGATACATTGATTGTATTAATTTCAAAGGTATTCATAAACCGTACTTAACACATACCATTGTCATGTTTTGAAAAAAACCACTACCATAATTCACATATACTAATACACGTCTCCATTGCCTTTGTTCAATTTACTAATTGCCATTTCAAACTATATTCTCATCTAAATGACATATTATCAGTAATTTAAACATTTCTCATTATATATATTTCCAATTAACATATCGAATCACGATAGTATTGCTTTCAATTACACAAATACACAGTACTATATATATCTGACAGATTTATATTCATTTTTAGTGATATATTAAGTAACGCACAATGTTAAGCTCCGTTTTCAATCATTGTGGCACCAGTTGCCAAAATTTTTAAACCACCTTTAAATACTTTAACGCTTCAAATACGCAGGGTACTAAATATATGTCAACATATTGAAAATTAACTTTCTTTACAGGTCAATGTAAACATTTGATTAACATGTTTGAACGAGTGATTGGTGAAATAAAACTGTAATAAATATTCAATAAGGTTGAATCGTCGTACGACACAGAGACACATGATGAAAACAAGACATCGAATCAGACTGTTGACATTTAATTTGGCAATGACAACAATATAAACATTACTTCTTACAATCAAACCACATGTATAAATCAAAGGACTGAAAGTCACAAGGTAAGAATACAAAGGAAATGAATATTTCAGGGTTTAATGGAGTTATTCAAGATATCCAGAAAGTATCAATGCAGTATTATCATGTTGGACAACAAGTTCTGTGTTATCCTTACTCATTTCAAAATGTCTCAGCAATTTTTTTATATTGTTCGTCAAAATATTTTTTCAATATTGAAATGCAAATTCGAAACAAAATAATGTCAGAATGCTTTTAAAACACATATTTTGCTAGTGAGTATTCAAATTGTAACATAATGCAAAAGCAATATATTATACTTAACAAAGAAAAAAAAACACTTATTTATTGAAAAACAACTTCTCTTACATGGTTACACATTATTGATTTTGTGTTGATTTGACCACAGAAAAAACTTGTTTTCATCAAACTCAGTAAAATGTTCTTTCCAAAAAAAAGAACACTGTCTACCAAGCAGGAGAAAAATGAGAGAAAAACGAGAGAAATTCTTGATGGGAGAGTTTTAATACAGCAATATTTCAAGATTAGATTCAAACCATCTTCACTCAACCAGGATACTTACTCAGCAAAAAGAATAGAGCCACTTAAAGAAAGCAATCTATCGACCAATCATCAGTGATCTATAAAACCTGTAGATACTCTCATAATAACAGTCTTAAAACGGCCACAAAATCAATCCTTATCAAGAACTTCATCCAAATAAATTTCACAAAGTAATACTACAATCATTTATAACTATTACCCAATACAGATTGAAAAGATTGCTATCAGCTGACAGACAAGGTGATCAATTAGACTGCAACAGAACAGCAGAAGTCAGAAAGTATTTCAGGTTTGGCGCAAACTATTGTTACTTCTCTATCAACAAAGCTAAGGTACATTAGTTTTGCACCAAAGCCATGTAGACATTCCTGCAGCAAGTTATATATGAAGTCTCTGCAGAACCTTAGCGATAGTTTAACATCATTTTAACAAATTTCTGGTAACAACTGCTGGCACCGAAGGTGATAGATGTACAGAAACCTCAATTAAGTGAACAATTGTTTATCTAAATAAATGAGAATTAAATTACAGAGGTGACTATGATATATTGTAAAGATATCTATAAGCAGCATTTCGCAATAAATAGATACACTTCACCATAAGTTACACATTATCTTTATATATGAGAATCAAACCTAAAAAAGATCCTCCTCAAAGGATATATATAGGACATTATATTCTGGACTTAAACACTAATTCAGATCATTGGAATTTAGCACCAACTCAGATAAGTGGACTTTATCACTCACTCAGATAACTGGACTTTATCACTCACTCAGATAACTGATCCAGGACTTTAGCACTAACTCAGATAACTGGACTTTATCACTCACTAAGATAACTGATCCAGGACTTTAGCACTAACTCAGATAACTGGACTTTAGTACTAACTCAGATAACTGGACTTTAGCGCTAACTCAGATAACTGGACTTTAGCACCAACTCAGATAACAGGACTTCAGTACTAACTCAGATAACTGGACTTAAGCACTAACTCAGATAACTGGACTTTAGCGCTAACTCAGATAACAGGACTTTAACACTAACTCAGATAACAGGACTTTAGCACTAACTCAGATAACAGGACTTAAGTACTAACTCAGATAACTGGACTGTAGCACTAACTCAGATAACTGGACTTTAGCGCTAACTCAGATAACTGGACTTTAACACTAACTCAGATAACAGGACTTTAGCACAAACTCAGATAACTGGACTTTAACACTAACTCAGATAACTGGACTTTAGCACTAACTGAGATAGCTGGACTTTAGCACCAACTCAGATAACTGGACTTTAGCAATAACCTTATAAAAATATATAATGGTCACAATTTCTATAATGAGACTGGACTGAACTATTTGAGGTGTGGATTTTACTTTTAACAATTTTAAACTCAGGAGCTGAAAATATGCAATTTAACACATTATGGCACTAAATACTTTGTTCTCTAGTTACAGCATAGCATTTATGTCTAAACTAGAAGACAAGATTTTATCACTTACTGAACTGATGCAAGAAAAGGCAAGCTGTTTTATTCCTATGGTCACTCCTTAAACAAATTATCAATGAAGTTAAATAATGATATGAGTTGTAAGAGGCTAAACTAATCATCATTATCTACTTCTCAACACACTTGAACTATAACAAAGTAGTATGATTAAACAGGCAATATATACCCTTTAAATTGAACACTCCTAATGCCCTAGTCACATACACGCTACGAGCTCTGTACGAGTAGGTTTTCAGTCGAAATTTTGCAAAATCACACGGACATCGTTGACTCTTGCGAGCATCGTACTGATTTTTTGAACTCGTAGAGGATTCGGGGACTTGGTGAATTTGTTTCAAAGAGCTCCCGAGTTCTCGCCGAGCTCGTAGAAATTTCTAAGTCGGGAGCAGCTTGCAAGGGCCCCTTACAGGCCCGGTAGAGCTGGTACGGGCATCGCACAATGTCTGTATGGATTTGGAACTCTGCGAGGCCTGTAAGAGCTTGTCAGTGCTCGCACGACTATCGCAGGGGAGTGCCACAGTCAATGTACGATGTCCATACGATACTACGGACACCGGGGGGAACTTGCGATGTCCGCATGAATCAGGCACGGGCCTTTTCTTGGGAGCCTTCTCCTTTCCTCTTCCATTAGTACCTCTGTAGTTTTGGAGGCATCTTGAACTGGTTTATTCTTGTCGTACAGATACCGTACAAGCGCGAAGGTACGTCCGAGCTCCTTGCAAGCTCTGCACGACTTGTCTGCAATGTCCGTATGGATATCCTCCAAAAGATCGTACGGGGCCCGTATGCTTGTGACTAGAAGCTACGATTGTACGGAGACCGTACAGATTTTAAGTTGATGGAAACATGCGATTTTATAAATCATACGGACATCGTACGGATATGTGACTGAGGCATTACAACCAAAAGTAACATAATTTACATTTATATCTATGTCCAAGAATGTCCATTCAATTATAGCACAATAGACACAATCAACAAGAATTGGTCAGTAAATGACTTATATGACACAACTAATTAAGGTAAGCAGGGACAAAAAGCATACAACAGCAGCACTCTGCTTTAGCTGGCCGGACCAACGAAATTTTAATAATGAAGTAATTTGTTTAATTAAGGAACTTTCACTGAAGATAAAAATAATGTTACGATTTTTTGTATTTCAGTAAAATTGGTTCTAAAATATAAAACAACTGCTATGAAAAAGTTCATTATAATTACTTCAATAAAAGTGCAATTACTAACAACTATTTTCTAAACATAAGAAAAAGTATAAAATTTTGCAATCATAAAAAACATTGAATCAAATCAGTAGTGAATTAACTTGTATAACTGTGCACATATGTATTCTCAGGTAAATTAGTCCACAATACAGACAAATAATATACTCTCTGTTTTAACTTATTATTAATATTTCACCTAAAAAGGCTTTAATTTTATCGAAATCATGAAACTTTTCTTACAAACTACATAATGAATCGCTAAAATTTACACAAAATTGCATTTGTATTAAGAGATTCATAATGTAGTTTGTAAGAAAAATTTCATAATTTTGATACAGCCTTTTTAGGCGAAATATTAATAAAATGTTAAAAGTGTGCACATATAATTGTAAGTAATATACCTACTGTTTCTACCAATGTTCTCATTCACCAGAAAAACATTTACGTTTAGTCAGAGAATTGTATGTATAATAAATATCCCAACACAAAGCCGCAATACCACAAATTAAAGTCAAAAAGTGAAAGCATACAAAAGTCATATATATTACATGTATACATTAATTGAGTATGTAAGTACTTTATCCTGAAACAAGAGTCAAAAGAACATTCCACAAACACTTTTCCCATGGAATAAAATAAACATATACCGGTATGTGTTGTACAATTATATTATACAAAAAAATAAGCTAAACAACAAAAGAATTAAAAATATTCCCCTCTATACAGTGGTAAATATAAGATTAGGAAGATTAGCAAAAGATTAGAGTTAATCTTTGTGCAAACTTAGCAGGCATTATTGCCCGTCAAACTTACCCTAGAAACAAGCGATTTAACTTTCCCGCCTTTAGATCGGCGAAGCTGAAACATTTTTACATAAACAGAGATAAACACAATATAAAATATGGACCAATAAAAATTATTATGTTTTGGCATACAAAAAAAGAGGAAGTGAAGCACAGGGTGGTGGGGGTTTAAGCACCAGGAAGGCGCCACCGTTCACAAAACTGGGCCTCAGTGAGCTCCCAAAGCAGGTCCCTTAGGGATCATGCACATATAAATGCTTGGTATGAAATTCACTTGACATTGCGTTCTAAAGCACAGTACTATTGGACAAAGAAAATACACAGAAGTTAATTAATGATACTACAACTTCATTTTACAAGGCTAATAATATATATATTTGTAGCAACACAAGCTGAAAACAATTGAAATATTAAAGCCATCATATAAATTTATTATCACATTTTGTAACCCTTTCAAGCCAAAACTAGAAAAAAATTCACACACATCAACAATTCAGCGTAAAAAGATGCGCATAAAAAATTAATTAACCCAGAAATTTATGTAAGTACTAAAGGGTCATTATTGTAAGTCAACATATGGAATATTTTTTACCTTAATGAACATGCATGGCATAAGAATGCATTGGGTGTTTTATTTATAACCTTGAGGGACAATTTTACCAATAATTTATAGATGAAAATCAATAAGTTCAATCAAGTATGTCAATGACGGAGAAAAGCATAAAAAATTAAAATTGAACCATTAACCATAAGACAATTTATTATTCCCCAATGGTTACAACGTTTTTATAACCATAATTAGAAATATCATTTGGACGAGTCATTACAAATCTTAGGGGATTCTACAAAATAAATATGTAAAAGTATAAACCATAGATGTGTTTAATCCTATAGTGAAGACGTGGTACAATGGTAAGCTATCAGAATGCCTTCAGGGATTTTCTGCGCAGGTTTTCTGCAACGACATCACTGATGCAATTTTTAGACGTAGGACTCATGGTTTCAAATTTGACTGAGCATCCCGAGGGCACGCAAAAATGATCCCACTGTCTCCATTTTAGATATCGAGGGTTCAGTGCAAGACTACAGCAACTTCTATATAAATACATAGGAGTTTAAGTATAGTCTTGCGTTGAACCCTCGATATATTCTTTGTGCTTCCTTCTCATTTCGGTAACTAAATTTACCAATATCATTCCAGCACCTGGGATCCCTATGTGAAAGTTTGAAGGAAAACTCTGGCCTTGCAAGTTATCCATTTTCATCACAGTATTGTTTTATCAGTTTACATGACATGTCCTACCTTTTGCACACATATGATGTTATTGCTGGAAATACATCAAAGCTGGTGGTCACACTGAAGTGATTAACCTGCAGTTATCATAGAAATAATCTATACAATCACCTTAACAACTTAACAACATGGACAACTTAAAGAGCACAAGCGGAACCAGACATTATTCTATCACGAACCAGAAATGATTCTATCACGTACCAGAAATGATTCTATCACGTACCAGAAATGATTCTATCACCAGAAATGATTCTATCACGTACCAGAAATGATTCTATCACATCTGATATTCATGATATTATACCCACTTGCCCAAAGTCCGGGACAGGTGAAATCATTGTCCCGTAAGTGAACATTCCTATTATTGCTCTATGATAATAGAATTATAGTAGATTGCCACAGGTATCTGGAGGTATCTGGAGGTATCTGGAGGTATCTGGAGACATGGCAATGATTTTAAACATATTGAAAACTTTCATACAATTCACATTCTCCCTTATAAACCATATCACCTGTACAAATTATGCAAAAGTTTCTTTCAACCTGCAAATGAACATCTGAAACAGTGGACTGTGATTTTTACTGTAACACTGTCCCCAAAATTGAGAAAGCTAGACGTTCCAATTATTTTTTACCTGTTTTCCAAAGCCTAAATTTTCACCAAAAATGTTCACTTGTAAAGGACAACTTGAAGCTGGAGTTTATACAAATTCATGGCCTCAGAAATCCCAAAAGCTTTAACATCTAGTTAACGGCAATATTTGCATTACTAAGTTTACAAGACGATCTTGTGACCTTCAAAGAAAATAACTAGAAGGACAAAGTTAAACTTAAATTAAAACATAATTATTTAGATGTTTGAATGAAAATTCATGAACTTTGTCATTTAATGCCTCATTACAAGGTCAATTAGTAGAATGTTTTAAACTAATTTATATCCAATCAAAATTCTTGACAGAATTAAATAACAAACCTTGACTAATGAAATTACCCTATGATTTTGCCACCCATTGGTACAATCTCATATGCTAAGGTCATTCGTAGTTATTTGATACAGCATGAGCACTTTTTTACCAGCTGAACATGATTTTATACACCATTTCTATTGGTCAATATCTTGCAAAACATGTTTTCATTGGCTGACCATCGCATAGTTTGTTTACAACTATTCTCAAATCAATAAAACCAGACTATACTTGAAGTTAAATACACTCAATCAAAACCTATTGTAATACATTATATTCTGGCAGCATAAACAACTGCCAATGAGAACATTTCCAAACGATTTAAGCCAAGTTTGGGCTTTTATTTAAATGTTTACTTTTTATAGTATCCTGGACATTTATGGCATATTTCTTTGAAGGTTTCCAATGGCTGGGCGGGCTCCCTTGATAATTCAAAGACAAAATTTTACAGTACAAAATGCCCATCACATTGGCTTTGCAATCCACTGACCGTCGGACCTTAGGTATTCTCCCATCTCAAAACATAATTATGTATAACTTTATCTCTTACTTCACTACAAGATGGTTTAAAACAGATTATGAGTGTCGTAGCATTATAATGTATATGTAGATATCATGCACACTACAGCCATGCCCATGCATACAACTAACCTACAAATATAGGGATTGGTATAAAAATCTCCATATTGGTAATATAAATGTTACAATAACTTTCATTAAAACCTTTGAAACACAGTACTCGAATGGAGTTAAATTAGAAAAGAAATGGTGAATAAAACACCATAGAAACAGGCAAGTGGTCTTAACAAAGGACGTTTCTCCTAAAAGATGGAATTGCAATCTAAACTTGTACATGTAATGTAGCCATAAAATCAACCAGTCACTGCCAAGCATAATGGAACTGTCAACCCTAATGTTAGCCACCACCCAATCACCTGGGATAAGTACAATGGTATAGTCATTGATCAATTTACCTTAAGATAATTTGTCAACAAACATTCCATGTACTTACGTAGAATCACAGGTCAACGAAAGACACCGACCTATATCTGCCATGGTTCAGAAAAACACACGGACATTTATCTAAATTACCTATCAAAAGGTTTAAGATCAAGTAGCTCTGTTATTGACAATAAAACTCAGTATTGACCATTGACACTCATGGATGGTATCCTGCCAATTGGAAAGCAAAATATCAATTAATTCTAAATAGTGGACAAACTTTCATGTGGACATAAATCCTGAAAGAATTGACAAAATTAGCCCAATATGGACAATACTTTATTAGACTTATAATGCCTGGGTTAAAAGATCCAATTGCTATTAACAGTAGGCAATATTAAATCTGGACACCCAGGTGCAATGAAAGGGGCATACTTTTGTTAGCATACAGGTTTGAAATTAAGACTAAAAACTTAAGAAGTCTAAAGTCAAAGATGCCTCTCTTTTGACATGCCTTAATTGGCAAGAGAATTACACTGAATTGTGAGAATGCCCATTTAAAGGAAATAAAGTCGTCTTTTGAGGAACATGAAAAATCGGTCAATGGCGCTACCAGGATTTGAACCCGGGTCTATGGATTGCCGTACAAAATACTCTAGAAATGGTACAGGAGGATTTCATTTGGCAGGAGACACACTTACATGATTGTGGCAATAGGCAGATTTACTTGCAGCAGTAGGCATACTTATATGAGGCAGAATGGAGACTTACTTATGGCAGTAGGACTGAGACTCACTTGGGACAGTGGGCAGACTTACTTGTGGCAATAGGCAGACTTACTTGTGGCAGTAGGCAGACTCACTTGAGGCGGTAGGCAGACTTACTTGTGGCAGTAGGCCTGAAACTAACTTGTGACAGTAGGCAGACTTACTTGTGACAGTAGGCAGACTCACTTGAGGCAGTAGGCCTGAGACTTACTTGTGGCAGTAGGCCTGAGACTCACTTGTGGCAGTATGCCTGAGACTCACTTGTGGCAGTAGGCCTGAGACTCACTAGTGGCAGTAGGCCTGAGACTCACTCGAGGCAGTAGGCATGAGACTCATTTGTTGCAGTAGGCCTGAGACTTACTTGTGGCAGTAGGCCTGAGACTCACTTGTGGCAGTAGGCCTGATACTTACTTGTGGCAGTAGGCCTGAGACTTACTTGTGGCAGTATGCCTGAGACTAACTTGTAGCAGTAGGCCTGAGACTTACTTGTGGCAGTAGGCAGACTCACTTGTGGCAGTAGGCCTGAGACTTACCTGTGGCAGTAAGGTGACTAACATTTAAGAAACTATTAGTAGACTTCAGTCATCATTAATTACAACTTGAATAAAGAACCTTAATGATACAATTGCTATAATACAGCAATCCAGGGTTACCATGATAAGTATAATCAGACAAACACCTTACTTGCACAGTTCAGACATGATATGAAAAAACAGTATGAAACAAAGGTGTTAAGGTAATTCAGAACATATCGGTATTGTTTCCTGATAAAATTCCTTTGAAACCAAATATCGTTTGATAAACGGTTAACATGAACATATGTTGTAGTAACATGTTTTCAAACAGAAAATAGCAAAGAACCACAAATGTTTACTTCATGGGTAACTGAGGACATAAAACTGCAATAAACTAGGCTATAGCTAGACAAGACATGTTTTATATATATTTAATAAAAAAACACAAGTTTGATTTTCACTCCCTTATCAGCAAAATATTGAATTTTCAGACAATCATATTTTTGTTTCTTTCAAGTACAATATGCCAGACTGTATTTTCTCTGAAGTAAAAGATGTCAAAGTACTGAAGGGGCATCTAAGGCAATACATTGGACAAACTGTCTGGGGCTATAACTTAGCAGACAGCATGCAAGATATGTATAAACAACTATAGTATATTTCCTGAAATGAATGCGTATTCGTAAGCAAATATGGATCTCAAAAATTAGGAAGTCATCTTTAAGAAATAAGAACTGAACGTAATACCGGCAAACTGATTTTCATATACCTCAACACGGACTGTCCAATTAGAACAGAACATAAATTTATTTCAGAGTAAAACAAAAATGAATATAAAGTCCAATATATTTTAATAACTTATTTGATATTAACAGTAATATCAAGTGTTCTGCCAAGGCCGCGTATTTGCGACATTCTCGCCAAAAATAATTTGTCGCGTAAAAAATTGTCTAGGTGCGAATCCTGGCGCGGTCGGAAATATTACTCCACTGGAAAATAAAAAACAAAGGTAAATAATGAATTATTTTTTGAAGGTGACTGAGCCATATTTGTCTCCCCCTTTTCAAAAGCTTGACAGAACACTAAATATCCAAAAGCCATCTTAATAATTGTTTGTAAGAATCACTTTGACACTGCTATTGGCCAAGTTCACGTTAATTTGGCTCCTTTAGGAAGGATGTTTTGCATTTATAAGTCTAAAAATTCCACCTACTGACCCATGATCCAAAACTTCTTAGTTAGAGGTACAGCAATTAATTTTTGAAGGAGGGCATAAGTTAGCATGTGAAAGATTTAATAGGCAATTTTGCAATTATGGACTTTCTAAACTCCTTTAAGAAGAGTAATTATGTAACCCAGACTGCTTGTTATTTTAACTTAACAAACAGTTGGCCAAGAAGTATACTGTCTGCAGAGCAGAGAGAAACAAATGGAATCCATTAATACTTTCTAGTATTTACAGAATTTACCTTTCAAAGCAACAATAGCTGTAAGTAAACAAAGCTAAATCATTGATAACCTGATCGGAACACGTGGGTATCACTTTCAATTGATTATTTCCATAATTATATCGACAGGTTATTATATTCATACTCTAATCAGACATATTTATCCAATTCACCAATTATGATCAACAAAAATATGACCAAAAAAATCACGTATTGACAACATGAAATGACTTTTTTACTGTTTTACATTCATTTACCTTGGCAGGGGACATGAACATGAGTATCATAATGAATCCAAATTAACTGGGACATAATTCTCGTGATGATTAAATAATTGTTTTTATTGATTAATCAAATAAAATGACAAGTAATTGAATGAGAAAGTGAAATGAATCATGCAGTATCAGACAAAACTCAATGACCTGGACTATTGAGTATTAGAGGACAAAGTTTCAAAGCTGAGAACTGTAGCAATTACACATTAATAACTATCAAAGAGAGATGAGGCTCAATAACAAAATGTTACAAAATCCAACTGCTTAAACATCACCAGGGCATGTCACTGAGGGTTGACCCGTAATTCTATGAACTTTGTTTAAAAATAGCAAACACATAAACAAAATACAACAAAATTTGTTGACATTGCTGCACGATGAACGGTCGACAAACTACCCTTTTACAACAACTGTGACTAAGATCAATAACTCTATAAATACCAGGTACTGCCAATGTCAACTTTCCATTTCAATACAACCCTATGGAGTTATGTATTGATAATCATAATGTCTTGAACATTGTCTCAGATGTCAATGACCAGACAATCAACTGTACACTTCCAGAGCAACAGCACGGAATGTCGATATGACCATTGTTGTCCCGTAATACTGATGTAAATCACACAAAGTTTTGACCCAGGTATGCTCAAAGTAAAACCAAAAGCAATGAAAGTCACATTTCTCTACTAGTATCAGTCCATAGCAACAATAAAAGCCCCTAATTTCACTGAAGCTAAGACCTTATTGTGATTCGTCAAGCATGATAATAAATATACACGTATAATGGTCCACTCTGTTTTCATGGTACTAACAGTATCGTCCTATATTCTGAATAATCAAATCAAGACTCACTATAATAATCATACAAAATAATCCGTAATAATCATTAATCTACTTGCTAAAGCCAGTTTCGAAGTGAAATTCTTTGGTTTGAATTCTGTGGGGTCACATGTTACATGTAACTAAGTCACTGGGGTGTATGTAAAAAGTTACTTACAAAATTTCGAGAGATTGGTTCAATAATATCAAAATGCAGTTTTAATGGCATGTGCAAATGGTGCGTATGAATACATACCACAATTTCTTGATATACCAGGAATACCCATTAGTCGGCCATGTAACTGAAGAGTCAATGAAATTTCAGGGGCAAATGTATTCTTGTATGAATATGTATACATATAAACCAAAGACTTATCGCCTGTTTTGAGCATCAAGCATGAGCCAAAACTGAGAGACACAATGTAACAAGCAAATTGTTGATGATGGTGATTCAGGATACACATTGCTAGAGGACGGATAGTGGGCAAGCACAACAACTCTCTCTCGAGTGAGCTTAAAATCCCATATATTGCATTGAAATTTGTTATATTTTCAGTTGTGAATTCAACCTTGTCATCCATGGAACGGCCCTCTAAGTAGGTCAACCTTGAATACATGAATTATTGACCAATATACAACTGCATTTATACAACATTGCCATTTTTTTTAAAAGTTACTTCTTAAATTAATCTAAAATCAATACAAACAAGTGAATTGTCGGAGGAGTTCAGAAGAAATCTCGCATTTCAAAACTATTTATTTCACAGGTTTTAGTTCTCAATCTAAACACTTAAGTCAATAAATTTGAAAAACTGGTCCATAGGCTCCAGACAAATTTTACTGTTATGCTGCTATACAAATATTTATGTTTACACATTTATTTCTTCTTATTTGCTTTGCCCCATTCGAGTTAAGGTTTGTGGGTCATACAAATAACGAATATTCCTTGACCTTTAAAGCTCTTTATCTACAGGTAAAGCTACAAATCAAAGACGTTTGTCATTATTTTACACCATTCAGAAGGATTATGGTTCTTATAACTGACATAAACACAATATATGCTTGATTTCAAACACAACATCAATTGGTCAGAAGAAATAGAATGACTGAGAAATATGAATGCATAACTAAAGTGTCCTGTTTTTCAAAAACAATATTAAAACACTATACATTAAGAAGCCTGAATCGAAACAATGGTTGCATTAACCATCCCAGGAAAGTTATATCGGAGAACAGTTCATTAAGATAGTCTCATTAAATACTGCTCAGAACTTCAGGATTGCAAATATGATACAAAAATGAGATAATGTTGAACAAGGGTTTGTTTGCAGTATGCCTATCCACAATATATGGGGTAGATCAGTGGGTCAAGTATTTTGCTTTGATTTTTAGACACAAAAAAAACCCAACACTGAAAAGCTTGTATGATTTTAGTCGATCCAATTTCAGTTTGAATGACGTGAACAAACAACATTAAAGGAAGACCCCAGAAAAAAATCAGTCTGCAAGACCAATATCAACAAGAGATGTTTATAAAACATTATACATTATGCCCCCCCCCCCCCCTGTGACCAATAGGGTTCCTCTGCTACCCAAGATGAATGTGTGGACCAAGTTTGAGGATGATAGGTCAAGTGGTTCTTGAGTTATTGATCGGAAACGAAAAGGTTACAGACCGACGGACAGACCGACATACCGACCGACCAACAGACAGACATGTGCAAACCAATATGCCCTCTCTTCTTTGAAGAGGGGCATAATTAGCATAGTATACAGTGGGTAACAACAAGTATTCTGACAAGATTTCACACGTTTCGATATAACGACAACAAAAGGCTGGAAAAAGTTTCTGACTTGAAGCGTTTGTGAATAAGGCCCCTGTGCTAGAACCCACAACCTTCCGATCAAGAGTCAGTATATGTTAAAGAGAGTTGAGATATTATCAACATTGTCATGCACACGACAAGAAAGGGCTTTTTTATTTACACAATACTGTTGTCACAACAAGAACAAGAAAATTCCCCAATCTGAAATAAAGGGGATTTCATTTGTAAAACCTACAAAGAAGTGGATGACAAAGACATTGATTTAAGACACTAATTTAGTCCGTACCTCCAGCAGCGCAACTTCACAGGGTTTTTGCCAATGAGTTTCCACTTGTTATCTACATATTTCATGACAAAAAGGAATTAAATCATGCTATTATTCTACTGAGTAGAAGAGAAATTACAAAAGGCAATCAATAAGCAATATCTGGCGACTTGAACATTATTTATATACGCTGTTATTGTTGTATATCATGCTCAGTGAATGCAAGTGTTTACATATTAAGTAACAGATGTCAGCAAGTCTCAGCTAGATACATCAAATATTACAATAACTTACAATACTGATAAGAATTTTGCAGGTGTTAATTTTCCACAAGTTTATAAAGTAATTTACAACCAGAAATGCACGACGCTACCTGCATTTACAACTGCACTAGATTATGACGTTATCGTTAAATAAACGTACAACCAAAGTTGGTGATTTCCTGTCAATGCATAACTTAATTAAACTTAACTTGATTAAATTTCATTTTCAAATAAGAAATATTTTTGGGACAACTTGAAAGCATAAAACTACATAAAGAAGTTACCCAAAACCAGAAAGTCTTTTAACAAACCTATCACAAAAAGTTAAATTCGCCGACTTAAATACCTCAAATAACAACAAACAAAATTGTAAAACACAACCAACTGATGCCCAAGCATTGCCCTCCAGAAATTACTTCACAGATTGCGTGACATTTGGGCAGACAAACTTACAATTATTGTCTCACTAAACCAAATTTTGTCTGGCATTCACTAAATGCACAGTGGCTTCTCAAGATGACAGACATTTGGTCAGGGACAATTCTAGAAGCAGCAGGACATGGTTGAAATTTATTTGGCATGTCGAACAGTCCAGCAACGTCCACAAAACCTGCCAGTATGTTTAAACGAGACTGCTAAACTATGCCATTTTATGCTATAAAAGTACACGAAACTTTAAAAGTACAATTGATCTTGAATAATTTTAATTCACTCAAAGACTCGTCGAACAATACATAAATGGGACTGCAGTAAACTTCGAAAATTATCTAACACTGTCACATGAAAAATTAATCAAAACGACTGACAAACAATTAGAAGAAGCATCAGCAACAGAATACAACAGAATGTCAAACAGAATTGTCAATGTAAACATCTTGAAGGATAAAAGTAAAACTAACCTATCTGTATATATAAATGATGAAGCAGATAGACTTGTTTCGCTTTCAAATTTTCAAATACTACATCATTCATCACAGAGATAATTGTAACGAGAACAAAACAGACAAACTATACATTTCAACTGATAGTACACAGAGAATTCATTAAACCGGCATAATTGGTCAAAGGAAAAACACTCTTTCATCCCAATGATGAGGTTTCTAAAAAAAATGGGGTCACTGGTACGATAAAAATGTTGGGGTTATCAATACATGCAAGTAAGATACATAGACACTCAAGCAGGCACATAAATATAGAAATTATAAAAAAATCGGTTTGTAAAAAAGTTTTAAAAAACCTGGAAGAATATTAATAATAATTTGTTAATTATGATAAAATTATTACCACTTGAAATCCAGAGTGGTCAGTATACCATAGAACATAGATTCTTGTCCTTTCAAACAATATAATGCACACTAGGTTGTTACTTAACATTCAGATCGCTCAAGCAAGATATGGAGCTCTTAGGAGTTTTTGAAGCCCCATTTAAAGTCTACAGCATCCGATGCAGATGAAATATTGATATTAGCCATCATCAACAGGAGTGTCAATAAGATGCCGGGAGCTGGTAAAATTACCCAGTACCTTAAGCTTCATCACCCAGCTACTTTCCATGTTTGAATGATCATAATTTAAAGGAATACCCTCCACACACACGCCTACTTTTAGCGATTTTCCTAATTAAAAAATTACTAACACCCATGCATCAATGGGCTATTATCGAAACCCTGTGCATACATAGCATACTTCTTCAAAAAAAAAAAATCCTACCCGCAACATTGATTTACACGATTACAATTAAACAGAGTAACTACTATTAATGATTTAAAACACTTGATGTAGTTTGTCCCTGTGTGACAAAAACTGTTGTAATTAGCCTGATATCAACCATCTCCCCCACATCGTCCTCTTCTCACTTCCGTAATCAACAGTGAAATAATGAGGCATCAAATTGTTTGTGCATGAATTGCGCAATTTACACACCATAAAGTGAACACAAAATTCACCTATATTCTCTAAAATTCCGATTAAGTGCAAGAAAATACAGCAATACTCATTATCAAGTCTTTCATTCACTTATCAGCAAAACTTCAAACGACATTAAATGAATTAAGTATGAATAAATTGGAGGTTGTCTTGTACTATTGAATTAATAGACAATCAATTAACAAGATGAGACGTGACGGAGACAAGTCCTGTGATTCACAATGTTGAAACATGGAACCATTTATAAGTGCAAATATTGAATTACACGCCGGCAATTGATGGAATATGAATGAAATAAATGGCTCGAGTCAATTGCCCCAGCAGCATTAAAATTATCGAAAGAAGTGTGAAAACTAAAGCAAACATTTAGTGTCCGACAATCAAGTGTAGGCATGTTCAGGGGTGAGAATGGTCGTTGACAAAAAAATCTTCAAAACTTATAGGATAAACCATACACCCTTATAAACAAATACCATCTTTGCACACATCCGACCTAACCAGACCGCTTCAATGACACTTCTCATCCAAAAAACAGAAAATCAACCAAAAAGAGGAAACTTTTTTCAACTTCATTTTGTAATGCAAATATATTTCTATAACTATAGTAATCAGCTCAAGATTTTTATCCTTTGGATTCTCACTATCGATATGTTGGTCAGATGCAAATAATCTTACTGTAAAAAACACCATGCAGGAACCAACAGCACGATAGCAACACGATACAACAATATTTTATCAAATGTTTCGATTCATATGACATGTGAAAATCCAACAGTTTGAAGCAGAAGAAAAGAAGGGCTGTAAAAGGGGACAGGAACACAAGCTCACCTGAATGGAGGCTGTAAGAGGACACACAGCAGCTAGATATTGTATCGTCTCCACATGTTGACCGACCTTGAAATGATGACCTTTACCTTGACTGTACAACCATTCTGCCTTCAGCCTAGTGGTGAAAGAATTCAAATCGATAAATTGTAACAATCAGGATTTTTACTCTCAAATCATTACATCTGGTAATGATTAAAACATTTCTCAAATGAGCACAAGCTTTATCTGATCACTGAATCCATAATTGTTCAAGGATTGAACTGAAATTGTATATAGCTTGCATTCGAAGAAGTGTAAAATACACCATGTTAATAAATGGACACAAGAATTTCAATAATTCACAAAAAGCCGCCTTATGCATGGTAACTATAACTATACATAATTCAATGTCCTAACAAATTCTGTTCCAAAGTTTCTGAGAAAAGTGAATAGAGCTTAATTAAGGATTGAACACAAAAATAACTAAATCACCATATATACAAAATTCTGAACACTTACTGTTCCTTCTCTGTGACTGTATAACCATCCAGAATTTCCAACATAGGAGACCAGTTAACAATAAATGGTCGATAGTCAAACCCTCTGATGAAGTGGTCAAGGAATAAAGAATCAAAATTCAACAGCCACGATTTGTCAACATAAAAATTAGAGTGCAAACATGGCAAAAAAGAAAATTGCAACCAAAGATGACATTATGAAGCCTAGCAAGGTGACACATTTTGCATTATGACAGTTAACCACTTTGCAAGGGGACAATTCTGTATTATGACAGTTTCCCACTTTTTTACTTTTACTAACAGTTAAAGATTTCAGACATTGGTCTCTCATTACATAAGACTTTGAACTCTTTAGCATTTACAGAAGATTTAGATATACCAACTACATGCAACAATTGTTGACTTTGTTTTTATTTAACTAATTTTGCATAAAAGTTGGGACAACTTCAACATAAACGTAATGTTTTTAAAAAAGAAAATTGGTTTTAGCATGAAAACCAACAAAAGCCACATTTTCTTTGTTCTATTTCACCATTCTTGACCTTTGGCTTGATACAACTTGATATTGTATCTGTATTTATCCATATAAGTGGAAAATCATCACTTATGTTCAATTAAAAAAAGTATATAATTGAGCGCTGATGTACGATTTCCAACCTCTCCTGTAAGTGACGTCTTTTCAGGAAAATGCAACATGTGATGTCACTATTTGCAAGCAGGAAACAATATTCATATGGTCACTTTGTTTTCATATTGCCATATGGGGCAAATATTGCTTACTAATAGTACATGGTGAAGTCACATGTGACGTTTTCTGGAAATGACGTCACTCAAAGAAGAGGTTGGAAATCGTACAGCGACGCTCGTATAAGGATCAGAAAGGATGCTGGACTGACGCTGTCATAAGAACACATGGGTTATTCATCACAGACAGTTGTTGTAACTCTGGTAGACAGGATAAATAGGAAACCTGCAAGAGACACAGTAAATGTAAGATATATGCATTAACTTGAGTACAATAAAACTCTCGTCCTCATGAACTGTTTTAATTATTGATTACAAATAATATAATGTAACATGTTTGAATGCACCAGAAAAAGGTAATTGAAGAGTAGCAATAGAATAATACCATGTTATACCATGTATCTTTTATGTGAAATATACTTGGAAAAACGTTTAAAAGGAGGCGGGACTTGGCCATTGACCGACTTTAGCAGACAAACGCATTCGGAGTAAACAACTTCTAGTTTTTACGTTAAAATGTTGATCTATCAATAAGGAACATTTGGAAATAGTAAAATCAATGCAAATTAAGGTAGCATGCATTTTTTTGCAAATATTCACCCTTCTTATCTCCAATTTGACTCGAAAAAGTATTGCGTTACATTTCTATGTTGCGTGTAAACAAAAAACACGTAGCTCATATGAAAAAAATAAAATTTTCCAGGGCTGCCGAAAACAGGTTACTGGTGCCGCATTTAGGTTGTTGCGGGATAACATACTACATGTAACTGCATTGCAACGGCCAGCAACAACATCACCCATGTATTATCCTTGATATTTCAGCAGTGAAATAACAAATGATATCACATCACATTTATCTACCAGTGATGTCAGCTACTATAATGGGAAATAATCAAACACTTGATTCATGACCACTCACTCTATCTAACCATTTATCTCTACAAACCTATGACAAGTGGCTTTGACGTTTAATAAGATTTATGTGCATCTTACCTCATTGATGTCAGCAATCTCATTTTCAGCCAGGGAAAATATACTGACTGTTTTAGGTAAGAAATGTGGGGCTGTCTTTAGGGTCGTGATTATATTTCCATGTAGTAACAATGTCTGAAAATACAGAAAAAAATATTGAATTCAACGTATTCATCATGAATCACACAATGGCAAATCACTGACTGACGAATTAAAAATACAACTACATGTAGATGTGTTCATAGGCTAGGAGGCCCCCACTATGAGCTTTTAAGTGTTATTGATCAGAAACCATTTTTTAGTTGAAAAATGGCCATAACTCCAAAAATTGTTACTAAATAAAACTTGATCTGTATTTTATTATCCTATATGCTTATATGTCCAATATGAAATGAATCTGTTCATCCTTTCAAGAGACAAGTTGATAGGAAAGCAGTTTTTCGCACAGACGGTTTGCAAATGGCAGGGGCATGAACATTTTTAGAAACTGCTAATGATGCAATTACTTGTATTAGTTATTTTATCAAATGTTTGAGTGTGGTTTTAAATTACAAAGTAATGAACATGTGAAATATGAAAATTAAGATTGTAACATGAATTAGGGACAAAAACAAGATACATCTGAAACTAACACTGATGATGGTAGCCATTCTAGAAGGCATAACTGTTACATATTATAGTGCTTCAAGTAATAGAATAGTGGTGACCTGGTAACCAGGCTGATGAGATGGTGACTCATCAGTTATCACGCATATTGGATTCAACACAGCACCAGTCCATAGACACTGTCCTTCATTGCATTATGTGCCTCATATATAATTCATTGGCAGATTATAGAACATCACACACATTGTCATCAAAGGTAATGTTGATGTTAAAATAATGCTGTCTCAATAGCAGAAAACAGTTCAAATTTTAACATGAAAATGATTTAGACTCAAATAAATAAAGTCCATTTAACAATGTAACAACACGCAAATGGGCAATGGCAAAAGAAAACCATGGTTCTTTTGACTAGACTAGAGATAAGGATAACAAAGGCAATAAATGCTGTTTAATTTTGTTGACTTTGCACATTGATTATGCAGTCTATAAACATAAGAACACATCAAATTCCATAGACAAGGCCTTGAAATAAAATATGCTTTGTTTTCCCCCAAGCTACCATCCCACAAAAGTTTCCCCTACCCAAATTATGTTGTCACAAATATAAAAGCTACACATTTAGACTATGTAGATCTTACTGCTAACAGACTCCTATCTCTCCAGTTGTGTCACTTTCATATAAAACTGACGCTGCAGAATGACAATACAAATATATTGAAGAGATGTTTATGGCTGAATAAAGTTATTACAACCATGCAGGAGCCTTAGACAGAGAATTTTATGCCATAAAAAATGTCCAAGCTCCCTACCCAATGTTTAATGACATGTGTCAGGGGAAGGAAAACAAAAGATATATTCAAGGTTACCCCCTACGTTTGTTTGTTTCATAGATACTTGCTATCACAGCATGATTATTATCAGTATTTAATTAGACAGAAGTCTGTTCAACACAACACTAGATGGTTATCTGAACATTGTGATTGAGCAGAATGTACTATCCAACAGTCTTCTGCTGAAGTGCACTTTATCGATATGTTTTTGATTAAAATAGAAAAATGTAATCAGTAAGTGGCGATAACTGAGATTCATTCACTTCCATTCATGTTTTCAGACATGTGAATACAACCTATCTATATCCACAACATGTGATAAATTCAAATGAAAATGTTTTAACTTTGACAACCATGTAAACTTTTGACAAAGAAAACTGCCAGGGTTTTTCCTTCCTGTTTTGCAAACATGACCCTTACCCATAAAAGTTTTTTCCACAAATAACCAAAATAGGGAAAATAGGAAACACTGCCAAGATTACACATCATAAACAGACTGTTTTAAACGCACAACACACTTTGGGATTCCATTCAAAAGACCTTTTTTTGGCTATAATATTTCTGGACATATTATACGTATTTTCATCAGATTTCTACACAATGACTTTATTCAGTATTTCAACAAAAAGATACGCTTTGCCATAAAGCACAGCAAATAACAGCTAAAATTGACTAGAAAAACATACCATATAATAGGCTTAAATTCATGGCAACTGAACATACTAACTAAAATTCCTACAGACAAAACACACAAAATGTATACACATGTAACTGTGTCTAGTTGTTAATTTTTATACATGTATCAGCCAGTTTAGCAGTTTCTCCAAATCTATTTCTCTACCTTGCAATTTTCCCTCAAGACAAAAAAAACTTAAATTTCAAAAGTGTTCCAAAGAAAAGTTGACATAAAACAACTGGCAAATAAATATGCCAGCTATCAATTATACATACTAATTTATCAACATATACTATGGCTGTATGAAAATGAATAAATCAACTATAATTAAGCTATTAAATAATATTTAGCTACCACTGGAAAGGTAATGAGTATTAATAAAAATGTATGTTTGGTGGAAATAGTTGTAACTGGTTTTTTTTCAAACACTGAGGATTTTCATTGGGTTTACTGTTATATTTCAAGATTGTGTTCAGATATACATGGCAGTCAGCTGACCAATTTTCCTGGAATTATCAAACAATACAAACTTGCCCTTCAGCAAGCAGCTGACAACTACACCAATTAAAATGGATGCAGAGGACACATGACCATGATCAAATGTCATAGAAGGAAATGACCTGCCCTGCCTGGGTATCAAACCCAGATCTCCCAGGTGACAGCCCTGTGCGTTTCTAACTGAGCTAACATGCAATGCAGGTCAGACACAGAGTTGCCAAATGCTAGATACAAAAAAATATTTCTTTCCCCACAAGGTTAATCAAGTACAATGTATGTATTTTTTTTTATTTATAGTGACTACCATCCATAAATGATACTTCCTTGACCCTTTTATATAAACACAATCAAAAACTTCAAAGTACACAACAGCAATTTCAAACAAGTTTTTCTTTTTGATTAATTATTAAAATACAATAAAAAAATGAGTAATAAATTACATGTCAGGTCAGTAAGAAATGTCATCTGTTATAATTGTCAAGAGACATCGTTTCTCCATTGGAATGTACAGTCAAACACACACCTATGTACATGGTTCATACAGAACTTCCCGGAAAAAAATCAAGGACTTTTTAAGTACTTTATCCCCATTTTAAAGGACTAAACATGTCGTTTTTTTCTGTATAAAGAAGAAGGGATCCAGAGTATTTTTCAAGTTTATCCCCCCCCCCAGATGACCAACACTGCAGCACGGATAACATTACACAGTGTGAGAATTACTTTAAGAGGGCATAAAACATGTCGACTACCGCACTGTACTGTATTACCATACTATCGCCTACTTGCAGTAGGCCCTGTCGAATATATCTCAAGTCATTTTTTTGCATTTGCATCATCGTTGGTATACATGTATTTGATATTTTTTGTTCTTTTTCTATTCGCAGCAGAAAAATTTAAGGGCAATTTACCAAAATTTGTCAATTTTTTCAAAATTCAAGTACTTTTAAAGGAGTTTCTGGCTGTTACAAATTCAAGTAGTTTTCAAGGAGTAGGCATCAAATTCCAGACCTGCGTGAACCTTGTATGTAACAATGATAATATGGCTAGACCACAGGGCCTTGAAACAAACTTCAAGTGGCACGCTTAATGGTAGTTTGCGCAAGAGCAATCAAATTGGCATGAACTTCAATAATACTATGCCATGTACAGTTGCATACAGTAAATGTTCATGAATAAAGTAAATTGATAATGCGACATGTGTAGATATGGGCAAACAACTGGATGTATTTTAAGTATTCTTGTGACTAGAAAACTTTGTTTGAATTTATAAGTTAATCTGAAAGTACTTTAATTAATCCTGAAGCATTTTAATACCATCATTCAAGGGGAATGAACTCTGCATTACCAGACATCTCAAGAGGGGTGATAACTCTTTACATATAAATCCAGACTACTTACCTTGAGATTATTAAGATGATGTATATCACCGAGTTGTGATATACTGTTGTCAGATAAATCTAAATGTCTTAAGTTGAAGTTATTGCTAAGATTTTCCATCATCTGAAAAAGACATATGTAATTACACTTAGAACATGATAAATTATCTGGTTATCATTCAAACAGCCACCCCCTATTTTTCAAGTTACTGTGACAATCTTTATTCACTTAAGAATGAAAACAACCAAGCAATTCTACCAACAAAAACACATATATTTCAATTTTAAGGGATACAAATATCCTTCCAACCACTTGCTCCTACAAGAATTCTGAATAAAAATCACAATTCATTTATACAGGCATGAGAATGCAAAATTTCAAATCAGTGGAAAATTTGGCAAGGGGTCCAGGGGGACGCTGAAGCTCCTGGCCTTTAAGCATGTAAGATGGCTTAACTCGTCTTAAAATGACCCTTGCGAGATCAAATCCGTGGATTTCCGCGAAAAATTCTCATGCCTGTTTATAATGACCGCAATCATCATTTTATATCACATAGATATGTGTTTCACGTACAAAAGTTAGAAAAAGTCACTAAAATGAACAGAAAGACTCATATAAAGAATTTAATCTTAAATCATTTACATCATACACATAAAAGAGCTTCAATTTAGAACCTTTTTTTATTTGAGTACTTAATTATGATCATAGTGAAAATGTGACATAGGGTAACTCAATAAGCTTGATATTTATTTGCTTAAACCAGGTGCAACTTATTGCCTTACTGGACAAACACTTCAATTAGTCATAGATCCACAATAAGTAAACTTGCCCCCACATGAAGCTGTATATGCAAACAAAATGGTATTAATGATTCATGAATTCACTTTCTTACACAAATAAAAATGCTAACTGGGTGTTAAAATCTAGTACAAACATTTGAGTTGATACTTAAAAGTTACTACAATGAGACAAACCAATGAAAAGATTATTATTATTAACCAAAATAAACTGTAATCTGACATTATTGTTAGATAATTAACAACAGACACACTGATCAATAGTTTCTTTGACTCAAATCTAAAATCAGAACAGTAAACCTGAGAGAAGACTAGATGCCCAAGGGCAACATGTCGAGCCCACCATTTGTCAAAAGATTAAGAGAATACAGTTATATAATGGCTATACAGTGCATATATATCTATAATACTCATTTTTTACTTTTGATTTCTGAGTGTGATTTTGACCTTTGAGCTACGTACTGGTAGGGTACGGGTCTTGCAAAACACATGAGGTCACCATAGTGAACATTTGATCCAAGTTATTTGAAAATCCCCCTAATAGAATGACAGTGTAATATTCAGGAAAAAATGTTTTTGACTCATTTTTTTACATTTGACCTCTAAGTGTGACCTTGACCTTAGAGCTACAGACATGAGTCTTGCTCGCAACACGCGGTCCATCATGGTGAACATTTGTGCCAAGTAATTTGAAAATACCTCAATAAATGACAGTGTTATAGTCAAAAATGATTTTAGACACATTTTTTTATGTTTGACCACTAAGTGTGACCTTGACCATTGAGCAACGGACATGGGTCTTGTGTGCCACACACGGTCTCATCATAATGTACATTTGTGCCAAGTTATTTGAAAATCCCACAATAATTGACAATGCAATACTCCGGACAAGATGTTTTAGACCCTTTTTTGACATTTGGCCTCTAAGTGTGACCTTGACCTTTGAGCTACGAACACAAGTCTTGCATGCGACACTCCGTCTCATCATGGTGAATATTTGTGCCAAGTCATTTGAAATCCTCCAATAAATGACAGAGTAATGGTCTGGACAAAGAAAATCCGGACGCTTGCATGCACATACAACTTACGCAAAATTAAAAATATGTACAGGTCAGACAACCGACTTCCATGCAAACCCTAAATTTAATTCTTATAAATTTTCAAACAAAAAAATGGACTGCTACTGATAATTCAGATTTTAAATCACTTGAAAGCAGTAAGCTGTTTCTGTTCATTTTATCCCACAAAACCTTTCAAATCTCACCTGCATTTCCTAATAACATTTAACTGACGAGCTTGCTTTATTATGGTTAACATATAGTATATAACAGTAAACAACTATATAACATCACAAATTTAAATGAAAAATAAATCAATAGCTAATCAGCAGTATTTGTGAATATTAGCTGCTAGTGAAAAAAGAAACAAACAAGATAATAACCTTTATGCTGTTTCCAGAAAGATTAAGCCAAGTAAGTTCTGTCAATTCCCTCACACCTGTAATAAACAAAGAAGGGCAATAATTAACAAATAAATCTAATGACACATGTTTATTTTATGCTTTCCAGTGGTTTATAGAGATTTATCAGTGGAATAAAAATTGGTATTTTCACTGTTTCAAACAGTGAAAATAACATTTTGATATTTCTCACTGTTCCGATTTTTGGGACTATTTTTTATCCCACTGGTAACCCCAACAGGGAAATCAGTGTAGAAACTAAATTGAATTACCTCCCTTTGTATTGAAATGAGATGACCTCTCTTTTGTACATGTACTAGAAAACCATGACGTCATCATCCGGTATATTTGTTGACATTTCGAAGTAAGATGCGGTTGTTTTCCGCTTGTATTTCACATAATTTCGAACAAATGAATGTTCTTTATATATATTTATTTACATAGCGATATCTTGCAATGCGGGTATTTTGATTTAAGTGCCTGTAACGTCGAAAACTAAAGCTATTTTATTTTTCGTCTGCAACATTTAATAATATAGCTCTAGTTAACATGGCACAGCTATTTTCACGGAAACGTCAATTTCAACCACACGGAATCTAGATCAACGGGACTCTCCCAAATGGTCAACAATTCAAATGTACAAAACCTGAGGTATTGTGTATCTGATGAAGCGTAGCCACGCGAAAAAAAACCTCTCGCCAGACCATTCAAGACAGATCGTGTCATCTCTGACAGTGTCAGTGACAGTTATTCATGTGCAAAACTCGTCAGTTACTACAGACTGTTTAAAAGCGTTCTCCAGATTTCAAAGTTCTTTGTTAACAAGTTATTTCCATCTTTACGTGTTGTCAATTTCATTTCCAACATGGCGTCCGCTTTGATCATTTATCGATGTGCAATGAATATTGCTACGCCATAATTTGTTGCATAATTTCGAACAAATATTTTTTTAATTTATTACTTAATGTGAAACAATAATTATATTGTCTCAATATTCTTATCAAATTGTTGTTTTATCGATGTTTTCAATGCTGTATAGTTTAATAAATTGGTAGCGTTCGCACTATTTTGTCAGCGGTTGTGCTCGAAATCTATATGGTTGGCTACAGAGGCACCGCATAGGTAGTAAATGAGACGCTGGAGTAGTTATTGGTCAAAATAATGTTTAATTCTTTAAAAAAGCATAAAATAAAAAGAATATTAGTTGATTTCGATGGAAGATCGAATTTTATTTCACTCGTGGTCAAAAGAAAAGTATATTTTCACTCGTGGCTACGCCACTCGTGAAAATATATATTTCTTTTGACCACTCGTGAAATAAAATTCGATCTTCCATCGAAATCAACAAATATCCTCTATATATTTACATAACTGAACCGAGGGCTATATCTCTCTCTACATTATTTTTCTCATGGCCAACTTGAACCAAGGGCCAAAACTCTATATTATTTCCTATATGACTGACTTGAACCAATAACCATTACTCTTGTAATATCATTTGTAACATGGCTGATTTCAATCAAGGGCCACAACTTCTTACTATTATTTGCTATAAGGTTAACTTGAACCAAGGACCATAACTCTTTAAATAGTATGTGCAATCTGGCTATATAGACTGATCCAAGGACCATAACTCTAGAAACATCATTTTCAGTAAAGCATACTCTGCACCACATTACCACAAAGAAGTTTCCACTATTGCATTCATTATGTGAAAATGTGTGCCTTTGACAAGGAATTACAAGCACAGTTATACATGAACTTTACTGATTTTATCATAGAATTGGATTCCACAACATCGTAACAGACATAGAATGGAGACATCAGAAATAAATTACATTAACAACTCTATATAGACAACATTCATTAATAATTCAGACACATCTGGCTTGACAAATCAACCGTGATATTGCACTAACTGGGAGGCATAGAAAACTATAAACATGGTTCCTAGTACCATGTACCTAGTTTGTGATGGACTTTGAAATGTTGTTGAGATGGAAAAGCAATGTGTAAACAAATAAACAATTTATTTTGGTTTCAATATTTCTGGGAATCAACTCTTCCAAGAAAAAATGTTATATACCTGCAGAATAGGAAATGGCGTAAAACCCCAGGCGACTGATGTTTGATTGCTTAAGAATATTTTGTACTAAAAAGTATAGTATTAAATTATCATAATAAACCCTACAAATTTTATAATTGATATTAAAGATATATATATTTTTAAAAGATTATAAATTTAAACTGCTATAACAACTCTACAACTCTACAACCTGGGAGAAGTAAAACACAAAAATGTCATTTTTACACAGTCTTTTGCCTTAAGTTGTTCAAAGCACTATCCCTTTTGGACAAGTTGTTACTAGCCCAAACACATATTTAAAGCTAATTTGTAAAAAAGCCAACAGTTATAATTAAGTGTGTATACAATTTGTTAAAGTCATGGATGGATTTAATATTTTTCTCCATTTCAGAAAATGTAGATTCACAAAAATCAAGCACTTGTCTGCTCAGGCTAGAACTGAGGAGTTTTTGCTCACCCGAATTAAAGCTAGTTGGTTACAGTGAAGACTGCCTATATTAGAAATACAGAATGTTAACTTGATACGACCATTTTGGACACCTAACTTCAAACAAATGTGTCACACACTGAAATATACTGTGTCAGCATCAATCATTTTACAATGAAATGCAATATATTACAAAAGCCTATGTATAATACTACCTTCAATAGCAATGATGCTGTTTTGTGGTAAATTGAGAACTGTGAGATGCCTCAGTTTGCAAACTCCACTCATGTGTACCAATCGATTGCTTTTCAACGACAACTGAAATAGAAATAAGAATCTTACGAGTGTAATTGCGTTCTTTAAAATATCCTAGAATAGCAAAACAAAAATAAAACAAGAGCACTGAATATCGCAAAATACGCCCGTTCTATTGAAGGACGATAACTCCTGAGTGACTACAGCGATGTGGCTGGTTGTCAAACTAATCCGAGATATTATGCCCAAACACATTCTGACCAAATTTGGTGATGATTGGACTAATGCATCTGAAGTTATTGATGGAACAACTTACTGGACACCACCTGCCCGTTTAACCACCCGTATGCACCAGGTGAAACTATATGTCCCGTTCTATGAATGGGCGTATAGAAATGGAACAAATTTACTTATTTCTGTATTAACAACATAGAGGAAAAAGATAAAAATTCTCTTGAAGCAAACTAGCGATTGGTCCATACATGAATACAATGGCAGCTATTTATGTTGGTTACCAGTATACATAAAAATCATGGAAATTGACGATTCTTCTACTGAATGTTCCATTATTTAGTACGTGTAGCCCCCTCCCCCCTGTACATCAGGGACCACAATGGAAATAAGAGGAATATTATTTATCTTGTTTGTGTTATCCCTGGTTTTGATGTGCATTTCATGGTCCTTGTATATGTGTGTAACTATATGACCAACATGTCATTGCTGTTATTTCATACATTTTTTTTTTAACACTATTACTGAAATAAATCTATCTAAAAAACATCTATCTATCTACATCATAACAGCCAGGTGGATAGGGCAACAATATTATAACAATTCAACTTTTGCCATAGAAACAGACCCAAAAAGCTGTGACCAAACTAGAAGTCTATTTTATTTCATAACAATATCAACAATAGGACTAAATACAGTACAAGAAACATATTTTCAAATAAGCAACATCTATACAGTTGTCTAAATAGGAAATGGACCAGAGTCGACTAAAAAGTAAATGGACCAGAGTTGACTAAACAGGAAATGGACCATTAAATGACAACGAAGTTCCTTGAATTATTGATCATCACAGAATCATGTCTCGAAACAAAAAATCTAAATGGCCATTAATAACTTCAAGGCTTAAAAGTAGGCCAAGGTAAAAATAATAAACATCAATTATCTATACACAATGTTGTGTTTTCCTGAAAGCAGGCAGATGCTGTCTTTAAACTACAAACATTTTGTTGACAGTGATGGCCATCAAGCTTCTAAATGAGCCAGAACACATATCACAATTACAACAATGGTGTAATAGATTGTCTCTCCTATCACGATCCACTTGATTATAAACAGGGAATACTCAGGAAATTATATTCTGTGCAAACACAATTGATATGAATGGAGAATTTAAACAGTGGCTCTGTAAACCATAACTTATTTCCTATTCTAGAAAATTTCAATTAGGTTAAAAGCATTAAATATACATCAAAGAGGATAACTAAAGATGTAAATGATGGCAAAGTTTTATATTTAGATAATTCAAAAGCCGCTTTCAAAATTATTCTACAATCAAATGTCGGTTAAAACAAGCAAAGTTTAGATGTGGATAATACAATGTTGCATTTAATTGTAATTAGATGTAAATTGGCGTAAACATATTTTGAAATGCTCACACAAGTTGCATAAATTATGCGACAAAGAAATACAACCTTTGAAAATTGTTCATTATTCCAGACATTATCTGATTGTCAATAAAATACTAATGGACTTACAATTTCTCATATATATAAGAATTTGTAACCAAGCAAATATATATAGGGGGGCACAGACAAATGTACCAGTACCAGCACAAGTGGAAACAAGGACTATCTTAAAAAAAGAAGGTCCGCGCAATTTGAAGGTTAAGATTTGTTGTGCGAGATGATAAAAAAAATGCCAAGATGTTACAATTGCTGGTCACTCCAGATCCAAAATGGATTTCGGTAAATTCACCAATATTCAGTGGATTTCGGTAAGGTAACGTACCCTTTATCGAAAGGTTAACCAATCCATGTCAAGGTAATAAACTTGTTAGTACAAAAAACAACAGCTGCAGGGATAATTCAAGCAAGCTATTTTAGCGATTTTTCGCAAAAAATATACTAAATCTCATTGAAAATACATAAATGCAAGAGAATATCGTGCTGGCTCGCAGTTTGCGCTTTTTGTGCATTTTCGCTATTAATTTCAGGTATTTTTGCTCAGTTGTTTTCAAGCGTTTATGCATCCCAGAAGAGTCTTTGTTTACAAACATTTTACACACTGTATTTTATAAGCATCTACATGTATACTGTCTGAAGTGATGCACAGTAATGAGTTTGGAACACATCGTCTGCCATACACATCCTAACATAATCAGTTCAAATAATAATGTAGCATCAGTTTATATCAATACACAAGTGTTTCATTCTAGTCAATATGAATAAAATTACTATTCGGCATTGTTTAATTATTGCGTCATCCATTCCTCAGTAAAAACTTCACTGAAATTGATATTCTCTCACCAATTTTGGACAAATGGGAGCAATTCTCTCATTGAAAATCTGATCTAGAATTTACCCTGCAGCTGTGCCGAAAAAATCTATTCTCCTTTTGGATCAGTTAGAGAACTTTATTGCTATATTACAAGGAATATCATATGGTTTTCTGTGTTGTAGTTATCATGACTTATATAAAAGTTGGAAAACTAATAATAACTCTCCCAATTCAACACTTTCTTAACTTTTTCAAATATCCTAAATTTCTTAAAATTGTAACATTTTCCCAACTGAGCAAAGGCCAAGGCCCTTTTCCACAGTTCCTGGAAAACAACAGAGTGAACACTGCCATATATTACCTGTCTTAGATGAGGACATTGCTCAATGTTTTCTATACGTGTTATACTATTTCTGTCCGCAATCAAGGCTGTCGGATTTTCCCCTGATGGAATTTCTAACTTTGTAAGTCCTCGGTCGGACATATCCAACAGACTGCCATCCATGTCTGAAATAGACAAAAGTCGGAATATATCATACACTATAACTATGAGTAAGCATATATATACAGGTAAATGATTTCTAGGGAGCATGCCACTAGACCCCTTTCCAAACCTAAAAAATGTTTTCCTCATCCAAACGAGTAACCTGATTGCAACGTTTAAATATATAGAGATAATAAGAAGCCATATTTTGCTAGATGAAGTCAATATCATACAGGACAGATTTCATATCAAAAGGTGCTCAGCACCCATGATGAGAAGAGAATTTACATGGCTTTTCTGTGATTCTTATAAGGCAATAAAAATGCTGATGTGGAATAAATCTGAGTAGAATCCGCATAAGCTCACATAAAGTTGTAGTAGGTTTGACACAGGTATCTTAAATGTGAAAAGTTCAAAAATTGGATTTATTATTTTCATAACCATACAAAAAGAATGTTAATGATCAGTATGTCACCAAAACATACCAAAGATTTTGACCTACAGTAACTGTTTTAACTGCATCTTTATCAAACCTGAGTTACAACTATTCTGTATCTATTTAAAACCCTCCATATATGTGCTGTACATCATTCAAATATGGTAAATCAAATTTATGCAAGGTAATGATGTACTCCAAGTAGTCTTATATATAAAACTATCCAATACATTTCAATACAATTGTATGCATGATATGATATGGGGGTGTATAAATATTTTATCATTCAAAAATATTTGTCCAAGCCGAAGAAAAACTTGGCACATACGATCATGTTCAATTCAATACTTTGAATAGATTTGATAAAAAGACATGTTTTCATCATACTTAAATACCACTGTAAATTGATTAGACGATCCTGTGTTGACCGAATTATTGTTTACCAGTATGTATGATACAGACACAGCAGGTGGTACCCATGTATGTCAGGGTTTTTTCCAGCTGTTTTTATAGCTGTTATTCTGCTATATTCCCAATGCCAAAAAGCATATACATTTTTGTATTTTTCCCAATAAATCTAAAGAAACAGTTTTGGTTCAATTCCGACAGCCAAAAATTGACCAAAGTTAGGGCCTAGTCTCTCACAGGCAGTCTATATATATAACAAGTGAAGATTAACTAATCACTACATGTATACACTTTACTTTTATTTCTAAAATTTTGCTGTTATTTCTAGACTTTTCCCCTAATTTCTATGTTTAACATGTAAACATTCCCAAATTGAAGGGTATGGGTCATCTTCCCAAAATAAACTATGTATGTACAGTAAAATCTCTCTTAAACATCACCTTGAAATTAATGATTAATTACACTGTATTTTCATGTACTAGTTTGTTTTTTTGTCTATATTTTGCTTGAAAATCAGACCACCTCACGACTATCATTGACTTTCTTCAGAACCAACGGTAGTTTTATCATTGAGGTTTCTCTCCATGGCATGTACACAAGCAGCTAAGACTTTAGGATCAATTTCTTCGAACAACTACCTGTGTATATTACAAGACTCCATGGCCACTTTAATCAGCGACAACACAATTTTCCCTAATCAATATTATACAAGGTAAGTAAGCAGCATGCATGTATAAAATCAAGATAACCGAGATACATTCGTCTCAATCAGGTCTCTAGATGACAATTCTTTCATGCTGATCATTTCTTGACTAATTAGACAGCCAACAACTACACTGATGCAAACAAAATCATGCATTGGTGAAGCTTAATCACAGAATCCCAATGTTTGTCATCCTATGTGTTTCTGCCAGCTGCATTATTTTGTAAATTTCTACTTAATGGCAAGAATACCTAGCAACAAAATAAGAACTGAGGCAGTATGAGATAAAGTGAAATACAAGTTACAACATTCAAGTTGTAGCATTCAGTCATTAATAAGAACATTATTAATGACTGTGTTAAGCCTGTAAACTTAATAGAATAAACTTTATTACTTATTAATATAATACTTTATTATTTATTCATATTGTGATTTCATTTTATTCAATAGAGTGAAAATGAAATTACAATATTAATGTATGTCATGATCATACCCATATCAATCTTAATATAAAATGCTAGTTAACATATGTTATACAAGATCTATTAAAACTCATTTATAATGCAGCAGTGTTAACAGGATTAACTCTTTTGGCCACAAGCAGGAAAATTTACAATGCAAGTTAAACTTACTAGAATTTCGTCGTTTCAACTTCATTTTGTCTGATTTACCCATTCACACTAATTAATTCCAATATATTTATCACTAGAAACCCGTTAACTTCTAGTCATAAATTATTCATGCCATTTTTAAATGATATACATCTCCATTAAGGTAAAATCAATAAGTCCAGTTGTCCACTACGGAAAACTATGTTTATTTACAAAACTAAGAAAAACAATTAGCAAAACCAAATTTGAATGAGATGTGTTTACAAACTGTACACTGTAGCATGTGATAACTATACATAATGTCTTTCATGGTTTTCTCTACATTAAACCTGAATTTTATGATCAATTGAACTTTTGAGACATTAAGACAAAATCCAAACACGAAATGACAGACAAAGGAACAATCTCGTCAATACTGTTACATGAGGGTGACAAAGGTATTGCGTGCATCAAGTAGACAGCTTATCTGGCAGTATACCAAGTCTTTATTTATGGCCGTGCTGGCATATTGCCATCACAGTAATTGAACTTCACAACAGATCAATGCTACCTAAATATTTTAATATAATTGTACTAATTTTCACCATAAGATAGGATCGGCAACAATGAAGGTTATTTTTTCAATACACAGGCCAAAAAATATATCTGTACATAAAAAAACGCAGATCAAGATATACTATAATGGACTAAATAATTATGGTAGTAATCACTCTATCGTTACAATCATTTAAACTTCAGATTTGGAAGATCATAATGACATGGTAAATGTTGTGTTGCAGTTTTAAGCCATTTATCAACAGCATTTCAGTTCTGTTACTTCTGTACGATGATCATTTGACCTAACCAGCATTCCTGGATATTAACCAACCATCACTAACATTTTCTTCCATAAACATCAGACAACTCACCACAAGCATCAGACATGGAGGATAATGATTTTGGATGTAAAATCTTCAGTTAAATTGTCATACAGAACATACGCCTTACCCAAGTTTTAAATATTGGCAGTGCTGAACTGACTGCTACTGAGTAATGTAATCAAGTGCTGAATTGACTGTTAATGTAACTAAACTGATATTCTTCGTTATATGTAGCTGTCAATGAGTTTATGTAATTAATAAGAAATATATATTATTTAGTCAAACATAAAAATCATAGTATATGTTCTGAAACAATGTAGGTCTACAACCTATAACCTAGCTAGGTCATTAGGTGAGCTCTGCAGTTGTCAAACCATTTGACAGACAAATTGTAGTAGCAGATAAATGTAGCACTAGAAAGACATCACATAGTTGTGGTAATGGTAAAGTTGAAACCCACGATCACTATCAACAATAGTCAGGTGAGCTGACTAGGCATCCAAAGATACCACATTCAATTTTATGATGGTACAAATGTATAATAATTGGATCAACTGATGCACTTTCAAAGAAAATACAGCTTGTTCCACGACAGTTGTCAGTCATCGCATGGGTTAGTTTATTCTTTAGGATAAATGTCAAAGGTGTGAGTTCATGGCCATTTGCAGAGTATTTACAGTTACACTAAGGATGAGATAGTTCTAAAAGTTAAGAGAAGATAGCTGATAACCACTAAAAATATCACAGCAGAAAGAAGTAGATATATAAAACTAAGAATTAAATCACATAATAGTCAAACATTACGACAGGTAACCAAAGGGAGATAAATTCAGCAAGAAGTTTCACTTACTGTTAAGAGGTTTTGTGATATCCATGTTGCTAATATCACTTAACATTCTTTTGAGTAGGTAGATCAATTTAATTCAATTAAAAACACCAATCATGAACTAAACTTCCTCATTTGTCTTCGCACAATGTATTTTCACTGCATACGGTTTTATTTCAAGATGACTATAAGATTTGTATATTGACAAACATATATATATATGTTCATGATTTGAAATTATCAATATATGAATATATGCAAATTTAACTTCAATATTAAAATTAGCCCGCGCTGTGCAGGGTACACAGAACTAATAAACCAACGACAAAGTGTGCAATCTGCATGCAAGTTCTAAATTCTAAAACTGTTTACGCAAACGTAAATTTAGCATTGATGATTTCATTCTTCATTTTCCTGATTTCGCCCAGTTTACATTAGCAACCCCGGTTGTTTAGTCTAGTTACAGCATTAATTCAGCAGTACATCCAATTGTCATTTAGTTATTACTGATTTACAATCATGTGCACTATTACTATGTATCAAAAATGAGGTCATCTGTCCAAATACGGATATAACACAACAAAAACATGTTTGGTCATGTTCAAAACAAACCTTTATCCGCCATTTTTCCTAATACAATATGACTTTTGTAACGCGAATTTCCATTGGTCAATCTTATAAAACTGGTAGTAGCTAAAACCGGACAGGTTTATTCCCCGGCGCCTGTCTGATTAACACAAATTAAGATTGAAAATACGGCGCCCCCTATTAACTTTTTTATTTTTTGTCAGACGTTAAAAAATTTGATATCAAATTAAAGGTATTATTCTTGACTTTTAGAGTATATTTAAAAAAATTGAATTTGATCCAGCATTTATATATTTATACCTTAGCATTATTTTCTGAGATATTTTCGTGTTGGAAAAACACGCCGCCCCCTATTAACTTTTTTAGTAATCATTAAATATTTTCAAAATGTTTATCAGAAGAAGGGTTATCCTATATAGTTTTTATATATGCAAACGGTTTTTAATTTGATTCAGAAAAACTCTAATTACTTCGAAGTAATGCGAGTTTTCAGCGCATGTGCTAGCAGCAAAGATAAAGAAATCTACATCAGAAACACATACATGACTTAACGTAAAAACTTCTTAATGGTGCTTCTGTAATATTTAATTTTGTACCAATTAAGATCACGTGACTGTTATTTTTCTCTGAACTATTTCATGCCTACTCCAATGCTTAGGGATTTCAGCTTATTGTGTACAAAATGCAACGATATAATAGCTACTTTGACGACGTGTCAAAATTCACTACTAAATCAGTTAATTGGTAAACATCACCACTACAGATTCAAAATACATTCATCAACTACACTCAACAAAATTCCTAATCGGTCAGTTTATATTGTATTATTATTTTTCTAATAATGCATGTATTCACACAAAATTTCACATACCGATATTTGAACAGGTAATGCAGCGAATTATTGATTTTTTTAGCCGGCTCGCTATGAAATTAATCGTATTAGGCGTATTGACGTTTATACCACGTTTTGCACGTGCGGGGCATGGACACATATTTGCACGTGTTCGTGTACACTTTTGTCATTGCTGATGAAAATCCTTTTCGAAAAACACAAAACATGGTGAGAATGACTGAAGAAGAACGCGCCCCAGCCGTCGGAATGATACAGGCCGGAACTCATTTACGACAGGTGGGTTTTATTTTTTGAAATTTCATAAGAATATTGACATTATTTGTTTGTAGCCGCAGATTGAAGGTTCTTGCCACCTGAAATAAGTTGAAAACGGAAATAACCACCAATATAATGGCTACAAACAAATAATGTCAATAATGATTGTATTAACTGGCCTCAGTTTCACAACAGATCTCAATTTGAGATCAGTCTCAAACTTGTATTTTTATACCCCACTCTGAAAGGGGGGTGGGGCATATAGATTTGCCCTTGTCCGTCTCTCTGTCCGTCTGTCCATCACAAAATCTTGTGTCACTCATATCTCTAAAACAATATGAGCCGGATTCATTAAACTTTAGAGGAATGTTTACCAGCATGTGAAGGTTTGCACCTGGGGTTTCATGTTTGGCTGTGCCCAGTAATTGCAAAGTTATGGCCATTGACTTAGTTAAAATATAGCCTACAGAGTATGCAATCTTGTGTCACTCATATCTCCAAAAGTATATGAGCCAGAGTCATTAAACTTTACAGGAATGTTCACCAGCATGTGCAGTTGTGCACCTGGGGTTTCATGTTTGGCTGTGCCCAGTAAGTGCAAAGTTATGGCCCTTGACCTAGTTAAAATATAGCCTACAGAGTATGCAATATTGTGTCGCACATATCTCCAAAAGTATATGACCCAGAGTTATAAGACTTTACAGAAATGTTCACATACATGTGTTATATTGCACATTGGGATTCATAATTCGGTGAGCCCAGTAAGTGCAAAGTTATGGCCCTTGATTTATTGAAAATATAGCATACAGAGCGTGCAATTTTGCACCTGGGGTTTCGTGTTTGCCTGTGTCCAGTAAGTGCAAAGTTATGGCCCTTGTCTTATCACCATAATCAGTACAGTTGTTTACTTGGTAATTTTGATATCCATTCACAAACTATGAGCAGAATAATAGCATTTGCTTTTGTGACAAAGGCTGCAAGTGGGGGCATCTGTGTCCTATGGACGCATTCTAGTTAAGATTTTATATTAATTTTTTGATTCATAGAATGCTTTAGCAAATGAAAAAAGCATATTATGTGAACTACAATCAGACCTTGTTATTTGACAACCTTCTATCTGATCACCCCAATAAGAAAACCAGCTTTCAAGGGTCTCTTGTGGTCTTAGTATTGAGGTTTTACTGTACAGTAAGACCAATAATAATACAATCCTTTGGCCCCCCAGTAAAACAGTCAGTGGAATACCAGTGGAATACGTGTGTATGCGTGCATGTATGTGGCATATGTAGGTTTCAAACTTTGTAGTTATAATAAATAATGTTTCCCTATGGATTGATCAATAAATAAATGCTTGATTGAATTCTTTATCTATTATTAGTATTTATTATGTTGATATGTTGTCTGTGATGTAGATATATTTACATGTTGTAATTACTTTTTGCCATAATAAAAGTTTTATCTTTTTATACAAGTCTCTTTTTGTTTCAACTGGACCAATTAAGGAATCACAGATATTATAACATGAAACTGTGGACATTTTCTCTAGGTTTCTTCCTCTAATTGCATTCTTTTCAATAACCAAAAATTGATTGATTTTCCCTCTCACTTCCAAGGACAGAGACAATACAATACTTCCGTTTGGATCGTCTTACACTTTATTCAGTCTAAGGGAGACAATGCAAATTAAAAATATAACTGACTGAAAAGACCAGGGGCAATTTTTAGGGAAATATCTTGAGTTAAATTTCATCCTTTAGTCTTAAAATTACATTTTCCTGGTTTATTTAACATACATGCTATTATATGGTCAAAGAGAAATAAATGAATAGTATTACAGTGTCATTGTCATTACAAAGCCTAACAGTTTAATGTGGTTTTGGAATTGCATCTATGTGAAGTTTTCAACTGTAGTGAAAATATTTAAGATTCACTTAAGATGTTTCTGTAATACGGGCCCAGTTCTTATGGAAAATTTATGGCTTTTAGTACCATCACCATAACAACAAAATGCAGAATATTTCCGTCTTTATTGTCATTTACTGACATAATTGAGTAACATATATCAATAACACAACATTTTTTATGATGTACTTTGTCATTTATCTGCAATATCTTAAATGCTTCTGTGATCTTAATACAAAATAGGTTACCATGGCAACCAACAAAATAAGTTACATATATCCTGCCCACAATATCATTTTTACAACGATTTCAATAATACTTCTATTAAGATACTAATAAGAATATAAATGTTTTCAATGGTTTAAATGAAAAGGAATGTATTAATATTTATTTATTTATCTGCTTAGGAGTGTATATTTTTTAAGAAAAAGGAAACAACATGAATATCTTGTGTCGAAATAGCACTGAATTTCAGTAAAATTAGGTGCAAGTGGTTGTGCAAAAGTATCACACAAATCCTAAAATCCAGATACACAAATATATCTCAACCTAACCAAACACAACAATAAAAATCCAGCGATGGATATCCAATATTTTCCAATAATGAAATGAAAATTGGACATATATGGTTGCTATGGTAACCAAAATTTTAAAAAAGGATAAAAACAAAAATATTATTACACGAAATATTTAATATAAAAACAGTAAATTGCAATATAATCCCTTTTGGTTAACTACAAAGTATTTCCTAGTGTTAAATTGTACAAGTTTACAAAAAAATAATCATAAAATGCACAGCACATATCAGACAATCAAGTTTTATCAAAAGTTTACTAGATTTTCTACAAGTTACAACTAGCAAATTTAGATACATGTGATAAAAAATACAAAGTAAACATTTTAAAGTAAGACTTCAATAGTCGGTGTACCTTAGCATCCAGAACTGTAACACATAAAAAGGTTTATAAGGTTGCTATGACAACCATTACCTAAACCACTGTTAATAGTGATCAAATTTTCACAATTTTTTTAGAAAAAGTTATTCAGTGTATTGCCAGATGTAGTATACATTTACCCATGTTCTATTAGAAAGTAATAGTAAACATTTAATAGACTAAAGTTTACTTTGTAGAGTAAAATCACCTCAAATGCATATATATCTCGCAGCTTTTCCAGAAATAAATCAACACTGGTCAATTCCAGACAACTGAAAAATTCAGCTCAATATCATTTATAATGTGAATAAAGACATTTCAAAATCTCAATAATCACTGCAGATTGGAACATACAGAAAGCAACAAAAGTGAAACATGCACTAATGGTCAAATTTCAGAATACTGTATAGCAGGTTATATTGGTGGGGTTTCAATTTGGCGCTATGGGCTGTCAAGGTCTAATCCCCCAAAAAGTGTAACTAAAATTAATGTAACCTTCATGACCCATTTCTTAATTTAGAAAATGGCGAATGCGGAACTCTTAAAAACTTAAAGCGCTATACAGTAGTATCTTTTTCCAATCATGGAAAGTCTTAAATAATTTGCTATTCTCATTTATATTACAAATGATAACTGTCTATACAACATTAAAGTTTTTGTTCTGATAACTATATGAAGCTGCACAAGATGTAGAGGAAGAGATGTATCAGATATATGAATGATGTATATGAAACTCAGGAAACATCAATGTATAAAAACAGTTGCTTTGCCAATCATTATAGTTTATACATGATGTCAATCTTCATTCTGATTAGGTGCGGGGTTCAGTTCAAATGGTTATCATTTTATTCCAAGGATTTTTGTAGAATTTCATTCATTCAGATGGTTTTTGCTATTTCTGGCATAGGACATGCAAAGTCACTATAGTGGCAAAATGGCACAATTTCCTGAAACAAGTACCACTGCCGCATAGCATCCATTCCAGATATTGTTAGTCTATCAGGGAGATCAGCTATATCAACATTCACATACGCAATTCCTGGTCTTGTTGACGTCAATCTGAAATTAATTAAACCAAGATTAAAGAATAATAATATGTTCTGTACGTGGATTACACAGACATATAACTACACATAACAAGAAATATCTTGAAAAAAGATGGTCGGCGTAATTTGAAGGTTAAGATTTGTTGTGCAACATAAAATAATGCCGATATGTTACGATGGCTGGTCACTCCAAATCCAAATTGGATTTCGGTAAATTCACCAAAGGAAATGTACCCTTTATTGAAATGTTAACCCATCCGCATCAAGGTTATAAATGTTGTTTGGTTGAAGAGAAATTGCCTTGGTGGTACGTAAGATTTGATTGGTGTTCACACAACATCAATATGCATATAGCACAACCATGTTAGTACAGCTTCACCAAATAAACGAACGCCTAATGTATAACCAAATAATGACGAACTACAAACAGAAGTTAATTGCAAGTGTGTATTTGGCAATTGATTTCTTCATTATGAAGGCATCTGTAGTCGGTGTTCATTCTCGCAAACTTGTTAAAATGAAAAAAAGAGAAAGGCAGCCAAATTCAAAGTAATAAACATGTCAAAAAGAAAAGTTGATAATCTGTCAATAAATGGTATAATTATGACTCAATCGAATCTGAAATTATGGTATTTATTCAAACTTTGCAATGGTTTGAAGTATTCAATGAAGACCAATCAAAGAACACCACCGGCTTCTCTAAATCATCTGCTAGCTGTGGGATCTTGTGACCCTTACCAGATGATACTACAACTATTGACAGAAAAAGATGTAATAATTATGTAATACCCAACATTGTTTTGGTTTCATTTAGGGCTACTAGATGCTTATAAATTAGGGTAAACTGTATAGAAAGTATTTAAAGAAATTCACATTTGCTCAATATTACCTTCAATAAATCAATGTGTAAGTCAGGACTGAATTTGGTGTGACAGACCCCATTAAACTAAACACAAGTTCTTCATGCAAACAGCACGTAACACGCCTCATTCCATAGCTGAAAAACACATCTCTATGTTTATTCAAAACTTTATTGTTTAGCAAACATTAATTAATGGAAAGTAATTTCATGAAGTAAATGAAAATCTGAAGTAAATTTTAAAATCAATCTATTGGGATTACCAGTTATTACAGAAATGCTATATGAAAATATACAGTTTAGCACTGTCTAATGTAAATTCAGCATAAGTATTGTGCAAGCTTCCATATTTATGAGGACTGAAGAAATAAAATTCACCCTGTAACTGTATAGTTCCTGTTTTGCCCACTGCAGTTGTCCATATGTACTGTACGTTACTGGCTTCTCACCATAGCCATGGTGTCCAAATTGGTGATGCAGCATAGATATCACACTATTTGCTCTTTTTCCTACACTTGCATACTGCTCATCCACCAAGTACAAAATGTGAGACCCTATGAAATATATTTACATGTTTAATGTAAACTAAGAAAGTAAAACAAATTAAACAATCAGGTTTTCAACTGCCATCACAGAGATATAACCAAACTTTGAAACTGATCACCATTTCAAAATCATTTAATTAAAAATTGTGAAGGTGAATAATATTCTATACATTTTTTGAAGTTATTTATTGCACCGTCAGTCACCCTACTGTGACAATTGTCCAACCTAAGATGTTCAGATTACCTTTTGTTCAAAGTGCAACTGCTTTAGCCTAATCTGTTATCATGTACATTTATTACTATACCATACCTACTTAATAATATATAGATATAATGTATTTAGCAATGTACCTGATGCTTTATACCAAACTCCAAAGCACTGGCACTTCATTGGTGTCTTGAAAAAGTGGGGCCCAACCAGTTTTGCATAATGAGGGAAGAGCAGTTGCTGAGCATAGTCAAAACTGTAATGTAGTTGGATATCTGTGCTGCATGATGCTTGACCTCACAAAAGAACAAACAATACATATCCCTTGAAGTACCTGTATTGTCCAAATAAACAATATAAGAGTAAAATTCAAGGCAATACACAATTAAGGTCAGTTTTCCCTTTACCAGAACATCATTGCTGACCATTGAAAGGGCATGGTGCAAGTGTTTGCATGAAATGTGTCCTGTGCCAATTGCTCTTTTCAGTGGTTTCGGTTTCAAAGTACAGATCTTCTACAAGATCATTTTCATAATCATCATTGTCAAAATTATCATCATCAATAACACAATCCTCCCTATCATGAATACCTTCCTATCAGCATCAAAATCAACATTGCCAGAGTACAACTGGTAACTGGTTCACAGACTCTAGGTTTATCAACAAATTCTGGAACCAAAACTAATGGCTTATTTCCTCGTAAAGGATCGTACCGACAGTGCTTCCAAACGAAAACTGACTAGAGATTGTTTTCAAACTAACCGGGGTTAAAACTATTTTAAAATGATACTTTAGATGACAGATGTAAAAACGTTTCCAGGCAACGTATGTCAGTCCGCCATTTTGCTGTTTCTGGACGAGAAAATCATCGTTTACATTGCCAAGAAATTCCACAATAATTTCTTGCAACAACAAAATTTACATTCGCATTATTAGTATGATAAATATAAAGAGCATTTACCTACATATATACACAGTGCTATTACAGACTTGGACTTGGCAGTGTTTGTCAAACGGAAAAGATGGCAATGCACAGATCCCCAGATATGGTGCTATTAAGGAATCGTACATGGTGGTGCAGGGCAATCAGTGTCTCGGACATGGTTGTGTAGGGCAGGCAGGGTAATCAGACAGGGACTCGGACATGGTTGCAGGATATTATGGACTCGGATATGGTCGTGCAGGGCAGACATGGACTTTGGCATGGTTGTGCAGGGCAGTCAGGGACTCGGACATGGTCGTGGAGGGCAATTACGGACATGGAGTTGTGCAGGGCAGTCAGGGACTCGGACATGGTTGTGCAGGGCAGTCAGGGACTCGGACAAGGTTGTGCAGGGCAGTCAGGGACTCAGACTCAGGATAATGCATGATACAGGAGATGCCCCAGTTCCAGAGGCACCCCTGGTTCTTTTACATGCTCAATGTAAAGCATGATACACGGGACCTCGGTTTATAGTCTCGTCCGAAAGACTGGTTGCAGGGCAGTCAGGGACCAAGGCATGCTCGGGCAGGGTAATCAGTCAGGGACTCGGACTTGGTTGCAGGGCAGCCAGGGACTCGGACATGGTTGCAGGGCAGTCAGGGACTCGGGGACGGTTGTGCAGGGCAGTCAGGGACTCGGACATGGTCATGCAGGGCAATTAGGGACTCGGGCATAGTTGTGCAGGGCAATTAGAGACTTGGGCATGGTTGTGCAGGGCAGTTGGGGACTCGGACACGGTTGTGCAGGGCAGTCAGGGACTCGGACAAGGTTGTGCAGGGCAGTCAGGGACTCAGACTCAGGATAATGCATGATACAGGAGATGCCCCAGTTCCAGAGGCACCCCAGGTTCTTTTACATGCTCAATGTAAAGCATGATACACGGGACCTCGGTTTATACTCTCGTCCGAAAGACTGGTTGCAGGGCAGTCAGGGACTCGGGCATGCTCGGGCAGGGTAATCAGTCAGGGACTCGGACTTGGTTGCAGGGCAGCCAGGGACTCGGGCAAGGTCGTGCAGGGCAGTCAGGGACTCAGACATGGTTGCAGGGCAGTCAGGGACTCAGGGACGGTTGTGCAGGGCAGTCAGGGACTCGGACATGGTCGTGCAGGGCAATTAGGGACTCGGCCATAGTTTAGTTGTGCAGGGCAATTAGAGACTTGGGCATGGTTGTGTAGGGCAGTCGGGGACTCGGACACGGTTGTGCAGGGCAGTCGGGGACTCGGACACGGTTGTGCAGGGCAGTCAGGGACTCGGACACGGTTGTGCCGGGCAGTCAGGGACTCGGACATGGTTGTGCAGGGCAATTTGGGACTTGGGCTTAGTCGTGCAGGGATATTATGGACTCGGACAAGTCGGGGACTTGGGCATGGTCAGTTATGTAGAGGCTATGCTCGGTCCAAATATACAATTCAGTACAATGAAAGTACTCACCAACAATACAAGCTGCCCTCAGGTCTGTATAAACTTGTAGTTGAACTCGGGTGCTTGGGTGATGTGTTTTCACTTTGTGTACTCTGTGACGACTGCACTCTAGCCCGGATCTGGAGAGTCGTCAAGCGTAGCTAACCCCAGACTGGTTCTGTAGCGGAATTGGCGTATTGCACGGAAAGAGACCCAAATCCCCACACTCCCCCTGTCCTATTCTGAGGATTGAACTCCAGGGGTTAGAAATTGCACAGACACTACCGATGTGTTTCGGAAATTATTGGTGGGCACCCACGCTGGTTCACGGATCCTATCGGTCTACCTGGGGATCCTACGCGGATCTGACCCTGGTTTCAGGATGATCACTGTTCGACAGCAAGATCCCATGCAGCCTGGCTTCCTGGGTTTCTTACCAGTACTAACCAACGATTCCTGGCGTCAAACCAGAACTGTACGCTATGGAAAGTGTCCGCTATGAAGTCAGACCTCTCGGCATGGGACTCGTGGGGCAGTCAGGGACACGGACATGGTTGTGCAGGGCAGTCAGGGACTTGGACATGGCTGTGAAGGGCAGCCAGGGTAATCAGTCAGGGACTCGGGGACGGTTGTGCAGGGCAGTCAGGGACTCGGACATGGTCGTGCAGGGCAATTAGGGACTCGGCCATAGTTGTGCAGGGCAATTAGAGACTTGGGCATGGTTGTGCATGGCAGTCGGGGACTCGGACACGGTTGAGCAGGGCAGTCAGGGACTCGGACAAGGTTGTGCAGGGCAGTCAGGGACTCAGACTCAGGATAATGCATGATACAGGAGATGCCCCAGTTCCAGAAGCACCCCTGGTTCTTTTACGTGCTCAATGTAAAGCATGATACACGGGACCTCAGTTTATAGTCTCGTCCGAAAGACTGGTTGCAGGTCAGTCAGGGACTCCGGCATGCTCGGCAGGGTAATCAGTCAGGGACTCGGACTTGGTTGCAGGGCAGCCAGGGACTCGGGCATGGTCGTGCAGGGCAGTCAGGGACTCGGACATGGTCTTGCAGGGTAATCAGTCAAGGACTTGGACATGGTTGTGCAGGGCAGTCGGGGACTCGGACACGGTTGTGCAGGGCAGTCAGGGACTCGGACATGGTCGTGCAGGGCAATTAGGGACTCGGGCATAGTTGTGCAGGGCAATTAGAGACTTGGGCATGGTTGTGCAGGGCAGTCGGGGACTCGGACACGGTTGTGCGGGGCAGTCAGGGACTCGGACAAGGTTGTGCAGGGCAGTCAGGGACTCAGACTCAGGATAATGCATGATACAGGAGATGCCCCAGTTCCAGAAGCACCCCTGGTTCTTTTACGTGCTCAATGTAAAGCATGATACACATGACCTCGGTTTATAGTCTCGTCCGAAAGACTGGTTGCAGGGCAGTCAGGGACTCGGGCATGGTCGTGCAGGGCAGTCAGGGACTCGGACATGGTCTTGCAGGGTAATCAGTCAAGGACTTGGACATGGTTGTGCAGGGCAGTCGGGGACTCGGACACGGTTGTGCAGGGCAGTCAGGGACTCGGACACGGTTGTGCCGTGCAGTCAGGGACTCGGACATGGTTGTGCAGGGCAATTTGGGACTTGGGCTTAGTCGTGCAGGGATATTATGGACTCGGACAAGTCGGGGACTTGGGCATGGTCAGTTATGTAGAGGCTATGCTCGGTCCAAATATACAATTCAGTACAATGAAAGTACTCACCAACAATACACGCTACCCTCAGGTCTGTATAAACTTGTAGTTGAACTCGGGTGCTTGGGTGATGCGTTTTCACTTTGTGTACTCTGTGACGACTGCACTCTAGCCCGGATCTGGAGAGTCGTCAAGCGTAGCTAACCCCAGACTGGTTCTGTAGCGGAATTGGCATATTGCACGGAAAGAGACCCAAATCCCCACACTCCCCCTGTCCTATTCTGAGGTTTGAACTCCAGGGGTTAGAAATTGCACAGACACTACCGATGTGTTTCGGAAATTATTGGTGGGCACCCACGCTGGTTCACGGATCCTATCGGTCTACCTGGGGATCCTACGCGGATCTGACCCTGGTTTCAGGATGATCACTGTTCGACAGCAAGATCCCATGCAGCCTGGCTTCCTGGGTTTCTTACCAGTACTAACCAACGATTCCTGGCATCAAACCAGAACTGTACGCTATGGAAAGTGTCCGCTATGAAGTCAGACCTCTCGGCATGGGACTCGTGGGGCAGTCAGGGACACGGACATGGTTGTGCAGGGCAGTCAGGGACTTGGACATGGCTGTGCAGGGCAGCCAGGGTAATCAGTCAGGGACTCGGGACGGTTGTGCAGCGCAGTCAGGGACTCGGACATGGTCGTGCAGGGCAATTAGGGACTCGGCCATAGTTGTGCAGGGCAATTAGAGACTTGGGCATGGTTGTGCAGGGCAGTCGGGGACTCGGACACGGTTGTGCAGGGCAGTCAGGGACTCGGACAAGGTTGTGCAGGGCAGTCAGGGACTCAGACTCAGGATAATGCATGATACAGGAGATGCCCCAGTTCCAGAAGCACCCCTGGTTCTTTTACGTGCTCAATGTAAAGCATGATACACGGGACCTCGGTTTATAGTCTCGTCCGAAAGACTGGTTGCAGGGCAGTCAGGGACTCGGGCATGCTCGGGCAGGGTAATCAGTCAGGGACTCGGACTTGGTTGCAGGGCAGCCAGGGACTCGGGCATGGTTGTGCAGGGCAGTCAGGGACTCGGACATGGTCTTGCAGGGTAATCAGACAGGGACTCGGACATGGTTGCAGGGCAGTCAGGGACTCGGGGACGGTTGTGCAGGGCAGTCAGGGACTCGGACATGGTCGTGAAGGGCAATTAGGGACTCGGGCATAGTTGTGCAGGGCAATTAGAGACTTGGGCATGGTTGTGCATGGCAGTCGGGGACTCGGACACGGTTGTGCAGGGCAGTCAGGGACTCGGACAAGGTTGTGCAGGGCAGTCAGGGACTCAGACTCAGGATAATGCATGATACAGGAGATGCCCCAGTTCCAGAAGCACCCCTGGTTCTTTTACGTGCTCAATGTAAAGCATGATACACGGGACCTCGGTATATAGTCTCGTCTGAAAGACTGGTTGCAGGTCAGTCAGGGACTCGGGCATGCTCGGGCAGGGTAATCAGTCAGGGACTCGGACTTGGTTGCAGGGCAGCCAGGGACTCGGGCATGGTCGTGCAGGGCAGTCAGGGACTCGGACATGGTCTTGCAGGGTAATCAGTCAGGGACTCGGACATGGTTGCAGGGCAGTCAGGGACTCGGGGACGGTTGTGCAGGGCAGTCAGGGACTCGGACATGGTCGTGCAGGGCAATTAGGGACTCGGGCATAGTTGTGCCGGGCAATTAGAGACTTGGGCATGGTTGTGCAGGGCAGTCGGGGACTCGGACACGGTTGTGCAGGGCAGTCAGGGACTCGGACAAGGTTGTGCAGGGCAGTCAGGGACTCAGACTCAGGATAATGCATGATACAGGAGATGCCCCAGTTCCAGAAGCACCCCTGGTTCTTTTACGTGCTCAATGTAAAGCATGATACACATGACCTCGGTTTATAGTCTCGTCCGAAAGACTGGTTGCAGGGCAGTCAGGGACTCGGGCATGGTCGTGCAGGGCAGTCAGGGACTCGGACATGGTCTTGCAGGGTAATCAGTCAAGGACTCGGACATGGTGGTGCAGGGCAGTCAGGGACTCGGACACGGTTGTGCAGGGCAGTCAGGGACTCGGACACAGTTGTGCAGGGCAGTCAGGGACTCGGACATGGTTGTGCAGGGCAGTCAGGGACTCGGACATGGTCTTGCAGGGTAATCAGTCAAGGACTCGGACATGGTGGTGCAGGGCAGTCAGGGACTCAGACACGGTTGTGCAGGGCCGTCAGGGACTCGGACACGGTTGTGCAGGGCAGTCAGGGACTCGGACATGGTCGTGCAGGGCAATTAGGGACTCGGCCATAGTTTAGTTGTGCAGGGCAATTAGAGACTTGGGCATGGTTGTGTAGGGCAGTCGGGGACTCGGACACGGTTGTGCAGGGCAGTCGGGGACTCGGACACGGTTGTGCAGGGCAGTCAGGGACTCGGACACGGTTGTGCCGGGCAGTCAGGGACTCGGACATGGTTGTGCAGGGCAATTTGGGACTTGGGCTTAGTCGTGCAGGGATATTATGGACTCGGACAAGTCGGGGACTTGGGCATGGTCAGTTATGTAGAGGCTATGCTCGGTCCAAATATACAATTCAGTACAATGAAAGTACTCACCAACAATACAAGCTGCCCTCAGGTCTGTATAAACTTGTAGTTGAACTCGGGTGCTTGGGTGATGTGTTTTCACTTTGTGTACTCTGTGACGACTGCACTCTAGCCCGGATCTGGAGAGTCGTCAAGCGTAGCTAACCCCAGACTGGTTCTGTAGCGGAATTGGCGTATTGCACGGAAAGAGACCCAAATCCCCACACTCCCCCTGTCCTATTCTGAGGATTGAACTCCAGGGGTTAGAAATTGCACAGACACTACCGATGTGTTTCGGAAATTATTGGTGGGCACCCACGCTGGTTCACGGATCCTATCGGTCTACCTGGGGATCCTACGCGGATCTGACCCTGGTTTCAGGATGATCACTGTTCGACAGCAAGATCCCATGCAGCCTGGCTTCCTGGGTTTCTTACCAGTACTAACCAACGATTCCTGGCGTCAAACCAGAACTGTACGCTATGGAAAGTGTCCGCTATGAAGTCAGACCTCTCGGCATGGGACTCGTGGGGCAGTCAGGGACACGGACATGGTTGTGCAGGGCAGTCAGGGACTTGGACATGGCTGTGAAGGGCAGCCAGGGTAATCAGTCAGGGACTCGGGGACGGTTGTGCAGGGCAGTCAGGGACTCGGACATGGTCGTGCAGGGCAATTAGGGACTCGGCCATAGTTGTGCAGGGCAATTAGAGACTTGGGCATGGTTGTGCATGGCAGTCGGGGACTCGGACACGGTTGAGCAGGGCAGTCAGGGACTCGGACAAGGTTGTGCAGGGCAGTCAGGGACTCAGACTCAGGATAATGCATGATACAGGAGATGCCCCAGTTCCAGAAGCACCCCTGGTTCTTTTACGTGCTCAATGTAAAGCATGATACACGGGACCTCAGTTTATAGTCTCGTCCGAAAGACTGGTTGCAGGTCAGTCAGGGACTCCGGCATGCTCGGCAGGGTAATCAGTCAGGGACTCGGACTTGGTTGCAGGGCAGCCAGGGACTCGGGCATGGTCGTGCAGGGCAGTCAGGGACTCGGACATGGTCTTGCAGGGTAATCAGTCAAGGACTTGGACATGGTTGTGCAGGGCAGTCGGGGACTCGGACACGGTTGTGCAGGGCAGTCAGGGACTCGGACATGGTCGTGCAGGGCAATTAGGGACTCGGGCATAGTTGTGCAGGGCAATTAGAGACTTGGGCATGGTTGTGCAGGGCAGTCGGGGACTCGGACACGGTTGTGCGGGGCAGTCAGGGACTCGGACAAGGTTGTGCAGGGCAGTCAGGGACTCAGACTCAGGATAATGCATGATACAGGAGATGCCCCAGTTCCAGAAGCACCCCTGGTTCTTTTACGTGCTCAATGTAAAGCATGATACACATGACCTCGGTTTATAGTCTCGTCCGAAAGACTGGTTGCAGGGCAGTCAGGGACTCGGGCATGGTCGTGCAGGGCAGTCAGGGACTCGGACATGGTCTTGCAGGGTAATCAGTCAAGGACTTGGACATGGTTGTGCAGGGCAGTCGGGGACTCGGACACGGTTGTGCAGGGCAGTCAGGGACTCGGACACGGTTGTGCCGTGCAGTCAGGGACTCGGACATGGTTGTGCAGGGCAATTTGGGACTTGGGCTTAGTCGTGCAGGGATATTATGGACTCGGACAAGTCGGGGACTTGGGCATGGTCAGTTATGTAGAGGCTATGCTCGGTCCAAATATACAATTCAGTACAATGAAAGTACTCACCAACAATACACGCTACCCTCAGGTCTGTATAAACTTGTAGTTGAACTCGGGTGCTTGGGTGATGCGTTTTCACTTTGTGTACTCTGTGACGACTGCACTCTAGCCCGGATCTGGAGAGTCGTCAAGCGTAGCTAACCCCAGACTGGTTCTGTAGCGGAATTGGCATATTGCACGGAAAGAGACCCAAATCCCCACACTCCCCCTGTCCTATTCTGAGGTTTGAACTCCAGGGGTTAGAAATTGCACAGACACTACCGATGTGTTTCGGAAATTATTGGTGGGCACCCACGCTGGTTCACGGATCCTATCGGTCTACCTGGGGATCCTACGCGGATCTGACCCTGGTTTCAGGATGATCACTGTTCGACAGCAAGATCCCATGCAGCCTGGCTTCCTGGGTTTCTTACCAGTACTAACCAACGATTCCTGGCATCAAACCAGAACTGTACGCTATGGAAAGTGTCCGCTATGAAGTCAGACCTCTCGGCATGGGACTCGTGGGGCAGTCAGGGACACGGACATGGTTGTGCAGGGCAGTCAGGGACTTGGACATGGCTGTGCAGGGCAGCCAGGGTAATCAGTCAGGGACTCGGGACGGTTGTGCAGCGCAGTCAGGGACTCGGACATGGTCGTGCAGGGCAATTAGGGACTCGGCCATAGTTGTGCAGGGCAATTAGAGACTTGGGCATGGTTGTGCAGGGCAGTCGGGGACTCGGACACGGTTGTGCAGGGCAGTCAGGGACTCGGACAAGGTTGTGCAGGGCAGTCAGGGACTCAGACTCAGGATAATGCATGATACAGGAGATGCCCCAGTTCCAGAAGCACCCCTGGTTCTTTTACGTGCTCAATGTAAAGCATGATACACGGGACCTCGGTTTATAGTCTCGTCCGAAAGACTGGTTGCAGGGCAGTCAGGGACTCGGGCATGCTCGGGCAGGGTAATCAGTCAGGGACTCGGACTTGGTTGCAGGGCAGCCAGGGACTCGGGCATGGTTGTGCAGGGCAGTCAGGGACTCGGACATGGTCTTGCAGGGTAATCAGACAGGGACTCGGACATGGTTGCAGGGCAGTCAGGGACTCGGGGACGGTTGTGCAGGGCAGTCAGGGACTCGGACATGGTCGTGAAGGGCAATTAGGGACTCGGGCATAGTTGTGCAGGGCAATTAGAGACTTGGGCATGGTTGTGCATGGCAGTCGGGGACTCGGACACGGTTGTGCAGGGCAGTCAGGGACTCGGACAAGGTTGTGCAGGGCAGTCAGGGACTCAGACTCAGGATAATGCATGATACAGGAGATGCCCCAGTTCCAGAAGCACCCCTGGTTCTTTTACGTGCTCAATGTAAAGCATGATACACGGGACCTCGGTTTATAGTCTCGTCTGAAAGACTGGTTGCAGGTCAGTCAGGGACTCGGGCATGCTCGGGCAGGGTAATCAGTCAGGGACTCGGACTTGGTTGCAGGGCAGCCAGGGACTCGGGCATGGTCGTGCAGGGCAGTCAGGGACTCGGACATGGTCTTGCAGGGTAATCAGTCAGGGACTCTGACATGGTTGCAGGGACTCGGGGACGGTTGTGCAGGGCAGTCAGGGACTCGGACATGGTCGTGCAGGGCAATTAGGGACTCGGGCATAGTTGTGCAGGGCAATTAGAGACTTGGGCATGGTTGTGCAGGGCAGTCGGGGACTCGGACACGGTTGTGCGGGGCAGTCAGGGACTCGGACAAGGTTGTGCAGGGCAGTCAGGGACTCAGACTCAGGATAATGCATGATACAGGAGATGCCCCAGTTCCAGAAGCACCCCTGGTTCTTTTACGTGCTCAATGTAAAGCATGATACACGGGACCTCGGTTTATAGTCTCGTCCGAAAGACTGGTTGCAGGGCAGTCAGGGACTCGGGCATGGTCGTGCAGGGCAGTCAGGGACTCGGACATGGTCTTGCAGGGTAATCAGTCAAGGACTCAGACATGGTGGTGCAGGGCAGTCAGGGACTCGGACACGGTTGTGCAGGGCAGTCAGGGACTCGGACACGGTTGTCCAGGGCAGTCAGGGACTCGGACATGGTTGTGCAGGGCAGTCAGGGACTCGGACATGGTCTTGCAGGGTAATCAGTCAAGGACTCGGACATGGTGGTGCAGGGCAGTCAGGGACTCAGACACGGTTGTGCAGGGCCGTCAGGGACTCGGACACGGTTGTGCAGGGCAGTCAGGGACTCGGACATGGTCGTGCAGGGCAATTAGGGACTCGGCCATAGTTTAGTTGTGCAGGGCAATTAGAGACTTGGGCATGGTTGTGCAGGGCAGTCGGGGACTCGGACACGGTTGTGCAGGGCAGTCGGGGACTCGGACACGGTTGTGCAGGGCAGTCAGGGACTCGGACACGGTTGTGCCGGGCAGTCAGGGACTCGGACATGGTTGTGCAAGGCAATTTGGGACTTGGGCTTAGTCGTGCAGGGATATTATGGACTCGGACAAGTCGGGGACTTGGGCATGGTCAGTTATGTAGAGGCTATGCTCGGTCCAAATATACAATTCAGTACAATGAAAGTACTCACCAACAATACACGCTGCCCTCAGGTCTGTATAAACTTGTAGTTGAACTCGGGTGCTTGGGTGATGCGTTTTCACTTTGTGTACTCTGTGACGACTGCACTCTAGCCCGGATCTGGAGAGTCGTCAAGCGTAGCTAACCCCAGACTGGTTCTGTAGCGGAATTGGCGTATTGCACGGAAAGAGACCCAAATCCCCACACTCCCCCTGTCCTATTCTGAGGTTTGAACTCCAGGGGTTAGAAATTGCACAGACACTACCGATGTGTTTCGGAAATTATTGGTGGGCACCCACGCTGGTTCACGGATCCTATCGGTCTACCTGGGGATCCTACGCGGATCTGACCCTGGTTTCAGGATGATCACTGTTCGACAGCAAGATCCCATGCAGCCTGGCTTCCTGGGTTTCTTACCAGTACTAACCAACGATTCCTGGCGTCAAACCAGAACTGTACGCTATGGAAAGTGTCCGCTATGAAGTCAGACCTCTCGGCATGGGACTCGTGGGGGAGTCAGGGACACGGACATGGTTGTGCAGGGCAGTCAGGGACTTGGACATGGCTGTGCAGGGCAGCCAGGGTAATCAGTCAGGGACTCGGGACGGTTGTGCAGCGCAGTCAGGGACTCGGACATGGTCGTGCAGGGCAATTAGGGACTCGGCCATAGTTGTGCAGGGCAATCAGAGACTTGGGCATGGTTGTGCAGGGCAGTCGGGGACTCGGACACGGTTGTGCCGGGCAGTCAGGGACTCGGACAAGGTTGTGCAGGGCAGTCAGGGACTCAGACTCAGGATAATGCATGATACAGGAGATGCCCCAGTTCCAGAAGCACCCCTGGTTCTTTTACGTGCTCAATGTAAAGCATGATACACGGGACCTCGGTTTATAGTCTCGTCCGAAAGACTGGTTGCAGGGCAGTCAGGGACTCGGGCATGCTCGGGCAGGGTAATCAGTCAGGGACTCGGACTTGGTTGCAGGGCAGCCAGGGACTCGGGCATGGTCGTGCAGGGCAGTCAGGGACTCGGACATGGTCTTGCAGGGTAATCAGACAGGGACTCGGACATGGTTGCAGGGCAGTCAGGGACTCGGGGACGGTTGTGCAGGGCAGTCAGGGACTCGGACATGGTCGTGAAGGGCAATTAGGGACTCGGGCATAGTTGTGCAGGGCAATTAGAGACTTGGGCATGGTTGTGCATGGCAGTCGGGGACTCGGACACGGTTGTGCAGGGCAGTCAGGGACTCGGACAAGGTTGTGCAGGGCAGTCAGGGACTCGGACACGGTTGTGCAGGGCAGTCAGGGACTCGGACAAGGTTGTGCAGGGCAGTCAGGGACTCAGACTCAGGATAATGCATGATACAGGAGATGCCCCAGTTCCAGAAGCACCCCTGGTTCTTTTACGTGCTCAATGTAAAGCATGATACACGGGACCTCGGTTTATAGTCTCGTCCGAAAGACTGGTTGCAGGTCAGTCAGGGACTCGGGCATGCTCGGGCAGGGTAATCAGTCAGGGACTCGGACTTGGTTGCAGGGCAGCCAGGGACTCGGGCATGGTCGTGCAGGGCAGTCAGGGACTCGGACATGGTCTTGCTGGGTAATCAGTCAGGGACTCGGACATGGTTGCAGGGACTCGGGGACGGTTGTGCAGGGCAGTCAGGGACTCGGACATGGTCGTGCAGGGCAAATAGGGACTCGGACATAGTCGTGCAGGGTAATTAGGGACTAGCGCATGGTTGTGCAGGGCAGTCGGGGACTCGGACAGGGTTGTGCAGGGCAGTCAGGGACTCGGACACGGTTGTGCCAGGCAGTCAGGGACTCGGACATGGTTGTGCAGGGCAGTCAGGGACTCGGACAAGGTTGTGCAGGGCAGTCAGGGACTCAGACTCAGGATAATGCATGATACAGGAGATGCCCCAGTTCCAGAAGCACCCCTGGTTCTTTTACGTGCTCAATGTAAAGCATGATACACGGGACCTCGGTTTATAGTCTCGTCCGAAAGACTGGTTGCAGGTCTGTCAGGGACTCGGGCATGCTCGGGCAGGGTAATCAGTCAGGGACTCGGACTTGGTTGCAGGGCAGCCAGGGACTCGGGCATGGTCGTGCAGGGCAGTCAGGGACTCGGACATGGTCTTGCAGGGTAATCAGTCAGGGACTCGGACATGGTTGCAGGGACTCGGGGACGGTTGTGCAGGGCAGTCAGGGACTCGGACATGGTCGTGCAGGGCAAATAGGGACTCGGACATAGTCGTGCAGGGCAATTAGGGACTAGCGCATGGTTGTGCAGGGCAGTCGGGGACTCGGACACGGTTGTGCAGGGCAGTCAGGGACTCGGACACGGTTGTGCCAGGCAGTCAGGGACTCGGACATGGTTGTGCAGGGCAATTTGGGACTTGGGCTTAGTCGTGCAGGGATATTATGGACTCGGACAAGTCAGGGACTTGGGCATGGTCAGTTATGTAGAGGCTATGCTCGGTCCAAATATACAATTCAGTACAATGAAAGTACTCACCAACAATACACGCTGCCCTCAGGTCTGTATAAACTTGTAGTTGAACTCGGGTGCTTGGGTGATGCGTTTTCACTTTGTGTACTCTGCGACGACTGCACTCTAGACCGGATCTGGAGAGTCGTCAAGCGTAGCTAACCCCAGACTGGTTCTGTAGCGGAATTGGCGTATTGCACGGAAAGAGACCCAAATCCCCACACTCCCCCTGTCCTATTCTGAGGTTTGAACTCCAGGGGTTAGAAATTGCACAGACACTACCGATGTGTTTCGGAAATTATTGGTGGGCACCCACGCTGGTTCACGGATCCTATCGGTCTACCTGGGGATACTACGCGGATCTGACCCTGGTTTCAGGAGATGCCCCAGTTCCAGAAGCACCCCTGGTTCTTTTACGTGCTCAATGTAAAGCATGATACACGGGACCTCGGTTTATAGTCTCGTCCGAAAGACTGGTTGCAGGGCAGTCAGGGACTCGGGCATGCTCGGGCAGGGTAATCAGTCAGGGACTCGGACTTGGTTGCAGGGCAGCCAGGGACTCGGGCATGGTCGTGCAGGGCAGTCAGGGACTCGGACATGGTCTTGCAGGGTAATCAGTCAAGGACTCGGACATGGTGGTGCAGGGCAGTCATGGACTCGGACACGGTTGTGCAGGGCTGTCAGGGACTCAGACACGGTTGTCCAGGGCAGTCAGGGACTCGGACATGGTCTTGCAGGGTAATCAGTCAGGGACTCGGACATGGTTGCAGGGCAGTCAGGGACTCGGGGACGGTTGTGCAGGGCAGTCAGGGACTCGGACATGGTCGTGCAGGGCAATTAGGGACTCGGCCATAGTTGTGCAGGGCAATTAGAGACTTGGGCATGGTTGTGCAGGGCAGTCGGGGACTCGGACATGGTTGTGCAGGGCAGTCAGGGACTCGGACAAGGTTGTGCAGGGCAGTCAGGGACTCAGACTCAGGATAATGCATGATACAGGAGATGCCCCAGTTCCAGAAGCACCCCTGGTTCTTTTACGTGCTCAATGTAAAGCATGATACACGGGACCTCGGTTTATAGTCTCGTCCGAAAGACTGGTTGCAGGGCAGTCAGGGACTCAGGCATGCTCGGGCAGGGTAATCAGTCAGGGACTCGGACTTGGTTGCAGGGCAGCCAGGGACTCGGGCATGGTCGTGCAGGGCAGTCAGGGACTCGGACATGGTCTTGCAGGGTAATCAGTCAAGGACTCGGACATGGTTGTGCAGGGCAGTCGGGGACTCGGACATGGTTGTGCAGGGCAGTCAGGGACTCGGACACGGTTGTGCCGTGCAGTCAGAGACTCGGACATGGTTGTGCAGGGCAATTTGGGACTTGGGCTTAGTCGTGCAGGGATATTATGGACTCGGACAAGTCGGGGACTTGGGCATGGTCAGTTATGTAGAGGCTATGCTCGGTCCAAATATACAATTCAGTACAATGAAAGTACTCACCAACAATACACGCTGCCCTCAGGTCTGTATAAACTTGTAGTTGAACTCGGGTGCTTGGGTGATGCGTTTTCACTTTGTGTACTCTGTGACGACTGCACTCTAGCCCGGATCTGGAGAGTCGTCAAGCGTAGCTAACCCCAGACTGGTTCTGTAGCGGAATTGGCATATTGCACGGAAAGAGACCCAAATCCCCACACTCCCCCTGTCCTATTCTGAGGTTTGAACTCCAGGGGTTAGAAATTGCACAGACACTACCGATGTGTTTCGGAAATTATTGGTGGGCACCCACGCTGGTTCACGGATCCTATTGGTCTACCTGGGGATCCTACGCGGATCTGACCCTGGTTTCAGGATGATCACTGTTCGACAGCAAGATCCCATGCAGCCTGGCTTCCTGGGTTTCTTACCAGTACTAACCAACGATTCCTGGCGTCAAACCAGAACTGTACGCTATGGAAAGTGTCCGCTATGAAGTCAGACCTCTCGGCATGGGACTCGTGGGGCAGTCAGGGACACGGACATGGTTGTGCAGGGCAGTCAGGGACTTGGACATGGCTGTGCAGGGCAGCCAGGGTAATCAGTCAGGGACTCGGGACGGTTGTGCAGCGCAGTCAGGGACTCGGACATGGTCGTGCAGGGCAATTAGGGACTCGGCCATAGTTGTGCAGGGCAATTAGAGACTTGGGCATGGTTGTGCAGGGCAGTCGGGGACTCGGACACGGTTGTGCAGGGCAGTCAGGGACTCGGACAAGGTTGTGCAGGGCAGTCAGGGACTCAGACTCAGGATAATGCATGATACAGGAGATGCCCCAGTTCCAGAAGCACCCCTGGTTCTTTTACGTGCTCAATGTAAAGCATGATACACGGGACCTCGGTTTATAGTCTCGTCCGAAAGACTGGATGCAGGGCAGTCAGGGACTCGGGCATGCTCGGGCAGGGTAATCAGTCAGGGACTCGGACTTGGTTGCAGGGCAGCCAGGGACTCGGGCATGGTCGTGCAGGGCAGTCAGGGACTCGGACATGGTCTTGCATGGTAATCAGACAGGGACTCGGACATGGTTGCAGGGCAGTCAGGGACTCGGGGACGGTTGTGCAGGGCAGTCAGGGACTCGGACATGGTCGTGAAGGGCAATTAGGGACTCGGGCATAGTTGTGCAGGGCAATTAGAGACTTGGGCATGGTTGTGCATGGCAGTCGGGGACTCGGACACGGTTGTGCAGGGCAGTCAGGGACTCGGACAAGGTTGTGCAGGGCAGTCAGGGACTCAGACTCAGGATAATGCATGATACAGGAGATGCCCCAGTTCCAGAAGCACCCCTGGTTCTTTTACGTGCTCAATGTAAAGCATGATACACGGGACCTCGGTTTATAGTCTCGTCTGAAAGACTGGTTGCAGGTCAGTCAGGGACTCGGGCATGCTCGGGCAGGGTAATCAGTCAGGGACTCGGACTTGGTTGCAGGGCAGCCAGGGACTCGGGCATGGTCGTGCAGGGCAGTCAGGGACTCGGACATGGTCTTGCAGGGTAATCAGTCAGGGACTCGGACATGGTTGCAGGGCAGTCAGGGACTCGGGGACGGTTGTGCAGGGCAGTCAGGGACTCGGACATGGTCGTGCAGGGCAATTAGGGACTGGGCCATAGTTGTGCAGGGCAATTAGAGACTTGGGCATGGTTGTGCAGGGCAGTCGGGGACTCGGACACGGTTGTGCAGGGCAGTCAGGGACTCGGACAAGGTTGTGCAGGGCAGTCAGGGACTCAGACTCAGGATAATGCATGATACAGGAGATGCCCCAGTTCCAGAAGCACCCCTGGTTCTTTTACGTGCTCAATGTAAAGCATGATACACATGACCTCGGTTTATAGTCTCGTCCGAAAGACTGGTTGCAGGGCAGTCAGGGACTCGGGCATGGTCGTGCAGGGCAGTCAGGGACTCGGACATGGTCTTGCAGGGTAATCAGTCAAGGACTCGGACATGGTGGTGCAGGGCAGTCAGGGACTCGGACACGGTTGTGCAGGGCAGTCAGGGACTCGGACACAGTTGTGCAGGGCAGTCAGGGACTCGGACATGGTTGTGCAGGGCAGTCAGGGACTCGGACATGGTCTTGCAGGGTAATAAGTCAAGGACTCGGACATGGTGGTGCAGGGCAGTCAGGGACTCAGACACGGTTGTGCAGGGCCGTCAGGGACTCGGACACGGTTGTGCAGGGCAGTCAGGGACTCGGACATGGTCGTGCAGGGCAATTAGGGACTCGGCCATAGTTTAGTTGTGCAGGGCAATTAGAGACTCGGGCATGGTTGTGCAGGGCAGTCGGGGACTCGGACTCGGTTGTGCAGGGCAGTCTGGGACTCGGACACGGTTGTGCAGGGCAGTCAGGGACTCGGACACGGTTGTGCCGGGCAGTCAGGGACTCGGACATGGTTGTGCAGGGCAATTTGGGACTTGGGCTTAGTCGTGCAGGGATATTATGGACTCGGACAAGTCGGGGACTTGGGCATGGTCAGTTATGTAGAGGCTATGCTCGGTCCAAATATACAATTCAGTACAATGAAAGTACTCACCAACAATACACGCTGCCCTCAGGTCTGTATAAACTTGTAGTTGAACTCGGGTGCTTGGGTGATGCGTTTTCACTTTGTGTACTCTGTGACGACTGCACTCTAGCCCGGATCTGGAGAGTCGTCAAGCGTAGCTAACCCCAGACTGGTTCTGTAGCGGAATTGGCATATTGCACGGAAAGAGACCCAAATCCCCACACTCCCCCTGTCCTATTCTGAGGTTTGAACTCCAGGGGTTAGAAATTGCACAGACACTACCGATGTGTTTCGGAAATTATTGGTGGGCACCCACGCTGGTTCACGGATCCTATCGGTCTACCTGGGGATCCTACGCGGATCTGACCCTGGTTTCAGGATGATCACTGTTCGACAGCAAGATCCCATGCAGCCTGGCTTCCTGGGTTTCTTACCAGTACTAACCAACGATTCCTGGCGTCAAACCAGAACTGTACGCTATGGAAAGTGTCCGCTATGAAGTCAGACCTCTCGGCATGGGACTCGTGGGGCAGTCAGGGACACGGACATGGTTGTGCAGGGCAGTCAGGGACTTGGACATGGCTGTGCAGGGCAGCCAGGGTAATCAGTCAGGGACTCGGGACGGTTGTGCAGCGCAGTCAGGGACTCGGACATGGTCGTGCAGGGCAATTAGGGACTCGGCCATAGTTGTGCAGGGCAATTAGAGACTTGGGCATGGTTGTGCAGGGCAGTCGGGGACTCGGACACGGTCGTGCAGGGCAGTCAGGGACTCGGACAAGGTTGTGCAGGGCAGTCAGGGACTCAGACTCAGGATAATGCATGATACAGGAGATGCCCCAGTTCCAGAAGCACCCCTGGTTCTTTTACGTGCTCAATGTAAAGCATGATACACGGGACCTCGGTTTATAGTCTCGTCCGAAAGACTGGTTGCAGGGCAGTCAGGGACTCGGGCATGCTCGGGCAGGGTAATCAGTCAGGGACTCGGACTTGGTTGCAGGGCAGCCAGGGACTCGGGCATGGTCGTGCAGGGCAGTCAGGGACTCGGACATGGTCTTGCAGGGTAATCAGACAGGGACTCGGACATGGTTGCAGGGCAGTCATGGACTCGGGGACGGTTGTGCAGGGCAGTCAGGGACTCGGACATGGTCGTGAAGGGCAATTAGGGACTCGGGCATAGTTGTGCAGGGCAATTAGAGACTTGGGCATGGTTGTGCATGGCAGTCGGGGACTCGGACACGGTTGTGCAGGGCAGTCAGGGACTCGGACACGGTTGTGCAGGGCAGTCGGGGACTCGGACACGGTTGTGCAGGGCAGTCAGGGACTCGGACAAGGTTGTGCAGGGCAGTCAGGGACTCAGACTCAGGATAATGCATGATACAGGAGATGCCCCAGTTCCAGAAGCACCCCTGGTTCTTTTACGTGCTCAATGTAAAGCATGATACACGGGACCTCGGTTTATAGTCTCGTCCGAAAGACTGGTTGCAGGTCAGTCAGGGACTCGGGCATGCTCGGGAAGGGTAATCAGTCAGGGACTCGGACTTGGTTGCAGGGCAGCCAGGGACTCGGGCATGGTCGTGCAGGGCAGTCAGGGACTCGGACATGGTCTTGCAGGGTAATCAGTCAGGGACTCGGACATGGTTGCAGGGACTCGGGGACGGTTGTGCAGGGCAGTCAGGGACTCGGACATGGTCGTGCAGGGCAATTAGGGACTCGGGCATAGTTGTGCAGGGCAATTAGAGACTTGGGCATGGTTGTGCAGGGCAGTCGGGGACTCGGACACGGTTGTGCGGGGCAGTCAGGGACTCGGACAAGGTTGTGCAGGGCAGTCAGGGACTCAGACTCAGGATAATGCATGATACAGGAGATGCCCCAGTTCCAGAAGCACCCCTGGTTCTTTTACGTGCTCAATGTAAAGCATGATGCACGGGACCTCGGTTTATAGTCTCGTCCGAAAGACTGGTTGCAGGGCAGTCAGGGACTCGGGCATGGTCGTGCAGGGCAGTCAGGGACTCGGACATGGTCTTGCAGGGTAATCAGTCAAGGACTCAGACATGGTGGTGCAGGGCAGTCAGGGACTCGGACACGGTTGTGCAGGGCAGTCAGGGACTCGGACACGGTTGTCCAGGGCAGTCAGGGACTCGGACATGGTTGTGCAGGGCAGTCAGGGACTCGGACATGGTCTTGCAGGGTAATCAGTCAAGGACTCGGACATGGTGGTGCAGGGCAGTCAGGGACTCAGACACGGTTGTGCAGGGCCGTCAGGGACTCGGACACGGTTGTGCAGGGCAGTCAGGGACTCGGACATGGTCGTGCAGGGCAATTAGGGACTCGGCCATAGTTTAGTTGTGCAGGGCAATTAGAGACTTGGGCATGGTTGTGCAGGGCAGTCGGGGACTCGGACACGGTTGTGCAGGGCAGTCGGGGACTCGGACACGGTTGTGCAGGGCAGTCAGGGACTCGGACACGGTTGTGCCGGGCAGTCAGGGACTCGGACATGGTTGTGCAGGGCAATTTGGGACTTGGGCTTAGTCGTGCAGGGATATTATGGACTCGGACAAGTCGGGGACTTGGGCATGGTCAGTTATGTAGAGGCTATGCTCGGTCCAAATATACAATTCAGTACAATGAAAGTACTCACCAACAATACACGCTGCCCTCAGGTCTGTATAAACTTGTAGTTGAACTCGGGTGCTTGGGTGATGCGTTTTCACTTTGTGTACTCTGTGACGACTGCACTCTAGCCCGGATCTGGAGAGTCGTCAAGCGTAGCTAACCCCAGACTGGTTCTGTAGCGGAATTGGCATATTGCACGGAAAGAGACCCAAATCCCCACACTCCCCCTGTCCTATTCTGAGGTTTGAACTCCAGGGGTTAGAAATTGCACAGACACTACCGATGTGTTTCGGAAATTATTGGTGGGCACCCACGCTGGTTCACGGATCCTATCGGTCTACCTGGGGATCCTACGCGGATCTGACCCTGGTTTCAGGATGATCACTGTTCGACAGCAAGATCCCATGCAGCCTGGCTTCCTGGGTTTCTTACCAGTACTAACCAACGATTCCTGGCGTCAAACCAGAACTGTACGCTATGGAAAGTGTCCGCTATGAAGTCAGACCTCTCGGCATGGGACTCGTGGGGCAGTCAGGGACACGGACATGGTTGTGCAGGGCAGTCAGGGACTTGGACATGGCTGTGCAGGGCAGCCAGGGTAATCAGTCAGGGACTCGGGACGGTTGTGCAGCGCAGTCAGGGACTCGGACATGGTCGTGCAGGGCAATTAGGGACTCGGCCATAGTTGTGCAGGGCAATTAGAGACTTGGGCATGGTTGTGCAGGGCAGTCGGGGACTCGGACACGGTCGTGCAGGGCAGTCAGGGACTCGGACAAGGTTGTGCAGGGCAGTCAGGGACTCAGACTCAGGATAATGCATGATACAGGAGATGCCCCAGTTCCAGAAGCACCCCTGGTTCTTTTACGTGCTCAATGTAAAGCATGATACACGGGACCTCGGTTTATAGTCTCGTCCGAAAGACTGGTTGCAGGGCAGTCAGGGACTCGGGCATGCTCGGGCAGGGTAATCAGTCAGGGACTCGGACTTGGTTGCAGGGCAGCCAGGGACTCGGGCATGGTCGTGCAGGGCAGTCAGGTGGTTGCAGGGCAGTCATGGACTCGGGGACGGTTGTGCAGGGCAGTCAGGGACTCGGACATGGTCGTGAAGGGCAATTAGGGACTCGGGCATAGTTGTGCAGGGCAATTAGAGACTTGGGCATGGTTGTGCATGGCAGTCGGGGACTCGGACACGGTTGTGCAGGGCAGTCAGGGACTCGGACACGGTTGTGCAGGGCAGTCGGGGACTCGGACACGGTTGTGCAGGGCAGTCAGGGACTCGGACAAGGTTGTGCAGGGCAGTCAGGGACTCAGACTCAGGATAATGCATGATACAGGAGATGCCCCAGTTCCAGAAGCACCCCTGGTTCTTTTACGTGCTCAATGTAAAGCATGATACACGGGACCTCGGTTTATAGTCTCGTCCGAAAGACTGGTTGCAGGTCAGTCAGGGACTCGGGCATGCTCGGGAAGGGTAATCAGTCAGGGACTCGGACTTGGTTGCAGGGCAGCCAGGGACTCGGGCATGGTCGTGCAGGGCAGTCAGGGACTCGGACATGGTCTTGCAGGGTAATCAGTCAGGGACTCGGACATGGTTGCAGGGACTCGGGGACGGTTGTGCAGGGCAGTCAGGGACTCGGACATGGTCGTGCAGGGCAATTAGGGACTCGGGCATAGTTGTGCAGGGCAATTAGAGACTTGGGCATGGTTGTGCAGGGCAGTCGGGGACTCGGACACGGTTGTGCGGGGCAGTCAGGGACTCGGACAAGGTTGTGCAGGGCAGTCAGGGACTCAGACTCAGGATAATGCATGATACAGGAGATGCCCCAGTTCCAGAAGCACCCCTGGTTCTTTTACGTGCTCAATGTAAAGCATGATGCACGGGACCTCGGTTTATAGTCTCGTCCGAAAGACTGGTTGCAGGGCAGTCAGGGACTCGGGCATGGTCGTGCAGGGCAGTCAGGGACTCGGACATGGTCTTGCAGGGTAATCAGTCAAGGACTCAGACATGGTGGTGCAGGGCAGTCAGGGACTCGGACACGGTTGTGCAGGGCAGTCAGGGACTCGGACACGGTTGTCCAGGGCAGTCAGGGACTCGGACATGGTTGTGCAGGGCAGTCAGGGACTCGGACATGGTCTTGCAGGGTAATCAGTCAAGGACTCGGACATGGTGGTGCAGGGCAGTCAGGGACTCAGACACGGTTGTGCAGGGCCGTCAGGGACTCGGACACGGTTGTGCAGGGCAGTCAGGGACTCGGACATGGTCGTGCAGGGCAATTAGGGACTCGGCCATAGTTTAGTTGTGCAGGGCAATTAGAGACTTGGGCATGGTTGTGCAGGGCAGTCGGGGACTCGGACACGGTTGTGCAGGGCAGTCGGGGACTCGGACACGGTTGTGCAGGGCAGTCAGGGACTCGGACACGGTTGTGCCGGGCAGTCAGGGACTCGGACATGGTTGTGCAGGGCAATTTGGGACTTGGGCTTAGTCGTGCAGGGATATTATGGACTCGGACAAGTCGGGGACTTGGGCATGGTCAGTTATGTAGAGGCTATGCTCGGTCCAAATATACAATTCAGTACAATGAAAGTACTCACCAACAATACACGCTGCCCTCAGGTCTGTATAAACTTGTAGTTGAACTCGGGTGCTTGGGTGATGCGTTTTCACTTTGTGTACTCTGTGACGACTGCACTCTAGCCCGGATCTGGAGAGTCGTCAAGCGTAGCTAACCCCAGACTGGTTCTGTAGCGGAATTGGCGTATTGCACGGAAAGAGACCCAAATCCCCACACTCCCCCTGTCCTATTCTGAGGTTTGAACTCCAGGGGTTAGAAATTGCACAGACACTACCGATGTGTTTCGGAAATTATTGGTGGGCACCCACGCTGGTTCACGGATCCTATCGGTCTACCTGGGGATCCTACGCGGATCTGACCCTGGTTTCAGGATGATCACTGTTCGACAGCAAGATCCCATGCAGCCTGGCTTCCTGGGTTTCTTACCAGTACTAACCAACGATTCCTGGCGTCAAACCAGAACTGTACGCTATGGAAAGTGTCCGCTATGAAGTCAGACCTCTCGGCATGGGACTCGTGGGGCAGTCAGGGACACGGACATGGTTGTGCAGGGCAGTCAGGGACTTGGACATGGCTGTGCAGGGCAGCCAGGGTAATCAGTCAGGGACTCGGGACGGTTGTGCAGCGCAGTCAGGGACTCGGACATGGTCGTGCAGGGCAATTAGGGACTCGGCCATAGTTGTGCAGGGCAATTAGAGACTTGGGCATGGTTGTGCAGGGCAGTCAGGGACTCAGACTCAGGATAATGCATGATACAGGAGATGCCCCAGTTCCAGAAGCACCCCTGGTTCTTTTACGTGCTCAATGTAAAGCATGATACACGGGACCTCGGTTTATAGTCTCGTCTGAAAGACTGGTTGCAGGGCAGTCAGGGACTCGGGCATGCTCGGGCAGGGTAATCAGTCAGGGACTCGGACTTGGTTGCAGGGCAGCCAGGGACTCGGGCATGGTCGTGCAGGGCAGTCAGGGACTCGGACATGGTCTTGCAGGGTAATCAGACAGGGACTCGGACATGGTTGCAGGGCAGTCAGGGACTCGGGGACGGTTGTGCAGGGCAGTCAGGGACTCGGACATGGTCGTGAAGGGCAATTAGGGACTCGGGCATAGTTGTGCAGGGCAATTAGAGACTTGGGCATGGTTGTGCATGGCAGTCGGGGACTCGGACACGGTTGTGCAGGGCAGTCAGGGACTCGGACAAGGTTGTGCAGGGCAGTCAGGGACTCGGACACGGTTGTGCAGGGCAGTCAGGGACTCGGACAAGGTTGTGCAGGGCAGTCAGGGACTCAGACTCAGGATAATGCATGATACAGGAGATGCCCCAGTTCCAGAAGCACCCCTGGTTCTTTTACGTGCTCAATGTAAAGCATGATACACGGGACCTCGGTTTATAGTCTCGTCCGAAAGACTGGTTGCAGGTCAGTCAGGGACTCGGGCATGCTAGGGCAGGGTAATCAGTCAGGGACTCGGACTTGGTTGCAGGGCAGCCAGGGACTCGGGCATGGTCGTGCAGGGCAGTCAGGGACTCGGACATGGTCTTGCAGGGTAATCAGTCAGGGACTCGGACATGGTTGCAGGGACTCGGGGACGGTTGTGCAGGGCAGTCAGGGACTCGGACATGGTCGTGCAGGGCAAATAGGGACTCGGACATAGTCGTGCAGGGCAATTAGGGACTAGCGCATGGTTGTGCAGGGCAGTCGGGGACTCGGACAGGGTTGTGCAGGGCAGTCAGGGACTCGGACACGGTTGTGCCAGGCAGTCAGGGACTCGGACATGGTTGTGCAGGGCAGTCAGGGACTCGGACAAGGTTGTGCAGGGCAGTCAGGGACTCAGACTCAGGATAATGCATGATACAGGAGATGCCCCAGTTCCAGAAGCACCCCTGGTTCTTTTACGTGCTCAATGTAAAGCATGATACACGGGACCTCGGTTTATAGTCTCGTCCGAAAGACTGGTTGCAGGTCAGTCAGGGACTCGGGCATGCTCGGGCAGGGTAATCAGTCAGGGACTCGGACTTGGTTGCAGGGCAGCCAGGGACTCGGGCATGGTCGTGCAGGGCAGTCAGGGACTCGGACATGGTCTTGCAGGGTAGTCAGTCAGGGACTCGGACATGGTTGCAGGGACTCGGGGACGGTTGTGCAGGGCAGTCAGGGACTCGGACATGGTCGTGCAGGGCAAATAGGGACTCGGACATAGTCGTGCAGGGCAATCAGTCAGGGACTCGGACATGGTTGCAGGGCAGTCAGGGACTCGGGGACGGTTGTGCAGGGCAGTCAGGGACTCGGACATGGTCGTGCAGGGCAATTAGGGACTCGGCCATAGTTGTGCAGGGCAATTAGAGACTTGGGCATGGTTGTGCAGGGCAGTCGGGGACTCGGACACGGTTGTGCAGGGCAGTCAGGGACTCGGACAAGGTTGTGCAGGGCAGTCAGGGACTCAGACTCAGGATAATGCATGATACAGGAGATGCCCCAGTTCCAGAAGCACCCCTGGTTCTTTTACGTGCTCAATGTAAAGCATGATACACGGGACCTCGGTTTATAGTCTCGTCCGAAAGACTGGTTGCAGGGCAGTCAGGGACTCGGGCATGCTCGGGCAGGGTAATCAGTCAGGGACTCGGACTTGGTTGCAGGGCAGCCAGGGACTCGGGCATGGTCGTGCAGGGCAGTCAGGGACTCGGACATGGTCTTGCAGGGTAATCAGTCAGGGACTCGGACATGGTTGCAGGGCAGTCAGGGACTCGGGGACGGTTGTGCAGGGCAGTCAGGGACTCGGACATGGTCGTGCAGGGCAATTAGGGACTCGACATAGTTGTGCAGGGCAATTAGAGACTTGGGAATGGGTGAGCAGGGCAGTCGGGGACTCGGACACGGTTGTGCAGGGCAGTCAGGGACTCGGACAAGGTTGTGCAGGGCAGTCAGGGACTCAGACTCAGGATAATGCATGATACAGGATGCCCCAGTTCCAGAAGCACCCCTGGTTCTTTTACGTGCTCAATGTAAAGCATGATACACGGGACCTCGGTTTATAGTCTCGTCCGAAAGACTGGTTGCAGGGCAGTCAGGGACTCGGGCATGCTCCGGCAGGATAATCAGTCAGGGACTCGGACTTGGTTGCAGGGCAGCCAGGGACTCGGGCATGGTCGTGCAGGGCAGTCAGGGACTCGGACATGGTCTTGCAGGGTAATCAGTCAAGGACTCGGACATGGTGGTGCAAGGCAGTCAGGGACTCGGACACGGTTGTGCAGGGCAGTCAGGGACTCGGACACGGTTGTCCAGGGCAGTCAGGGACTCGGACATGGTCGTGCAGGGCAAATAGGGACTCGGACATAGTCGTGCAGGGCAATTAGGGACTAGGGCATGGTTGTGCAGGGCAGTCGGGGACTCGGACACGGTTGTGCAGGGCAGTCAGGGACTCGGACACGGTTGTGCCAGGCAGTCAGGGACTCGGACATGGTTGTGCAGGGCAATTTGGGACTTGGGCTTAGTCGTGCAGGGATATTATGGACTCGGACAAGTCGGGGACTTGGGCATGGTCAGTTATGTAGAGGCTATGCTCGGTCCAAATATACAATTCAGTACAATGAAAGTACTCACCAACAATACACGCTGCCCTCAGGTCTGTATAAACTTGTAGTTGAACTCGGGTGCTTGGGTGATGCGTTTTCACTTTGTGTACTCTGTGACGACTGCACTCTAGCCAGGATCTGGAGAGTCGTCAAGCGTAGCTAACCCCAGACTGGTTCTGTAGCGGAATTGGCGTATTGCACGGAAAGAGACCCAAATCCCCACACTCCCCCTGTCCTATTCTGAGGTTTGAACTCCAGGGGTTAGAAATTGCACAGACACTACCGATGTGTTTCGGAAATTATTGGTGGGCAACCACGCTGGTTCACGGATCCTATCGGTCTACCTGGGGATCCTACGCGGATCTGACCCTGGTTTCAGGATGATCACTGTTCGACAGCAAGATCCCATGCAGCCTGGCTTCCTGGGTTTCTTACCAGTACTAACCAACGATTCCTGGCGTCAAACCAGAACTGTACGCTATGGAAAGTGTCCGCTATGAAGTCAGACCTCTCGGCATGGGACTCGTGGGGCAGTCAGGGACACGGACATGGTTGTGCAGGGCAGTCAGGGACTTGGACATGGCTGTGCAGGGCAGCCAGGGTAATCAGTCAGGGACTCGGGGACGGTTGTGCAGGGCAGTCAGGGACTCGGACATGGTCGTGCAGGGCAATTAGGGACTCGGCCATAGTTGTGCAGGGCAATTAGAGACTTGGGCATGGTTGTGCAGTGCAGTCGGGGACTCGGACACGGTTGTGCAGGGCAGTCAGGGACTCGGACAAGGTTGTGCAGGGCAGTCAGGGACTCAGACTCAGGATAATGCATGATACAGGAGATGCCCCAGTTCCAGAAGCACCCCTGGTTCTTTTACGTGGTCAATGTAAAGCATGATACACGGGACCTCGGTTTATAGCCTCGTCCGAAAGACTGGTTGCAGGTCAGTCAGGGACTCGGGCATGCTCGGGCAGGGTAATCAGTCAGGGACTCGAACTTGGTTGCAGGGCAGCCAGGGACTCGGGCATGGTCATGCAGGGCAGTCAGGGACTCGGACATGGTCTTGCAGGGTAATCAGTCAGGGACTCGGACATGGTTGCAGGGCAGTCAGGGACTCGGGGACGGTTGTGCAGGGCAGTCAGGGACTCCGACATGGTCGTGCAGGGCAATTAGGGACTCAGGCATAGTTGTGCAGGGCAATTGGAGACTTGGGCATGGTTGTGCAGGGCAGTCAGGGACTCGGACACGGTTGTGCAGGGCAGTCAGGGACTCGGACATGGTTGTGCAGGGCAGTCAGGGACTCAGACTCAGGGTAATGCATGATACAGGAGATGCCCCAGTTCCAGAAGCACCCCTGGTTCTTTTACGTGCTCAATGTAATGCATGATACACGGGACCTCGGTTTATAGTCTCGTCCGAAAGACTGGTTGCAGGGCAGTCAGGGACTCAGGCATGCTCGGGCAGGGTAATCAGTCAGGGACTCGGACTTGGTTGCAGGGCAGCCAGGGACTCGGGCATGGTCGTGCAGGGCAGTCAGGGACTCGGACATGGTCTTGCAGGGTAATCAGTCAAGGACTCGGACATGGTTGTGCAGGGCAGTCGGGGACTCGGACACGGTTGTGCAGGGCAGTCAGGGACTCGGACATGGTCGTGCAGGGCAAATAGGGACTTGGACATAGTCGTGCAGGGCAATTAGGGACTAGGGCATGGTTGTGCAGGGCAGTCAGGGACTCGGACATGGTTGTGCAGGGCAATTTGGGACTTGGGCTTAGTCGTGCAGGGATATTATGGACTCGGACAAGTCAGGGACTTGGGCATGGTCAGTTATGTAGAGGCTATGCTCGGTCCAAATATACAATTCAGTACAATGAAAGTACTCACCAACAATACACGCTGCCCTCAGGTCTGTATAAACTTGTAGTTGAACTCGGGTGCTTGGGTGATGCGTTTTCACTTTGTGTACTCTGTGACGACTGCACTCTAGCCCGGATCTGGAGAGTCGTCAAGCGTAGCTAACCCCAGACTGGTTCTGTAGCGGAATTGGCGTATTGCACAGAAAGAGACCCAAATCCCCACACTCCCCCTGTCCTATTCTGAGGTTTGAACTCCAGGGGTTAGAAATTGCACAGACACTACCGATGTGTTTCGGAAATTATTGGTGGGCACCCACGCTGGTTCACGGATCCTATCGGTCTACCTGGGGATCCTACGCGGATCTGACCCTGGTTTCAGGATGATCACTGTTCGACAGCAAGATCCCATGCAGCCTGGCTTCCTGGGTTTCTTACCAGTACTAACCAACGATTCCTGGCGTCAAACCAGAACTGTACGCTATGGAAAGTGTCCGCTATGAAGTCAGACCTCTCGGCATGAGACTCGTGGGGCAGTCAGGGACACGGACATGGTTGTGCAGGGCAGTCAGGGACTTGGACATGGCTGTGCAGGACAGCCAGGGTAATCAGTCAGGGACTCGGGGACGGTTGTGCAGGGCAGTCAGGGACTCGGACATGGTCGTGCAGGGCAATTAGGGACTCGGCCATAGTTGTGCAGGGCAATTAGAGACTTGGGCATGGTTGTGCAGGGCAGTCGGGGACTCGGACACGGTTGTGCAGGGCAGTCAGGGACTCGGACAAGGTTGTGCAGGGCAGTCAGGGACTCAGACTCAGGATAATGCATGATACAGGAGATGCCCCAGTTCCAGAAGCACCCCTGGTTCTTTTACGTGCTCAATGTAAAGCATGATACACGGGACCTCGGTTTATAGTCTCGTCCGAAAGACTGGTTGCAGGGCAGTCAGGGACTCGGGCATGCTCGGGCAGGGCAGTCAGGGACTCGGACTTGGTTGCAGGGCAGCCAGGGACTCGGGCATGGTCGTGCAGGGCAGTCAGGGACTCGGACATGGTCTTGCAGGGTAATCAGACAGGGACTCGGACATGGTTGCAGGGCAGTCAGGGACTCGGGGACGGTTGTGCAGGGCAGTCAGGGACTCGGACATGGTCGTGCAGGGCAATTAGGGACTCGGGCATAGTTGTGCAGGGCAATTAGAGACTTGGGCATGGTTGTGCATGGCAGTCGGGGACTCGGACACGGTTGTGCAGGGCAGTCAGGGACTCGGACAAGGTTGTGCAGGGCAGTCAGGGACTCAGACTCAGGATAATGCATGATACAGGAGATGCCCCAGTTCCAGAAGCACCCCTGGTTCTTTTACGTGCTCAATGTAAAGCATGATACACGGGACCTAGGTTTATAGTCTCGTCCGAAAGACTGGTTGCAGGGCAGTCAGGGACTCGGGCATGCTCGGGCAGGGCAGTCAGGGACTCGGACTTGGTTGCAGGGCAGCCTGGGACTCGGGCATGGTCGTGCAGGGCAGTCAGGGACTCGGACATGGTCTTGCAGGGTAATCAGTCAAGGACTCGGACATGGTGGTGCAGGGCAGTCATGGACTCGGACACGGTTGTGCAGGGCTGTCAGGGACTCAGACACGGTTGTCCAGGGCAGTCAGGGACTCGGACATGGTCTTGCAGGGTAATCAGTCAGGGACTCGGACATGGTTGCAGGGCAGTCAGGGACTCGGGGACGGTTGTGCAGGGCAGTCAGGGACTCGGACATGGTCGTGCAGGGCAATTAGGGACTCGGCCATAGTTGTGCAGGGCAATTAGAGACTTGGGCATGGTTGTGCAGGGCAGTCGGGGACTCGGACACGGTTGTGCAGGGCAGTCAGGGACTCGGACAAGGTTGTGCAGGGCAGTCAGGGACTCAGACTCAGGATAATGCATGATACAGGAGATGCCCCAGTTCCAGAAGCACCCCTGGTTCTTTTACGTGCTCAATGTAAAGCATGATACACGGGACCTCGGTTTATAGTCTCGTCCGAAAGACTGGTTGCAGGGCAGTCAGGGACTCGGGCATGCTCGGGCAGGGCAGTCAGGGACTCGGACTTGGTTGCAGGGCAGCCTGGGACTCGGGCATGGTTGTGCAGGGCAGTCAGGGACTCGGACATGGTCTTGCAGGGTAATCAGTCAAGGACTCGGACATGGTGGTGCAGGGCAGTCATGGACTCGGACACGGTTGTGCAGGGCTGTCAGGGACTCAGACACGGTTGTCCAGGGCAGTCAGGGACTCGGACATGGTCTTGCAGGGTAATCAGTCAGGGACTCGGACATGGTTGCAGGGCAGTCAGGGACTCGGGGACGGTTGTGCAGGGCAGCCAGGGACTCGGACATAGTTGTGCAGGGCAATTAGAGACTTGGGCATGGTTGTGCAGGGCAGTCGGGGACTCGGACACGGTTGTGCAGAGCAGTCAGGGACTGGGACAAGGTTGTGCAGGGCAGTCAGGGACTCAGACTCAGGGTAATGCATGATACAGGAGATGCCCCAGTTCCAGAAGCACCCCTGGTTCTTTTACGTGCTCAATGTAAAGCATGATACACGGGACCTAGGTTTATAGTCTCGTCCGAAAGACTGGTTGCAGGGCAGTCAGGGACTCAGGCATGCTCGGGCAGGGTAATCAGTCAGGGACTCGGACTTGGTTGCAGGGCAGCCAGGGACTCGGGCATGGTCGTGCAGGGCAGTCAGGGACTCGGACATGGTCTTGCAGGGTAATCAGTCAAGGACTCGGACAAGGTTGTGCAGGGCAGTCATGGACTCGGACACGGTTGTGCAGGGCTGTCAGGGACTCAGACACGGTTGTCCAGGGCAGTCAGGGACTCGGACATGGTCTTGCAGGGTAATCAGTCAGGGACTCGGACATGGTTGCAGGGCAGTCAGGGACTCGGGGACGGTTGTGCAGGGCAGTCAGGGACTCGGACATGGTCGTGCAGGGCAATTAGGGACTCGGCCATAGTTGTGCAGGGCAATTAGAGACTTGGGCATGGTTGTGCAGGGCAGTCGGGGACTCGGACACGGTTGTGCAGGGCAGTCAGGGACTCGGACAAGGTTGTGCAGGGCAGTCAGGGACTCAGACTCAGGATAATGCATGGTACAGGAGATGCCCCAGTTCCAGAAGCACCCCTGGTTCTTTTACGTGCTCAATGTAAAGCATGATACACGGGACCTCGGTTTATAGTCTCGTCCGAAAGACTGGTTGCAGGGCAGTCAGGACTCGGGCATGCTCGGGCAGGGCAGTCAGGGACTCGGACTTGGTTGCAGGGCAGCCTGGGACTCGGGCATGGTCGTGCAGGGCAGTCAGGGACTCGGACATGGTCTTGCAGGGTAATCAGTCAAGGACTCGGACATGGTGGTGCAGGGCAGTCATGGACTCGGACACGGTTGTGCAGGGCTGTCAGGGACTCAGACACGGTTGTCCAGGGCAGTCAGGGACTCGGACATGGTCTTGCAGGGTAATCAGTCAGGGACTCGGACATGGTTGCAGGGCAGTCAGGGACTCGGGGACGGTTGTGCAGGGCAGTCAGGGACTCGGACATGGTCGTGCAGGGCAATTAGGGACTCTGGCATAGTTGTGCAGGGCAATTAGAGACTTGGGCATGGTTGTGCAGGGCAGTCGGGGACTCGGACACGGTTGTGCAGAGCAGTCAGGGACTCGGACAAGGTTGTGCAGGGCAGTCAGGGACTCAGACTCAGGGTAATGCATGATACAGGAGATGCTCCAGTTCCAGAAGCACCCCTGGTTCTTTTACGTGCTCAATGTAAAGCATGATACACGGGACCTAGGTTTATAGTCTCGTCCGAAAGACTGGTTGCAGGGCAGCCAGGGACTCGGGCATGGTCGTGCAGGGCAGTCAGGGACTCGGACATGGTCTTGCAGGGTAATCAGTCAAGGACTCGGACATGGTTGTGCAGGGCAGTCGGGGACTCAGACACGGTAGTGCAGGGCAGTCAGGGACTCGGACACGGTTGTGCCGTGCAGTCAGGGACTCGAACATGGTTGTGCAGGGCAATTTGGGACTTGGGCTTAGTCGTGCAGGGATATTATGGACTCGGACAAGTCGGGGACTTGGGCATGGTCAGTTATGTAGAGGCTATGCTCGGTCCAAATATACAATTCAGTACAATGAAAGTACTCACCAACAATACACGCTGCCCTCAGGTCTGTATAAACTTGTAGTTGAACTCGGGTGCTTGGGTGATGCGTTTTCACTTTGTGTACTCTGTGACGACTGCACTCTAGCCCGGATCTGGAGAGTCGTCAAGCGTAGCTAACCCCAGACTGGTTCTGTAGCGGAATTGGCGTATTGCATGGAAAGAGACCCAAATCCCCACACTCCCCCTGTCCTATTCTGAGGTTTGAACTCCAGGGGTTAGAAATTGCACAGACACTACCGATGTGTTTCGGAAATTATTGGTGGGCACCCACGCTGGTTCACGGATCCTATCGGTCTACCTGGGGATCCTACGCGGATCTGACCCTGGTTTCAGGATAATCACTGTTTGACAGCAAGATCCCATGCAGCCTGGCTTCCTGGGTTTCTTACCAGTACTAACCAACGATTCCTGGCGTCAAACCAGAACTGTACGCTATGGAAAGTGTCCGCTATGAAGTCAGACCTCTCGGCATGGGACTCGTGGGGCAGTCAGGGACACGGACATGGTTGTGCAGGGCAGTCAGGGACTTGGACATGGCTGTGCAGGGCAGCCAGGGTAATCAGTCAGGGACTCTGGACGGTTGTGCAGCGCAGTCAGGGACTCGGACATGGTCGTGCAGGGCAATTAGGGACTCGGCCATAGTTGTGCAGGGCAATTAGAGACTTGGGCATGGTTGTGCAGGGCAGTCGGGGACTCGGACACGGTTGTGCAGGGCAGTCAGGGACTCGGACAAGGTTGTGCAGGGCAGTCAGGGACTCAGACTCAGGATAATGCATGATACAGGAGATGCCCCAGTTCCAGAAGCACCCCTGGTTCTTTTACGTGCTCAATGTAAAGCATGATACACGGGACCTCGGTTTATAGTCTCGTCCGAAAGACTGGTTGCAGGGCAGTCAGGGACTCGGGCATGCTCGGGCAGGGTAATCAGTCAGGGACTCGGACTTGGTTGCAGGGCAGCCAGGGACTCGGGCATGGTCGTGCAGGGCAGTCAGGGACTCGGACATGGTCTTGCAGGGTAATCAGTCAGGGACTCGGACATGGTTGCAGGGCAGTCAGGGACTCGGACACGGTTGTGCAGGGCAGTCAGGGACTCGGACATGGTTGTGCAGGGCAGTCGGGGACTCGGACACGGTTGTGCAGGGCAGTCAGGGACTCGGACACGGTTGTCCAGGGCAGTCAGGGACTCGGACATGGTCGTGCAGGGCAAATAGGGACTCGGACATAGTCGTGCAGGGCAATTAGGGACTAGGGCATGGTTGTGCAGGGCAGTCAGGGACTCGGACATGGTTGTGCAGGGCAATTTGGGACTTGGGCTTAGTCGTGCAGGGATATTATGGACTCGGACAAGTCGGGGACTTGGGCATGGTCAGTTATGTAGAGGCTATGCTCGGTCCAAATATACAATTCAGTACAATGAAAGTACTCACCAACAATACACGCTGCCCTCAGGTCTGTATAAACTTGTAGTTGAACTCGGGTGCTTGGGTGATGCGTTTTCACTTTGTGTACTCTGTGACGACTGCACTCTAGCCCGGATCTGGAGAGTCGTCAAGCGTAGCTAACCCCAGACTGGTTCTGTAGCGGAATTGGCGTATTGCATGGAAAGAGACCCAAATCCCCACACTCCCCCTGTCCTATTCTGAGGTTTGAACTCCAGGGGTTAGAAATTGCACAGACACTACCGATGTGTTTCGGAAATTATTGGTGGGCACCCACGCTGGTTCACGGATCCTATCGGTCTACCTGGGGATCCTACGCGGATCTGACCCTGGTTTCAGGATGATCACTGTTCGACAGCAAGATCCCATGCAGCCTGGCTTCCTGGGTTTCTTACCAGTACTAACCAACGATTCCTGGCGTCAAACCAGAACTGTACGCTATGGAAAGTGTCCGCTATGAAGTCAGACCTCTCGGCATGGGACTCGTGGGGCAGTCAGGGACACGGACATGGTTGTGCAGGGCAGTCAGGGACTTGGACATGGCTGTGCAGGGCAGCCAGGGTAATCAGTCAGGGACTCTGGACGGTTGTGCAGCGCAGTCAGGGACTCGGACATGGTCGTGCAGGGCAATTAGGGACTCGGCCATAGTTGTGCAGGGCAATTAGGGACTAGGGCATGGTTGTGCAGGGCAGTCGGGGACTCGGACATGGTTGTGCAGGGCAGTCAGGGACTCGGAAACGGTTGTGCCGGGCAGTCAGGGACTCGGACATGGTTGTGCAGGGCAATTTGGGACTTGGGCTTAGTCGTGCAGGGATATTATGGACTCGGACAAGTCGGGGACTTGGGCATGGTCAGTTATGTAGAGGCTATGCTCGGTCCAAATATACAATTCAGTACAATGAAAGTACTCACCAACAATACACGCTGCCCTCAGGTCTGTATAAACTTGTAGTTGAACTCGGGTGCTTGGGTGATGCGTTTTCACTTTGTGTACTCTGTGACGACTGCACTCTAGCCCGGATCTGGAGAGTCGTCAAGCGTAGCTAACCCCAGACTGGTTCTGTAGCGGAATTGGCGTATTGCACGGAAAGAGACCCAAATCCCCACACTCCCCCTGTCCTATTCTGAGGTTTGAACTCCAGGGGTTAGAAATTGCACAGACACTACCGATGTGTTTCGGAAATTATTGGTGGGCAACCACGCTGGTTCACGGATCCTATCGGTCTACCTGGGGATCCTACGCGGATCTGACCCTGGTTTCAGGATGATCACTGTTTGACAGCATGATCCCATGCAGCCTGGCTTCCTGGGTTTCTTACCAGTACTAACCAATGATTCCTGGCGTCAAACCAGAACTCCGCTATGAAGTCAGACCTCTCGGCATGGGACTCGTGGGGCAGTCAGGGACACGGACATGGTTGTGCAGGGCAGTCAGGGACTTGGACATGGCTGTGCAGGGCAGCCAGGGTAATCAGTCAGGGACTCGGACACGGTTGTGCAGGGCAGTCAGGGACTCGGATATGGTCTTGCAGGGTAATCAGTCAGGGACTCGGACATGGTTGCAGGGCAGTCAGGGACTCGGGGACGGTTGTGCAGGGCAGTCAGGGACTCGGATATGGTCTTGCAGGGTAATCAGTCAGGGACTCGGACATGGTTGCAGGGCAGTCAGGGACTCGGGGACGGTTGTGCAGGGCAGTTAGGGACTCGGATATGGTCTTGCAGGGTAATCAGTCAGGGACTCCGACATGGTTGCAGGGCAGTCAGGGACTCGGGGACGGTTGTGCAGGGCAGTTAGGGACTCGGACATGGTCTTGCAGGGTAATCAGTCAGGGACTCGGACATGGTTGCAGGGCAGTCAGGGACTCGGGGACGGTTGTGCAGGGCAGTTAGGGACTCGGATATGGTCTTGCAGGGTAATCAGTCAGGGACTCCGACATGGTTGCAGGGCAGCCAGGGACTCGGGGACGGTTGTGCAGGGCAGTTAGGGACTCGGACATGGTCTTGCAGGGTAATCAGTCAGGGACTCGGACATGGTTGCAGGGCAGTCAGGGACTCGGGGACGGTTGTGCAGGGCAGTCAGGGACTCGGACATGGTCGTGCAGGGCAATTAGGCACTCGGGCATAGTTGTGCAGGGCAAATAGAGACTTGGGCATGGTTGTGCAGGACAGTCAGGGACTCGGACACGGCTGTGCAGGGCAGTCAGCCAGGGACTCAGACATGGTGGCAGGGCAGTCAGGGGCTCAGGCAAGGTCGAGCAGGGTAATCAGTCAGAGACTCGGATATAGTTGCATGGCAGTCAGGGGCTCGGGCACGGTCGGGCAGGGTAATCAGTCATGGCTGTGCAGGGCAGTCATGGACTCGGACACGGTTGTGCAGGGCAGTCAGGGACTCGGACACGGTTGTCCAGGGCAGTCAGGGACTCGGACATGGTCATGCATGGCAAATAGGGACTCGGACATAGTTGTGCAGGGCAGCCGGGGACTCAGACACGGTTGTGCAGGGTAATCAGCCAGGGACTCAGACATGGTGGCAGGGCAGTCAGGGGCTCAGGCACGGTCGGGCAGGGTAATCAGTCAGAGACTCAGATATAGTTGCATGGCAGTCAGGGGCTCGGGCACGGTCGGGCAGGATAATCAGTCAGGGACTCTGACATCTTTGCAGGGCAGTCAGGGACTCGGACACGGTTGTGCAGGGCAGTCAGGGACTCGGACTCAGGATAATGCATGATACAGAAGATTCCCCATGTTCCAGAAGCACCCCTGGTTCTTTTACGTGCTCAATGTAAAGCATCATACATGGGACCTCGGTTTATAGTCTCGTCCGAAAGACTGGTTGCAGGGCAGTCAGGGACTCGGGCATGGTCGGGCAGGGTAATCAGTCAGGGACTCGGACATGGTCTTGCAGGGTAATCAATCAGGGACTCGGACATGGCTGTGCAGGGCAGTCAGGGACTTGTACACGGTTGTGCAGGGCAGTCAGGGACTCGGATACGGTTGTGCAGGGCAGTCAGGGACTCGGACATGATCGTGCAGGGCAATTAGGGACTCGGGTATAGTTGTGCAGGGCAATTAGAGACTCGGACATGGCTGTACAGGGCAGTCGGGGACTCGGACACGGTTGTGCAGGGCAGTCAGGGACTCGGACAAGGTTGTGCAGGGCAGTCAGGGACTCGGGCATAGTTGTGCAGGGCAATTATTGCACAGAAAGAGACCCAAATCCCCACACTCCCCCTGTCCTATTCTGAGGTTTGAACTCCAGGGGTTAGAAATTGCACAGACACTACCAATGTGCTTCGGAAATTATTGGTGGGCACCCATGCTGGTTTACGGATCCTATCGGTCTACCTGGGGATCCTATGCGGATCTGACCCTGGTTTCAGGATGATCACTGTTCGACAGCAAGATCCCATGCAGCCTGGCTTCCTGGGTTTCTTACCAGTACTAACCAACGCTTCCTGGGGTCAAACCAGTACTGTACGCTATGGAAAGTGTCCGCTATGAAGTCAGACCTCTCGACATGGGACTCATTGGGCAGTCAGGGACACAGACATGGTTGTGCAGGGCAGTCAGGGACTTGGACATGGCTGTGAAGGGCAGCCAGGGTAATCAGTCAGGGACTCGGACATAGTTGCAGGGTAGTGAGGGACTCTGGCATGGTCGTGCAGGGCAATCGGGGACTCGGACAGGTTTGTGTAGGGCATTCGGGACTCGGACATGGTCATGCAGGACAATTAGGGACTCCGACATAGTTGTGCAGGGCAATTAGGGACTCGGACATGGTTAATTTCTCTCAGTAAATTGCTTTGTGAGATTCAATCGACATTAGCTTAATTTGTACCGGAGGACTGACGGACAGACAAGGGTAAATCTGATTGCACCCATCCCTCACTTGGTGGGGCACAAAAAGTATTGGTAAGAACCAATGCATATTTTCCAAGTAATTAGCCTGGACTTGTTTGTCTGTAATTTTAATTCAACAAAATGTCATGGGCATTTTCCCATGACGAGATGTGCATACTCTAATCACACTTTTGTTCAATGAATTTGCTAAAAATTAGCTCCAACAATTTTTCTTTACAGTATAAACAACGAAGGGCCATCATTCTTAAACAGTGTGACAAATAATAAAATGCACATCTTGTCATTATAGTTACAGTCCTCATGAAGTTTTGTGGAATTCCATACAGTGACTGCTGAGAAATAGCGTAGACAAAAATTCACATGCAAATTCAACGAAAGTAAAATTCTGAAAAATCATTGATCTGTTGAAGGCATTATAATAATTATACACATCTCCTCATGGTAAGAAATATTCACTCAAACTTTAGCAGAATTAAAATGAATATAAAAATATAAGTGCTTTCCGATGCTTTCTGGTTTTTCGGTGCTTTCCGGTGATTCTATGCACCTCAACAATTCACATGCAAATTCAACAAAAGTATTATTCTGAAAAATCATTGAGCCAGAGTTGTGGATAAAAACTGTTATAATATCATATGATATATAAGTGCTTTCCGGTGATTCTATGCACCTCAACAATTCACATGCATATTCAACAAAAGTAGCCGTGGTCCAGTGGTTAGTGCGCTGGACTTGTAACCCGGCGATCCGGGTTTGATTCCCGGTCGCTGCAGGTCATACCCTTCCATGAAAATTTGACAAAAATGTTGATTTTCCTCCACATGTGGAGAAGTAGCCGGCTCCTTGTGGAAGGGTAAGTTAGTACTGGTTAGATTTCAGTCCAGGAAAAACTGGTTAGGTGAACCGGCTGCCGTATATGAAATATCGTTGAGAAATGGCGCTAAACCCGATGAAACCATCAACAAATGTATTATTCTGAAAAATCATTGAGCCAGAACTGTTGAGGACATTCTTATATACACTTCTCCTTTACTTGCTTTCCAGTTTTTCGGTGCTTTCCGGTGATTCTATGCACCTCAAAAATTCACATGCAAATTCAACAAAAGTATAATTCTAAAAAATCATTGAGCCAGAACTGTTCAGAACATTACACATCTCCTCATGGTAAGAAATATACACTCAAGGTTTGGCAGAATTCAAATGTGTTGTTTCAACCAACAAAGGGCCCCAACTCAGTGTCAAGTCACTGAACTGGAATCTCATGTCAGCATTCACATTTTCTTATGGTAATGAAGATTCTGTGAATATTTGTTGAACTTCAATTAGTGGTTGCCATGGGATATTGCTTACAAGAATATATGCAAAATCAAACACGTACAGGGCTGTGAATCCATAAAATATTGAACTGCAACCAGGCAATAATATGCTTTGCTAGTTGGTTATTTGAAACAAAAACATACATCTCCCCCATAGCAGTTTCTGAGTAGTTGTAATACTGATACAGTGACCTTTACCTTGAAACAAGTCTGTTGAAACATGCTGAAACATGCGCCCCGCACACCATCTCCATATCATGAACATTCGTGCAAAGTTATTTTAAAATCCTTCAAGGGGTTCAGGAGATATGGAGTGGACACCAAAAATTAATTTAATTTGACCTTTGACCTTAAGTCTGATCATGGCCCTCAACTGAGCCAGTACACATGTGTGTTCTGCATATTGTCTCAATAGGGTGAACATTTGTGGCTAGTTATTTCAAAATCATTCAAGCGGTTCGAAAGTTAAGCGAACACGATTTATGACTGACAGACCGACGGATGGACAGACAATTAACCTGGGCAGAAAGTTGGGATACATAATTCCTTGTTGTCAAGAAGCTTCTTGTGAAGTTTCATAAAATTACAAACAGTTTCACACAAAAAACAACAGAAAAGCAGACGGACGAACTGCGACATATACAGATTAAGTGGTCACTATTTGCTTCCACTCGATGAGCATTATAAACTGATTAAATCACACTTAAATGAAAGAAAATCTTACTTTAATTCCGACGATTCAAATAATAGCTCTATGTCGTTCAGTTCTAATCTGTCGTCTGCCCATCATGGCAACAAGACTCCTGGTCAGTTTTCTCTCGCCAACCTACGGAAATTGGAAAATAATATTTGGAAATAAGAATATAAAACGCACCAGTAATTGGGAGTAATTTTGTTGACTGTACGACTCTGTAGTCTATTGCTTTTTTCTATTAAAAATGTCTTTCAAATGAACTCTTTACACAGACGTCTGTGCATCTGTTGAATTTTGTTTTCGTATAAAAAAAAAAAATTATTCATTGCGACATCTATACTTGTAAAAATATTATTTATCACGGACATATAAATCATGGCAGATATGATTTCCCATCCAATATAATTCATGATAAAGATAATGCGTTTTTCTCTTATTTTATTTGTCTTACGCCCGCATTAAATGCTTTTAAATAACATAAACTTTGCGACAAGTAACGCATTTTGTTAGAAAACACAAAATTAAAATCATTTAAAAAAAAATTCTCACCTCACAAAAGATGCACCTTGCCCCGTTCGACTACAAGCACCAATTGACTCAGGTAGAAACGATATCGTCTGCTGCTACAAGTTAGAATCGCGCTTTTTTTTAAACAGCGTTCCTTGGGGCGACCAAAAGGGAAAATACAATAAAATATTACACAATTAAATAAGTTTTTTTACTTTTCCGTATTTGTGTCATATGCATATGGCGTAAAGTATTCATTATTAATTTCATTTTGACTTCTGGTGTTGTTTTTATTGTTTCAATAGCAGTTACAATAATTCAATTATGCAAGCCAACCCACTTCGATCCTCTTTGAGAAAATGCTGGCGCGTGCAGTAGAAATGATGGACCCGGACGAAATTAACCAGTGAGAGACAGGTGACAGATCGATGACAGTGAAATGTACAAGTTATTCTAAAAATAACGCGCAACTTTAGATATAAGAAGAAATGAGTTATGTATATATTATAATTAAAGAAAATTACAATGCCCTTGAAAATCTATACTGAAAAGATGTACAGTGCCTTTATATTATATATTATATTTGATTATATTGATCCAATTAGAATGAAATAATACTGATGAGGCCCTATAGTAATATTTTGAGATAGGTTTTTCCATAACAAGTTACAGTTGAACCGCTATAAAAGGTAGTTATGATTTAGAATGTACATGGAGCAGTATCCACTTGCGGGTCCAGGGGGGTTGGGGGGGGGGGGGGGCGATCGGCGCCCAATCAAATTCCACAACCTTACATGTATATCTGAGTATAACATGATATGAAAAATACAGCTATAAGATTTTCCAACAAGCGATTCTGATTTATTGTAACATAATTTTATCTGTAATGCTGATGTTTTACGCATTTAATAAAGTTCACCTGAGTTTGTCCAATAACTTAAAAACAAATAATAAAACACAATCATTGCCGTTTTATAAGGCTTAATCTTGAGGAATACCAAACACTTACGCCCCCCTATTAGGCTAAATCCTGGAATAGCCTCTTGTATCGGGACAGTTCCCCCTTGATACCGGGCAGTCCCCTTGATACCGGACATTCCCCCCTTGATACCGGACAGTTCCCCTTTGTTCCGGGGCAGTCCCCTTTGATACCGGGACAGTCCCCCTTGGTACCGGAGCAGTCCCCCTTGATACCGGGCAGTCCCCCTTGATACCGGACAGTCCCCCCTTGATACAGGGCAGTCCCCCTTTATACCGGACAATCCCCTCTTGGTACCGGGCAGTCCCCTTGATACCGGGCAGTCGCCCCTTGATACCGGGCAGACCCCCTTGATACCGGACAGTCCCCCCTTGATACCGGGCAGTCCCCCCTTGATACCGGGCAATCCCCCTTGGTACCGGGCAGTCCCCCTTGATACCGGGCAGACCCCATTGATACCGGGCAGACCCCCTTGATACCGGGCAGTCCCCCCTTGATACCGGGCAGTCCCCCCTTGATACTGGGAAGTCTCCCTTGTTACCGGGGCACTCCCCCTTTGCACCGGGCAGTCCATATTGTTTTGGAGTCGGGTCTCTGAACTGTCAGCGTACACATGGTAGGACGATTTTGCCAATATTACTGACGAATTGTACGCATTTGCGAAGCTGCGAGATTGCCCGGATACGCGCCTGTATTGAGAATTGTACTAATAGTGTCTCATTGAATGTTCTACAACCAGCACTAAAATTCACAACAACATCCCATTTACTGTGTAATCCCGACTATATACGCCCGTCAGAAAAATGACTTGATGTCTGCATGTATATTTTGCATCCACGTAATTACGTGTGATATTGCATACGTTAAATATTATGGCTGAATTTGCAAAACGAAGGGTAGAAAGTTAGAACACTTTGCTAAAAACAATCGCAAGCAAATGATTACAAAATAATATGAGCTGGGGCGTATTCACAAACAGTATACAAACGTTTCATTTTCTAGCCTTTTATTAAATCCAGACAAATGAATTTCTCTCTGAATATCTGTTGTTACCCGCTTCACACTGTTTGTATGTATGCATTGACTGTCTGTGTGCTGTTTTGTGTGTATGATTGTATGTATGCATTGACTGTCTGTGTGCTGTTTTGTGTGTATGATTGTATGTATGCATTGACTGTCTGTATGCTGTTTTGTGTGTATGATCGTATGTATGCATTGACTGTCTGTGTGCTGTTTTGTGTGTATGATTGTATGTATGCATTGACTGTCTGTGTGCTGTTTTGTGTGTATGATTGTATGTATGCATTGACTGTCTGTGTGCTGTTTTGTGTGTATGATTGTATGTATGCATTGACTGTCTGTGTGCTGTTTTGTGTGTATGATTGTATGTATGCATTGACCGTCTGTGTGCTGTGTTGTGTGTATGATTGTATGTATGCATTGACTGTATTTGTAACCGTAACAGTATTTTGCAACTTAATTTATTCGATATTGCTATGCTTATGCCATTGTTTTGATTGTTCAAAAAAAAGGAAGATATGTATGCCGATAAAAGAAAATAATACGACTGGTATTAAATTTTACCAAATGATTAGTGTACAACAGGATAAATGACGCAAATGTTCACTAGAAGTGAATAAAAATAAATCACATATGTGAGGCTCGAACCTGTGACCTCTACAGTGCAGAGTGAATGCATATCTCATTCAGCTACAAAGGCACATACATAGATACAAAATTGAATACTTGAATTGTTCATGTTTCGGTAAATTTATACAACACATCATTAGACTTTACCATCAGATGTTAGCCCAACTATACATATATATGCAAGAGGTATTCAGTTATTACACCAAATTCTTCATGTATCGACGCAACTTTTTTCTAATGTCGCATTCGTTCTTTTTTAGGTTTTGAGACAAAGGGTATTTCGACCTAAAATGCGGTTTCCGTGATGTTTCCATAACAACGCATGTGACTGTAATCATGTAACGGGACACCAAATAGAATCAATCAGACAATAAAGATAGAAAATAAAAAAAAACGCAATATGAGGTAGTTCGATCAACAACTATAGTGACTATGGCGACTATGATTGGATGATAAAACTCAGTCTAGTTCATCTATGGTCTAGTTACTCTAGTCACTCTTAGAATTTGGAGGTTTGAATACTATATAGAGGTGTTTCGAACATTAACTATGGTTCAACCACCGATTTAGTAAGGTTGAACTATAGTTAATGTTCGGAACACCTCTATAGGGTTTTCAACCCTCCAAATTCTAAGAGTGACCAGAGTAACTAGACCATAGATGAACTAGACTGAGTTTTATCATCCAACCATAGTCACTATAGTTGCTGATCGAACTACCTCATAAATCTGTACATCATTTATTATAAGTCCGACATGTGTTGCTACAGTACAGGGAATAATAAGAATGATACCAGAATCCTGATTATTTAGTATTTTTAGCCAATATTTGAGTGCTCTGTCTTTACATATCACTGACAGGGGGTATCGACCAAGTTCTCCTAACATTGCAGCATTGGATGTTTCAGTACGGACTCCTAATATGCGTTTGCAAAATTTGATATGGAGTTTATCAATTTCCTTGTAAGAGTAAGCTCCCCATATTTCACAACTGTAAAGAAGTATAGGTACAACTAGTGAATCAAATAACGACAATTTCGTTTTAATATCTAGATTAACCCTACTGAATACATATAAAAGGTGATTATATGCTTTAAGAGCTTGTTCTTGTAATGCTTTAGCCGCATATATTAAGTTACCAGTGTAGTAAAATGTAATTCCAAGATAACAGAAACTATCTACAACTTCAACTAATTCTTGGTTAATAAAACATCTAAAAACATTATTACTCTTTTTGCTTTCAAAAATACATATTTTTGTTTTATTTAAGTTAATCTTTAATCCCCACTTACGTGAGTATTGGTATACATTATTTAGTTGAGTTTGTAGACTATTAGGATATGTGGTAAAAAGAGCAATATCATCAGCAAATAACATCTTGTATATAGACAATAAATTAATATCATCATCAGTAAGGTTGTTGCGGTCAATTATTGTGTCAATATCGTTTATAAACAAGATAAATAGTAAGGGAGATAACGGTTCTCCCTGTTTTAACCCAAGAGACACATCAAAGAAATTAGAGAATGACATATTATATGAATCTTTATCACAAGCTTTCACATTGTGGTATATGGATTTAATCAAGTTGGTCATCTTACAGCTCAATCCTAATTCAAGTAGTTTTATACATAGAGCTTCATGTATCACTGTGTCAAATGCTCTTTCGTAATCAATAAATGCACAATATAATTTTCTTTTTTGAGATAATATATTTTGAATGATAGAATGTAGAATGAATATACAATCTGTTGTGCTACGTTTGTCTCTAAAACCAAATTATGTCACATTAAATAATTTTTTGGATTCACACCAGCTGTTTATTCTATTTCTTAAAGTTAAGGAGAATATCTTAGATAACATATTTATCAGAGTGATACCTCTATAATTGAAGGATCATCTGTATTTCCTTTTTTATGTATAGGGACAATATATCCTTTCCAGTTTCATATATATTATTGAAGAGTTGTACGAGATAAGGAGCAATGAAACTATTTGCATCTATGAAAAAATCTGCTACATTTTTGGTTAAATCACAAGTTTTGTTTCTATGATGACTAGCAATTGTTTTGGTAATTTCGCTGAGGGTAAAAGGCGCATTTAATCATTTATATATGCAAACGGTTATCGCGATTTCAATTGGACTCATTTTTGTAATATTTTCTCGCGCTAGAGAATCTGCTCGGAAAACACGGCGCCCCTAACTTTTTTTTAATTAGTATTTAAATCTTTTAACAATGTATACGGTCTTAAAGGTAATGTTGTCTAGTTTATGAATAAGTAAACTACAAAATGTATGTGAAAATTTATCAATTAAAACTTGCTTTATCGCGTTCTGAAGTTGACCCATTTATGCATATTATAGGGTACCCTCGTAGCTTTCCTAAACAAGTTTTAAATTGAAATTGTTTGAATTAGAAGTTTATAAAATTTTGCCACCGCACTTTAACTTCTTTATTTTTAAGATATCTTAATGTTCAATGACACCAGAGTAAAAAAATAAACATTGACAGAAATTGTCCGCAATACCACTTAGTCTATATATATCCTCTAACCATACACCTATATTTCAGAGACAATAAGAATCGGTGAACATCAAAATGTGTTGTGTATTTTGTGGGAAAATAATGATAGGTATTGACAAATTCTGTTTATTTTGTTACGCCGGTGACAGTGCAAGTTTCATATTATATATTTTACATCGAATCTACCGGTCAAATATGCCATCACTTAATAGATCAATATGTGGAGAAACGAAGCAAATATAAACGTCTATATACTGTCAGATAGATAGAAAGTAGACTCTGACTTTGAATGACATGATGTATTGAGACCGTCAGACGTGAAATGACGTCATAAAAGACCTGAATATAAGTTTGTTTTTTCTCATGTACATAATAAGATTAGCGAAACAAATTCAAGGTGTTTATGTACTTGTAAGTCTGAATTGAAAGAATCGAAATATAACAGTGAAAGTTCGAGTTTGGCATGTCGTGAAACTGATCATTGTTTCTAAGGATTACTAATTCCTGTTCCAATGCTTTGATAGTTGTGTTGCTGTTAAAATAACTTCGGAAATGGAGCGATTGATGCCAGTGCGAAGTTCATAACACTCACAAGCGCATGTACAATTACTAAGGCAAAAGGGAAAAAAGACACTAACAAAAAATACCTGCATTGGAATGGTTCTCACGGTGGCAACAACATAACCGGGAGTTCAAACTTGATTTATGAGCGCGCCCAACTTCCAACTTCCTACTTTTTATACCATCATCCAAATAAAACAAGTGTAATAATCAAATAGGATTGGACAATTCCCTAACATTCTCACAAATATGAAGTTTGGCTGAAATCCAACCAGCCGTATTTGAGATGAAGCGCGGACAAACTTCACAATGCACTGTATATGTATGAAAACATTAAAGAGCCATAACTCAGTGAACAATTATCTGAGCGGAACGATCAACAAGGATGCACAACTACATCGGATGCTTATCAATCCTGTGAAGTTTGGTTGCAATCCAACCAGCCATATTTGAGATGAAGCGCAGACAAACTTTACCATGCACTGTATATTCATAAAAAAACATCAAAGGGCCATAACTCAGTGAAAAAATATCTGAGCGCAACGAAATGACAAGGATGCACAACTACACTTAATCATTATCAAACCTGTGAAGTTTGGGTAAAATCCACCCAGCCGTATTTGAGATGAAGGGCGGACAAACTTCAGCATTATAAAAACATCAAAGGGGACCATAACTTTAAAATTATCCGAGCGGAACGAAACAACGAGTATGCCAAACTACACATGCTGATCAATCCTATGTAGTTTGGCTGAAATCCAACAGCAGTATTGAAGATGAAGCGCGGATGAGCTATATATGACCCCATGCACGTAATGCATAGATCCTGAGAGGAGGATGGCCGATTAATAAAAAACTAAAAATGATCAACCCAACTAAAGCTTCGACATACATATAGACAAACACAGGACAAGCACTGGACAAAACAAAATGAAACAAGACAAACACGAACGTAAACCCGCAATATCCTAGCCTTGAATATATTTAAAAGGGACGCATGTCTGTTTTATTGGATGTGTAAGCCAAATGTAAAAAAACTTAATATAAAAGCTTAACAGCCTAGATTCGTGCAGCTCCCTCCATATAATAAAAACGTGTAAATGTTACTGTTAGCTCGCTGACGTAGCAATAAATATTCAAAGGGTAATATCAGGACATTAAATATTCCCAGCTAAGTAACTGTTCATGTATACACTGTTTGTTTACAATCCAAGCTTACTCATTCATGTTAATCGCCATACAGAGCTTGTGATCTCATATTGTTGCCCATATGCGACATTAAGGAATGCTCCTTTATCTTTATTATTAAGATATTAATCCGCGGGCAGTGGCATTAAAGATATATCGCCTCGAAAACGACAACGCAGCATATGAAGGGGAAATAACCATTTTATTGGACGACAACGACAATCATTTGGATATTACACCGTTCCTCAATCTTTTCATTTCCGGTTTCCAGTCTTTTCATTTCCGGTTTCCAAGATGAAGTATGTTATTATTGTGCAATTGCTCAGAAATCGCTTGACATCTGTTTTGTTTTGCGTTCGATCGCCTTTCTGAATTCGCAGAATTATATTATTATCATTAACATTATAATAAATTGTTATTTTTTTGCTTTCCAGGATCGAACTGTGTTCGTTCAGTGGATTCAAAATATACCCTGGTCACGGCAAGAAAGTTGTCAAGACCGATGGCAGGGTAAGTTGTAGCATTTTTGCAGCTTAATTGCATTGAACATGATAAAACTAGGTTGACAGTGATCTGGATGCGTAGCAGTTGTAGTCGCATTCGTGTAAACGACTAGTAAATTGTCTATTCGAAATGAGCTGAAGGAACTTTTAGTTTGTAGTGATGTGGGGTTAGACGGCCGCCCAGTTAGCTCAGTCGGTAGAGCGCCGTACTAGTGTTTAAGGGTGGTGGGTTCGAGCCCCGCATCGGGCACACTTTCCCCTTGATTTACTATAAGTTTTTAACTGCACAAAACAAGTCGATCTGATCTGAATCGGTACATTGAAGCACGGACAAATAAACCATATAATATGACCATGGTTGAAGGAACCAATGCTGGCTTATATTCAACAGAGGGGAGTGCACGTTAATACGACATGTGCTGAGACTTAAAACTCTCGGTTGATCTTGAGTTGACTGCCCTATCACTAAGTTTATTCCAGGCAAGAACAGTTCTCACAAAGAATGAATGTTTAAAACTGTCACTTTTAGAGTATACAGGCTGGTAACACTTTGAATTATTGTTCAGAGTTCTCGACAGTGTATATATACAGTTCTCATATTGTTTTGCCCTAATTTTACATTTTGGCCGAAGAGGTTGAAAATAGTCCTCGATGTTAATGGCTGGTACATGCCCTTCCACCACCTTGTACAGAAACATCAACCTCTGGTGGTGAATCTATCCTGTAGAGTTGGGAGTTCTAGTTCTTCCAGCATGGCGGCGGCACATCCATCCTGTCTGGATTTGTTGTCCTTGGTAATGAAGCGAGCTGCTGGATGCGCTTGAGGTTATCAATGTCTCCTTGCTGATAGGGAGTCCCATATTACAAAAAAACAATATTTTGCAATTTTGGTCATTTCTGATTTGTTCCAGTTCTCTGCAGTTTAAAACATGGTCATATTAGAATATTACTTAATTCAGAAAATTCACTTGGTTTTTTTTGGTCTGACAGGTAAAAAATTGTTTGGTCTGGCAACTTTTAATCATCTGCCTGACCATTGGACAGGCATACAATTTTAACTTTTGGGAAGCCTGATTTTTGACAGATACAGGACCCGTTCCCAATGAGGTAGAAAAAACTGCTGTATCCTGCGGTTGTATATCTACTGATACACTACCCGTACTGCGTGACTAGCAAGGGAGCTACCAGTATCATTTTTTATGTCTTTGACAGTTGGGAATCAAACCCAGAACCTTTGTTGTCCATCTACTGTGATCATAAGTTATCAATGTCATTTTGTGTGTCTATTATCCTTATATATTTAAATTGATCTGATTTATTTTGATCTACAGGTTTTCCAGTTCGTCAGCTCAAAGGCTGAGAAATCTCACTTGATGAAGAGAAATCCTCGTAAGATTAACTGGACAGTCTTGTACAGAAGAAAGAACAAGAAGGGTCAGTCTGAAGAAATTGCCAAGAAAAGGACACGTAGAACCACCAAGTTCCGCAGAGCAATTACTGGAGCTACCCTTAATGATATCAATGCCAAGAGAAATCAGAAGCCAGAAGTGAGAAAAGCTCAGAGAGAACAAGCTATCAGGTAATTGAAGAATAGTTATCGGAAATCGAGTTTTATAGAATTTTGGTTGTTTTTACAGGGTTTTCCCTAGGACTTTTCAGCTAGGAGTCCTTGTTGAATTGATCTTTGCTTTAGAAGATGTTTAACAATCATCTACAAAAATGAACTAGCAGATTTTCCTTTGCTATGCTCTACTTCATCGTAATTCAGATAGTATCTGAACTGTTTAAACTTCTTTAGAGGCCTGTGATAAGTGCGTTGAATAGATTGATGCACAATTTTTCCTTGGAAATTTCATATGAGGGTCCGAGGTGTTGTGTACTTCGCTCACCTTTTGGAGATCACATGACATTGAAAAACTATTACTTGTAGATTACAGATACCATAGATCATGGGATGTCTGTTGAGAATTAATGACTATCAAATTCTTTGCTTCTTTCTGCAGTCATGGTGAATGACTTCCAAGACTTGTCAGACATTTGGTCTGACAACCTTGGAAAACTTGTCAGTCCGAATGCAAAATTGTCATACCGAAAACATGTTAACAATTACATTCTTTGCAGAAACATTGGTTAGGTAAAGTAAAATTACGGTAACCTATCACATTTAGCATACATAAAATGTGACTTGGGAAGCAAAGGGGTCTGTAACAATATCAAAATAAATACTTATTTTTAGTTCAGTATCATTCATATTCTACATACTGTAAATTCAAGGAAGTAATTCGCAAAGATGCGGAATTGTCAAAATAATTCCATTGACAACTCATTTTAAAGATATTGAGTTGAATCATACTGCATTGAACTCAAAAAATAAAAATCTTTCAGAAATGTCCATTTTGACAACTCTCATCATCTACAACGCAAACTTTTGCGAGTTTTCCAAGAAGAGAACCTTTTTTTCCATTTTTCTGACAGGATTTCGTGCGGCTATAGGACCGCTCGTTTCGAAGTGAAAGTTAACAAATCAAACAGAAATGGGCAAAATGGCATATTTCGATAAATAACATTTAAAAATTATGATTAACCTTAACATTTCATCCTGAAATGCCTTTTTTAAGGACACAATCAAAGTATAAATGTCCGAAAGACAAGCGAATGTGCAGACAATTTTGTTGTATGAAGATCGCATTGTGTAAAAGCAACGGATGTTGTAAAACCCATCCTTACCTTACAGTATCGGACATACAGACCGATGCACAGGCCGTCTGCATCGGACCTGGCCGTTTTTTATCGGTCAGGTCCGACTGTCCGAGGGGTATTCGCCACGACTGTTTCTGACGTGTTAAAAAAGAATATTGTCATTCCATCGATCAGGTCATTTTGTTGAAAATTGTGTCTAATATGCAGAAAACTAGCATTGTAGAATGAATATTATTCACCATTTATATACTACAGTAAAACAATGCCAGACAGATATTCACAGAAGTTTATTATCTGTCATGTTGTTATTATTTTCATTGATTATTTCAGAGCTGCAAAGGAAAAGTCTAGAGCTAAGGATGCCCAGAAGAAGGCAACTAGGGTATGTTACTTTTTAAAAACAAGTCAAATGTTACTGTAACTTGTTATGGCGTATGTCAACATTCCTGTGAAATGTTTCATTCAATTTTGTAGACAAGTTTGGCTTGTCATATAGGTGTAGTTATGTTTGGTTAGTACTTTTATTAATTTTACTCATGCTCAACTTGTTCTGCTATTATCTCCCTATCCTGATTTTAAAATCTATGACTGAACTAATGTACAAAATCACAACCTATTGTATTACATAGTAAGTTTTGCAAAGGAATTTTTTGCAACGTTCGCAGTCATGAAATTAGCAGAAAAAATGCTGAACTGTTATTTAATCAGTATAATGTACAGCAAAACTGAAACTTGCAAACATTTAACCTCTACAAACATGTAGAACCTTTGCAACATTTTGGCCTTTGAAAATATCTGATACTAATGTATGTGCTGAAAAATAGGGAGTATAAAATTCTACTGTCTGTGACAAGTCTTGTTGTAATATCAAGAATTTCTATAATTTGATACAAATAGAGATAACATTTTACATTGTCTTAACGCTTGCCTCGTTGTTGATAATAATTGCTATGATTTGTTTTCTTGTTTTACAGGCTACAGCAGCAAAATCTGCACCAAAACAGAAAGCTTCAAAACAAGTACAGTCCAAACAACCTAGAGTTGGTGGAAAACGATAAATTATTGTACATGTGAAAATAAATAAACTGGAAACCCAATTTAGTTTTTCTTATGGAAACAGTTTACACTCGATTAGATGTATTGGGTGAAATGTTAACTGGGGCCTCGTACTGTAAAAATTACCCTGCCAAGTCCGAGTTTGAAGATACGAGTTTTAAGTGTGAATAATAATAACAACATTGTGCCGAGTATTCTTTGTGTCATCTCTGAGATTTGAGTGTGAATCCCTGAGTTGTTCTTAAACATTATACTCGGCACTAATAACTTGTATCACTAAATCCAAGATTCACGCTCAAATCTCGAAGCCTTGGTATCAAAAGAGAATGGGACTCCGTTAACATTGTAATGACACAGACTTAGTAAATTAGTAGGACATAGTGGTAAGTGCTGGATATAATTCCAGACTCAAATTGTAATTGTGTATGGTTACTGGTATTACCAATTGGAATTGGTCAGATACAACGGTGAAGACTTGCACTTGTTCAGAGGCATCTATAATGATGCAAATGACAGCTGTTAAGTTTGGTATTGTACCCCATCATCTTACATACTCACATACAAATATTCACAGACTAAAATAGGAGTTGTGCAATATATTTGTCGAATCTAAATACAAGAAACTGAATCTTTTACTATATAGACATGTTTTTTAGAAAAAAGCTGACATACAATTCGAGGGTTCAGTGCAAGACCATACTAAATCCTGTATAAATACATGGGAGTTAGGATAGTCTTGCGCTAAACCCTCGACATGATGTAGTATCCAAATTAGTATAAGGCATTATACTTGAACATATACTTAAAAAACAAGAATTTAATCCGATGAAATCTCACAAGGTTGTTTCAACCCCATATACTTCAAACAGAATGACACAGAAGTTCTCGGTTACTTAAATCATAGAAACTTGTGTCCTGAAGTTGTATATAAATTGAATATGCTGTCGTAATATAAGGTCTTAATCACAATGGTAAGAAATATTCTATGATGACCAATGTTTGAAAAAATGTTCCGGAAAGTCACGAAATAGTAAGTTTGTTTAGATCTAAAGCAGTGTGGTTATGCTTTTCACTACAGTAACCCTTCCTGCTCTATATGGTCGTGGAAAGACGACTACTATCTTCCATTACTGTCGCCTTATTTCTTTACAAATATTGATGGAGCCAAACTACTTCCATTATTATTTCTCTCATGAATGGCGTTCATTTCCTATTTCAATGCCCATGTTCATTCAACTTTGACATAAAAACTACAGGTTTATTAACTATTCGGCTCACGTTAGTATGTGAAGACATGATAATGTGGCATCTTGAAGTAACACAAAAATGTCACTTGTGTTCTTAATCTAAATCAAAGGAAGGTAAAATCAGGAATGCTGTTGGTAGTGCTATTTTCCAATCTGAGATTGACAGATTTGTATCACACATGGACATATGCTGAAAAAGTTGCAAACAATTCAGATAATGGCAATGAAGCTATTTTCTTTAAAGAGCCAGTTTGATCCAAAAGTTATCAAAAGCATTGGCCTAAATGTGATCAGTAATTGATGTAGCCCATTTTATGGTAGGCGCTAGCCATGCTGCCAAGTTCTTACATACAAAAAGTTTCAGCACTGCTCGCAACCGGAAGTGACAAATTTTGTAAAAATCGAACAATCCACACACATATTTCCGCTAAATAGATCTTGAATTGACAACTGATCTCCGTATAAAAAGGTTAAATGGCAATATATTATTCATATTTTGTACATGATATATTCTGTGTTTTTATTCTGAAGGATCGCTAGATTTGCAGCGAAAATATGGTTGTCGGCATAATTACACGGAACAGTAAACAGAACTATTTAACTGCATTACACATAGATAAGTGCTTTAGTTTTGCACATTTTACATGGCAAACCCAATTTACATCCAAGGGAAGTAATTCAACCTGTTTCAGGTGACTTATAAAACAATTTTGCAAGAAAAGGTTCATGATACACTAACACAGGAACTTTCAAAATTTAACTTCTAAGGACTTTGCACGAGGTTACAAAATATGTTCCGACAAAGTTTTGCTAATTCGATGAAGAGTTAGATTTGTCCCCCTAAAGAAATTTTATTTTGGGTGAAGTTAAAATAACAAGACTAGTGTTTTCTAATTTGTAATGTTTCCTTATCTGAATTCATGTAAACATAAAACGTAATCTATCACAGGTGAGAACAACACGAGAACTAATTTAGCCAAGATCTATTATACATATAACTGGCAATTAAATAGTACCGTCACTTTGATTTATACAGTCATAAATAACACATAAATATTAATACTTCACAACACAAATTCACAGTCATCAATAAAATTCAATACATAAGTTGTCCAATGTATTTAGTTTTAAAACAAACTAAAGTTGTCTCCCTTCGTTTAATTTGGTAATAACCTAGCATGTTGAGAAACACTACTAACAATCACATGATATGACAGAGACCAAAGCTGTCCTAAGATCACGCCTCTTAAGATCATTGTTTTGCTATACATGTACATATATTTGGTATGGAATGCTTTTTAATTAAAAATGACAATGGTATTGTGAAAGAAATACACAATGCAGGGGTATTATTTAATTAATTTTGAACACCAATTCCATAATTTCTAGTCTAAAAAAATAATTAATGTAAGACACAGACACCATCCTGGGACATAATTAGTTTTTTTTCTCAATAATATGGGAAGTTACTCTAATTTAAATGGAACTATCCACAATCTGCCTTGCGTTCAGTTACAGGTTACAGACGCAAATGTTTTGTATTGTATCCCTTACCCACCGTATCACATTGACTGCACAGGGGGAACCAAATTGCAAAACATTACGAAACATGAGCGGGAAATACCTTTACTGAACACAGGGCAGAATCAATTAAAAAGTAGAGACAATATCAGGGGTTCCACTAGGCGATGAATCTTAAGGATCATTTTGATACTTTTTGAGCAGATTTTACCATTTTATAGCCAAATTACCTATAATTTATAGAAAAATGGGTCAAATGGAACCCCTGAATATTCTCATTTCCAGTAATCAGTAGTTTAGGTTTGTTCAGAAAAAAACATTTTCATGTAACACACATAAAACGAACAAAAGTATGAACACAAACAACAAAGGAAATATACATACCAGATACTTTATACAATATTATTACAATTAAATAGGATGCATAACAAGAAACTGCAAAAAATACAACCATTTTGTTAAATTATAACGAGACTTTAGCCCAAAACTATTTTAGTTAAACTTCTTACCCAAAACTGGGTTGCCGTAGCTTTGCGCAAAATTCTTGAGATGTTAATTGTATTTTACAGCTATTTTGAAATACAGCCTTGAAGTGGGACTCCTGTAGAATTATTAAAATAATACTGTTACATATACAGTAGTCATACACAGAGGTCATTATACAGTATGAAAAATAAAACTAATATTTCTGTGATTTTTACTGAAATCTACAGACAAATCACAGCGATAAATTACGAAAATAGAATGGACGGAAAATAAATGATCATCATAGCTAGTACGTGACTAATGTAAGAAATAATAAGACAAACAATTTAAGTTAATGTTTTGACAAGTGTATTCATCAAATTAAAATTAAATAAGAAACAAATGGAATTATACACATAATATCTTGTAGCAATTAAAATATTCAAGGAATAAAATAATGAGATGTAAAGCTCAAAATTAAAACTCAAAATTCTTGTTTACTTTAATTGAACACAAGTTTTGGACGGAATGCAATTTTTGTACATATGCTGTAAATAAAAACAAAATCTGTATGGATTACAAAACATGAATATATTTTATCAATAAAAAATGGGCTATGATTATATTATAATTTGATATGTAAGAATTATCACAATTTATCAAACGGAATGTCATCAGTAACATTAAATTGCTAAATGATTATTTGATCAAAAAGTATTTTAACAGTTAAACACATACATTATGTAAGTAGGAGGACATTTGGGTCCTGTAACAACAGATTCTGATGTAACAGTTCAATATGCAAAATATGCATTGGAACAATGGTAATACAATGTAAAAAGTTCAATATAAACATGTCTAGTTTGGCATGGAGACTATTGTAAGCATAAGCGATGGTTATATTTTATATAAATGATGGACATGGTTTTAATCGCAACTCCACACTATAGATGGTTAGGTTTTGATGTATAATTCCAAGTACCACATACCAACAGACCATTTTTGTACCATATAATACTGGACATAAGCTGACAAAAAATTTCTCAAAAATTGAGCATAAAACAACAGACCTATGTATGCGTTATCAGGAACATTTTTGTTCAACATTATGTGGAATTCCTTTCAGCAGGTTCTGATCTACAATGCAGTTTGATTCGACTTACTTCAAACAGAATGACTAAAATCTTACATCATAGCTAAGTAATTTATCAATACAGCCACAGTTAATGGAAGATAACATTGACTAATAGTAGTCTGAATATTAAATTTGAACACACGTGTTCCACTTGTATTAGTTAATAGAATGTAGGAATGACTAAGACTCACTAAGAAAAATATTAATTTAACAAGAAAATGAGACAAGATGGGAGTTGAGGTAGAGGTTTGTCATATGAAAATATACACTAATTAATTAGTTGTCAACAAATTGACAATAGTTTGTACAGTCATTGTAGTTTTTCAAGAATAGTCAACCACATATTACAGGCATGAGAATGCAAAATTTCAAAATCAGGTGAAAATTCGGCAAGGGGTCCAGGGGGGGGCTGAATGTTCTGGCTTTTAAGCATCCAAGATGGCTTAAATTGTCTCAAAAACAGCACTTGCGAACGTCAAATCGGCCGATTTCTGTGAAGCCACGGAAATTTCTCATGTCTGATATTAGCAGACATTTCTATGAGCTTTATAAAGCAACCTACACCACAGGTGTTTGACCCGTCTGCTTTATCCTATTATATTAGGGATGGGCTATACATTCAGAGAACAATAATATTTTTTTATATCATCCAGGGTTGATTATTGACAATGCGTATAAGTCAAATACCTGTGTTCTATATATGTTCATACAGTCCCTTATATCAAACCACTGGATATTAAAAAATTCAATACAATATCAAATGTAAGCAGCTGTCATTCATTTCAAGCCTTATAGTTTAGATTTCTGTGTACATATATTTGAAAGGTTAAAACAACTAGTAAAACAGCACTGTTAAACTAACTTCCAGGTGTGTATGAAATCCAGGTAAGAATGTAACGTAATACAGACATCTCGTTACGTAAATATAATCATGCATACCCTTGTTATATTATCTTATCGAAACTAAATATAAGATAACAGTAACAAGGATTTTGTATTGTAAATGTCAGTACAAACATGAAAAGTGATCATTTAAACGAAATTTCAATTTGGACAGAATATCAGTTATCAATAGTGTTGGTATGTTTTAGCAAACATAGGTACATGTGATCAAAATATAAAGCGCCTTGATGCAAATCCGAGTCTAAGATGATAGAAGTTACCATGGAAACCAGTCTCAAGTGCAGGCATCTAACTGGTTGATTCAAAATTCAATTTTGAAATCCACCAATAGTAAGGCCACATTCTGAGACTGCTCTCCAAACTCTCTTTTGTAACCTTAAGAGTTGATCTGAGTTTGACCTGTTACAAACATTGCATTGGTTGCATGTCCAAACTCAAACTTATATACCATGAAATCTCCATTGATAGCATTGGGAGAGAACTTTATTGTAAAACATTAGAAAAGGTTGACCTGTCTCCCAATACAAATGTCTTCATTCACAGCGATTTAGCAAGCCAGAGAATAATTAATATGTAATAACAGTAGTATAGAATATAATGATTCCTCCATTCCACATAATGGTTACCATTGTATTAAATCATTTTAATCATCAACAAATGTTTGTGAGAAAAATACCTCATAATTAACATAATTCAATATGTAATTTGTAACAGTATGAATTAGTCCCTAGCAAAAGATTCTGTAAGTTAAAAACAATTAATAGGTAAAATAGTTTGACAAAATTGGTTTACTTTGACTATGGTAATATTTCCAATCAATTAGACTAACGTTTACACCTAGTAAACAATGAATTAGAAAATTTAGAATATATACTCTATCTAACATTAGGTATTGCAATATCATTAGAAACAAGAGATTTCACTTTAGTAATGAATGCCCCCCAAGTGAAGTGACCTTGACCGTGCTGATCTGACGGTTACATACAGCACACAATTTCATCATGCTAAACACTTGTGAGAAGTCTCAATAAAATCACTTGAATCATAAACAGTTTAAGCTAAGACTCAAACACTTAGTGTTTAGGACAAAAACAATAACATACAGTCATACAGACAGGGCGTTCAGTATTTGCTTCCATTATGGAGGCATAAGAAGTATATTATGCATCAACTCCTATCTACGAAAAAAAATTCAAAAGCTTTAAGCACAAACATTAACTCTTCATTGGTTATATATAGTCGCAAATGCTAAATACAGACAGATGGCTTTTGTTAAATCCCCTAAAATGTCTACCAAAGGTTTTCAATGATCATGCATGACTTCCACAAGGCACATGCACTGTGTGTCCAGATTTCATAAGAACATGGTTATCTCTGAACCACATATTGAGGGTCTTGCGAAAAACTAAATGTCACTCAGTTTTTGATAATAATAGGTTTGCGCAAAACCTTCAATATTACTACATGATTTTCTGAGTACCACGTTCAAATTGACAGAACATATGTTTGTACCAAAATTCTACTACTTTAAATTCATAAATAAATGTTGTAACATCATGAAACATAAGTTATAAACAACAAAACAAAACTGACACAAGGTAAAAATGAAGCGTGTGTTTAAACATTATTGGTGCCTATGAATGTTGCGTCTCAAACTCGCTGACGTGATCCTCAATTTTGCACGGTTGGTTCCCGTCTCTATGACCCGTCTTTGTGACAATGGAGAGTGACCTTTGAACCCCCTGACCTGAAACAAATAAGAGAACTCATGTAAGGTATATAAAAAAAATCATTAGCCAAAAACAAATAAAAAGAAAACAAAAAATTAATGAAACATTATCTGTTACAATAAAACAACTACATTTTATGAAATTCCAAATCCATCTAATTAATACACACACACTTGTACTAGATTCTAGACAATTTCTAATTCCATTAAAAGATTACTATCCACACTGTTGAATTTACAATTTTCATGCTTATTTTTCGAGCAATTTTTCCAAGACTGAAAATGCTAATAAACCATGACATTCAACCCATACTACCAAGAGATGAGATTCTAGCCATCTAGAATGTGTACAAAAAGACAGCTGCAGATGAGAAAATAGCTTTGTTTCAGTTGTCAATATAATTTACATTTGGTTTTCAGTGCTCTTGCAGTCTCCTTCTTGGTAACTGCATTTCTGTACATCATAATATACTATTAATGAAAGTTAAATAATAGAGTGTTCAGCCCTGTGCAAACGTAGTGAATCTCAGTCTGGTATGCAAGAATTGTGCTTCCAGAGTTCTAGCAAAGTATATTCATAAACTAGATGACCTGGTCAATACTCTAATATGCTATTAATGCTATTTCAAAAACATGAAATGCTGCCATATTTATTAAAAATTACTACATGGCTCCGAGGTCCATGGGCAAGTTTACAGACAGGCCAGTCTAACATATTCATACATTGTTATGGATCTTAGCGAAACTGAAATCCGGATGATGTCACACTGAACAACATAAGGGAAATATGCAAATGAGGTAAACAAACCAACTTCACTTTCAAAAAAAATAATTTTACTTTTTAAAATGAAGGATACATATTTTACTAAACATATATCAGATATTGAATTTTAGTACTGTACAAAGATACATTTACAATATTTTAATCATAATAGTAGTGCAATTCTATAAGCAATTGTTTCAATGTTTGTTATATGTGCTGGGCAAGCTAAAAGTGAAGTTAACATCTATGGTTTCATACACTTAAATGTCATTTGACATAGTTTTTATTAACAGTAAAACTTAAATTTAATATATAACTCAAACAAAATAGTCGTATCTTAGCAGTATATACAAATCATACTTAAAAACATCATTTAATGTCAATGCTTTGTTGACAATAAAACATTGAGTTTGAAACATAATATAAATCATAATTATGAAAATATATTTACGTATTTACTGGTACTATGACTAATTTAACCATCAACTCAATAAAGGTTTCACACAGGGTTCCCACAAATAGTTTGAACAAAGTGTTCTCAAAACCTGCATCATTAACAAACACTATTTCCTGATATTTCATAGCAAAAAATGGAAGGATTTCAAAAAGGTATACCCTGCCATTTCCAGGACTTGCAGGAACCATATGTTGGGATAAAAAGATATGAAAAACTACAAAGACATTTAGTTGTATGAAACACATCAATCTGAATGTTATGTTTTCCGAGTATATTTGTCTGTTTCAAAAATTCTTACCATATATATTAATAATAAGTTACTTTCGGCAACTGAAATAAATATATGACCCAGATATTACAATAAGTCCACTGCCTCCAGCCACTAAGTCTGGTACATTTTTCAAACAGTATTGTTTATGGTACCAGACAATCACCAGAACCATACAATAAATAACACAGTGCTCACATCTTAACACCAAGACCAGCAACCTTTATGCACCACTCAACAAACAGTTTCCCCTGACACCCACCACTGATCCGAGTAAGCTGTTCAAAGATATATACATGTACCACACCTGATACAACCAGTGCAACTCAGACATATACATGTACCACACCTGATACGACCGGTGCAACTCAGACATATACCTGTACCACACCTGATACGACCGGTGCAACTCAGACATATACCTGTACCACACCTGATACGACCGGTGCAACTCAGACATATACATGTACCACACCTGATACGACCGGTGCAACTCAGACATTTACCTGTACTACACCTGATACAATCGGTGCAACTGAGACATATACCTGTACCACACCTGATACGACCGGTGCAACTCAGACATATACCTGTACCACACCTGATACGACCGGTGCAACTCAGACATATACCTGTACCACACCTGATACGACCGGTGCAACTCAGACATATACATGTACCACACCTGATACGACCGGTGCAACTCAGACATATACCTGTACCACACCTGATACGACCGGTGCAACTCAGACATATACATGTACCACACCTGATACGACCGGTGCAACTCAGACATATACATGTACCACACCTGATACGACCGGTGCAACTCAGACATTTACCTGTACCACACCTGATACAATCGGTGCAACTCAGACATTTACCTGTACCACACCTGATACAATCGGTGCAACTCAGACATATACATGTACCACACCTGATACGACCGGTGCAACTCAGACATTTACCTGAACCACACCTGATACGACCTGTGCAACTCAGACATATACCTGTACCACACCCGATACAACCGGTGCAACTCAGACATATACCTGTACCACACCTGCTACGACTTGTGCAACTCAGACATATACCTGTACCACACCTGATACGACCGGTGCAACTCAGACATATACCTGTACCACACCTGATACGACCGGTGCAACTCAGACATTTCTACACCAGCTTCCCTTTCATCATTACCTGCGCAATTCAAGAACACAAAGTATGACTGTCTGTGTACAGTGCCATGTTTTTGCATGATCAATTGATACAACACTAAACCATATAACAAAACAGTTATCTCCCTTTAAGACATTTTCACGTTTTCCCCCAGTTCACACAATTACAAATAAAATCAATGTTATCTACCCTGCATGAAAAATAATTATAACTAAACTGAGTCATTTAATCACATTTGAGTTGCTTTTGAAATCCAGCACTTTAGCGAGACTGAATAATAATCAAAGCGATTTACAAATTGACTGAAAACAAACACGATGAAAAAAAAAATCTTACAGCATAGTAATACGAAGCATCAGCGCAAGGCTACATTAACTGTTTTGTTACAATAGTATGGCACCAAACACAAAATATCAAATGACCTCAATTTTCTAGATGAATAAATTGATGCAAGACTTCATACAATATAAAAGCATAAATTCTGCGGTAAGTGATCACCAAAAGCCACACAGATATATAGTGAAATAACGTCCTCAGTACAAAACCATATGCATAGTTTTTTACCCAATAATCTTTAATTATCTTTCATGTACTGTATGATATCTCTGAAATCAAAATGTAATACAACCCAATAACGCTATAATAAATCAACATATGTTAAAATCTTACATAATGCATAGCAGTTGTTGATGTCGGAATAAAAAGAACTAAAAATATTCAACAACTGATTTGTTTTTAGGTTTTCATTGGGATTAGAAAGAGAAGTCACATGAAACCTTTCTAAAAAGTCGTAAAATGGAGTCGGAATCAAGTACGGAATTCCTGTGTCTTTGTCTTAAATACCACAAATATTTTAAGTACGGGAATCAAAGGAAAACACAAGGAAGTATATAAGGGGGGTGTTGGTGTACAGAAATACAATCACATGACACAGTGAAAAATGAGCAAAAATCATGTATACAACAAGAGCACAATATCAACTGTGGAGATTAGCTACACGCACAGTTCAGATGCTTATTTATATGCAATATATTAATTATTTATAAAAAATAGGATGATCACAATAAACAACATCTAAAAAATGACCAGTTTTAACAATGATGCAAATGTATGGAGGCTGAAACACTGCACACATAATTTGCAGGATTGGAAATATTATTCAAGAAAACATTTATATGTATTATAATATTGCGAGCGTTTTATCAAAATTATTGCAACATTTTGGTATCAAAGTGTTATAACTTAAACTGAGTACAATTACACCATAATGAGATAATCAAACAAAAATTAAGGTTCACAGACTATTTATATGTCCTTTAAGTTACAAAAAGGTCTAAAGTCAAGTAAAAAAATCAAGAATTAAGAAAAACATCGAAGAAATGTGAAGGAAATGACCCAATATCATGGGGAATGTATACTCCATCACAAAATTTATAAAATATGATGATAATTTCTAGCAAAAAATGACAACAACAATCACAAATGTCTTACAGATTGGTCCTCTGTATTTTCTTGATTAACCTGTCCACAAAAAACGGTAAATTTGTATGATGAACCATCACATTAAAAGTAAATATATGCCGAGCAGAGGCAATTTAGATACAATACACTTGTAGAAAGGCACTTTTCTCTTTACGTATTGATATTATATTTTGTAAATAATGTAAAATACATGTATGTCAGCAGGACCTTATGCTGAACTACAGTAACTACATGTACAGTAAAACCTCACTAAATGACCACCTGGATAATAAGACCAACTCAAAATTAAGAACACAATGTTCAAGTCCATTTTCACTATTTTGCTTTTTATTCAACCTTAATATTAATTCCACCTCAATAAGTAGATCAGTTTTCAAGGGTCCGAAGGGTGGTCCTATTATTGAGGGTTTACTGTAAATCTTGGTTATCAAGCAGTTATCATAGTTTTGCACAAAACCTTCAAACCATCGTTGGGATATTTTGAAATATTTGGACAATGTGGACAACAACGTCCTAAGTACACACAACTAAATATGTCAGAAATGGCATTTAGGTTATAACACTTGAGAATTGACCAGAATCTTTTCTGTAATCATGGTTTCCAGTATTATTTTGCAATGCATGTTTACATAACAAAATTATTCAATGAATATTTTTACCATTGAGTAAGGACTCGATTTATACCATACAAAGTACAGGAAGTAATACTGGAAGACACTGTTAATGATGCCAAGCATCTCGGCATGTATTTATGGAAAGGACTGAGAATATATGCGATCAAGATGAAGCAGACGTAGCTATTTGGCAAAGTTAAAACACAGCAGGCATACCACAGAGACTTAGAACCAGTTAGAATATGACTATATACGGTGGCATAGATGTGACATGTATGAAATTCTTTTTATCTTGTTCCCACAACTATGTATGTCTTGGGTCACGACAAGTCGTGGCAATGAGATAAAAATAATTTCACACATGTCACCTCTATGCCACTGTAGCTATATACCACTGAAGAAAATCTTGCAATCACAAGTAAGCATGTTTGCATGACCAGTATAGATAAAAATCCTCTTTTGTGATATATTGATGGCTTAGCGAAAACATAAAAACTTTGATATACAAACAGGAACACATATAAGCCAGGAAGAAATGCATCAGCCAGCTGATTCCTGTAGTGCTATTCACTGAACAGTCAACACACAATCAACAAAGTAGGGTATAAACTTTTAAAGATAACAAGGCAACAGTATAGGCAATCACCATAGCAACTGGTATGTCAGTTATGGCCACAATTAGGAAGATCAAAGCATTGTCAGCAGTTAGAAATAGGTGTAAGGAGTGAAAAAGTTCAGATCATGTGAATGTCCGCAATGAATTTTCCAAGTATACTGCTGAAAACCGGCATGAAACTTGGACTGATTTTAAGCACAATTTTACAATTAAAACCTTTGTCTTTTATAGCCACTATACTAGTTTTTTGGAAGAAATATTCTTCAACAGAGATTCTAGAGGAAACCAGACTAGTGGTTTAACACAAACCAAGTAAGAAAGACAAACATCCAATGGTTGTTAGAAATATATCTGTATTGATATAAATGGATTAGAGCAAGATTATAGACACATTTTTAGTGGTAAGGAAATCATGTTAGATAAACCAAAACCTTCCATTAAGGCATAAAAGTAACACACATTTGTTATTAAACATTGGTTATTCTAGATAATGTGTTTTAAAATGTGTGTTTATTTATATTAACAGCAGTGTGCAAATTAATAACGAGCTATAGGGACAACAAGAGTTGTAAACAAGTACTTGGTAAAGACACGTAACACTTTTAGACACATGGATAAAAGAACATGGACTGTTTAGATATGCGTTACCTTTCCATCTTGAGTAAGAAATGATGATCTCTAAAATCATTGAACAGAAGTAAATTTAAAAATTGGCATGATGCCAGAATCACACAAAATTCTATTGGAGGAGTTTACAAGCAAGGTGTTGCATGAATTATTATTTTTGCTCACAAGGTAGGCATATTGTAAGTACAAGCAGTCAAGTTTTCAGCGTGCATCTATGTTAATGTTTTCACTAAAAGCAAAATCCTTCAGACTAAGTAGTTGTGTAAAAGGAAATTCAACGTTTGATGCCAACGTTTGCATAACATGCTGTGCTTTATTATCAACTGCGGGTTACTAGACAAGCATATTTTCATACTTTGTACACATGAATTATTAATGAGACATTTAACATCTATGTTTCTGACTTCAATTAATGAGTACCAAACGGTTTCACACAACTTCACTAGTCAGCAGGTGACTCATTAATATTCGAGACAAAACCTCGAAGTCGATAATTCCACAGTACTTAGTGAGAATGCACACAGTCAGTACAAACAATGAAGGAAATTGGGAGGTTATTGTATTTGTATAATCATTTCATACACCTGCAAACAGACATAAAAACAATCTGTCAGAAATGGGTACTCAAACATGCCGTCTGCTTTTAAACAATGAATAACAGAGCCGCCTCAAATCCATGATGTAGACATGTTAACATTGGAACACCAAAGACAAACAAACATGGGATCATGTGACACAAAATGGAAGTGAAAATGAACAGCAAAATCATCCTGAGATCTTCAACGTTCAGTAAACAAAAGTTATCTGTGCAGGAAAGCATTAAATCAGGATAATGATAACACTTACATGTGTTATAGTCTGTTGTGTCGTTACACGTTGTTGTTGTGGTGGTGCGCTGTGTGGTACGGGTGCTGGCTGATTGGCTGGATTAGATATTGGTATTGTCTCCTCCGTAGCTAAAAAACCGATAAACATCACAAGTAAAAACAAATATCATACTGCAGATTTACATGTCTCATATATGAAATAAAGTCATGTTTGAGAAACACGAAAAATCGGTCAATGGCGCTACCGGGAATCGAACCCAGGTCTACGGATTGCCGGTCCGTTATGCTAACCAATACACCATGAAGTCTGGAACACAAAATTCTACACTGAATGACTTATTCCCAAGTACAATAGTTTCAGCAGAAAAGAATGATAAGCACAAACATCTCATAGTTCGCTATAAAATAGGACCAGCCTTCACCAGATCGGGAAAAAACCCATTCCTTTCTGTGTGTGTACTTTCCGATTTTTTTAAGACCGTATGAATTTTTACTCTATAAGTCGGGTGATTAGACATTTTAGACAATCATGTTATTGTTAATGTACAGATATTACACAATCGGAAAAATAAGGATGTAATTGGTTGATAAGTACGTTGTATTTAAGTTATTATGCCTCCATTAAAAGGGAGGAATGGTGGTCGAGGCCTAGAGCACCTGATCCCTGTTCCGGATGTGATGGGTTCAAATTCCACCATGAGCAAGATCCTCCATTTCCACAATCCTCAATACTGAGCAAGTATTGGTCAGAAACCCGAAGATCAGACATTGCAAGTGATACATATAAGACGAAATAACTTTTTTACCATTAATATAAAATAGATAAACTAAAACAATAAGTTACTTTTGTACAATGAAAACCTCTATGTCCACCGTTATCCAGAACATTTATCATTACCTTTCAATTTATCATTTAACCTGTCCAACGACTCCATCAACCGTTGTTCTTCTATCGACATAGCTGATTTCACTACAATAAAGATATGTTAACAAGTTAGAACTTAATATATTATATGTATTTCAAAAACATTGAGGCCGAATTTAATATACTTAGCCAAATTAATGCAAACACGAGGAAGCAACAATTTGTTTCAGAATCCACTCTAAGAAAACAACAACTATGTCATTGGTTTGCAAGGTCAGCCAAACAGTTTGTAATGCTGATGGTTCTCACTAGGATTTGAAATATGTAAAATAATTGTTTGCAAAAATTAGGAATCAATTTATGTAATTTAACCAAATTGGTTAAATGTAAGAACAGAACAGATGTAAGAGTTCACGGCTCTAAAGTAGGACTTTCTAAAAACCCTGAATCGGCTGTTTTTCAAAAAATGAAACAAGTTCATTCAAAGACAATGTAAATCACATTTCCTTGCTTTGATACATAGTAATATACCTTTAGGTTGTGGACGTGAAATATTATGTGCCATCTGTCTAGCCTGAGCATCATCAATAGCTTGATGTACTCGACTGTCTGACACAGATTGATCTACCAACTGCTCAGCCGCAAGGAACCCAGCTAAACTCTCTGTTACTGTAACAAAATACAAACCATTTTGATGTAATGTATAAGACTACTAGCATAAAATAACCAGCTCATGTTTGGTAAACAAGCCAGAAAATTGACGGATGGAATTGAAAGGTCATGCCATACATCACTGCCTTTGCTTAGTGGCATGGTCAAAAATGTTCTTTGTAATTGTAGGTCAAAACAAAATTACTTTATATCATATTGCAGTAAGTTATAGAACTGCAAATAGTTGAAATTAATTACAGTTCATTATCTAAATGGTATGTAATTGTTAGCATTTCTTAACATTGCCATGAGTCGTTGTATGATTAAGGTGATGACGTACTTCATGCGAAATTCAGAAATAAATTAATTTTCTGTTCATTTCACTTAATTTAAATATGACTACATCCATTATTGGAATGTTTGATTAGTTTTAATAGCTCCAAATAAAATGCAAATACACTTGTGTTTTAACCCTGAATTGTTTAGGTAAATATATCAACATTACCATCAGCACCATTTTGAACAGCATTTGATGATTGGGGTTCTGTGTGACTCTGTACAGGGGGCTGGTATACTGTATATCCCTGTTGTTGTTGTTGTTGTTGCTGTTGTTGTTGTCTTGCCTTCAAACTGTTCGGATTTACTTGTTGTTTACGTTGTTGTAACAAGCCGTAACGTCTCGTGTATGAACCTGCACCATTATCCAGAGAATTCTGTCGTCGGATTGCAGGATTATTATTATTCTGTGGTTGTGCAACTCTGTTTAAACTATTGAATTGTCCAAGTGCGTTACCATCTATGTAAGTATGGGCCACGGGAGCAGCTTGACGTGGACCTCCTGGGTCTGCTTGACCTTGACCATTATCAGGTGTTGCTGTAGAATTACTACTCAAACAGTTCCGTAATTTATCCCACAGGAAATTAATTTCTTCATCAGTGGGAGTCCTATCAATGCGTACACCGTTCTCATCATACACAGCACCATCATACTTGGAACTGGTACCCGACAGAGCAGGGCCGTTAGCACTGCCAGGGGGTACCGGTCCCTGTTTATTGACTCCAGGATAAATGAACGGTGCACTATCAGCCTTTGGCATAACAATACTTGATACAGCATAGTTCCCTTTCTGCTGCTGCTGGGTGTAATTCACAGAATTCACATTATACACAGAGGAAGGTGCAGCAGACGCAATGTTTTGATTGGCTCTTGCCATTGCAGGAACTTTTTCCATAAAATTACTGTTCACTATGGTAACTTTATCATTTGGAAAAGTTGGATCAATATTCTGACCACTCTGTGTGATGATATGAGCTGCCGCCTGTGGTCGAACTATCTGTGTCTTAGCACGAGGTATTGTGCTTGTGCGAACAGTAGCACTGACTGCTCGTGCTGGTCGACTGTCATTTTTCTGTGTATTTGTCTTTACTGTGACAGCTGATGCTGGTCGTGGGGGTTTCTGAACTACAATATCTGTAGAAATGAAAGGAAAAAGATGTATGAATGTTGGTATAGGTAAATGTCACATATCAAGATGTATGCACCCTGTAAGTTAGAGAAGACTGTTACTTGGCCTATGACGAGCAGCAAACTATCTGTAATAACAATATGTCTTTAAACAGGTACATATACATGTCCGAATACCCTCACAAAAGTTTCAAGATAATTGGACATGTCAGACAAATTCCAAACAGCTTTTTGCATAGGGCTCAACAAATGCCCAGCAGGTTAACAAGTTACCATGCTTTCAATACAAATAAGTGTCAGATATAACTTCTTGTGGTCAGACGATAATTGTAAGTGTATCTGATTGAGTTTCAGACAATCTGCTAATCAAAGCACTTGTGTAGTTGACCAATAGAGTCTGTGAATGTTATTTATGGTGCAGTCAATCCTCACACATCAATCCATGTAAAATGGCAGTTGTTTTGAAAAAAAAGTTTGCTATTTGATTTTTGTCTATAAGATATAAAGAGGTATTCATTTAATGAATTGATCATAAATTGTAATTGGCCGATTGACAATAGATGAGCCAGTACAAATCCAGCTGATACACTCTGCAGATATCTACAGCATACATTGTAGGGCTAGACAGTTTGGAATGACTGATATCATACGATGACACCAATATTCAAACCAGCGCCGTAGCCACACTGAGGCACCGGTTAAAATTCCAAGAAAAAAATATTTCTGGGGAAACAAGCCCGGACCCCACTAGACTGCCTCGGTTTAAATATGCCTCTAGCTATGGCATTTTCAAACATGTATGTGACAGGTTTGAGAAATAATCACTGCACTAAGACATTGTTACTCATAATACTAAATGTGTGATATAAACCTAGCATTATGAGATCTAATACAAAAATGCAAAACATTTTTGTGAAGAAACAGTTACAATAACTTAGTGCCAAACACTTGATAAAATCAATTAGCCGAACAAAAAGCATACAACATACCATTTGTACGTTTTACAAAGACCCTTTCATCCCCTTCCTGTCCAATATCTTGCTCAGGGTCTTCATCATACGCCAAATCATGCCATCTTACATTCTTCTTTGTAGGCTGAAAAAAAAGAGAAAATAATAAGTTTCCATACACACATAGGTCAGATAAGTGAAGAGTCTTGACTGGTACAGACAATACGAGATGTCAGCGGTAACCTATGGTAACCACTTACGTATTTCAGACAGTTATTGCAGTCTGTCGCACACAATCATAGATTTACAATTACTATAGATAACAAATTCAATACAAAGTTATTGTCTTTGATACATTTATAAAGATAATAAATCAAACTCAAAAAATAAACAAGTCAAAACAATGTACATGTAACACTTTTTACTCTCAAAAATAAAAAGGCAAACAAATTGAAAAGAGCAAAAACACATCTAACAAAATATTTGAAAGGAAGCCATAAAGCCAAATAAAAAGTAACTAAAGCTTGGGCAGTATAAATCTTTCAGCAATAAAAATTAATTAGCCAAACACTACTGATTCATGCTTTTATTGATAATTAATTAGCGCTGTGGGATTTACAACCACCTCTGTAAGCGACGTCATTTCAAGAAAACGTCACATGTGATGTCACTATGTGCAAGCAGGAAACAATAATTACTCCAAACGGTCACATCGTTTTCATATTGCTTTATGGGGCAAATATTGCTTACTGCAAGTGCATGGTGACATCACATGTGATGTTTTCTCGAAATGACGTCATTTAAAGAAGAGGATGGAAAATCGTACAGTGGCGCTGATTTAGAAGTTAATGGCAAGCATTTTAAATTAACAACCATCTATCTAGAAAGTGTTCCATTTTTTTACTGAACACATAAATTGGTTGATTCCAAATGATCGTGAGCTTTGTTAAGCAAATTTAAAACCATGCCTGGTGCATAAAGCATTTCACGTATCAAGCAAACATGCAAAAAGACCTTTATTGTCAAGACCCACCAACACATTTTGGTACAAGACAACGTCAGTAATACATTGCTTACAGATATTTCTATGGTTTAAAACAATACTAGGACATATTAAACATTCAAGGAATATTATATAAACTGTTTACAAACATAAATTATAGCATATTATATGTGGACTTTTACTAATGTATTAGATCTAAGTTTTGATACAAAAACACACTTACGTTTTAAGACAACAGTTTGTTGGATTTGTAAAACCATGATTAGCCTGATTATTTACATATATGCAGATACCAAGTCTTATTATGATGAATATACAGTTAAGGCCGTATTGAACTCCTAATATGGTCTCTTCTAAGTCATTTCTGTTTGTATTGATTTTCAAGGCATAAAATCAATACCAGTACAAGAAAACCTCTACAAAATACTCTACATTTTCTGCATTTTATTATTTCTGATAAAACACAGAACACAATTTAACTGGATTATAACATAACTAAATTAATAAGGCAATGTGCTTTGATATCAACAACTAACCCTATCAGAGTGAAATCCTTTCTGTTCTATACAAAGATAAGAGGTTACAGACACTACCATACAGTCATATTTAAAGAATTGTAGGTTTGCAGTTCCCTGACTCACAATATTTGGAACAGATTGGATGGTCAGGGAAGTGAAAATAATTGATTTATTGCAATTTTCAGTGAGTGGGTAGGAATAAAAACGAACAATTTATAAAGATGGCCCAACTGCCTATTATTCTAATTACTTAAATGTTCTGTATGCAAAAAACTGTCAAATTCTGATAAATATACATGTACTGTACTAAACGTTCCAATGTTGTTTGATATCAAATCACATGCTATAATACCGTTCAATAATCCATTATTTTGTCATCATAAGGGTACCATGTCATATATATGTTTCACTACTCTGCTGTGTAATATTAAGTCAGAAAATCTTACTTAAAACATCAAAATATATTCTTCCATGCGTAAATAATAAATTATCATTTCCTTTAGATATCTCAATAAATCAATTGATTAAATGCTACCGACGTTTAATTTAAAACAATTTTAAAGTTATGCAAGCATATGATTCTCACTTCAGACTAAAATTCTATATGATTATGAAAAGTATGTGAAATTCAAAACCATGTAATTCTACTACATACTAAGCGACCATCTGTTATCAAAGCATAAGCCATATACCCTGATGATGAAGCAAAATATTGAATGGTTTGAAAGGAATTAACATTTATACCCTTTACTCCATGTACGGTATGCCAACTTACCATCATAAAATCTAAACTGCTTATGAAAACAGTGATAGAACATGAATTGTAGCTTACAGAAAAGCTTTTAGTAAATTTGTATAAGCCATCTGTTATTTCAGAGTTCACAGTAATATATTGCAGTGAGGATACCAAAAAATAGGGATCGTCATTTAAATGAATAGACACTAATGAGTGAATATTCAGTCTTACAAGTAAATAAATATGCTACCTCAACATTGTGTTTCAAAGATCAATGTTACCAACATTTCCGGAAAATCAAGTTATAGTGATAATATGTTGTTTGCCATGGAGTAAAGGGATAATACAATAAAGGGATGGCAGCATGCAGTATACAACATACCGACTGTGGAGGATTCTTGCTTCGCTCCAGTTCTTTACGCATCTAATCACATTTACAATAGTTCAATAACATACCTCAGAATACATGCATTAAAGACTTACACAATCATATACACAATCATATATACATGCGGGTAAATGTATGGCGTAGGTAAACATGAAAAGATTTAAAATTGAATATATATAGATAAGGAGAACAGAAGTAAAACATTATTTTTATGCAATAGCCATTGCCTAAATTAAGTAAACAGAATTGATACAAAAAGTAATGAAAGTCTAAGAAATGCAAAATATGTAAATTCTTGAAAACTAAACATAGAATTTTGCATTATCTTAAAATGTGTCCTATACATTACAGTGCAACATCTCCACAGAAGCCCCGCCCCGTCTGGAGCAATGACCTCTCTTCAACAACACTATCAATTTTTCCATTGCAAAAAATTACTATCAATTGGACGTCTCTAAAGTGTCAACCTCTCGACGGTTAATCTAGAGACTGTGTGTTCAAAACATTGGCGAAGTGTATGTTCTTTCATGACAATTGACTGGAGATAATGCATCCAGTCATCTGTCTCCCCCTCTGATTTATGTGGAGAAGTTGTCAGTTGCTTGTGGAGGGGCAGGTTAGTACTGGTATGTAACCAAAGAGCACTGGTTATGTCAACGGACTGCCGTATATAACTGAAATACTGTTGAGAAACGGCATAAAATTCGAAACAGACGAAGAGCTAACACTGACATCTCTCACACAGGATTGTTCTGGAGAGGTTGCATTGTACTTGAAACCTGAACACATGCTCACTTATAAGTTATACATGTATTACCATTTCGGACGTATTTTTCACTCCACACAAATACAACAAATATCAAAATAGAATGTAATACCTCATCAACAAAGGCAAGTACAAAAAAAAGCAAACTTAAAGGAGTCACAAGACGTAATTAAGAAGCTGTGGCACCAAATGGTTACATGAACACAATATCAAATTATTTGCTACAAAGAATTGACGAGTTATATATAATTAAAAAGTATCACATTCACAACAGTGAAAATAACGAAATTCTCTACATAAAGGCACATTCAGCACAGTGAATCAATATGAATTTACAACGATTAATGAAACTCACCTGTAACTCTTTCTCCTCAGCACTGGTAACAAGATGTACTCGTGTTATTTCCAGGCTGTCACGTATTTCCTTCATATTTCCAGTAGATCCCGATTTCTTTAATATTCCACTAGTTTTCTTCCCATTTCCTTTACGCTTCAATATTCCTCTTATTTCTGTACAAATTATTAATGTAATATGAATGACAGGCTTGTATGAAGTATAAGAAACGAACTGAAGGAGTTATAACGTACATTATAACATAAACATTAGAACAGCAACTTTTCAACCATAAACACAAGGAAATAAATATCTGCCAAAAAATAGAACAGCAACATTTCTTAGAAAAAATACAGATATCTAATTTGCTGTACCACCAAGATCCTCATCAACTATGTTATATCAGAGTCATTTTCAAAGAGCATGTAACTTAAGTGTAGATTTAGTACTGAATTATTGCAACTGCCTCTTTACCAAAACTGAAAAACAACAGCCTTTTGTCAAACCCCTGATATAACATAAATGAATACTTTTGCTAGGCCAGACTATCCTGATGAAAAACAATATGCCTCCCCCAGAATTGAGAGCCACACAATGAGCACTTAGTGTTCTTGTCTCACTAATATCTGAAGGGATTTATGAACATTAAATCATTGGGTTTTATGATAAAAAACAAAATCATATAAACCAACCTCTGGGTTCTGGATTTTGTTCTTCACCACAGATTGTACTGACAGAGTCTGTGTCTGTAACATCATCACCATTGATTGTTGTATCAGGTGTAAACATCTTCATATTTCCAGGAACAGAACGATCATCCACTACCCATCTGATAGTAGTGTTTGTTTTAGGAGATTCATTTGTTACAGCATGGTTGCTTGGTGAGGCACTTTCAGCTTGTTTGTTACCATTAGTACTATTCAGCATCTGTTGTCGAGCAGAATATGCAGCCCCGTATGAATTATAATACCCTGCATGAATTGGCTTTGGTGTGCTGGTAGGTCCCATTGTAGCACCATTTGCCTTAGAAGCATTTGAAGAACCATTTGTTTTTGCAACAGTTTGTTGGGCCGATTTGGCAGAATTTACACTAGAATTTGATGTCGTTCGAACTGAAGTTGCAGATGTCACAGCAGAACTAGAAATGCCAGAATCTTGAGTTACAGGAATCCCATCAGTAACTGCTTCCAAGAAAGACAAATTTTTCCCAGAACTGTCTTGACCACTTACTGGTGTGGAAGTCTGTTCAGATAAATAGTAAGTAGCATTGGCATTGGCAACTGCTTGCAAGTTTCTATCAACAGTTCTGGAAGGTGTTACACTAGAACCATTGCGTGGAGAACTGGGTTTATAACTTACACTTGATGGTGTTTCAGGTTTTATACTTTGCTGGCTATTACTATTCACGTAAGGTATTGTCATATTAGTGTGCGTATTTTTGCCTGAATAAGGACTGGCATGTGTTACATGTGTAGTTACAGAAGCTGTGCTGGCCGGTGTCGGTGGGTGTGGTGATGGGGTTCCCCAAGCTTTTAACTTAGGTCTTTGATTCTCTTTGCTTTCATCACCTTGTGTACCTGAGTTTGTTCCTGCTGCAGTAATCAGTTGCTGTTGTAGAAACTTTTGTTGTTCTGCGGCTTCCTCCTGTTTCTGCTGTTCATACTGTTGCTGTAGCAACTGCTGTTGCTTTTGTTGTTGTTCGATCACTTTCTGCTGCAATTCCTTCTGTTGTTTTTGTTGCATCATCAACTGCTGTTGTCGCTGTTCTTGCAATTGCTGCTGTATTTCTTTCTGCCTCTGCAGAAAGTGTTGTTGCCTCTGAGCCTCTGATGTCGTAGTCTGGCCCATACTAGTAGGAGTCTGACCCAATAATGCTTGTATCTGTGTATTATATGAATCAATATTTTGTGGTCCAGATGTAACACCATTAATAGCTTGTGAAACATTTCCATTTATTTTTATTGCTTCTCGTGCACTATCATTAGCAAAAGTCACACTTTTTGAACCATTAGGAACACTATTATTGCTATTGGCATTATTTTTCTGCCCCATAAACCTGTCTAATTCACAACTTTCTCTTAATGTATCATTTGATCCACCATCTTCAAGACTATCCACTGAAGAAAGACTTTCACTTCTTTCCAATTCACCAGTACGTTTGTATTCATTATTTATTACATTTTTATCCACTGCAATTTCTTGCATTACTTGTTTATTGAAGTCATGTAAAGTTCTCTGCTGTTGTTCATACAATGTTTGTTGGTAGTTTTCCAATTGCTGTTCAAACAGATTACGACTATTGCTTAGGTTACGTAAACTTTTATTATGTAATTCTTCTTGCTTGTCCTGTGTAGAGTTGCCGTTAGCAACCGAGTGTCCATTGTTAATGGAAGGATGAGCGTATTTGTTGAAGTACGGCTTGCTGAGAGGGTCTGTGTTCTGGCGGTAGTATGAAGAGCTTGGACTGGTAACTTGTCGAGATTTAGCCGAGTTTGTCCGTGAACTGGCAGGGCTACTTCGTATAAGTTTAAGAGCATCTTCAAGTTGTGTATGATGACGTCTTGGAGACCATCTTCCAGCTGTATGAAATAGAAAGCAGATATATTGCTGGCTTTTGAACATAGGTATAGAACTGACACCAAAATCTGACCACAAATATTCAATCTGACGGTTTCTGACCATCTTTCTGGCCATAAATATTCAATCTGACCATCTTTTCAGCCACCAATATTCAGACAGATTTTTTTAGGAATTTTACAAAAGTACAAACAAGAGGGCCATGGTGGTCCTATATCGCTCACCTGAGTACATTGCCATGTTTCTTCAAGAAAGTCCAAGATGATTTTCATTGATTTGACCTTGTGACCTACTTTTTGACCCAACATAACCCAGTACCACACATGACTAGCATTTTATAAAGATGAACATTCTGATCAAGTTTTATGTAGTTCCGGTAGAAAATGCAGCCCCATGATAATCCACAAGGATTTTCCATCATTTGATCATGTGACCTAGTTTTTTACCTCAGATGACCCAGTTTAATCTTGGTAAGATTTTATTAAGGTTAACATTTTGAACAAGTCTCATGTAGATAAAGTAAAAACAAGAGAGCCATGATGGCCCTTATATGTCTCACCTGAATACTCTGCCATGTTTTTTTACTGAACTTAAGTTAATACATTGGACCTAGTGAACTAGTTTTTAACCCAGATGACCCAGTTTCAAACATGACCTAGATTTTATTAAGGCAAACATTTTGATCATATCTCATATAAATCAAGTAAAAAATGTGACCTCTGGAGTGCTAACAAAGTTTTACTATAATTTGACCTAGATTTTGACCCCACATGACCCAGTTTCGAACTTGGCCTAGATTTCATTGAGACAAGCATTCTGACCAGGTTTCATGCAGATCAGGTAAAAGATGTTACCTCTAGAGTGTTAACAATCTAAATTGTTGAAGACTGACGGCGACGGACATCGTGCTCAGCTGAGCTAAAAATTATAACAAGTGTAAATAACACAAAATCTTTAATTATTATAAGAGACTTCAGAGTTTATAATTGTCCCAAACATATATTCTATCCTACCAGCACACTGTGGCAGTATTGCATAGAGCCAGAAATGCACACAAGCAATATTGTATTATTACGTACAGCTAGCTCCACTGTTTGGTCGGCTACCAGGTATATGTGATCTCTGGAATTTCTCTGTTGCTTCTTGCTGTTTCTCTCTACGCTTGGTAAGAATATGTTGGCGACGTTTCTCTTCTCGCTCCGCCTCGGATTTACGCTTTATGGCAAGAGCTCTGAAATCGAAATATACAATATATACAACATGTTTCATGGTAAATGCAAACATTCTTGTTAAGATGTGTAAATATTTGATCATTTCATAAACTGGTTTGTTTATCTACTAAAAAATAATCATTGAATTGTACACAATGCAGATATTGAAAAATACATATGTCCCTCAATTCTATTGCAATACTAAACTTAGTAAACTGAAATACCAACGATTATTTGTATAAATTCATGTCAGGAGTTATAAAGATCTGAAAAGGGCTAAGATAATGGTATCACCAAGGGTAGCATCCAATTATTTCTACTGACAGTTCAATATGTTTCCAGATACCACTTATACCAATCTTACACAATACCAAATACTGTAGGCATTGATAAATAATTTAACAAGTACTGATTAATTAAACATTCACATTTTTATCTCACAGCTTCTGCACATATATCATTCCAGGGACAATGCAAAAATCATTAGTTAACATTGATTTTTTTCATTTAATTTAAACTCTACAAACAAAGACGACTGGCAGCAGTAAAGTGTGTATAGAACTCCAGAATCCACATATCAGACATATCAGCTATCAATTTGTTCAGGACTCTTCAGATAGACTGACATTCACAAGATAATTAATCTATACCCTCTTAAACACATTAATCATCTTAAGTATTCATTCAAAATTTGCATTTAAAGTGCATGTCTGGCTGCAATTTCACAAAACTTCTCAAAATGAGATATTTTTCTCAAGTCAAGCATTTCACTTCTTGTATGATAATTTTTACTGGTTAATGTAAGAAACAGTCTTTGATATTAGTGTAAGTACATCTAAATTTTGTTTACCATACAAGCCCATTCTTTTAAGAACAGAACCGATCAGAAATTTTGTTTTGGATTTGAGCAAGGCTTCACATCCAATGATCCATGCAACATATGTACAATTATGTCACAGTACAAAGCAAAATAAAGTAAAGTTATGACATAAACATACATGAAAACATGATAATGATACAAACATTGTATTAATTTAATGTGTGAGAGTAACGTAATCAGTTAAACATCACAAATATAATAAAACATCTAATGTAGATTATAGGTAATTATATAATAATCGATCTATGTAATTGGTGCTCGATGCTAGGACTCAGATCATAAGTTCTAGAAAATTTGAAGACCTCATCTATGACCTTTTGCAAAATCAGGGCCACAACAGAATAGACAAGTGAGGCAGCATTTTGCCAAGCGGCGTGTCTGTCTGCGAGACATTTAAGTAGCTAAAAATTATCACAAGATGTTACACAAAAATAATTAATTGAAATATTTTTGTGAACTTGGACTCTAGCTGCTAATCAATCAAATTTGTTTACAACATCATTATATAAAGATATATAAGATATATAAAAAGATTTGTAACTCGATCAATTCCGAATACACCATACCTTTGGCGTAGGTGTTGTTTTAAATTATAAGTATGACTTAACATCCCAGTATAATTTATTTCACACTATCTAAACCATTATAAAGATTTATGCACAAACATAAATATTCCATCACCATGCACAAAACATACACAAGTACGGTAACCGCTATTTGATCTACACACTCATAATGTATAAAATATACTGTAGTTAAGATTTACCTTCGAGTTTTAAGATAGATGGGCAAGTTCATGTTTTAAACCAATTTGTATAGAATATAGAATTCAATGATCTGTCATTCAATTCCATCTCATTTATAGTTCACCATATTTAATAACGACATCGTCAATGTTTTGAATAGTTTATACGAAAAGAATCGCTCCTCCATAGACGTGTTCAAGCTATTTAGTCATGAATAGAAGTGAAATGAAAGGAAGTATTGATGTCAAACCAGTCGGCAAACTTGAAGAATCCAATAAAGTTGATAAGTATCAGGTTGAACACTTCGTAATTTAACAATAGATCCAATAAATATGCAGCCATTGGCATGTATTACAATGTATTAAAATTATAACAGCAAAATGCTATCGACAGGTTCAAGTTAGCCCTGGTGATAATACTTCTAGTTTAAGTTAAGATACACCCTTAGCAAGATAAATAATACTCTGAGCCTTATTGCTGCTTAAACTCAACTACAAACATTCAGTTTCCTACCATTGACATCAATAGATTTCTGTATGTACTGAATGCTATTATTCCTATAATTGTAAAATCAAGTAGGCAAATAACAACCAATAATTAGTATTTAATAATTCATATTAAAGGTCTCGAGCCTATTGTGTTGGGAAAACTGTAGGCAGTACGCTAATATACAGTTAGGCAACAAAGCCTACGAACAAAGCAAATGACGAGAAAAAATTGTACTAACACTGGTTACACAATATTACGGAGTTGCATTTTATCATAACACTGTCTTTTTACATGTGAAAGTGGACCATGGATTATGACATTTTTGCCATATTTAGTGAACTATTTGAAACAATGTTTTGATCAAAATAATTGAAAAAATCTTGACTTCCAATATGATTTGGAAGACGAAACAAAAGCTATGCAAATATTTGAAATAAACAAGAGATGTATCATCTCACTAGTAGTAGACAAATGCCTCTGAGTCCGGAGTGCCCTTGACTGTGACCGTGTCCGATCCTGCAGGTAGAGACATGACCCACACACACACCACACTGTTCATCATGCTTAACACAAGAGACAAGTTTCATTGTAATACCTCGAACTATGTACATGTAGTAGTGATAGCAGAAACCGAGAGTATTTCTGAGGGAGACTTATGTACAGATGGACAGTGTAAGCACTATACACCTCCCATCAGTTTAATTGTTTAAACACTAAACAGATCAAACATACATACACAGAGTTTCATGTCTCTTTAGCTAACTTCAAGTAGTATTCAAACACTGGAATTCTAACAGTTCAGACCAATCGATATTCATGTATCAAATGTAATTTATTTCATACAACACAGATATGTGCAAAAATCTAACCTGCTTTCAAGGAGACAAATTGATATCAGGGACTTTTTCAGAGCTTTTTGTCCTACAGTTATTTGCTACAGCATTGTGATAATTGAAATAAAAGAAAATTAACTATGTCTATTTTTGAAAAAATTATAATAGTAGATTTCAATAAAAACACAATATTACTGGTACGCAGGTACAGATGTAGTTCAAATCACCAAGTAGATGAGATATTATAAAAAAATGATATCTACAGTTTCTTTGAATTCAAAATGACTTTCTTTAAATGTACATGTATGTATTGGCAATGCATAACAATGACAAGAAAAACAATGATCAACACTTAAACTAAATAATCACATATTAAAACAATTATTGTAACAATTCAAATATGAATTAAGTATTATGTAAAACATCACCTTGGAGACATACACTGGTAATATTTCATTTGAAAGAATTTTCAAAAAAATATCAACAGAAAGTAAACCACTTCAGAAAGTATCCATTTATCTTTCAGTTAGAAATAAGACATCACAGATAGAACTTAAACGTCCTAATATGACACCTCCATTAAGTCACACCCATAGACTGATAGCAAATCAATATAAACAAACAATGCCATATCATACAATTCAATCTGGATCGAGTGTGTGCCAAATCCTGACAAATTGGAATTTAATCTTCACGATAACCTCATGCACAATAACAATTTGATTGGCAAGTATGCAGCTACATCTATAAGGTTATCAGTTATAAGAAAATGGGTAAATACATAAATACTGATACAATAATGCACATTATGCAACACACGTACATTGGGAAATTGAAAAATGAGTATCTTGTCTCCTGAATATAAAATCTATTTCAGCGTTAAAGAGACAAAATGTTTCTGATTAAGTACACAAATAGCTGGCTTTCCTGCCAACATCAAAATCTCAGCAATATTCAGCAATTTGAAAGATTCATAAATAAATATAAAAATGTGACTTGAAAAGAGGAAGTTATTAAAATCCAATTTCGTAAAAAAACACTTTTGTATTTTTGTTGAAATAAAAAATAATATAAAAGCTTGCATATTATCAAGAAAATATATTTCTTCTGCTTCATAAAATTCATTCAGTATAATAATAAATACCATATCTTATGATAAAAGGATAGGACAGGAAGTCAACACACATTACTAGTTCTTTCTTACTGAAACTATTTAATTAAGGTGAATATAAGATCTTCCTTGATTAAAGTTTATAGTTTATACTTGACAAAGGTTTATTTCAGGGGTCCCAGGGATGCACAGTAAGTGGAAAATGGGAGTCCCTAGAAAGATAAGGGAGTCAGATTTCTGCGTCAGGAAAACCCCTGATAACAAGGCAGAAATTTATATACAACATTATATGAAATGAGCTTATTATAAATGTTATACAAAAGACTATAGTTGAAGTAAAATCTGGCACTCTTTCAGTCTTTGGCTTTTAGTCATGTTAGTGTTAATGTAAAACTAGTAAAATATCTCACCTTCGCCTCCTGTTAGTTTCAACAGACATTTTTCTTGCCCTTGCAATAGAATCTGACTTCTCATTTTCTGCCAGAGTTTTGATGGTTTCGACATGGTTACGTTCAGCATTCTTAAACTGGGAGCTGTTTACTAGTTAAGGATATATATGTATAAACGATTTCTTTCCAGAAAGTTTTAGACCAACCATGTCATGTCTGAGTGGTCGCTGAAAGGTAAGCTATAAATTTCCTCAGAAGGGACATTTAAAATAATTATTGAAAAAAGGACAGGAGATAAAAAGGCAACTGGCTTGTAGAAGATGACATAAAGCAGTACAAAGATATGACAAAAGACAGGACACAATCCTGACACAAGAATCAGCCCAGTTAACAATCAGCCTCTTCCAGACCAACAAAATCTTCTTAAAGTTCTTTCTTTGTTTATTGTACATTTTTTTTACCTCACTGAATGAACTTTTACCACATAATTATGTAATGCAGTTAAACACTTCTGAGGTGAACTCCAACGACTAAACAAGAGAGCCCTGAACAGGTTAAAGAATCAGGAATTTTTTTGGCTTAATCTTTTAGAAAAAAACATAACATATACAGGCAATTTAAACAGTTTTCATCACATGGTATTGGACATTTCAACAATTCCACACAAAAATCGGAATACACTTCAACATATTGTTCAGGCTTCCATATTCAGTTAGACTTAGACACTTTTGCTGACGGGCCACACTCTTTTCTCAGTAAGTTAATGGATTATTATAGTATTTTCTCCAGCCAAGATTCATAATAGATGTGACTGGAAGAAAACTAGCAGTGACACTGTATGAAACTAGCAGGTACATCAAACTTATTTGTTATTGTAACAAATCTAAGTTTTTATGCTGACTCGAAAGATTAAACTTCAAACAGAATCTATAAAATAAGCCATCCTGATAACATTCATGAGTAAGGCTACAGGGTGACAAGTGTCATTCACATCAAGGGAGTGTTTCTCAGGAAACAGTTCAAGGCACATCTATCAACTAAAATAAATATGTTCTATCTAATTTGGTGAACTCAGTCGAGAGTTCTTAGCTATTCAACAAACAATTTACGCTTCCTTCCTGGAGGACAAAAGCTATACAAAGCTTATTTTATACATATATATCGAATCAGAAAGACAACCATAAATCAGACCCTCACTCTGTAACTTGTTGATGAAATGAATTAGGCCAGCACTAAAAGTATATGAAAAAGAGTAAAATAAAGATAAACATAATTTTGTTAGTATTATGTTTTTGAAGTTCACCATATTGTTCTGTAAGCCACTTTAATGTGTTTTCTCAGTGTTCTTACTAACATGTTTTTCGTGTGACACATGTTTCTGTCTAAGTTAAGAGTGTTGGGTTGAAATTATTGAAAAATAGATCTATAGTAGCTATAGATCTATGGGTAGCCGTGTCAACTCGTACCGTAGTCAACTCGTACCGTTTTTGGTCAACTCGTACCGTAGTTAACTCGTACCTTTGTCAATTTGTACCTGTTTTGGTCAACTCGTACCTTAATATTTGGTCAACTCGTACCTTTCCATTTTTATATAACTTTAATCTGTATACTAATGCATATGTTTCAGTTTAGTGCTTTTTTCAGATATCATTTATGATTGACATCATTTATTGTGAAAATTTTCCCAGAGGAAGCCTAGGAAAATGATAATCATCAATACATCAATTGGTGCATTCGGTTGTATACTTCATCATTATGAAGAATGTTTGTTCCCAGAAATGTGTACATAATAAGTACTGACAAACATTACCAGTATAGTTATACTGTTCAAAATGTTCACCGAATACAGGAAAATACAGTAACACTTAATTTTATAACGAATAACTGTTAATACTAACTGTATATGAACTTAAATGAAGGTACGAGTTAACTACGGTACGAGTTGACCAAAAACGGTACGAGTTGACTACGGTACGAGTTGACTGGAAACCGATCTATGTTGCAAACTTATTGATGACACTACTAGGTGTCTCCTCACTCTGCAGTGTGGATCAGAAGGTATGGAGACGTTTAGTTTCTACCTATTCCCACGAATTACCATACTTCTCAGAAATTTAAGGCAATACATCATAAGAGAAGAAAAATATGTACAAATGATTTGTACAAGCGATATCACGGTGGTAACATTTTTGACGAATTTTGGCAAAAAGGATACGAATAGGCGCCTCCGAGCATTTTTATGGCTTTAATTCCCGTAAGATACTCTATCACACTTCCACGGAGTTTTCTTCAGTCATCTTCCCGTGAAACATAAAGCGAAACGTGTGAATCTATAAAACGATCAATATTTACACTTTTTGACAACTTCGGACGCCATATTGTTTTGGTTACAAGATGCGCGTGGCTCAGGAATTTGTTCACTGCGCACATGAAAAGCATGAATTTTTACCCTACAAAACAAAAGGTGATCGATTGTAAATAACAACAGGTGCACGTTTAATACAAGGGACATAACCATAGATTACTCTTCAAAATAAAGAACTTCACGCAACAGTTACTTCCCCTGACGATAACTGATCGTATCTAGAGTTCTCTCAATCGTGACCATCTCAAACTGTATTAATGATAGTTAAAAGGGTTGTCCTTATTGTTTTTCAAATACCTAAATACCATATATATCCATTTGTGTCTTTGTTTTTTCAACGATCATTTTGTGTGAATTCCAACGAAAAAAACTGTAGACGGTCCCCTATTTTAGAAATTTGAGTTTAAAATCAACAGTAATTAATATGTTTTCTATAGTTGTTATAATCAAACGGATGCAACACAATGTACGGTGTTGACAACGGGATAACTATAGAGTATGCTTTTTTTAAATGCCGTTTAAAATAGTTTATAATTAATATTTATATATTAACTATTTGTACCACGCATGCTTACATTGTTGAATTCATTCATAAGTGCAAATAAAAGAACGGAAGCAGAATTTTAATATTTGGGTGTCTTCTACTAACATGTGTACGGTCAATAAATCAAAGTCAATGTGTGCCGGTCATCTTTTCAAAAGATATTTTTGGTTACAGTTATACCGGTATGTGGTGGTCAGTTGACTTAACCGGGTTTCCTGGAATTAATTATCAACCAGTACTTACTTACCACATGAATCAGAGGTGGAAGACAAATAACCATAGACAAATGTAACGGAAGGACTACATTTAGTTACATGTATATACAACCTCACAATGTGTTTTCATGCTGGAGTCAAATTGTGTACGTTTAAACAAGTCATTGCTACCGCTTATCCGACGTATTCTGCAAGTACTAGAGTCCAGACTTCAGTTGTCTTGCAGTACTGTATTCATTTGATCGTAGATATATGTACCCACGCCACAAATCACTTCAGTATCATATAAGATATCGCAATGGCATTAAAGAAAGCAAGGTTAAAAAAACATATTGATACAAGAACATGTTTCCTCATAGGGGATACCGCATGACATTTAATGAGATAGACAGAATGACATCATGTTTAGGAATATCACAACTATTGATAATACACAAAATTGTGGCATTCAAACAGTGATTGGACAAAGACCTTCGCCATACACTTGTAGCAATCCCCCGACACTGATGACAAAGTATGTGAAAATCATGATTTTTTTTCTAAACTACAGCAACAGGAGCGTTTGGTTCAAATTCATATGCCTGGTTCAACGAATGTTCAACATTTTCTTCTTCATCATTATCATCGTTATTGTTTAGAATCTATGTACTCCCATATCGTATCTTAAATACCCAGTCCAGCTCAGGATCGTTTCCAAGTTGTGTCTGTGTTTGTAGACTTTGTACAAATGGATGGGCATTTTTGCTGTCATTGGCACCTGTTAAACAGTATACAACGAGCAACATTTATGTTACGCTCCCACACAGCGCCTTGATTCAACTACCGTTACATTCACACGAGGGTGAATATGAAGGTATCGAAAAAAGCGCCAAATTCTTAAGGAGAGTACATACGGTGTTGTACGGTGTGTTAAGAACACTAGCAAACACTATGCCCTATGATATGTCTGTTTTGTATTACAATGATGCCATTGACAAATGTGTTATCATGATATAACGTTCTGCAAATAGTGAATACCAAAATAAAATATCTTAACACTACAATCAAAATTTGTAATGAGGTATTCATATTTCATGTCTAACTTAAATATTGATCCAAGTAGGAGATAAAGTACGCTATCACCTAAATGTTCATGTAAACTTGAAGTAGAAGATAAAGCTACCTGTAAGTTATTTATGTCAATGTTTATGCTCACCAAGATAGTCATTTAGCAAATATACAAACATTTTCCATCAAACCATTTTTTTAAATCACATCAAGCAAACACAAATAAGTTGGACACCAACAAAGTTTATCGATTGTATAATTCCTACGGAATGCAAACGTGATACATTTTGTATAGTATTAGTGTACGATTATTATGATGAGCAACTTGTCAATGTGTATGGTGGCATATTTCTGCCATCAGTTAACTACTTAATGAACTAGATAATTATGTGGTTATCACGTTGAAGAAACTAGAGAAATACTTAATTAACTAGATAATTATGTGGTTAACTAGATAAGTATCGTGATAATTTGTTTGTGAATTAAGTAGTTAACTGGTGGCAGAAATATGCCACCATAGTTGTGGCCTTGCATATATAGTATCTGTTATCTGATATCTATATTCGTATATTCAACATGTACTGATATTTTATCATATCGTCATAATCATAGATCGTAAAATTTCAAATAGCCATTGTTGATTATTCGCATCCATGATTATACTTGGATTTATTTGAAATTGGTTTATGCGCGATCATTTGGCGCAGGCAATTTACGTTCCTGAACGTCGGCACGGCGTTTTTCAACTATGGGCGCCAAACAGTCATTTCCTAGAGTGCATATTGACAAAGACAAGACTTACATTGTGACAGGTGCAAACAGGGGTAAGTACCAAATACATTGTCACCAAAGTATGAACATAGAGCACATTAATATTTTCCCTGAGCAAAAACATTTTCATATTCATCAACATGCACAGGGGCACTATTGTGGGGGAATACTTGTGTATGGCGACGACAATCAGAAATGGTGATATGATATTGCTTTCTCTCATATGCCACCTAGAGCTAGGTCACCGTACGAATCACAATGATAAATGCAGTATTCTATTTCTGAACAAACCAAGAAGGATCAAAGCTGGCATTGGTTTTAGTAACAAAAATCAGTAAAAACATTTTATTAAGAAGCTCCGCACGGGATATCGGATGTTTTATGCTCTTTACACGAGTTGCAATTGTTATTGAATGCAAAGGTTAATTTAATCACTCAGTAGCACATTGTATTCATGTCCAGTTTTATGTTTGTCTTGCCGGTATGTCATTATTCAATTGTAGTATACATGTACATGTAACTATTTTAACAAAACTATAGGCATTGGATATGAAATTACGAAATGGATTGCGATGCTTGGTGGTACAGTAGTAATGGCATGTAGATCTGAAGACGATGCAATGAAGGTAATAAGTTATAAGTTGAGTTAAATAAACAGCATATGCACGAAAAGCGAACACAGCCACTTATAAATCTACAGTGTCACTTAAAACGTCGATAATACTAAGTGTTATATCCAAACGTTCTGTGTCACATCCAAGCGTTCTGTATTACATACGCACGTTCTGTGTCACATACACACGTTCTGTGTCACATACACACGCTCTGTGTCACATACACACGCTCTGTGTCACATACATACGTTCTGTGTCACATACACACGTTCTCTGTCACGTACACATGTTCTCTGTCACTAACACACATTCTCTGGCACAAACACACGTTCTCTGTCACATACATACGTTGTGTCACATTAGCATGTTCTGTGTCACATACACACGTTGTCTGGCACATACAAACGTTCTGTGTCACATACACATGTTCTGTGTCACATACATACGTTCTGTGTCACATACACACCTTCTGTGTCACATACACACGTTCTGTGTCACATACACACGTTCTGTGTCAGATACGCACGTTCTGTGTCACATACGCACGTTCTGCGTCACATACTCACGTTCTGCGTCACATACACACGTTCTCTGTCACTTACATACGTTCTGTGTCACATCAAACGTTCTGTGTCACATCAAACGTTCTGTGTCACATCAAACGTTCTGTGTCACATACACACGTTCTATATGTCACATACACGCGTTCTATGTCACATACAAAATGTACTGTGAACTATTCAAACTTTCCCCATATATACGTTCCATTTTGAGTAAGAATCGACAGTGATTCTATAAACGTGTTGTACTCGTAGATATAATGACTTCCACTGTTATATTTTATTTTGACATCATTTTATGTTCGCGAGTTAAAACAAAAAATGGAGGCAACAAAGACGACCAAACTGACTAAACAAAACAGTCATTTTATTTGCCTTTATGTCGCAGTGTGCATATATGTCAATAGACGAGGATAGCAATCAAGTGATCTGCTCTGCAATGGTCGGTTAACTGAACGGTTGTTATTGTATACTTTACGGACGGGTTACAATGTGCTTGGATGAGATCAGATGGAGACCCCGGAACTCTGGTGATGTCAAGTGAGTTGCATAACTTGCACTTGCTAAAATAAAATAAGAATATCACATCCTATTACTAGTAGATTGTCAGTACTGGTTTGACATTTCAATAGCCTGTTTTACTTCATTAAATGTTTCAGGCAATGCGACAAATGGATAAAGAATACAAGGAAGAAAAAGAAAATGGAACCAAAGAATTAACAGACTGTGAAGAACTTTCATTAATCTTTATGAGACTTGACTTATCATCATTCCAATCTACAAAAGACTTCGTTCAGGAATTCACAGATTCTGGGCGACAGTTACATGCTATCATATGTAACGCTGGGATTTCAAAAGCGAAACCTGGTACTAAACATATTTGAATATGTATCATTTAATTTCTAGAAACATGCATTCGATAAGTCTTAATTTTACTACTACTTAGTATTCTTGCGATAGCTTAATCAGTGGCGAGTTTGAAATAGTTATTGTTATTGCTAGGCGCTACCGCCGTTACGATGCTGGTTCTATCATCAGACAGGTCTCATAATATTGTATATTAACTTTCTTAATATGCTTTATATTACAGTGCTTACTGGAGATGGATTTGAATACATGCTACAGGTATTGTGTTATAGTTCAGAACGTTTGGTTATATTTTGTATATAGGGTTTAGTATAGTCCACAATTTGACATTAGCAGATTGGATGGACATCCTTTTTTCTATCTATTTCTAATGTACTTTTATGTGTTACTTGCTTCAAAATCCGATGCAATGATGAATACTAATGACTCATGATTTTAGTTTGTATACATCAGCTGATAGTTGAGCAACTCTAACGATAAACGTTTTCATTCATGTAGTAACTATGAGTAGTGTTTGGATGATACTCATTATGCCATGTATTCCAGGTCAACTATCTCAGCCATTTCTTAATGATTGGACATTTTTTACCACTAATGAAGAAAAACGAAAATGAGAGTCGAATTGTACTGGTATCCAGTGATGCACACAAGTAAGTAGTGATCACGTGCCCTGCGTTCAGTAAAGGTATTTGAGGCTATCGTTTCGTAACGTTTCGTAACGTTTTGCAATTTGGTTCACCATTGTCAAGCAATGTGAAACGGTGGGCCAGGAATACAATGCAAAGCGTTTGCGTCTGTTAGATGTAACTGAACGCAGGGCTGGTTTCGTTGTTAAATGAACATGTGGATGTATACGCGATATATTTATCAAGAGATATAATGTTCTATCAGAAAATGCGAACGTTTTATTGAAACGCACACACCTACTGTAGTTTATCGATTATACCAACGTTATACACACATATTTAATGGATCCGAAAACAAATGATGTTCAGAATTGATTTACTCTTTGAACCTCGATTGTGAAGCAAGTTATAACAACTTATATTTAAGTTTAATAATTATTCTTAAACGTTTAACCAGATTTGCAAAATATGATTTGGCCACTATGAACTATACTGGTAAACCAGAAGCATTTGGATACTTGGACTACTACGGGAGGTCAAAGTTGTATCAGGTATTTTACAGCTTGCATTCTTTCTTATTGATATGGTATTTATTATATGTGTATATTATATGTGTAATGCTCATATTTTCTCGTTCTGAGTGCATGTACAGATGTGATTTTGTAACTCATTATAAAAAGGTTGCAATAAAAATTGGCGTGGTAATGTAAATAAATATCACGTTTCCGTTAATTTGACATCAACCTTACTCTTACGAAGCGTTAGTGTTTTTCCTTGTTCTTTTATTTAGTAAGAATGCAACGTTCATTGCGTAAGCAAAGCACGCTATTTTGCTGTTTGTTTTTGCTGGGTGTCGTCATACCTTTACATTTGGTTGTATTTTGCTGCTTGCCGTGTGTTGTCTTACCTTGTTGTATTTTGCTGTTTTCCATTTGCTTGCAGGCCTTTATATTTGACGTTTATGTCTTTTAGATTATGCAGATGTATAGTTTAGAGCGACGTTTACGGAACACTAATATATCTGTTACCAGTGCGCATCCAGGGATGGTCGAAACGAATATTGGAGTTGAATTTAAAGAGGTTAAAATGTATCAGGCAATGCTGACCGTTGGGAGATTAATTGGTAAATAACTTGAATTTCCTTATAGTCCCACGAACAAATGCATGACAACACATATTTGACTGATGGAAATGTAGAATCAATTTACTATTTTTATGTAATGTATGTTCTCATTTTACCCTGGAACAACAATACATTGTACTGTTATAATGGTAAACACCTCGAACCTCAGAGCGATTTGTATGCATCAAACAGACAAGGGAGTTCGAATTAGAGGTCCATGCATATGATATAAAATGATCCGGGGTAGTAATATACATGTATTTGTTTTATTGACAATACCGGTTTTGAGACGATCCTGTTAAGTTTAGTGCAGAATCCGTTATGTATTGAATATTTTCCAGGGGTGATGAAAACACCTTTGGATGGAGCTACCACAATAATAAACTGCGCAATTAATCCCGAGTTTAAAGACAAAAGCAGCTGTTATTACAAAGATTGTCATCCAGCATCGATGTCGTCCGTTTGTAGGTAAGAACTCATCTTAGAATAAAATACATTTTATTCATTTTACATTAAATGTTGCCACATGTTATGATACTCCAGTGAATCATACTAGTATTGGTTTAATGCTTTTGGTATGAATTTCTTTTTTCGCTCAGACAAAAGTTTTAATCATTGAAATAGGAAATGTTCCACAATGGGTTCGAACACAATACTGTTTGGCCAATACCTTCTATAACTCAAGTCACTTTGCTACTACCCTTGTGTCGGTGTCTCAGTCGTAGGAGGAGTAGTTACTTTAGCGCTCGGCGGTGTTGCCGTGGGTTTGAACACCGTTTTGGTGATTATTTCCTTTTTGGTATATACTTAATTGCTTATTGTTTGCTGTTTGATGTAGAGTGGTCAACGCACTACGTATTTCAAAAAAGAAATATTAAGAATCACTTATCCTAATCATTTTAGTCAGGCTGATGGCTTTTGTGTTTTGCATAAACTTAGACTCTGCTCAATATGTCTTCATAATTATATTAATAAAGCTTCACCTGATTGTTGATTCATGTCGATTAATATAGAGTAAAACCTTATTATGACAATCATTGATTCACAAGAAAGTCGCTACTAATTGTGAGGTGGTCCGATAATCGAGCCAGAATATGAAGACAATTTGTACCATAATTATGATTGAGATGGGCTGAATTTCGAAGTGGTCTTTAAGTGAGGTTTTACAACAGTTTCTTTTGTTCAAACTGGCAATCTTACCCGAGCATTCCCTCAACAGTGTATGTCTATATAGTGTGCTGCTGACGATACACAAAGGTTCATTCGTTGAGTCACTACTTAATTCGGACTTGGGTCATATTATGTTGTCTATCAAGTATGATAACTTGATAACAATATTTACAGTACGATAGCTGTTCATATATCTATATCTGAGTGTACAATCGAGAATTCATGTGTAAACCATGAAACTATGGACTGTGAAAAGACAACTACAAAAGCAAATTTCAACGATTCAAATAAAAATTGTATGTTATTCATTAATATACGTATTTATTTTTTCACATCACATAATGATGTATTTGTGTACATATTTGCTAATGACGATGAACTGTAATCGCTCAAGTCGATAATAAACATTATGTTATGTTCTTTTATGTAAATGTTTATCGTCAGTAATTCAATATTTAAAGGGACGAAACTCGATTGATGTGTCTGAAAGATGACTCGAGACACCAAGGGAAATCGTACGTTCCGTACTTTCATAACAGCAAATAATAGAAGTGTTCTGATGTCTTACTTGTTCCAATGAGACACGAATTGAAAAATAGGCGCTGTAGATACAACTAGCATTTTTTATTTCGCTCACATTAGAACAGTTACTGCTTCACAGACGTGATGACTGCTGTCAATGAGATACACATAGATGCAACAAACTACAAAGCTTAAAGTTTCGAGTGTTTTTGTTATTTCAGTGATGAAACTAAACAAGAAGAATTGTGGATAAAAACAGTAGCATTATTACAAGAACACTTTACACAAGATGAGATATATTGTTTAGAAGGTGCTGACCCCGAAGCAGCTGTAGCAGAAACTTAAAATGTGATAGTTTACAACGGGAATGTTTTTGAATATAAGACAATTTTCGGTGGAAATTTGCTTATTAACTTTAACCATGTAGTACACAAATCGAATATTCTTGTGTAATAGAGGGATTTTATCGTGTCGAAAAGAAAACATATTATTTTTGTCCATGTCTCGAAATTACTAAATTCCATTCCGCGTACGAACCTTTTATGCTTCGAAATTGCTAAATTCCATTCTGCGTACGGATCTTTTTCTTGCCTCAAAATTGCTAAATTCCATTCTTCGTAAGAACCTTTTTCGTGCCTCGAAATCTCTAAATCCATTCTGCACACCAACCTTTTTTCAATGCTTCGAGTTTTTTTTATTGATACTCGATTAAACTATTTGCTTCATGACATGATCAATTCCATTATCACACTCGAAGTAAATATCCAGCTATGATCACAGGGCTTTAATTTGATACTAATCAAAATTGGGTATTTGTGTCTTGACGGGTTTTGTTCGAGATTTTTGTCGACTGTAAATGAAGAGCAGTATTCCAATCTTCTGTCATAACAGTTTTTTTAATACATTCAATACTTGTATTCACTAAACATGGGAGAAAACACTTTATTCTAGACTTAATATTGTATCTGTAATACTTCTTCACCGCTGCAAAGATCTCGACGAAATATGTGTAGATAATATTGATACATGTATTATTCATGGAAAATCTGCCACCGCACCACTTTGGCTGCAGTATGGTTTTGTAGCAAGTACAGCCGTGTGCATCAATAATAAATTGTAGGAGCGAGAATATTCGTTGTTTTCACATACTAATTTCTACGTTCGGCCTCATCTAAGTAAAGATTGAGTCATTGTGCATAGTGACAGATGTAATGCCGTGATGAGATGTCGACCAAGAAGCTATTTTATTTGGTAAACGTTCTTTTGCAACCTTTTGGGTTATTACCGGCATATGGCGGTCAGTTCAAGTGACCTAAGCAGCTTTCCTGGAATTATTGATCAACCAGGACTAACTTGCCCCTCTCCTCATGAATCAGAGGTAAATGACAAATGTCACGTCTAAATAGAATACACAACGTTTCCTGTAATTCAATAAACTTATATCAGCGTATTCGTGTTCAGCAATCATCACGATTGAACGAAAGTGTAGACAGTATTACTCATTACGAAGGTATTGCACATAATATTTTTTAAATACCTGTTCGGTAGAAAATTGCTAATATCTCATGTTGCTTTAAGTACACAGACTACTTATTATGTTTCGGGAATACATGTGTAACAAATTGAACAAAGCATATTGTTATCAATCCCACCCACCCAGTTGGTATATAAGTCACCACCTTGAAATCAAAGCATTAACAATTATATAGTTGCAGTGGAATCCCGTTGGCTCGAACTCGTCGTGACTAACACAATTTGTTCGAGTAATAGGTTGTTCTAGTCAACTGTGGTTGTGTAATAATTAACATACGTACGTTATATGTTGCGTATGTCTTGTCAATGTGTGTAAGTCACATAGTAGTGTATACCTCATCAATAGCAGCTATACGCTCTCCGGTAGTACTAAGCTACACGGCACAGACACGGACCTATATAAATAGGTCCGTGATGACACTGACAAAATACAACTACTTATTTTGTATGTCACATTTAAAAACATGATCTTGTATTTTTGACGATGGAATGCAATTATTTATACCATCATCATTATGTGCTTTGGTGATAATAACTAATTGACAGTAAATCTAAATTTATTTGTGATATATTATGTACAAGTGAGTACGCCGGACAATAAGTATAACATTTAAGCCTGTAGATTAAATAAAGTGTTCTGTTCTATGTAGTTTTGCATTGTTTAAATTCGGGTATTTGTTTAGTATATTTGCAAACAAACATTAAATTACAAAGCCGGTTTTGAGCACTTTAATGGGATCCTGACTAGTCTATGATTTTGTAATAAAATCTGGATGCATTCATTTTCAAATATTACCACAATTCATAAATGATAAGTTTTGTCATTTTAAAAACATCAAGCTACGCTGTCTTACTATTGAAATGAAATTATGCATACGAAAAGTATTTAATGTATACTATCTATTCATTGAATGATCTCTCTTTTCTCGAAAAACGATATAAAATGAATATTTAACCTAGTGGTATTAAATTTATATTATATAAGTTATGCAGGCTATTTGTCTGAATAATTTTAACATCTGTACTGGGACCAATATATATTACAATATTAATATCATATTTTCACTTTTAAATATAAAGTTAAACAATATCATTATAAATAATATATTTATTGTAATTGAGTTATAAAAATTTAAAGCGCAAAATACACTCATAATAATTTTATATATGAAACATGTAACATAATTGCTATAATCACTAATAAAAGGATTTTACTAAGTAATATGGAGGGGATTTCTGGAACTCGTCCAGGTCAGATCGAATCTGTTTCCTGTTATTCTGATACATCATGAATAAAACCACGTAAGCATTTATAATACTTAGCTGATTTCCGAATTAATTAAATTTCAATTTACACCAGATACATATTGCAATCAAGACCACTTTCAAAGCCATACTGTGTAGATTGTATCAGCATGTACAAGTTGGTGCGAGTTATCTACAGGATACAAGCATATTTATCAGAGTTAATTTATCAAAGCATTCAAGTGTTTACTAGTTATATGTAATTTATTCCCTGCCAGAATCCGGGTTGACTGAGCTGTTTATCATATCACTTAATAGCTTTCATGACTATCTCTTGATAATACCTAGAAAGATTCGTTTCTATATAGTCAAAATTTAAAATCAATTGTAAATGTCAAATAGAGGTTAAGATATGTCATGATAGCGCAAATTAGGACAGTAATTCTGTCTTTACTGCATTTACCACCTTGAAAATCAAAAAGAAAATAATTCCAGTGTTATGTAACACAAATTTTCTTCAAGGATATTCCGTGTCGCTCCTTAAAACGACCAAGCCAGCCACTTGAGCCGTTAAAATAAATCATACCCCAGTTGTTAAGCAAATTAAATTGTCTTTCCATCAACTGTGGTTCAGATATCAGAACATGAACGGGCTTCTTTGAACCAACGTAGAACAGCTAGATCAAGTTCTTCTGTGGCCCCCACTCTCATATTTCTTTGTTTTGGTCCGAATTTAAGCATTCCAGATTGAATGTCATCTATTTTCTTCAGCCATCATGACAACGTATTTTTCGGAACGCCGAAAATTTTAGCTAGTTCCGTTTTTGATTTGAGACCTTTACCGACCTCCATGACAGCGTTGTACTTCGTCTCTAACGTCTTCTAATCAAGTTTTTCTTTAACTCCCTGTCTTCATGTGACTGATTTAGCTATCTCCCCGTCTCCGGGTCATTCAGTATGTTGCTCAGTCATTGTTTTTCCAAAAGCTGACATGGTTATCCCCCCGTTGCTGGGTCCTTCTCCTTGATAGTTTTGTTTAGTCATTTTGATTAGTGTGTGATGTCGTTGTGCGAGTTTATATACATTAATTTTGTTTTGTCATAATGTACTCTTTTTTGCTTGTTTCGTTGCATGAATGGAAGTCAGACAATTAAATTAAAAACACATATTTAAATCAAGCGTATTTGTACATATTATGCCACTTTGATTATTGAATTAATCAATCTTCAAACAGCTGCATATACAATAAAACAAAAAATATGATATTATATGCGTTAACGACATTATGTAATAAAATTGTCCACTTACAAAGATTACATATGAAAAATAATTAAAAGTCTGCCAGGGATAATTTGTTGTTTTTTTCATAAGAGGACATCGAAAGAAAATTGTTATACTAGTAAGTAAATAACAGTATCAAAATGTTTGATCGAATCTCACTGTAAAGACTACATTCTAAAAAGAACTGAGAGTCTCAAGAAGGGTGAAATCTATTTACATATACATACATTTTCATTTACATATAATAGAATAATATATGGTCTAAAAAGATGACTTCTGAAAAGAGGCCGTACATATTGTTAAATGTCTGTGTGCCAGTTGACCGTGTAATGAAATTACAACGAAATTCACACTGATCGGTTTATATGCTTGTAGTTTCTGTTTATATAACATAGCACTATATACAACTGAGTTGAAACTATGACAGTATACTATAAATTGTCCCAGTCTTAACAGTCTTCTATAACCAGCCCGGAACCATCTAGCTCTCGAATCATTCCATCGATACGGGCACTTGTTTCTGCTGATAGCAATTCCCGCCATACACCTGATTTTCCTAAATAAAAACAAAATGCTTATAAGCCGTTCATGCAGAGTTGAACACACACATCACAATCAATGATTAAGGCACGAGTACTGATTATTAACTCAGGTAGCAGTCATCTAGAGTAATATGTTTACGTTGAAAGCACTTGTGTCAATATCAATATAAACATATATTAGTTTAGAAGAGAGAGAATAAGTTGCTACAGGGTTAACGCCACATACAAAAGACAGTGCCTCCCCACACAGACCTCTGAGACAACAACACTCCATAAAACATCAGGCACTTGAGGCGGCTCAATGGTACATACATTATGGAACAGAGGCGCAAGGAATGGCCTGGTAGACCATAAGGAAAAACTAGGAGAATCAAAGAGTACACACAGTGAAAGGGGGGGGGGGGGGTAAATGGATGGAAAAGATCACAGGACAAGTCAAGACAGCTGGCATCAATAGGCCAAAACTGGGCAGATAATAACCTGAACACTATATAAAGTGAAAGAACACACATTGAAACCACATATTTGAATTCCGAATACAATTTCGGTACAGTGCAACCTCTCCAGAGCAACACTCTTTCGGAGACGCATATTTTGGTTGATGATAAGAAGATGTTGCTCTTGAGAGGTTAAATTGATAGTAAATTCTTACGACTGGAAAAATTAAGTTGCACTTGTTGAAGAGAAATGGTTGCTTAAGAGAGGGTCGCTATGGAGAGATTTCGCTGTAATGTAACATCTACTCGATACAGAATTTACCAAGCGTTAAAGAAGCCAAAGAAACAATGAAGGCAGCAGTTACCTTTGTTCATGAATCGACCCTCACCCTCATCATTGACGTGTTTGAATGATCTGTAGTAGGACATGTTAGATGTATCGTTATTCTTCATGTTGTCAAACTGACAATATTCGCAAACTTTGTTCACTTCTTCATCCGTCAGGTTCTTGTTCAAGAAGTCAGCAATTGTCCTCACGGTTTTTGGTAGGTCCTTTGTAAATACAAATATATAATACATTATAGTACTACATTCAACCCTCACTGACACCGAGTTCCCGTATGTTGCATACAAAATTGTATTCTAAATTCTTACAATTGCTGAATGGGTTGTTTCAAGTTTCAAAGTTTATTTGTACTTAGGCCTCTGGCCTATATACATGTAATATATACACATAATTCCGGGTACATCAAAAGTAGTTATTTGCCTGTGAAGACACATATATAAACATGTGGAAATAATGCATATACAAGTAACAACATTCCAAATTACAACAATGTACATGAAATGTTTCGAAAAAGAGATACTTATCCATTGCTAACAAGAAAAGTATCTCTAACTTTATAAGCATGGTATAACTAAATTGCCAGATTTCTAATAATTGTGGTAATAGAGCTTGCACACAAAACATGAAATTCGTGGAAAGTTGTTTGAATATTGCAATTATTAGGAATTTACTTTTTTGCGAATTTTACAATACAATGGGCATTGGAAAACAAAGCGATATTCCTTTTCAAGAATGTTTTTGCAATATACATAAAATCGCTCATCTCTTATAACTAGAGTATAACACCCCTTCTTTATCATAAGGTTATGATAAGAAAATCTAAACTTTGCTAAACTTCTCTTAAACTTTTATATATCATATCACCTTTACTACTTCTTCATACTTCAGAAACAAAATGTTGGCGTTTCTTTTTTCCCAATATTCCAAAAGATGTCTTGGCCACGGACAGTACAGAGCTGTAAAATCAAAATGTTCATTTTTCAGATTTCCCTATACATTGTATAAATTTATAGAAACATGTTGCTGCCGCGGCGGTATATACCAAATATGAAAGCTCTACGTCTTACGATTCTGGACAAGACGATTTTAAAGATATTACCAATATAAGTCTACATTGATATATTTATATGCTAATAACTAGTCTCTAATTGTCATTCATACCATATGATGATGATTAAAATACCAGACATCACGCTGGAATATATTTGCCGAAGAATGCAATATAGCGTTAAATGCGAGCTTGGCATACCATTAAACTAATTACACCACCTTCCCCGTAATTTTACTGATGTAGAGTTATAAGGCTTTAGGTCGTTCTATTGTTCATGATACTGTATCGTTTGTTTTCCTTTCTATGTGTATTCAACTTTATTGTCATTGATATCCAAAATATACACATAAATTGACTAAGTAGCCATTAACCAATCATCAAAAGCGAGTAATCATTACGTATACAATAACATATACACTGCGTATACTCAAGTACGAGGAAACTAGCAGTCTTATACTGGCCTTGCTCGCAGTAACTAAAATTACACCAGAATACCTGTTCCATTGACAAATTCATCAACAAATACATCAAATGTCTTCTCCCCTTCTGTAAACGCACCTCCCCATTGAAGCAGTCGATAATATGACGTCACGATATCCTTGGGGTTTCTACATATGTAAATTATCTGCAGGAAATAATATTGCAACGTTTTCAATTAAGAGTCATAAACTATAGTTTGTCATCATATAGTGAACAATTGTTGCACTGATAAACAGTTGCATCCTGGTTGTAATACGTTTAAACCACGTCAAAGCAAGGGGTCATTAAAAATGTTCTTCAATATGTCTTATTTTTGCCTCTTTAACAATCAATTTCAAAAACGACAATTGGCGGCTTAAACTAGTTCATTTACCGAAAGATAAATGTTTTCTGCTTGCTTTTGTTAACAAACCAACGAGCTTTCTCACTGACAATGGGCTCGTTGACATACCAAACTTTCGATCTGTGCATTGATATGAACTTTACAAACACATATGTGCAAATTCAACCAACATTCGAGTTTTGTGTAAAACTATATGAAATACATGTATTAATAAATGGCAGAACAATAATAAGTACATTAATAAAGAAGACGAGCAGGAAATGACACAAACACAGCGCACATCCACCCTAAAAGCACAAAGGTCATGAAAATATGTACATACATGTACACGTAATCAAAGAGGTAAGCGATAGGGGCACAATACGCAAACATAAATGATTGGTGAACAATTGTATCACTTGGAACTTGGAACGCTCAGTGGCCAAAACTTCAATGGTGGCCATGCGGTTGAATATAAAAAATGACCAAGGAACCATTACATACCCTTCCCTTTCCATTCCGTAACTGTTCTGGAAGGAGGAAGTGGTGTAAATGACATTTGACCATACGTGGTGAAGGCAATTCTTCGACGTATTTTAATCCTAAAAAATAATATTTACTAGCACGTATCAGTCAAAGAAAAATGTTTTTTCTAAATCTGTCATTCGATCTATATGTAACAACATGTGTTTAGATGAGTTAATACATTTAATTAACATCAGTTTGGCTGATTCGTATACATAACCTCAAGGACTACTGTTGAACCTTTAGTAATCAAGCACGAGCGCTCAGCATTCGTATATCTGAATGCATTTGTAATTACCCCCCACCCACAATTCAATGAGCAAATGGTTCAGTTGTTTGTGAAAGAACAGATCAGTACTGCGGGTTGACCTACCGGGAACAATGCTCGTGTAAGCTGATGTCCGTATACATTCTGTTGAAAATGACGTTCATGATTCTTTTCAATAAATGCTGTTTTTGCAAGCTCCGTATCGTAAATATATGTCTACATGACGGAAAGATAATTTCGCCGACACATAACCATATGACGGTAGATAATTTACGTAATTCTGCTTTTTATTTCGAACGTCAAGGTCAGTAAAGCAGTTCGAAAATAACGGAGACTCCCGACCAAAACGTATTTTCGTATTACGGTGTAAGGTGTTTAAATAAGTCAACGCTGTACCCAGTTTTGAAATTAACAATTTAAGGCATTATTTATCACTTGAACTTTCCGGAAATACTTCGGTAAACACTGGGAAGAGTCGGATCTGCTGTAACTCAATATTGAACCGTTTTCAAATAATTTAATATCGTTCAGGATTCCATGTGTTTCTTAAAATAGGTCGGGAAAATGGATTATATTAATTACCAATGAACCAATTAGATAATTTAGAAAGTGATTTTAAACACTTTGATAATGTTTTAACCTAATTCAATCGATCGACACAGCCAATACCTCATAGCCATTTGAAAAAAGCCAATTGTTTTTTAACCATGAAGTTACCTTTGTAATAGGGGTATCTTTCATCTTTGACTTCTATGATAGGAAATCTCTCGTCAAGTTGCACATTGTATGCCTTGTCAAAATCACCTGTCTCTATTAAGTACACCATTTCTTGAGTCAATATTGTACCTTTAAAGTTTACAGAGCATAGTACTTAATATAGATGTTTAATAACAAATTCAAAATTTAAAAACAAAATGAAATAGTAACCAGACGAACATTTGTAAACTGCCAATCATCTTAAATATTAATTCATCTTGCGTGTCTACCGTCTAAGGACATTCATTTACACTATTTACAAGTGTTCCTACACGTCACTTCCTTTTAAGCGTTTTGCTTTAGAATTTTAAAGTTTTACACTATAGATCAAAACATATATCATTTACGAACAATTTTAGCGAGTTGCAAGTCTGTCGGCACTCTAAAACGGGGCACTGGTATGCACAAATATGGTGACGTTTACCGAAGAGTGTATTTTGCAATGATGACGTTGCCGACTGAGGAGAGAAAATTACGGATGACGTTTACGGCCGAGGAAAACATTTTATAAAGTGACGGATTTTTGCTTTTCTAATTGTTTTTATACCCGGTAAAGCATGGAATGTTTAGAAGATTGTAGATCAGCCACCAACGATTAATTATAGGCGTTCTTCGAGGCCATGCACGTTTGCGATTAATTGATATTCATTCTTAATCGTTATCAGTTGGACCAGAAATGTCATGAGTACTTAAGAAGTGAATGTATGTATATAATTTCTTCTAGATGTTCTCTATATAATACATGAAGTGGGTCGGTGTACTTATAATGATTTATCTAGATATTTCGATACAATTACATCCCCTATTTTATACATGTCATAGTACCAATTAAAGTATATTTTGCAACTCAACTTGTTGCCCTATTAAAGCAAACCAGCATAAATCAACATTGCAATAACTTATAAAATCTTCATTTTTTTCAGAATAAAGAAGAAAGCATACATGTGCTGATATTGTAAGCGCGGCTTGAAATTTACGTAGAAGTCATTGACCACCTGGTATGTAGGCATGCAGAACAGTGTCTGAAGTATAGAGACCTAGAACTGGACGAAAACGGTGACAACTGTTCTGCATGCCTACATACCATGTGGTCAATGATTTGAAATAACTATACAACATACCGGAACGAGGAAAACTACACACCCATATGTCGTCATCTTTTATATCCATATTTTCTATTTCCTCAATTTCATTTTCGATCAGTTTAATACCTTTGTATACCTTTTTTGCTAGCTGAAAACGCGGTTTTTCTTCCGCCATAGTTTATCCGATTAAATGAATGCGTTTTGTTCAAAAACGATTGTATCAATTCGCAACCGTGATACTGCATTTATAAACATTCTGTATGTCATAATTAATATCATGCGTCATGACACACATTCCATTTAGCAGGGCAACAATGGGAACTTTGCACTGTCCAATTTACGTTCTCATAAGGAATATCATACATGTACCGGTAAGTAGTCAGTCTTGTTAGATAGACAAAACACGTGACATGGTAAAATATCCCTGCCAGTGTATTTTCTACGACTAAATATACGAGTTTATGAGGACATATATAAATCCAGCATTTCGGAATGAGAGCATGTTCACCAACGGCGTAGAATGTCGAGCAGTATGTTAAATTGAAATTTACTTAAAACAAAAAAGTAGAAGTTTCCATCGAAAACAGTGAATGAATTATTACACAGTACAAATACTTCTAGCGTAATTTGTTCAGTTCTTCATAAATTGTCAAATGACACACAATTTGCTATAAATCGAAAAGTAACATTTTGTGCAATAATCGATTAAGATTATTTGAAACATTCGTAACAAGAATCGCCCTAATTTGGAACTCTGATTTTGCCAGAGGGGTACGTTACGGGAAAATAAGTTTTTTCAACGGTTAATTACTGAAAACTATGAAATCGAAAGAAATCATGTCAATTTGTGGTAGAAAAACTAACACATTTCATCTATTTAATACATTTATTCTTGCATACAGTTTTAATAAAGTCGTGGTTAAAAGTGAATTATCTGTCGAGACACCCCGTTCGGTGCCTCTCCGCTTAAGATATGAACCACTCAAATCGTCACTTATTTAAACAATGTGCTGCATATACAACATTTGATTGGTCTAAAATGTAGGTCCAATTCAATATTATACAGCTACGCCGAAAAAAGTGAGCATTAAAATCGAAAATATTTATTTAAGTTAAACAATCATTGATGAAATAATCAATAATGGATCGCTTTTTGCATACATGAAGGGTATAAGGATAAGCTTGTCACACATTTAGTGGCGGTTGACCTTTGAGCTAAAGTGTTTTTTGTTAAAGGTCCAAGTAGGGTATTTTTTATCCATTCAGAGCGAACAAAAATTCAACAAGTAATTGTATAGGAAACTGTTACGCTTGTTAGCACTACTTTCTATTTTTGAAAAATCACCAGATTTTGCGACATTCCAGGCGATATTTCTGATGTCCAAGTTTGTGAGCTAATGTTCAAAACGTCTCTTTCTTAAGATGACGGCCAATATGAACGCTAGAAATTCATTTTGTTAATTTGGGATGTGTTTCATTTTTCTTAAGTGGTGATATGTGTTGGTTACGAAAACTCGAAGCCAACGCAGGCTTAAACAAGAAATATCTTTAAAAAAGATGGTCGGCGCAACTTGAAGTTTGCAAATTTGTTGCACTCTGAAGGTTAAAATTTGTTGTACAACATAAAAAATGCCTAAATGTCATTCAATTACGCGGTACAACAGAAACTCCGAGACCTGTAAAGGGACTTTAAGGGAGATCACTGCGTATGAGACTGCATCAATCGTAACTATGCCAATAATGCCGAGGTGCTCCGAATGAGACTGCAAAATAAATAACTCCGTAGTGTGATTTGTCATAGACACAGTATAGTCTGTTTCAATATAGTTCAACATTACTTATTGCATAAGTCGTGTACTCACACATCCATGTTAATAAACTTGTTACATAGCGATTTATCTGATTATTTAAAACAATATAAATGTTCACGATTTAATTGAAGAGAAATTGCACGAAATTGCCTTGGTGGTTAACGTAAGATTTGATTGGTTTACAAAACACAGAATATTCAAATAGCAAAACCATGTTAGTACGGCTGCGCCGAAATATTAAGCATACAACCACCACAAGGTTAAGTGTATGCAGATGCCGTTGCTTAGTAAAATATGTGAGCTGATGATTTGGAAATCTACCCAACAACAAACTTTTTTTGAATATTCGTTTTTCACATTTGACACGTTTTTGTGTACATACGTTCTGATAGTGTAAGTGTATAGAATATTCAATAACCAAACAGGTACAGGGCCAGCATGGTTCAGATTGCGAATTTTGGAAGGAACATATATCGGGGATAAAATAGGATAGAAATGACAAAAAACGATCGCAGAGGAGAGTATATTTATTTTTCAAGAAAAGATAGAACTTGTACATCATACATCTTTTTACACAGTGAATTAACTTCTAGTTTACCAAGCTTTTTAACTGTTAATTAAGCACGTTTGTATACTTCAGGTTTACAATATTGTATGTTTTCATTGTTTAACTGTTTGTAATAACACATTATCTAGGGTTCAACTATACCGTGCTTACTTGTATTACACACATAGAGTACTAACACAGTTTATCCACTTGCTGGTGTATATCAAACTGGTTTCAGAAATAATAAACGTATTTATTATTTACAATTCGAATCACTTTCTCAAAGGTTCGTTTGCAACAAATATAAACTATCATGATAATAACACAACAGAAAGTCAGAGTCCGTTTCATAGCTGTATCTTTTGCGTGATTGCTTTGTTTCAATAAAGTTTAACACAGTAAATTAGCGTATATGGTTCTTTTGATGTCATTATATTTACTTTATTTAGGAACTATCGAATGCATACATATTAATGGTAGATTACGAAAGTTCCATTGTCTTAATTTCAATTTAGTAATCAAACGCATCGTCTATTTTCAGTGGCATCGACAATCTCCCGTACGGGGCATTATACACATCAACCTCGTGTGGGCCTTTGGGGGACCTACATCGACATAGTTTGCCAACCCAGCAGCATCTGCGTCCTATGGAGGCACACTTTCCTTTTAGGTACTTATTGTTTCGAATATCTCGGCAATTTTTCGTACAGAATTGTGACTCGCAAACTGCTTGTAAAGCGACCAGGATCAACACAAATATGGCAGCTTTCATTGTTTGTGATAATCTACAATAATTAAATAATAAATGTATAAATGCATACTTTAAAGCACTACTAAAACAATATGTGATAGCCACTGAGAACTGCTCATATCATTAAAAGCATAATCGCGATTGTAATCGCGCTAAAATCGTTGTTACTTCATAGGTATTTAACTTTTCAGTATAATTATAGTAGGGTTATTCTTCTCGTTTGTACAGTTTGAGCATTTAGCCAAAACGCGATGATGACCACATATTTACAAATACATAATCAAATAAATAGTTGCAACAACAGGTGCTTGGAGCGTGGCTGATGTTTCTGACATATAGAACAGTTATCTCGGTGGTCATTCAGTTACGCAGTCGCTTCTCTTTTCTACAACATTTATGTTTATAAAAAACATACATCATTAAGACCGATATCTTGTCTTAGAGAGAAAACGAGGCGACAAGTTCACAGCAATGTGATCGGTCTTAACACCGCAGTCACAAAGACGTAAAGTAATCTAAAACTTATTGTAGTACCAATATTTCCCATGCTTTCAATACTAAACAACAAACTATGAACAGTGTCATTAAGGCATCAATACGAAGTACGAGTATTATTATAGAGTTCTACTTACTTTTACGAAGTTCTAAAAACACAGTCACCGTATTGTAGACACAACAATCTGGTAAGAAGGTAAGCAAAACGGTGCAAAATTGTGCAGCTGAAGCAAAGTATCTTTCTCGAAACCAAAACTTGATTTACCAACACGGATTTCCGTAAACATATTCAATCTTTCTAAACATGTGTGCATTTGCCATACGGATAAGACATTAATATCCGGTCTATACTTAAAAATGATTGATTGGTGATAATATCGACTAGATGTATGTATCTCCCCGGTATTTCGTCTAAAGAGCGACCTCTCTTCAGCAACAACCTCTGTCATAAATATATTTTTTTCCGCAGTAAAATAATTGCTACCAATTTCATATAGTTTCGAAAAGCCCATTTCAAATCGCCGTTTACAAGGAGATACATCGGGATGTTTAAGATATCAGGTCACAATGTATCTTCTTTTGTACATCGAATTGAATCGGGTTATTCGAAACCATGTATTATTCGGACTCGTCAAATTCGAATGAACTAGGCCCGACTGTACTTCAAATATTTGTGTCACCTAAATGATAACCTCATGTTCATTTACGTCTTAAAAGACAAAATGTCAGTAAATTGATCATACTTATTATCTGCATTAGTTTTAATGTCGTAGCGACTTAGTTCTATACAAACCATTACGTATAATGTAACGGATACATATTAATCATTACGTTCTATACAAACCAATACGTATAATGTAACGGTAACACATTCCTCATTACGTTCTATACAAACCAATACGTATAATGTAACGGTAACACATTCCTCATTACGTTCTATACAAACCAATACGTATAATGTAACGGTAACATATTCCTCATTACGTTCTATACAAACCAATACGTATAATGTAACGGTAACATATTCCTCATTACGTTCTATACAAACCAATACGTATAATGTAACGGTAACATATTCCTCATTACGTTCTATACAAACCAATACGTATAATGTAACGGTAACATATTACTCATTACTTTCTATACAAACCAATACGTATAATGTAACGGTAACATATTCCTCATTACGTTCTATACAAACCAATACGTATAATGTAACGGATACATATTACTCATTACGTTCTATACAAACCAATACGTATAATGTAACGGTAACATATTCCTCATTACGTTCTACACAAACCAATACGTATAATGTAACGGTAACATATTCCTCATTACGTTCTATACAAACCAAAACGTATAATGTAACGGTAACATATTCCTCATTACGTTCTATACAAACCAATACGTGTAATGTAACGGTAACATATTCCTCATTACGTTCTATACAAACCAATACGTATAATGTAACGGTAACATATTACTCATTACGTTCTATACAAACCAATTCGTATAATGTAATGGTAACATATTACTCATTACGTTCTATCCTTTGTAACAGAAGAGTGCATAATGGATTAATTACTGCTTCTGTAATATTAATGAATGCTGAAAGGAAAGCTTTTCATAGTTGATTTTATGTGAATGGAATTAACAGAGGGAATTGGTGTTTACTAAGTTGTTTTGATTACGCAAAGGATGCTAAATCGGGAGTTTCAACAAAATGTTTCAGTTCCAAATGTCTTACTTTGATCTCATTGTCAGGACAGATACGAATTGTCACTATACATGTACAAGCAAAAGTTACACACAATAATGCCTTCACTATCTGCATAAAATAAACACGAAGTACATATTGCGCTGGATACACCAAAAGTGTTGCCATGAGAGATGAAAGATGCACCAAAAGTGTTGCCATGAGAGATGAAATGTATTACGTTTTATACTACAGTCGTACCTCGCTTATTCGACGCCCTTCTATCCGAATACTCGGTATCATCCGAAATACATTTCAGGTCCCGATTTATCTTCTTATGCGCGTCGAAATGCAATGGGTTATTCGAAACCGATAAATTCGGAAGAACGGGGTACGACTGTATATCCATCCGTAACAAGCTCTTCAGACAGGAGTTTTGGCCGATAAATCAAACAACAGTATCGGAGTGGTGTGGAGAATCTTTTAGAACTTGACCAAAAAATGGTTTGGAGTATACACAAATGCATGTTCAGGTATCTTGAACAAATTAAGCAAAGCTTTCAAATAATTCAATTAAAATCGGAAAGAGTAAACGAAATGATAGAGCTTTAAATACATGGGAGATCATTGTCGATGCTTTTGATTTCGGGTTTAATGGTCTTATTTCATGTGCTTTCAAAACTTTGCGGTTTTCATTTTGGTCTAGACTCTATTTCAAGAAACATGTTTGGTGTATATAGGATAGTTTATTTCAAGATTGTAGGCCTTTGGCGCATAAACCACATATATAATACAGAGAATATAACATAAAGTCAAATGTGTACGCAGTTCAAATAGTATTCAGCATAAAATTGTACAATAGTATTCATAATTATTGATCTACTAGTGTTCCGGTGAATGACAGTTCATACAGATAAGAATAACATATTTATTAATCTAGTATGATTACATGCCGTAATAACATTGAAGATATCTGTTTGGTTTCAATACTAGTAGTACAACGTTTTGAAAAGGTTAAGCAGTTTACTGTACAGTACATGAGTGGAGAAAAGTTAGTTAAGATAACATGAATTATCTCGTCTTTCAAAGCACTTAAAAATTATATGTTTAACAAATGATCGGTTCGTGGACGAGATTAAATCAATAAATTTAGAAATGTTCGGTCTTTCCAAAAAAATCCATTAATGATATCATTTCTAAATCGTAGAAGTAATAACTAGTACGAGTTAAAGTTGTACACGTACATCCTCATGAAGTATATTCAATCTCTTACACAATTGTCTACCTAAAATACAAAGTACTGCCTGCACAGATATTTAAACAACATATTCAATTTGTTAAACAAGAAAAGATTAAGTTGTTACAGGGAACGCCACACGCAAACGATAATGCCTCCCCACACAGACCTCTTGGACAACAACAGTCCACAATCATCAGGCACCGAGGAGGTGCAAGAGTTAACACGCATGGGAATATGGGAATGAGGAATTGTCTAGCCGACCATAAATAACAACTAAGGAGAATTACGAAGGGGGACAACAAGCGGGGGAAATAATGGAATAACATCACGGAACAAGTCAAGGAAGTCAGTAATAATAGGCCGAAAGTGGGGACATGTATATTTCATCTAGTGAAAGAATTGCACATGGGGAAAGTAGAACTTAACATACATCTAAAGCATAAGTAGAATAATAACCATACAGCGATTTAAGATTTAATTTTAGATAATGACATTATCCTGTAGTGGCTAAATGGTAATAAGTAGATAAGATCATTAGATATAACTGAGTTTTCAAGGTATAGTCAGGGTTTTACTCAATTGAATGAAGTAATATTTCTTCAATAAGCAATGTTTAAAAGCATTGAATGGACAGCATGCATAAAAGTAAACCAGTGTCTTTTGAAATTGCATTTTACTTTAATTATTTGATATTGCATAAGCACGTATTTATAAACGTACTGTCTAAATTGTTGACGATACAAGACAATTTTGACTTAGTTACGATGATACACCGTGATACTGCATTCAATTAATCTGCTTTTCGTTTTTATCTATAAGTTCATGCGTATTTTTTGTTTTATACAGAGGAAAATAAATTGAGCATTAAATTTTGCAAAGTTTACATGTTACAGCGTGTACATATTGTTATCCCAAGAGGCGCAACTGTATCTAAATGTAGTATGTGGCTATTCTCTCCCATTGTATGCAGTTAACAAGTAATAATGTACTGGCTGAAAGATTTACATGTGATGTAAACTGCATGTATCAGACCCTTACTTCAGAAACAATGTCTCTTCAACAGTCTTATTTTTTTCTGTTGAAAAAAAAATACAAACTATTCCACTTCTCCAACGTAACACTTTCTCAACAACAGCCATAATGTTGGTTCCCCAAAAGAGTGCTGATCTTACACGTTGTATTGCAATCCATGTTGAGACAAATGTATGTGCGCCATTGTCCTGTGGAATAAAAAATTCTAATTGATTTTAGACACTGTTTCATATAGGAATATTTGTGTTACGTGGGGAAGTGTGTACTGGCACCGGACTAAAACATCTTAAGCTTAATAAACCTCGAGGAGATTATTGTCATGCTTATTCTCAGTATACCCTACAGACACTCATTGAGTGCGACGATATTGTACTTAACAATATTTAAGCATAGTGTTTATGACATGGGATGTTGTATGAAGATGAAAGAAATTAACTTTCAGATATATCGTAGAAGAGATATTTCAGTAATCAAGTCTTCATTTTACTCTGGAGAGGTTGTACTGTAATTCATGTTGAGACAAATGTATCTACGACATTGTCCTATGGGGTAAACAAAGCTGGTTGATTTTATCTCTATTGTAGGTAGATGTGTGGAAGAAAATAAAGCAAATTTACCGACTTGGTCTCGCAATGTTTTCCCAATACAAACAAACACATCTGTTTGTGTTCATCCACAATGCGACTAAACTTCCGGTGTCATATTCTCATATTCAAAATCTTCTAAAAAAAAAAACCACTCAAGTTTCTGCTGAAACTAACAAAGCAGTACATTTAAGATGGGTGGTCTAGCCAACAAATCGTCTCACCCACTGAAATACACTTTAAATAACCTCGTCTTGATCTTTTTCATACGACAAATGTTGTTTACAACTTACACCACCAATAAACAATATTTTCCTGTTTAAATTTTAGTGTTTAGTTTTTGATTCTGAAACTAAACTGTACACATCAACAAGTTAGCATTGCATAAAAATGCTCCGCGTCAGCAGACGAATATGATGGATATTCACATAATGTATAGTATAGTTATTGGTTTGATAATTTTGGACGAATCAAAATCAAGTAAGTACTATTTATTAACCTTAATATCCTTATCTGAAAATCCACTGAATGAATCAAAATGCAGTAACACGATTGTCCATGTCTTACCCACCGTGCACTCCCATGGGTTTAAACAAACACCGCAGTCATTCATTCTACCAAATTTGACGACTGTGTGTTCAATCGGTCGCTAATTAATGATCGGAAGCAGTTTTCAGTTTCAACGTCAAACTGAACTTCCACACAATACGGTGGAGATTTCACGATCACAGACAATCGTCTTGTTAATGATAAACCACTTTCCAGTAATTGATTGGAACCGTTTAAGAACTTATGGTCACTAATATAATGACTTTCAGCCATTTATGCCAATATGTTATGAAAATTGACCGCTGTAGGTAGGCCTACAAGCTAGGGTTCTCCAGCTAGTGAGCTTCCTTAAAGATGTATACCGTGATATACATAGGGTAATTTTAAGTAATATTTACATGCGAGATAATCAATACAATTGATACACCAAATCGCACATTACCATTGCCCTCCATGTTCCGTGCAAGTGAGGTTCGTATTTTTCAGTGTGTGAACTTATTCATGAAGCTTGCCTACTACATGTAGAATCATGCTCACAATTTAAACACAAAACATGTTTATTTTTCAGGTAATTCTACCGTTGAAGATATCCAATGTAAAACTAAAACATTTTGCACAGGTGAGGTATTGTTTTAAAGATTCCACTGATAGGAATACGTACAGAGGTTGATCGAACTGCTTTAATGGAGACTATTACTGAAATATCTCGTCAAATATCTTTCTTAAACTCAATTTCTTTCATCTTCATACAACATTCCTAGTCATACAACACAATGCTCAAATACCGTCAGGGACCATATCACCGCACTCAATGAGTGTATGTATTTTGTATATAACAAAAAATAAGCTCATCGAAGGTTATTTAGTTTAAGATGTTTTAGTCCGGCGTCACTTACTTCTTCCCAACGTGACACTCATATTTCAATATGATGTCTGAGAAAACTGAGAAATATAAATTCAAAGAGAAAATATACGTTGTCCGGGGATCGAACCTTATCGTTGAAGACTTATTATACTGTTTTAATCATGTGACCGTCGCTCGGAACTGAAGTCGTTGCACGAATAACTAAGAATAATTGCTTCACACTGTAAAGTTGTAAACTCGTGAAAAATAGAACTTGATAACTAATATACCACATAAACTGTTTTCAAAATACGACGGTGTGTGTTTTTATGTTTTCGTCCAGTTCAGCTTATGTTACAAATGCGATATTCCTTAACAATACATTAAATCGTAACATTCAACACTACTATGTCAAATATACATAAATAAGTTATTTTTCTTTAATTTCCATCCCCTGCACATCTGCCAGATAATTATGATCTTTGTGCCCAAAACCTTTTTTGGAGAAATTTGAGAAACGTTGTGATTGAATTTATAGTTACATATTATTATTTTTATAGAGAAACTAAGTGGTCGTTTTTGTAACATTTGCGATGAAATCTGGTTTTGTTTTATTTTATATTATTTGTGCTTTACGAGTTAGTTACAATTCGGGGCCCGTGTTCACAAATAATAGTTTTCGGGATAAGATCATATTTTTTGTAGTTTCTTTCAAACCGGAAACAAATATTACGCAAGCTATGCATTTTAAGGCTTTAAATAGATTCATATCTCATATTGATACAGAAAATGATGGTTCATAAACAAATCGTAATCTTACATATATAGATCAGTTTCAGTCTGAAGTACATTGTACATGTATATGCAATAAATCTATCAAAAAAATCTTTATTGTAAAGTTAATTGGGAGATATTTATGTGATTTGTTCGTTTAGGACAAGTACTTTATAATGTATTAAACTGCTTTAAGAGAATGGCAAATATTGTTCAGGATCACTTTAATCCAGATCAGTTTATCCTTTGTGAACATGGACCCGGGATTTTTTCAATTGTGTACATGAGCCAATTATATTATTTTGTTCAATGTTAACTTCAGATTGTGTTATGCTGCTGGATGATGGTGATATGTATACTGGACTTTATAGTTGCAAGGAAGGGTTTAGTTTAACCGAATACGTAATACGAATATGTTCAGGAAACTGCAAAAATGGTAAACTATGCCGCATACCAATTCCACCAATGCTTTTCATGTTTTTATCACTGCCAAAAAGGAAACTAGTGCCGACGATAAAACCGTGATGATGACATTTGCGAGAGTGGAAGTCAAATGCTGTTTTTTTATCCGCTACATTACCTTGAATACATTTTAAAGCCCTATCATGGCCTATGGAGGTTTTATTTTGATGACAAAAATAATTAAGACTTTTTTCGATTTGAGCGTGAACTTTTCCATGTTATATCGATTCATTGTCACATGGCGACTACTGATTTTAGCAGACAAAATACCAAAAATAATTATCCATGTATGCTGATGTTTTATTACAGAAGAATGCTTCAGCTTATCCGACCAAACGAGCAGGTGGAAATCCGATGAATACTCGTATGTTGATATCACCGTGAACAAGGAAAACATTATACTGAATTGTACATATGGACCATTAGTAATCATAAGACCTTTCATGTTCTGTCCAAATTCTGCTCACAATTATACAACTCTCGTCGGCGTAATGCCTCAATGTTTGGCCACTGGCGTGACAGGTAAGCTATGAAACATACCGTTCTGTCGAAGACTAATACTTGACACACCAATGTAGACTAGTAAAGAGAACATGACCGTTTATCTTGAAGTCAGAAATTCTGTTTCCTCGCGAAGGTTTCTTTGTATACAAAATCCGAGTTTACTAGAAAATAGACATTAACTCGTTATTACATAAAACTATTTTGTTTTTCCATAACAATATACATGTAGAACCAACTTATAAACGTATGTTCTTCTAACACTGACATCATCAAGTACAACACATGCGTAGACCACTTGTGAACAACTTATGATGGAAGCGGGATAGTTGTCTAAAACTAGGTAGCCCGCCCAGCTAGCTTGGTATAGCGCTAGACTGTCACCCAGCAGGTAGGAGTTGGATTCCCAGGTGTGGCATGTTATGTTTTTCTGTGACGTAAGCAATGGTCATGTCCTCCACGTGTGGAGTTGTCAGTTGCTTGCGGAAGAGCAAGTTAGTACTGGTGGACCATTAATTCCAGGAAAACTCGTAAGGTCAATTGACAGCCGTATATGACTGAAAGATAGTTGAAAATGCCGTATGTGATTCAAAATTATTTCAGCACGAGTGTAAGGAAACCGCTTTACGCTTAAACTTTTCATCGTGGAAAACAGTAAAATGTGTCGACTTAGGAGGTGTGATTGTAACCTTGGTAATATTTCAGTATGTTTTGTTTTATTGTATTTTTCAGGACAACCGAATTTGAAATTGATAATCTCAGTAACGGTCGTTGGAAGTATAAGCATTTGCTTAATAGTGATCATCATTTGTTGCTGCAGGTTTGTATGATAATGTGCATTTTTTTATCACACTGTTTCATTCATTCACGGCATTCGGTCGACGAAACAAGATATTTTTAATCTGTACTAAAAGGTACTTGTGCAAGAAAAGAATTACAGCCTCCTGACATGAATCGAAGGTGGCAGATAGATGGCTTTAAATTATTCATATTTGTAACTCATCACAGAGTACACATGTTCTCAAAGAAACAGGACTAATAGCTTTTTTATGACTGGGTAAAACGGGCGGCCTCATAACGATATGTATAGCTATACACTTGTATTATATATTAAAATTGTGCTCACTCCAAGTACTAGCACTGTACTAGCATTTTACATTCTACTAAGGTGAACTTGAAACCTGTCTGTAACACTTGAGAAGAGATGGCAGTATCCAGAGTCTCTGTTTATATTTTTTTTATAGACAAAGTAGACTAAACACATGGACAGGACCATAAATATTTTACAATTTACGGTTTCTAGTAATTTTCTGTTGACACTTAAAGCTTTGAGTGGATGTTAATATGTGTTGATTATGATCGTTATGAGGTATAGGGTTTTAGTCATTCTTTCCTTATAAATATAACAAAGTTGGTCATAAATAACGATAGCAATCAACTGTCAACTGTTTATATTGCCTTATAGCAGACGTAGACGGAACACATGGAGAGAACCATATAACGCTAGAACATTCATCGCAAAGCAACTGACCTCAGACACAACTGACTTTAACTCTCACATAAGTACAATGCCAACCAACAATGTAGGATTAACCGATGAAAATGGAGAAATGCAAAATATCATACCCTCTCAACACAACAATCCTGTATATTTGATATGTGGCAAGCAGGAAGATGTTAATGATGTTTATAACACAACTGAGTCTGACAATGCTGTCAATGATTATATACCACCGGTTTATGAAAACAACGGTATTTTACGCGACAATGATATTCCACTTCCAACTGAAAACGAGACTAAATGTTTTAATAATGCAGTAGAAACCATGGATGATTATGACACAATTGGTGGAATGATAAATCCAAAGATTATGGTGACAGGAAATGGCGAACCTTTTATGGATATGTTGGATATAACAGACGGAGAGTATGACCATTTGCATGCAAGAGAAGCTCCTCATACAAATGACACTTATTCACATTTGAAGGAAATACACGAAACAACAGACTACGACCCGGAATATGCTCATATCACAAGTTGTGTTCAAGAACCAGTCACAAATGCAAATACTGATGAACAAATAGAAGATTCGACATACGATTTGACTGCAACACAATCTAGGTCTGAATCAGAACACAATATCAAGATACACGTCGGAACTAAAGTGGAAACTGACAATACTATTGCTGACCAAAATGAAACTGGTCCATATTCACAACTATCATTCTAAATGCTCCCTCAACTTTCGGTTTAACTTATAATATGTAAATATTTTTAATTACTAGCTCTTGTTCACAAGGAGTGGTTGTTTCACAGACAGCGATCCTCGGACGAAGTGTATTTTCTCCTTGAATTTATATCCCTTATGTTTTATTAGTCACCTCTGTTTCATTCTGAACTATGAACATTACGTTGGGAAGAAGTGTGTACTGACACCGGACTAAACGTTTTAATCTAAATAACATTGGAGGAAGGAGATTATTGTCATCCTTATTCATAGTATACCATACAGACGCCCATTGAGTGCGGTGATATGGTACCTTACGATGGTTTAGCATTGTGTTGTATGACTATGCATGTTGGATGATGAAGAAAGAATATGACTTTTAGATATATCTATGAAGAGATATTTCAGTAATCGAGTCTTCATTTTGCTCTGGAGAGGTTGTACTGTAATTCAACTCTGCTTACGAAGACAACCAGTCCAATTTCATCTGAAATCAGAGGAGACTGTCACGAGTTCTCACCCTTTATCCCTTTTATTGTATATGTATATAAAACACGATATACAAATACTATAGAAGGGATAAAGAGAGAGAGAACTCAAGGCATTTCTTTTACGATGAGTGGTCGAGCAGATATATCCGCTCACCCACTGATCTCAACCGGTGTGAAGTTTGCAGTAAATAGCGGTCTGAGCTCAATAACATACAATGACTGTTGTTTACAACTTACAACTCAAATAAACAATATTTTCCTGTTTGAAGTTAAGTGTTTAGTTTTTGTTTCTGTTTATACCCTTCTTCCTTATTACTGTAAAAATCAACCAAAGATAGCATTGCATAAAAGTACTCCGCGACAGCAGACGAATATGATGGATACTCACATAACGTATATTATAGTTATTGGTTTTATGATTTTGGACGAATCAAAATCAAGTAAGTAATATTGATAAAATTTAATTTCTTTAACTGAAAATCAACTGAGTAAATCAAAAATGCAGTAACACGACTGTCCATGTCTTACCCAACGGGCACTCCCATAGATTTAAACAAACAATAAAACGGGTTTTGCTTTTTTATGGGTTAAACGCCGTTTGTTAACATTTTTTTCAATTATATATGACCTGACTATACAAACTAAGCTAACTGGACGAGCTTAAACTTAGTTTTCTTCATCCCGTCCGTTCAGCAGGGAGTTACGTCTATTCCTAGACCAGGATTGCATACTTGACCAAAATGAGTATGAGTTTGAGTTCTTAAACACAAGACAAAACTATATTTTATATATTCATCTTAAATTTACGCGGCTACTAGTTCCATGTTTCCAGATAGCTACATCCATGTTTTAGAAATGCAATGTCATACAATATTTTTGCTGAAATATTTTGTGAAATTATACATATTATATTTTACTACATTTTAGTACAGAGGCATTTCTCTTTGCAATACGCAATGTAGAGATATGTGAAAGTGCATGGAGATAAATTATATTGTAATTCTTGCTAAATATCAAATTCCAGCTGTAGAAGATTTCAAAGAATACCTGGCAGTTGGATAAAGTTACAATAATGTCAAATTTGAGATACACAAATAACCAGTTTGAAAATAAATGGAGATATATTTTAATATTACCTAATTAAAATGCAATGTTAAGTTAAAGAGACCACCTCAATTAGTAAGAACACAGTTTGCAAGTCTATTTTCACTGTTTTTATATTGACCCCAAAAACATCAGGGATTTGTTAGAAAACACCACAGGCATTCATTCTACGAAATTTGACGTCTATGTTCAATCGTTCACTAATTAATGATCGGAAACTTAATTTTCAGTTTCAAGGTAACACTGATCTTCCCGATAATACGAAGGAGATTTCATGACGTCAGACAATCGTCTTGCTAACATTAAACCATTTTCGAGTAATTGACCGGAAACCCTTTCAAGACTCATTGTCACTAAGATAATGACTTTCAACCATTAATGTCCATATGAAAGTTGACCGCTTTAGGTAGGCATACAAGCTAGGGTTCTCCAGCTAGTGAGCTTCCTTGAAGTTATATATATACCTTGATATACATAGTATAATTTGAAGAAATATTTACATACGAGATAAAACAATAAATTGTATGACCAAATCGCGCAATACCATTGCTCTCCGTGTTTCGTGCAAATGAGGTTCATGTATGTAAATGTGTGAAATTATTCTGGTAGCTTTCCTTCTTGAATCATGCTCACATTTATTTTAAAAAATAATGGTTATTTTCCAGGCATTTCTACACAGGTAAATGCTAATATAGTGTTTGTAATATGAGTATCGTTTCAAAGAAGTATTTTACAGTTTTCCACTGATCGGTGTACATACATACACATATCGTACACAGGTTGATCGCACTGTTTTAATGAAGACTCGCTTACTGAAATATCTCTTCTAAGATATATCAAAAAGTCAGTTTCTTTCATCATCAAACAGTATTCATAGTCATACAACACAATGCTAAACGTCAGTAAGGTACCCTATCACCGCACTCAATGAGCGTCTGTATGGTATACTATGAATAAGGATTTCAATCATCTCATCCAATGTTATTTAGTTCAAGACGTTTTAGTCCGGTGTCAGTATTCATTTTTTCCCAACGTAACATTCATAATTCAGTTGAAACAGAGGTGACTAATAAAACATTAAGGATAGAAGTTCAAGAAGAAAATACACATCGTCCGGGGATCGAATCTTTTTAACGGAGGCTTATGATACTGTTTAAATCATGCGACCGTCGTTCATATCGATTCAGAAAAAAAGAGATTAAAACCGATTCTGGAAATCAAATCCTGGTCTGGTGTAAATAGATCTGTTCAGTCTAAAGTATACCTAATAAATTTATCAACACAAATGTAGAGTTCAATTTTTTTTACAATGTCAATTGGAAGATATGTATATGTATTTTGTTCGTTTACGACAAGGACTATATAATGTATTCATCTAATTTAAGAGAATGGTCAATAGTGCTCAGGATCAACTTGATTCAGATCAGTTTATCCTTAAAGAACATGGATCCGGAATGTTTTTAATCGTGTACATGAGCCAATTATTTTGTATCAAGTTCAGAGACATTCGTTCACGGTTCTGTGTTAATTTTAGGATGTGATGAACGGTTGGATGATGGTGATAATGATAACTCTACCGAACTTTATAGATGTGAGGAAGGGTTTGTGTTAACTGAATACGTCATAAGAAATTGTACACAAGGAACATGTGAAAATGGTAGGCTATGAAGCGACCGGTGTCCGCAGTATTACTAGTTTTTTACCAATGTTCTACCAAGCTCGATGATGGATGGTAAATGCATTTTATGCTGTTTAATCAGTCCCGAAGTATGTGCCAAAAATAAAACTAGTGCCGATGGTAACATTTCCTTCGTCATTAACTTGTAAGATAAACCTAATTAACCAAGTCTCGATTTGAGCGTAAACTTTTACATTTTATTTTCCTTTCATTGTTACACGGCACATATTGATATTAACAGTCAATATTCCAAATGTAAATTCCAAATGTAACCATCCATACAGTTTGGTGTTTTATTATATTGAAGAATGCTTCGAAGTATCCAATCAAACCACCCATCGCCATTCCTTTGAACACTTACATATTGACGTCAACGAGGTTAATATCACACTGAAGTGCAGTACTGGACCAATAACAATGATGCTGGAATTCATGGGCTGCACAAACGATAGCTTTATTAGAGTGATACCTCAATGTTTGTCCACTGACGTTACTGAGACACAGACGACAGGTAAGCTACAAGGAATAAACTATTTTCTGACGACATTTTTACGATTTTATAGTACCTTGCTGCAATGTAATCATTCTACGCTATTATTAACTTTATAGATGTGAGGAAGGGTTTGTGTTAACTGAATACGTCATAAGAAATTGTACACAAGGAACATGTGAAAATGGTAGGCTATGAAGCGACCGGTGTCCGCAGTATTACTAGTTTTTTAACAATTTTCTACCAAGCTCGATGATGGATGGTAAATGCATTTTATGCTGTTTAATCACACCCGAGGTATGTGTCAAAAAGAAAACTACATTGGCTACATTACTCTAGATCTGCATACATATTAATACTCTATTGAGTCCTTCTTCATCTACTTGTAAGATAAACCTTATTAACCAAGTCTCGATTGGAGTGTAAACGTTTACATTTTATTTTCGATTCATTGTCACACGGCAACTATAGATTTTAGCAGTCTAAATTCCAAATGTAACCATCCATACAGTTTGATGTTTTATAATTGAAGAATGCTTCAGCGTATCCAACCAAACCACAATTCCCCATTCCATTGCACACTTACATATTGACGTCAACAATATCACACTGAAGTGCAGTACTGGACCAATAACAATGATGATGGAATTCATGGGCTGTACAAATGATAGTTTTATTGGAGTGAAACCTCAATGTTTGTCCACGGACGTTACTCAGACACAGACGACAGGTAAGCTATACAGAATAAACTGTTTTCTGACAATAGTTCTACGATTTTATAGTACCTTGCTGCAATGATATCATTTTACGTTTATTATTAACATGACATATATGTACTATCATAGTAATGGTCGAGTTACGAAATGTTTTATTTTATTTATATATAATGTAATGTTTCAGATAGAACGAATGAAGCGTCATCCAAACTAACGGATTTAATCAAATTAATATTGATAATCTCAGTAGCTGTCGCTGGAAGTATAAGCCTTTGCTCAACAGTGATCATCATTTGTTGCTGCAGGTTTGTATGATAATGTGCATTTTTTGATCACACTGTTTAATTCTATACGGCATTCGGTCAGTGACGAAACAATAGATTTTCAATCAGTACTACGTGTGCAAGAAATGAAATACAACCCCCTGACATTAATCGAAGGTGGCAGATAGACGACTTTAAATCATCCATACTTGTAAATCATCACAGAGTACACGTTATCTCGCAGTAGCAGTACTAATAGCTTTTTAATGACTGAGCAAACGGGCGACCTCGTAGATGTGATACGCATCGACTCGTATTTAAATCAAAACTATACTTCAAACCAAGTCGACAGCTCCGTTTACTTGGATAAAATAGCTGTACGAAAATAGAATTCAATGTTAGAGTTATATCATATAGATTACTTAAATTGTGTTCACTCATTGAACCAGCATTGTATATTGTACTAATGGGCACTTGAAACTTCTCTGTTACACTTGAGAAGAGATGGCAGTATCCAGTGATATACATGTTGTATATACAGTGTGACTTCATTTGCTTGACAAACACTTGGTAAAATCCAAAATAAATATCAGGACCCAATATCTTCTTGGGCACGTCGACTTGAAATGGACTATTCGAAACTATGTTTTATTCGAAATAAAATTTTGGACCAGATGAATTCGAATGAGCGAGGTCCAACTGTATGTACAAATTTACCTACGCTGTTTCCCAATGTCAAGTCATACGGTCATAAATAATGATAGCAATCAACTAGTCACTGTTTATATTTCCTAATAGAAAAAGTAGACAACCCACATGGACATGACCATAAATATGTTCACGAGTAATTTTCAGTGAATACCTTCCTTTTAGCGGATGCTAATGTGGATTGATTATGATCGTAATAAGGCACATGGTTTGTGTCCTCGTTTCCTTATAAAATATCTGGTTATATATAATGATAGTTATGAACTGATCTCTGTTTATATTTCCTTATAGCAAACCTAGACAGAACACAAGGAGAGGACCACATAATGATAAAACAATCATTTCGCAGCAACTTTCTTTAGACAACATTGACATTAACTCTCACATAAGTACAGCCTCAACCAACAATGTAGGATTAACCGATGAAAACGGTGCAATGACCAATATCCCAACATCTCCACCCAACAATCCTGAGACATTTGTCAAGCTTGCAACATTTTTCAACAATGCAGCAGAAACAGTTGTTGATTATGAAACAATTGACCAGAAGATAAATCCAAAATCAATGGCGACAGGAAATGGTGAACCTTTTATGGATATGTTGGATAGTACAGACGCAGCATATGACCGTTTGCATGCAAAAGAAGCTCCACCATCAAATGACAATTATTCAGACTTGAAGGAAATACACGAAACAACTGACTATGAACCAGAATACACTCAAATTACAAAATGGGTAAAAGAACCAGTCACAAACACAAATACTGATGAGCAAATAGAAGATTCGACATACGATTTGACTGCAACACAATCAAGGTCCGAATCAGACAACAATATCAAGTCAGATGACGGAACTGAAGTGGAAACCGAAAATACTATTCAATGCTGACCAAAATGAAACTGGTCCATATTCACAAATATCATTCTAAATGCTTCCTCAACTTGTAATTATTAGCTTTCGTTCACACGAGTGGTAGTTTCACAGACAGCAGTTTAAACCTAGTTTGTGATCCAATAGTTATAAAATGATGGGTAAACTTTCACAGGCCCAAATAAAGACCATGTTGAACATAAAATATCAAGCTTACATTTCAGAGTTAAAAGCATCATTTTAATGAATGCATGTCACAGTAACAGACTCTGGAGTATCTTTATGATTCTGAACACTCTTAGCATAACGTTTTAAATCTTTCAATCTGAGCTTACACGCAAAATGACCAATATCAATGTTAAGAGAGTTATCATAAGAATGAACAATATCATAGCTTTTTTATTCCGTTTTTTATTGTTTTTGAGGCGCTTTAGCGTCTCTTTGCTATCATCGTCTCAACCGGAAGTTTACTCGAAGTACCGCCATCCAGTATTCATCGTCCAAGAAAACAGTACATGTTCATTCCTCTGATTTATTATTATAACTTTTGTTGTTCACATTTAGTGCTAATAATATTCCTTCCAAGGCACCAGGAATACAAGTGCTTTTGTGATATAATTTTATGTTGTAGCTATTCCCCATTCATTTTCTGTTGATTCTGTATATAAGTAGAACGTACTATACTGGTCAAAAGCGCTAGCCTGCAAGTACTATTTCACATGGAATCTAAGATGCTACTGGACCGATGTTCCGTCCATTTTGATTGCAGTTAGCCACAACATTAATGATTTGAATGAACTGAACTGTCAAAAAAGTTAATGCAATCCTATCAAATCACATTCACCATTTCAGATTACTTTGTCATAATATAGGGAAAAATACTAAAAATACAAAATGGTGGGTTAAATCTTTTGACCAGTATATTTTTGTTTCAGTCACCCATACACTCATACAAAGAATATGAAAATAAACTTAGTATGATCAAAAATAGTTTTGTTTTTATTCACCAAGTTGTCAACAAGTCAGAATCCAATAACCTAGCAACAAAGTAAAATACTGTACAAAGCCATTGCTGTATCATTCAAAAGCCAAGTGCACTGAATATCAGCATTCATTAATGTATTATTTTGTACAGTTCTACAGCAAAAAGTTTGAATATTTGGAAAAAAAAATGAATTTAAATCAGCCTAGAAAATATCTCTTGCACAGGAAAATATATTATATTACCTGACACAATCACTCTTAATTTATACATGAACAGTGACCTCTCTTGCATCAGTCGAATATTTCATCAATTCTCCCCCCCCCCCCCTTTGAATTCTTATTAATAACAGTATGTTATTATATTATAATATATTGTTGCAATTTATAGCAAACCGATCTGCATTAAAGTGTCAAAAAACATTGTAAATGATAAATATGATACATATGTAAACAAAAAACTTGCTCTTTGACGTCTTAAATGGCTGTTAATAACAATCATAAAATTAAAATAATCAAACTCGTTTTCTAGTTATATTATAAGGAATAATTTCATGGAATAGTTACAACATAACTAGAGCACATTACGAGTAAGCATAATGTTATTCTGCACAGCTAGACACATTTTACAACTTAATGCATGTTTTTCTATTGAATATTTGCTTTAGTAAATTAATACCTTTTCACATTTTATGTACAATTTATGATGCAACATTACATTTTCAGATAATACAATTAAAAATGATGTTCATAAATACAATATACAAACAAAGATGAAGAGATAAATGGAAGATTTGACACAAAACTGCTGTAACTCTGGTGTGGTAAAGATACAGCCATAACAGTTTTGCACCAAACCCCAAAAATTACATCAGATATGGATGAAAACATAATGTAAAAACTTATATACTGGTATCATATACAGGTCAAAAGAACTTACTCGCTTGAACAACTTAACATATTTCTTAAGATACTACTAAAATACTTCTTTCATAAATCTTGATAGTAAACCTTCGAAACAAAATAAATTGATAATAGTCCTTTAAAGTCAAGCATGATGTTAAAAAAAGATTTGTCATAATTCGGCAGTAACTCTTTAATACAAAATGGAGAGTCAGCTATTTTGACCAGTATATGTAATGACGTATATTAACAATGAAAACATAAGAAAAATTACTCAGCAATGTATGACTTACATATACATGTACAACAATCGAAGGAATACATTGCTCATCTTACATATACATGTACAACAATCGAAGGAATACATTGCTCATCTTACATATACATGTACAACAATCGAAGGAATACATTGCTCATCTTACATATACATGTACAACAATCGAAGGAATACATTGCTCATCTTACATATGAGTCAATATCAAATTTGGGCAGATTTTCTGTCTTTTAAAGTAATCTTAAAATATGAATACAAAATTTTAAGTTTTATTGTTCTGATATGAAAACCACAACCTAAGCTAGTAATAAAACAACAAAGAGGATAACTATGCAAATAATAAAGCATCATGTTTTATCATTTTGCAGTAGGTTAAGGTGAAAATTGTCTGTCCTCAATAAAAAAATGTAAAAACTTGGTGTAACACAACTGATATTAATCAACAAAGTTGCTTGTTTAGCTAGTTTTATACACTATGGCTATATGAAGCTTGCTTCTGGCTAAAAAAAGTATCCAAAAACATGTATTTGTTTACTTAAAAAAGGATTTGAATTTTGTACCTAGTATAAACGTCCTTGCAATAACGATATGCAATATTAGTGGTGTGACACCTAAGTAATTTACATCCAAGGGAGATTATAACCTCCTACACGAAGAACTATTTCTGAGAAATGGCAGCCATCATGCAAGCAGATGAAGTTATGCAGACAGCATGAACAAATAAATATCAAAGGTAAGTAGGAGTGAGCATTGTTTTATTTTGTGTCTTAAATGTAACATACACCTGTTGCAGCTAAAGGCAGCAACATTTATATTGTATTTGCCATTTGAAACCAATGACGGTCTTGTTTACCCAAACCATGCACACAATCCTTGCAGTCGCCACATTAGAGCTATTTTTAGGAAAAACAGTGAAATACGTCCTTGCAGTAACAGTCCTTTAAATAACACTTATATTGTTACTGCAAAGACAAAAAAAAGTTACTGCAGGGATGTTTTGCAATTATTACTTTGTTGTGTGTGATAATAGTTACTCTACCTGCTATAAATTAAGGTCATTAGTAGATTGAATGTACTTAACAAGAATGCAATGTGATTTTTCTTATTTAACATGATATTGAGATTGTTAGGAAGTATTTCACTATTATTCGTTATTGCAAGGACACAGTTTGTTACTTGTAGGAATTGATAGATGATATTAACAAAATAGACATGTTGTTTATCATTGTCAGAGACAAATTTGGTACAAAGAAGGCTAGGAGTGCAATTGTAATGTTGCAATTAAGTCAATCAAAACACGTGTCATTAAATACCATTGATTTTTTCTGTTTCGGTGGTATTTTTGTTACGGCAAAGACAAAACACGTTACTGCAAGGACATAATGTAATTGTAACATTGTTTTGTGTAATAACATATGCATTGTAATCTCAGTTGATCAAGGTATTAACAAAATACATACGTATACTAACCTTACAACTCAATTTGAGATATTCTAACATGGCTTAAAGACTGTTGAATAGTTTTTGACAAAATGTGTTATTGCAAGGACAGCATTGCTACATGGAGGCAATTATATGTGTGATACAGATTATTTATACATGTTCAAAATAACATATAGTAATGCCAAATGTAGTTTACAGAGTAATCAAGTCAAACAAAACACTAATCATTAAAACTTACATTTAATTGGTGTTGTTACAGTAATTACAGAAAAACGTTATTTGAAGGACATTTACGTAATTTAAATGTTATGTAGCACATTTGTAACTGATCTAAGTGCTGGAAACACCAACATGTGTGTATGCAAGTAGTATAGAGCCACTGCCGCTGGTGCATAATGGCTTTATACTCTTTTCTAGTAGAAAGTAAATCAATTGGCTGAATAGCAAGCAACATACAGCCTGGTCAACCTTATATAGCTAGATCACATACATGCATGTCCACCATTTACAAGTTGTTTTTGTTTTCTCTTTCTAGGTCCAATATGGCGATGTCAAATGCTGAAAGGCAGAGGAAGTTTCGGGAGAAGAGAAATGCAGATCCAGGAAATCGTGCTTTATATATAGCAGACTCAAAAGACCGTTACAAAAGAGATAGACTGTCCGGAAAAAATCAAAGTGTTAAAGACATGACAGAGAGAGACAAACGACACGCAAGAAAGCAATGGAGAACACAAAAGAGGAAAGACCGAAAAAGAGTAAAAGAGATGCAACAGGCTGTTCTAAACAAACCTACACCACCATCAACCCCTGAACATGAAAGCCATCCTTCAAGTAGACAAAGGAAGCAACGTATGAGGACAGATAAAAAGCAAAAAGCAAAATGCTACAGAGAGAATAAGAAACTTGAGATGACAATACAAAATCTGAAACGGAAGGTTGATATGTATAAGAAAAGGTTGGAGCGTTCTAAACAGAGATCGAGTAAAGCAGACTCTCCTAGAACAAAAACATGCAAGCTATTGAAACATTTATCACCAAATGAAACGAAGCGCTGTTTATTTTTGTACAATGTTGTCATAGAACAATTGAGGCATAAATACAAAGAGAAGAATAAGAAAGATAAAGCCAATTTCACCAATATATTGTCTGGTCATGTACTGAAGAAATACAGATTGAAAGGCGAAACTCATAAACTGATAGGAATTAAGACAAAGAAATTGAAAGACAACAACAACTATTGTTCTCTTACTAAACGAGTGTGTGCAAAAGTAAACGAATTTTATACAAGAAGCGACAATTCACGTCTCATACCAGGAATAAGACAAACCAAAACGTGCAACAAGATCAGAAAACAGAGACGAGTATTGCTACATAACCTGAAGATATTGTATCACAAATTTCTGTCAGAAGGTAAAACAAAAATCAGCTACAGTGTGTTTTGCAGACTGAGGCCGTTTTATGTGGTATTTCCAAGAGAAAGTGACAGAAACACTTGTATGTGTAAGACCTGCAATAATACTGAACTCATGGCTAATGCATTGATGAAGGTTAAAGCAATTGAAATAGATGAGCTGGACATACTTGTAAATGGAATAGTTTGTGACACTAAGCAACTAAAGTGTATGTACAGAGAATGCAGCAAATGCCAAGGGAGAAGAATCAAAGTCAATAAGGAGGTGCAGCAGGAAGATGTGTCGTGGTTCGAATGGAAGACCAAGACAGAAATGAGACTGATCAAATCAGGTACAAAGACTACAGAAAAGCAAGTATCTTTAACAGTAAAGGAAGAATTACATGATTCAGTACCCAAACTGATGGATAAATTTGAGGATTATTTAGTACGGTACATGAAGCATGTATTCAGATGTAAATCACAGTTTGAACATTTCAAACGGAGAACACAAACATTGACAGATACAGAATGTGTAATAAACATAGACTTCTCCGAAAATTATGTTTGTAAATACTCGAGTGAAATTCAGAGTGTGCATTTTGGTGCGTCTAAGAAGCAAATTACACTGCACACTGGCGTAGTCTTCTTTAGTGACAAACCCTGTAAAACATTTTGTACCGTCAGCGAATCACTAAATCATGGCCCAGCGGCAGTATGGGGCCATCTGAGACCCATTCTTGAAGAGATTAGATCAGAAAATCCACTTATACATACAATAGAGATTTTTAGTGATGGACCAGCCACGCAATATAAGCAAAAAGGGAACTTTTATCTGACGTCAGTCAATTTAAGTAAACTGGGATTCAAGAATAATACCTGGTCATTTTTTGAATCGGGTCATGGAAAAGGGGTACCAGATGCAGTTGGTGGCTCCGTGAAAAGGTATGCAGATAAACAAGTGAAGTATGGAAAGGACATTAGAAATAGTAGGGAGTTTGTTGATGTTTTGTCAACTGAAACAAAGACCAAGATATATCTCATTCCAGAGGACTTCATATTGAAGGAACAAATGCAACTGGATGATGTTAATCTGAAAGTGGTACCTGGAACTTTGAGTCTCCATCAACTTACATGTTTAGGACCAGGGAAAATAGCATTCAGGCATTTAAGTTGTAGCTGCCACATCGGGAATGAGCATAAAGGGCATGAATATAGAACAGCAAGCACAATTGAACAAGACAAACATGACAACAATAAAACTGAAAATAGAAAACAACCAAATGTACAACGTGATAAGTCAAAATCTCATAGCATACCTGACATGAAACATGACAAGAAAGTGGGTTCAAGAAAAAGAAAACATTCACAAACCGAAGAAAGTAGTTCCAAGAGACAGAAGAATAAAGATCCAGCTTATTTTGGTAAACTGCTGAAAAGGCTGCACAAATGTAAACAGTTCAATGATCTTAAACGGGAATGTGAAAAGTCAGACATAGAAGAGTTAAATGTTAATCCAGGTGAAATGGATATGTATTCAAATAATCTTGAAGTGGACTATGATGCCATCCCAGATGTGCCAGACGATGTACAAGATGAAAGAGTGTTGTTTCCATGCATGGTACAAGCCGATGGAAACTGTTTGCCTTCATGCGGCAGTGTCTACGCTTATGGCAATATCAACCAAAGTGTCGAATTAAGGGTTCGCATAATCCGGGAGCTAGTAATGCACGAAGAATGCTACCTTAGTGATGCGTATTTGGCAAGTGGTGTTACTGATGTTGGCGAAAGCAAAAACCTGGTTAAGAAATACAGTCAGTTTTCTGAATACATGAACTACACGCCTGGTGTTCAATTAACTGACAATATAGTTAAAGACATTTATAGACAGGAAGTACTTTCATTAACAGAAGATAGATCATTCATGGGCATCTGGCAGCTATTTGCCCTAGCTAGTGTTCTTAAAGCACCAATACGCTCAGTATATCCCAACAAAGGAAATCAGAATGTTCGTAGAGATCTGAATCGTGTTCTACGTCCTCGCATAATTCTGGATCCAACCACAAAACCTGTTCATGTTCTATGGACAAGCACCAGAGATGACATGCCCCATCAACACTGGGTTCCAAACCATTTCGTGCCCTTGCTATTGTTTGATCCCAGTATTTCTTCAACCATGAAGCCAACCAATCACACTGACCAAGATCAGAAAGAACACAAGAAGAGCAATGCATATTCACCTGGGGTTGATGCGTCCACGAAAGCAGGACTTAAAATGAATGACAGTGAGAATATTGGAGATGACACTGATACAAAACAAATGAATCCACTGAAGGACAGTGCTTCAAAAATGGAAACATGTGCAAAACATGACCATAATAGTGAAATAGCAGAAGAACATAAAAACAAAAGAATTGATGTAACTGATGTTGAAGATATGAACAAAGAGGCTGAAATAACTAACCCTCCATTACAAACAACACCTACCCAGAGCGAAGGTACCTCCACAGTTGATGTAAATAACAACAAAGCAACTGGGGTTCCAGAAATAGACAAATGTGTTGGACAATATGTAATAGTGAATTTCAATCGGAGACCCTATCCTGGTTATGTTAAAGGTATTGACGATTCAGACGTACAAATAAAATGTATGCATCAAATCGGCAAGAGATTAAATAATCGTTTCTTCTGGCCGAAGAAGATAGAAGACATTTCATGGTATAATTATGACGATATACTTGCAGTTGTATCTAAGCCAGCCAAGATTGAAAATTCCAATCATTTTAAGGTTGACCAAAGTGCTTGGGATAGAGCTCTCAGTGATCTTGCAAAGTGAAATGCTGAAACTGTACATTAATGTCTGAGCGCAAAAATACAACTGCTATTGAAAGTTGCAGCGTTTTACACTCAAGACCTCTGGTGACAATGATTATAGGCACCACAAATAATTCAATTTCCTATTATTTTCTTGTTTATAGTTTAAAAACAGTTTCTATCTGTTACTTGTGTTGTGTTGTTATGTTATGAATTTAATTGAATAAAAATGTTAGTGATGAAAACATGTTTTGTCTTTGCAGTAACAAAATACGTCCTTGCTGTTACCCACATGTCCTTGATGTAACAATAATCAAAATGCTAATTATTTCAAAATTCAAAAGACAATTTTGTAAAATAATTAAGGAGTGAAGTTCAGTTTACCTAATTTGTAATAATAGAAGCAAAACACATACCAAAATAACAAGATGTTAATAAGAATAGCTTCCTGAAATATTTAGACAGGACAGGTTATTTAGCAAAGAGATGTACTCCTTCATTTTCAAAAAATCGGTTTAGAACTATTTTTTGTTTTACTCAATTGTAATAAAGCACATTAAAGTATTGCTGATCAAACCATTTATTTCTAGTTTAGTATTGAATTCAGATATGTGTACATATTTTACTTTGTGTAACAGCAAGGACATGCTACATGTATGGGTGGTCGTTACAACCATACAAAATGAATGTTGATTAGATTTAAGACTGTCAAGTAGTCAATTACAGAACTATGCATATTGATATACCAGAAAAACATCATAGTTGTGTTTTTTGAAGCATAATTTTTTTCATTTTAGCAACGTCTAAGATCTGCCCAAATTTGATATTGACTCATATACATGTACAACAATCGAAGGAATACATTTCTCATTCAAACCATTTGTTTTCACTTTTCTTGTTTAATAATTTATTCTTATATTTATTGACAATTTTGTCAAAGTCATCATGATCCTCTTGTTTCCTTTTTTTCTGTTTCATTTTTGCTTGCATCTGGAATGAGACAGTGAGAGTTAATGCATGGTATCTTAACGATCGCCTTGGATGAACACTTTCCCATCTTAAATTTAACAGTCTTGTACTGTCTACTGTTGCTTTTGCAGAAAATGTCTCCAACATTATGTTACAAAACACAGAATAGTTGATGAACAATTTTGCAGCTTTCAAGTTTATAAATCAAAGTAGTTTAATGCATTTAAGTAGTTTTTCTTTGTAAAAAATTCATAACAGAAGCTGAGTGAATATACTAATATTCTTGGCAAATAATCGATAAACATGATAACTACGCAATGTTTGATACACATTTGGTCAACTTTTTACTGTAAATTTGAAAAAAACAACAACACTTTATTATATAAGAGTTAGCACTTATTCATTAATCATTCAATTTTCAGGGTTTTTATAAACCGGGTTAAAAAACCTGCACTTTTTTCAAGGAAGCTTAATTATCTTTCCCAGCAATTAAAAGGCAGGTAATTATAAAATAAATAAATTATAAAAAGATTTCTCAAAGGGTTAAACTTCAACATACCTCAGCCTGGCCATCATTAGACTTTCTCTTTTGACCATTTTGCCCTTGCTGACCAGACTGTTGTTTCTTCTTTCCTTTGTTGTCTTGTGTTGGTCTTTGTTTGTGGCGAATCTTGGCACCCCAATGTGATGGCAAGCCTATACACAGTACACAGTAAGTACATTGTATAATAGCATTCCTTTATACACATCCTAATTAGTGGGATTCAAATTTACATGGAAATTTGAAAAACAGCACAAAGAAACTTTGCTTACAAATCAAAGATAATTTACAATTAAGAGACGACTTTCTATTGTGTAAACAATATGTTATAAAAGGGATTTTGAAAAATCAGTCAATAACAGGGACAGAAACAGACCTATTATACTATTCAACTTAATCTCTGTCTTCATGGGCCATAAGTATAAATAACATTTATTTGAAAATGTAACATTTAAAAGTTAAAAGCTGATGGTGAACAGACATTATACAAAAGAGCAAACAATGTCATAAAATAATCAGATCTTACTAACCCAGAATTCCCGAAAAAGCTTTCACAATGGTCTGACAAGGAAACTTACAATTAATGTTACAAAAGAAATTTATTGATTTTGAATGTACAGTAGCTTCTTAACTTGCAGAAACTTTGGTCAGGGACCTTAAAGGCATTCAAAGAGTTGCAGAACGTGTGTTTGAAACTTGTCTGGTATATCAGACAGCCCTGAAACTTTTAGAAAGTCAGCTTACCTTTCTGTAACTTGTCTCCTTTAAGTTTCTTGTCTTTCTCACTCATTTGTAACATCGGTAAGTTTGGTGGCTTATTTTTCGGCTGAAACTTTCTTGGTTTTGTATCCTCTGCCTTAATCTTCTCAAATTCCTTCTTAGCCTAACATAAGGTATACAATATAATTCATTTAATACTAAATCTTTCCTTACATAATATCACCTACTGTAATGTGAAGCAATGACTGAATACATGCTGCATCTAAATATAACTGATGAAATGAAATACACATTAATTACATTACATTTCAACTTCACCATTTCTACAGAATGTATTAAAACAAACCATTCAAACAAATTACCAGACAAATATTTCTGCCATCTCTGTTAGTCACTTTTTAAAGTTTTATCCGACAACAATGGATAATTTGTTTACAAGTATGTCAGATGTTCGCACACATGTCGCAAACTTTTCACAAAACAACAAGCCTTCTGTCAAAATTTGAATACCATATGTTAATGCCTTAAATAAACCTTTTAAGTACAAGCATGTTCAAGGTAAGGTGAGTAACTATTGTAAGTGCTGCTTTTACAAAACTAAGCTACAGCACTTTTGAACCAAGCCCTCAATGTGGCAATCAATATCAGACGTGAACAGTAAGACTTGTGACAGCAATGAATAAGGAAGCAAACATAGAGAAAGGTATGAAAGTTCCAAAGGAACCCCAAGTTACAAAATGGTATTTCACAATATGATAAGTCTCTCCTTAATAAACTTGCTAGGCTATAACTATTGATTAGAACATTAGAACTTGCCTCATATACACACAATTTCGAATATTTGAGAATTCCCTCAAACTCAATTCAGCACTTGCACTCAAATTCGTATTCATGTAATAGTGTCAAACCATACTCAAAAATTTAGTTTAAACTCAACATTTGAGTCAAGAATATATTATATAACATATTCCATACTCTTGAACAGCATTTAATGGAAGTCTCAAATAATTTGAGTGAATATTCAAATCTGGATGCAAGTAAGGTCTTTAGATTTTGGTGAATACGAGGCCTAGCCAGACTCTATAATTCAATACAAACCTCTTGTTTTTCTTTTCGTCTCTCTTTTGTCTCCAAAGCCTTCCTGTTCTCCAGAGAAAATTCAACTATCAGGCGCTGAAAGTCAATAGAGACGATTACATACCTTACACACTCAATCAATGGTACTAAATCACTGAATACCACCATCAGCAAATGGACAATATACAGTCCAGTATTTTTCAAGAAAGCACTTAAAGTGCTCATTACTGGGAAAATCAGTTAATGAGAAAGATTTTCTGCACAAACATTTTTTAAAGAGAGATTAAGGTATAGCAGGGAATAAACAGAATTATTTTTTACTGTTATAATTATTCATCCAAAACAATGGAGGGAAATTGTTTTTTTACATAAGATTTAAAATAATGATATCATTTGTGATTTTATTGTCTTGAAGTTGTACCTTTTTATCACCAAATATGTCTGGGTTGTTATTTGCGTGTCTTAAAGCTGCCAATGCATGTTGATGATCAGTAAAACATACAAAGCCAAATCCCAGAGATTTACCAACACCTTCAGAATTCCCACGTGCTCTATCCCGCATTATTCTGCTCTAAAATCATATAAAAACAGTGTAAGGCAATTCATTTGTTATCCATATAATAATACACATTGCACATCATAATGTTAACAGATGAAACAAATATTATTGTTATCAATACAATGCATCAATTTAATACGCTTCAATTACCTCAGTGACGAAGGCTTTAGGGTCACCAGCAGCTTCCTTGAACACTGTACGTAACTGTTTATCTTCCACATTGACAGGGATATTTCTAACACACAATCTCAGAGGTGATATAAATATGTTCAAATTCTTCAACTTCTGTCTCTTCACTCCCTCTACCTTAAAAACAACACAATAATACTTTGATACAATCTCGTAACAAAACAACACAAGAATAGTTAGATGGAATCTCGTAACAAAACAACACAAGAATAGTTAGATGGAATCTCGTAACAAAACAACACAGGAACAGTTAGATGGAATCTCGTAACAAAACAACACAGGAACAGTTAGATGGAATCTCGTTACAAAACAACACAGGAACAGTTAGATGGAATCTCGTTATAAAACAACACAGGAACAGTTAGATGGAATCTCATTACAAAACAACACAGGGACAGTTAGATGGAATCTCGTTATAAAACAACACAGGAACAGTTAGATGGAATCTCGCTACAAAACAACACTGGGACAATTAGATGGAATCTCGTTACAAAACAACACTGGGACAGTTTGATGGAATCTCGTTATAAAACAACACAGGAACAGTTAGATGGAATCTCGTTACAAAACAACACTGGGACAATTAGATGGAATCTTGTTACAAAACAACACAGGGACAGTTAAATGGAATCTCGTTACAAAACAACACTGGGACAGTTAGATGGAATCTCGTTACAAAACAACACTGGAACAGTTTGATGGAATCTCGTTATAAAACAACACTGGGACAGTTAGATGGAATCTCGTTACAAAACAACACTGGGACAGTTGGATGGAATCTTGTTACCAAACAACACTGGGACAGTTGGATGGAATCTTGTTACAAAACAACACTGGGACAGTTAAATGGAATCTCGTTACAAAACAACACTGGGACAGTTAAATGGAATCTCATTACAAAACAACACAGGAACAGTTAGATGGAATCTCGTTATAAAACAACACAGGAACAGTTAGATGGAATCTCATTACAAAACAACACAGGGACAGTTAGATGGAATCTTGTTACCAAACAACACTGGGACAGTTGGATGGAATCTTGTTACCAAACAACACTGGGACAGTTGGATGGAATCTTGTTACAAAACAACACTGGGACAGTTAAATGGAATCTCGTTACAAAACAACACTGGGACAGTTAAATGGAATCTCGTTACAAAACAACACAGGAACAGTTAGATGGAATCTCGTTATAAAACAACACAGGAACAGTTAGATGGAATCTCATTACAAAACAACACAGGGACAGTTAGATGGAATCTCGTTATAAAACAACACAGGAACAGTTAGATGGAATCTCGCTACAAAACAACACTGGGACAATTAGATGGAATCTCGTTACAAAACAACACTGGGACAGTTTGATGGAATCTCGTTATAAAACAACACAGGAACAGTTAGATGGAATCTCGTTACAAAACAACACTGGGACAATTAGATGGAATCTTGTTACAAAACAACACAGGGACAGTTAAATGGAATCTCGTTACAAAACAACACTGGGACAGTTAGATGGAATCTCGTTACAAAACAACACTGGAACAGTTTGATGGAATCTCGTTATAAAACAACACTGGGACAGTTAGATGGAATCTCGTTACAAAACAACACTGGGACAGTTGGATGGAATCTTGTTACCAAACAACACTGGGACAGTTGGATGGAATCTTGTTACAAAACAACACTGGGACAGTTAAATGGAATCTCGTTACAAAACAACACTGGGACAGTTAAATGGAATCTCATTACAAAACAACACTGGGACAATTAGATGGAATCTTGTTACAAAACAACACTGGGACAGTTAGATGGAATCTATAGTCTAAAAATGGTAATCCACTTTCATGTTGTAAAAAAAAGGATTTATTATCAAGTTGTTTATGCTCTCCAAAGTGGTCTTTTAACGAGCATTGCATTAATGCTTCCAAATAACCTAGATTTCAACCATAACCTTAGTGGTAAAGACTGGACATTCTTGGGCAAAACATCATGCTTTAATAACATTTAGTGTTAAGTTTTATTGGAATGCCTTAATTTGTTTTAACACGAAAAATTTCCGACAGAGAATGCAACTTCTATATGGGGAGGCAAGTAAGCTTATACTGTCGTCTGTACCTAATGTACCTGAAAGAAACTTTCACATCACTGATATGAAATGACAACCTTGCCCAGGAAAATATTTGTCATTTTGCTGCAATTGACATGTTTCACAAGAAATGAGACATTTAAGTCCAAACTGTCATTCTATGCATAATCTATAGAATTAAATACAATGGTGTTTCAAGATTACAGAAAAATGTCATGTAGCAAATAAAAACATTATGTTCACCATGTTTACAAATGATAAACTGTTAAGTTATTTACATTTGAGTAAATTGAGTCATAAAGCTACCACTGTCTATAGTCACTATTACAAACTTTCAAGACAATAAAATCAAATTTACCTTCATTCTTTTATCAAGATCAACTTTAGCTAAACCTTCAGCATCCTGTGTTCCTGGTCGGATCACTGTAATACATAACAAGAGATGTTTGTAAAACATTATACCCCCTGTGACCTTGACCTTTGACCCCAAAATCAATAGGGTTCCTCTGCTACCCAAGGTGAATGTGTGGACCAAGTTTGAGGATGATAGGTCAAGGGGTTCTCGAGTTATTTATCGGAAACAAAAAGGTTACGGACCGACGGACATACCACCCAACATATGCAAACCAATATGCCCTCTTCTTCGAAAAACACCATTTATAACTTGGGATCTCGTGTAATAATTTTGAGTTTGGTGACCAGTATCCAATGTCAAACATCTGAGTGGTTAGTTCCAAGAGATTGACCAATCACAAGGCTGCATTCCAGTGGCTTGGATGAAGGAACTTGGCAAAATGCCATGGAAGATCATGACTTGCCCAAGAATCAAACCTAGACCTCCCAGGTGACAGCCCAGCACTCGAACAACTGAGCTAATCAGGTTGGCTAAACAAGAAATAAACAACTGAGTATGACATATTGAGTTCATGGAAGTATTTGGACTTGAAGTTAATTGTTCTAATACATAGGCCATTCTTAAAAAATGGTTTGCGGTTACGCTACCCAGAATAACAGTAGGTAGGAAGGTAGGTTGTTTTTTTCGTCAATGAACATAAAAAATAAATTGAGTTGTGGCCTTTTTCACAAGTCGATCCAGTAACTGCAAACCACATATTTTTTAAGGATGGCCTAACAGTAAATATTTGGCTGTATAAGTCCAACAAAATAATAAAGCTGAAATTATATTTGTAAAAACATTGATACTTACTCCCTTCTCTGGCAAGATGCAAGTTTCTATTATCTTTTTTCTCCTTTTTCTTTTCCTTAAATGTAGTAGCTTTCTCCCTAGATACAGCAAGGCTTACATACAGCTGTCTACCATCAAGAGCTATCTTAGCCGCCTCACCAGCTTCCAGACATTTCACTGCTGATTCTTTTGTACAAAATTTGACAAATCCTAAACCTGAAACATTCAAAGTTCAATACAGGCAATCTGCAGATATGATACAAAGACATTAATTATATTAGATCTGATCTATGCATTGAAATCATAAAATCTCCTTCCGAAAGAGGGTCATGATGGCCCTTTCTAACTCATCTTGGTAAAATTGATATAATGTTTTTGTGTGCAAACACTGGCACCATGATTTTGACAGATCAAATCAACGTTTGGGTAGGCTACATGCCGAGATAAGTCTCCAAACACTGGCCCCATGGCACCATGATTTTGACAAATCAAATCAAAGTTTGGGTAGGCTACATGCTGAGACAAGTCTCCAAACACTGGACCAAAACTCATTTAAATACCCGTTTGCAATTATTGAACTTATATTAGCTACCTCACGCATTGACACTTGGAAACAGGAATTAAGAATATGATAAAAAATGTAAGTCGAAAGCAGACATAAAAGACTAAACGAGTTATGTCCACAGGTTTGAAATCTCACCTTTTGAGTGCTCAGTTTCTAGATTCATTACAACTTTAGCATACTTCAAAGGGCCGTACTGACCAAAATATTCTTCTAGACCATCTTCTGTGGTGTCAAAGGACAAATTTCTGTAATAAACGGAAGATAAAAAGTTTAAATTTAAAAAAACATAGTTTATTTGTTACTACATTTACAACTGCATTTCATTGAATTCTACAGATACAATCAATACACATTTTCGTTCAGTAAACGACGACGGACATTCATGGATCCTAAAAGCTCAACATGAGCACTTCGTGCTCAGGTGAGCTAAAAAGTTATCAGAATAATTACACAGTTTTACTGAACTTTTTCACTGAACTGAATGATCTGAATGTCAGGCAGTCAGACACATTTAGCAAACTCCAATTAAACCTTTCTACAGAAAGAACCTTCAATTAAGCTTTGTGTCCTATTTCCCGTAGTGTGGTCTATAAAGACAGGTTTGATGGTACAAGTGCAACAATTATCACATATTGATAAAGTAATACATAGGTTTACCTTAAAAACAGTGTACATCCATCATCTGTGTCACTCGTCAAATTAACTGGAAAATATCAAAATTAAACAATTTATTACAACTTATTTTCTAACTTTCTACAATGGAACAAATCTCTGTTAACATAAAACAGTCCTACTCAAGATCAAGGAGACATAATCAGAAAACACTGCAATACCTTCCCCAAACATTTGGGATACCACTGAGCCATTGCAAATGTAGATCATTCAATTAAAAAAATCAAATCACTGGAATGGTTTAAATTGGGTGATAATATTTCCTAGATATTGTGGAAAGCCGATATTATTATATAAAGTTTTACCATTTTTCTTCCATTTCTTAGGACTGCCTTTCTCATCATCTTCCTCATCATCCTCATCCTCATCATCGTCATCATCCTCCGCATCGTCATCATCAGAATCAACTTTCTGCATCTTCTTATTCCCTTTAGGTTTAACATCACCACTTTCTTCATCACTTTCTTCATCATCATCATCAGAAGATGATGTTCCATCTTCAACACCTTCATCATCAGACATTGGTTCATCTTTGCATTTAGGGGGAGTTTTTTTCTGTTTATTTTTCTCTTCTTTTATCGGTTCTTCATCAATTGACATTCCACTTTCAGAATCATCATCATCATCATCCTCATCATCACTGGCTTCTACAAATCAGATGAATAATCAAATTTAAAAACAAAGACAATGAGCTCAACAGGCCTGCATTAATTCTACCTCCCTGTCAATACATCAACATTTTATGAATGTCTACAGTAGATTAAAGATATCATCAATGCGAACGTTGAATTATTTTTTTATGCCAACTGCAAATTTTGTTTATTAAAACTTATGTACAATAACTGACATGAAAATACGTTCTCTCGATCAAAATAATGAACATCCTAATGCCAGTTTTCTTACTGCCAAACGTTGTATTTTTTCATTTCTAGAAAAAAAATGTTTTCAACTGTTGAGGTGATAGTAACATGCACAGAATAAGTTAGACAACACTCTCGTTTTCTATTTAAGACTATAAACCTGACCAGAATTTACTCAAAATTCCCTTAAATGTACTATCAGCCACAGTTAAGGCTGAACATCACTTATTATCTCTCTTAAAACAAGATTGTGCATAAAGAAAAAGCAATGCACATCCCTCACTGGATGCCTGATCCACTAACAATTTTATAATTGATAAACAAGAGTAATCTGAACTAAACCAAATTCTTACAATAAAAATACTGAAACAAAATGGAATTCTGTCATTGGCATGCAGGGTGTGAACCTATTGTACCCACATGCATAAATGAAAACAAATCCAGTATTGGCGATAGTATACAATCATGTAGTATTTTATACCTTTCTTAACCTGAGACATCTCGTATTTAGCTTTAGGTAATGCCCAATCCACAGCAACTGGTCGACCTGCAACCAAAACATCAAAGCATATGAAGGTCACATATGAAGGTCACATATAGGATATGAAGGTCACATATAGGATATGAAGGTCACATAGAGGTCATTAAGTATGTAGTAAACCAGTTTTCTAAAAAAAAAACTAAAAGTAAGCCAACTGTATAATTTGGGTAAAATCAAAAGAAAATTAACCTAATCTAATATCGATGTTTCAGTGCAAGACTATACTAACTCCTATATAAATACATAGGAGTTGGGATAGTCTTGCGCTGAACCCTCACTATATTCCTTACAGACATACATTTCTTTACTAAATCATGTATCAGAGACATTCAGGTACAATACGGAAAGTCAAAGAAATTTAATTTAGTTTCAGCGCAGGAATCTCATCTTTTTTATCACAGACAGACGATGTTCATGCTGTTTCCCAAATATTAATAAATACATCTCTATGGTGCTAGGATTACAAGGTCTGTCCTTTCAAGTAAATAAAATATTAGGCCAGTATACTAAATAAGGGTCCAGTATGGATGATATAGATGTAGAAAGAGTCAGTGTTACTTACCTCCAGTATGGATGATATAGATGTAGAAAGAGTCAGTGTTACTTACCTCCAGTATGGATGATATAGACATAGAAAGAGTCAGTGTTACTTACCTCCAGTATGGATGATATAGATGTAGAAAGAGTCAGTGTTACTTACCTCCAGTATGGATGATATAGATGTAGAAAGAGTCAGTGTTACTTACCTCCAGTATGGATGATATAGATGTAGAAAGAGTCAGTGTTACTTACCTCCAGTATGGATGATATAGATGTAGAAAGAGTCAGTGTTACTTACCTCCAGTATGGATGATATAGACGTAGAAAGAGTCAGTGTTACTTACCTCCAGTATGGATGATATAGACGTAGAAAGAGTCAGTGTTACTTACCTCCAGTATGGATGATATAGATGTAGAAAGGGTCAGTGTTACTTACCTCCAGTATGGATGATATAGATGTAGAAAGAGTCAGTGTTACTTACCTCCAGTATGGATGATATAGACGTAGAAAGAGTCTGTGTTACTTACCTCCAGTATGGATGATATAGACGTAGAAAGAGTCAGTGTTACTTACCTCCAGTATGGATGATATAGATGTAGAAAGAGTCAGTGTTACTTACCTCCAGTATGGATGATATAGATGTAGAAAGAGTCAGTGTTACTTACCTCCAGTATGGATGATATAGATGTAGAAAGAGTCAGTGTTACTTACCTCCAGTATGGATGATATAGACGTAGAAAGAGTCAGTGTTACTTACCTCCAGTATGGATGATATAGATGTAGAAAGAGTCAGTGTTACTTACCTCCAGTATGGATGATATAGACGTAGAAAGAGTCAGTGTTACTTACCTCCAGTATGGATGATATAGATGTAGAAAGAGTCAGTGTTACTTACCTCCAGTATGGATGATATAGATGTAGAAAGAGTCAGTGTTACTTACCAAGTATCTTGTGGGTATTCATCTGGTCCACTGCTTTATTAGCATCATACAAATTGGTGAACTGCACAAAACCAAATCCCAACTTTTTCCCAGCTACAAAATATGTAAAAAACAATTGATCTGCAGCTATTCCAATTTATGTAAAACATACCAAATTTGAAGCCACAGTTAGAATATACCGAATAAACAGATATTTTCTTGTGTCAACATGCTCACAGATCAGTGATTTAAGTTGTTTCACCATCAGAAATGATTGTGAATTGCTGAAATAAGTATTTTGCCTAATAATAAAGTATATAAAAATGTACTTCTGTCAATGAGGAAAATTCTACTAGCAGACATTCTTGAATTTGCGAAATTTGCCAACATGTCCACGTAGCTAACTTTACAGTTATACAGTAAACAATATCTAGTCCTTACCAAAGAGAAAACTATTAACACCCACTAACAAAACCCACTTTTCACTTAAATAAACTAAATGACATAAAAAAATATTTGTTCGGTATGAAGCACTAAAAGAGTAAGGTACTGGCACAGTTTATAGGTTAAATGCGGTAGTTAGTCACACAAACCTGTATTAACTGGGACTTTCACCTCTGTTATTTCACCACAATGCTCAAATGCTTTCTGTAATTGTTCGTCTGAGCACTGGAAATAACATACAAATAACATTAAACATCTACAAGTTATACCTCATAAAAATTGTTTAGGGGTAACTCGTAAGTTTTTCCCCCACCCTGCTGGCCTTATACCAGTAATCACTATCATTATCATTGTTCCCTACTGTTAGACTTAGCAATATTGTGCTAATACCTGTTCATGTTATTTTCTTACGCTTGAACTTTATTTTATGTCCAAATGTAGTGTACATGTACAAAATCCACCAAATAATGTAACACCTCTTAACATAACATATTTCTGATACAGTGATTATCATTTCACCTGTGTATCTTGAATAAGACAGAGTACTGTAACGTTATTAAAATAAACTTAATTTTCTAGAAAACTTTAGTTGGAACTTGATTCTCAATATACCGTAAAAGCCCTATGTAACACCCCACCCTTATTAACGCGTTGTTGCACTACCATATGGCCTCTTTTAGATGCCCCCCTAATAAAATGTTACACCCCAGGGGCGTTAAATAATAATTTACCCTTTGAAATAAATGCTAAGATTGAATGTGAATATAATAATCTATCTTAAGTCTGAATGATATATTAAAAACTTAAGACTACTTACTTGAAAGGAAAGATTGCGTACAATGACTCGAGACTTTTTTAACACATTCTGTGGTTGTGTAGAGGTATCCTGGGACATCTGTTCCGCTTGTAACATCGAATCTGCAGCAAATAGAATAACACAATCATTTTCTGTCTAGTACTGTTCCTTCTAAATTATGTTTCTAAAAACCTGGGTGCAGTTTTATTAACCTTCTTAGCTTAAGAAAGTTCTTAAGACATTTTTTGCTAAGAAAAGCGTTTCAGTAAACTTTTGTTACTTAAGAATTTCTTAATTTTTTGCATAGCTTTAAGATGAAGTAGCCTTCACCTTTCTTAACGCGAGCGTTCTTGTGTAAATATGGCTGCCATGGCATACAGTGTGACTTGACTATATATATACACTGTACTTGTCCATTCTGCAGATCATGTGTAATGAAGACTGTCAAAAATTATTTTTGCTTGTCCAGAATGTTGGGCAAGTGAAAGTAGTTGTGAGCACGGTCATTTCAGGATAAAATGATGTTAATTTTACGAAAACAAAGGTTAGCTTAATTTACCTACAGTCATAAAATTTGATTGAAAACATTAACAATCATATGTGCCACTCAAACATATAGGGTTCATCTGACAAAAACATGCTGAACAAAAATACAAGTTTCGAGGATTTCAAGAAGTTGCTATATCATCAGAATGACAAATAAATTAAGTAATGTAGAATTACACTAAGTACACCGCCCATCTGACATACAAGCTTGTTCAATAAAAAGCTATATTTCACCTTTGTACGGATGGTTATGTAACTTTCTGATAGCTCTCTTCGCATCTCGTATACACTTGAACTTAAGATGAGCACATTTCCCACTCGTCAATAGTTTACACTCTGCTAACTGTTTAACACCCCTGTAATGATTATAATAGATTGGTCAATATAATGCCACTGAAAGTTACACATGTAATACAACTAAATGTTATTAAAATCACTAAAGTTAAATAATTTCTTACACAAAAATATATGTCTCCACTAATACTGACTGTTCGATCTCAGTGCTGTATCATCTAATGTATAATATTATGAATGCATGCCCCATTATCATCCAGGGTTGTTTCATTGACAATGCAGACGAGCCAAACATCCTAGTTGTGACCTTGAATCCACTGACAAAAGTTGCATGCTACATGTCGTCTCATTTAACCAAATACACAGTCATAAAAGTAATCGTCAAATTATGCAATACTGAAATATATTAACCAATGAAATTAAATGCAAATCAAAACTGTAACTGATGATTTTTTAATTAACATCAATATCAAGTATGAATAAACACCGTATGACGCGACCGACGTAAACGAAAATAAACGCGAGTCGATGTTGAAAACGAAAGAAGGAACATTCAATAAAAATCTAGACAGTGTTTACGGCGAAAAATCTCAACAAATTCGCCGTAATCGCAGTATTCATTGCAATATCGCACCTTTTACGGGTCGTCCGTTTCATCAATTTATGACAGGCTTTATTTGTTGTCTATGTTGGTTCTCCACACGCGTCATGTAAACACATGTCGAAATTCATTACAGAGCTAAGCGCTCATTGGTCAGCAGTAGTCGCTTATCCATTTAGATCTCGCCTTACATTATAGCCGTAGGCGCAGCTTAACTGTCCACAGTCGAACATTTGGGGCAATATTGTTTAAACCGTGGGGAAAACCCTGATAATAGGTATGCTTATATAACGAATGCACTGCGGATGTCTCGCTTGATTACACAAAGGTTCATATTGTTTAATGACATGTCCCAGAAATTTATGGCAATTTTTTTTTTGCCGTACTTTTGAAAATTGGCGAAATGAACGTGTCGTTCGGCGACTTCTTCGCCCACTTCGCTTGTAGCAGTAGCTTGTTCCCTGATATGATTAATTGAACATTTGAACAGCTTATAATAACTCTCCTTTATTTCCATCAGACATAAATGGTTAAGAGACAAAAACCTACACTTAACATTGTGAAATCTTTAAAACTTTCAGAAGGGCATGTCATAAGTAAGTATAAGTAGTCAAAATAAATGTAAAAAGTTTTAAAACAATTTAGATCAGAATAATCCAATCATTTCAATCACTTACATTTTTTGTATACAATTATTCAATTCAGAATCTGTCATATTATCTGGTAATCCCGACAAGTATACAATCTTTGCTTTGTGATATTTCATGTTTTGCTGTTTAGCTCCAAGTTTATCTGAAAATAAAGTAACAATACATTTTAATATTTTTATACACAGCACAAGAAATTAAGTAATAGGAATCCATAGTGAATTGGTAAATGTATAGAAAGGCTTCAAACCTTCAAGAGGTCCATAACCACACATCCTCGAAGGAAACCAGTACAGTCAACTCCTGTTATGAGGACTATGTTTGTCTCTTCAATTAAGTTGTTGTATTGAGTATATCATACTGGATTTGACCAATGACTGAATAAGCAAATTTGTCCTCACTGGATTTTTGTTAAATTAATATTCCATTGTAACAAATGTCAGTGTAACAACAGTTGAATTAAAACGTTTTTTACAAGCAGATTAAGGAGTTATACAAGTAAGTATTAAATAGTTTCATTACAATCAGTTAGATAATGATCCTAAACAAGGCAGATTTTAATCCTAAAATAATCTATGTCTATGCAATAGACTAGCAAATCTCTCAATTACTTTTAAGACAATAAATAAAGTTGGGACACCATGAAGAGGAAGATAATCAAATACACAATTTATCAAACCCAGAATGTTGTACAAATATCTATAAAAGTGGCATAATTTCCAGTTACTGAACAGTTCATCTGTACAATATCATAAATTGAGACAGCTTCACACTAGAAGTTGCATTAACCAACAACTCCATACTTACTATCCTTCGCATCTTCTGCTTCTGTATCAGATTCTTTCTCAATTTTGTCTTCTTGTAATACCTCAGCTACATTATCTTCATCATCATCGTCACTTTCTTTCTGGTGTTTCCTTGGTGTTTTTTTCTTCCTTGACATATCAGCATAATCTATGGATACTTGCCTTCCATCTAGAGACACTTTGCTTTCCTTGGCTTTCTTTGCATCCTCACTGCAACATGAACATAATTCTTGAACAATGAAGAAGATAATAGTCCATACTGAATTATAATTATGATAATGAAGGTTTTACTTTCAATCAACATATATTTAATTTCGAAGACAAAACCTAACAGTTCTGGAAATGATCCTGCACAAACATCATCGGGCTTCAGTAAATACATGTATGTAATATAATTCACATTATGCATACCTTTCTTCTATATATATGGCCCTAACTGCATATCTATTCTTCTAAATGTATTCTAAAAAAGCCTCACAGGTAAATTACAAAGTTCTTCACAATTCTATATTATTTTGCTACTTTCACAATTCATTCCCACAAATTCTTTAGTTGTTTTTCCAAATAAACATTGGAAGGCCATAAATGACCAGTGATATAAACATCAATACTTCATTTTGGGTAATACTATACAAATTACAATACATGTATATTGTATTGTATTGTATTTTGGGAAATAACAAGTACAACACTTCCTCCATTTGGCATTTTTAGAGAAAGTACAGTTGAATCTTATTTCGAATAACACATGGTTTCAAATAACCCATTGTAATATGACATGCATAAGAAAATACATTGGGACCTGATATTTATTTCAGATGATACCAAGTATTTGGATAGAAGGTTGTAGAATGAATGAGGTCTGACTGTATTATGATGGTATTGGTAATGGATTTATAATGGCTTACTACTTGGAACTTATTTAAATCATACTTACAATAGCGAGAATGTCACATAACCAAAGCCTCTACTTTTGTCTGAACCTGAAATAGGAAAATTGAGAGCAAATGTTATAACAGGGATATCAGTAAAATCCAACACAACAAAATTGTATCAAAAATGACATAGAACTAATTTCAGAATGTTTTTGTGATTATATTTGTTGTCACAGATTCCTACGAGGAATTTTGATCAAATTAGACGTGACCACAGGAACTGGATGTCCTTGCTATGGGCTCTAAAGTTGTTGGATTGTAACCGAAATTGAACTTGGCCTGTATTTATTATCCGTTGCTAATGACGTTATGAGTCCAATATGAATTGAATCCATACACAGTCTTCACAATAATTTTTTTGAAGGACTTGCCCGAATAAAATTAAACAGCGCCGTCAAAAAAACAAAGAAGCATAATGTTGCAATGGTTGCTAATTCGGAAAGGAAGAATGGTAACGAAAGATGCTGAAAAAGTGCTGTTAGTGTTACACAAACATAATTGACAAAAAAAGAAAACCAGTTGAAGTATTGCATACTAAGTCATCAATTTTTACGACAGCTTGGAAAAAAGCTAGTCAGACCGGACCACGACTTGCCCATTCGGGCAGGCAAAATGAAATTTTTACTTGTCAGAGGGTAATTTTACTTGTCCCAGGCTTCGGGCAAGTGGGTTATCATGAAGCCTGCATACATCATTTCAAATTAATTGAAAACTAATTTTTCTCACAGACAGGGCTAACACTTTATGCACTTTAGCTATTCTTTGAATGGCAGGGGCATAATATTAATAAATGTATTTTTGTTTGAAAATAATTCCTTTCACCAACTGAAAAATGCATTGATTTGGTTGTTACTTATCACAGCATGTATGTTTATTTAGCTCAACTATATGACTCCATTGTTTATGTATTCTTTCTTTATTATATGACTGGCATATTATAAAACATATGACTTTGTGAATGAAATGAAATGTAGCGGATCCGTGGTCCAGTGGTAAAACGCTGGACTTGTAATCCAGGGATCGCTGGTTCGATTCCCCGCTCCATCACTGACCGTACTAACAGTCTTTCGGACGAGACTTTAAAAACCGAGGTCCCGTGTATGATGCTTTACATCGAGCACGTAAAAGAACCAGGGGTGCTTCTGGAACTGGGGCATCTTCTGTATCATGCACTATCCTCCAAAAATCTAATATGACTAACATTCTTCTGGAGGCGTCGCCCATATGGGAAACCGGTGGCGACGATAAATAAACGCAAATACAATGAAATGACAGTATGTGTGACAGTGTCTAGACCACAGCACTCGATTCAGTCAATAAAAAAATAGCCGTCCAGCTTATATATTACCACAAGACACTGTATATAGTTTTTAAAATTTTAACATTTGAGACACTGTGCGCCACCACCACGCCTAGTCTCGTTGAGCTAATTACGTTCTTTGAAGAGCCCAGCTTAGTACATATGTAATAAATGAAAGTCGCGGAATTATGTGACAATCACAATTACCTTTCTCTGTCACAATGAAACATTGCTTAATCGGACCAAATTCAGAAAATCTGTCTTCAATTTTTTCTTTTGTGGTGGAATATGGAATATTCCGCACAAATAGCATCTTGTTTTCTTTGATAGTTGACATTTTCGGAACCACATGGATTTGTTTACGTACTGTTGTAACTATTACTACTTCGTGACAATTACATTTAAGGTTAGATACACCTAAATATTCGAAGGAAAAGTTCTATCACGAACGGGTTACGGATAAGCACCACAAAATCGACCTCAATGAACTGTCATTCATTACATGAGAGGTTAGAACATAGTCAACATTTTCTAATTTCTATATATTTTGTATGTTAACCCTTTCTGTTTGATTCTGTTAGTACACTCACCCAAAGACCTCTTTGACTCACCCAAAGTTCTAATGCAACATTTAGTACAGAAATAAAAAATTGTATCAAATTTAAATATGATGCGTTAGAAGTTTGGGTGAGTGTAGTGTGTATCTACGGAGAAAACTAATGAATACTAAAAGTGATGGTAAGGTGCTTAGGGTTATTTACTCTATATACGAACGTGCTAATGTCCTTCAAACTGAGTTCGACTGTTAAATTGTTCCTCAAGGTGAAAATTATCACCTTAGGTCCTATTTTATTTTAGTATTTTTTTAATGATTTAGTAGCTCATGTTTCTGACAATTACTGTGGGTTAGATTCGTTATTTCGATCTATTAACAAGATACTGTGATGGTTCTACCGAGGTTCCTTTGAAATTATATCTACCATTGTATGCTGATGATACAGAAATGTTTGCAGAAATTCACGAAGACCTTCCACTGGCATTGGATGTTATGTCTTCATATTGTAATTTATGGAAGCTTTAGGTTAACTCTGCTAAAACCAAAGGGGTTATATTCACAAACAAGAAATATCTTGAAAAAAGATGGTCAGCACAATTGGAAGGTTGAGATTTGTTGTGCAGCATAAAAAATGTTGAGATGTTACGATTGCTGATCACTGCACATAAAAAATGGATTTCGGTAAATTCACCGACATTCAGTGGATTTCGGTAAGGTAACGTACCTTTTATCGAAAGGTTAACCAATCTGCGTCAAGGTTACAAACGTTATTCGGCTGAAGAGAACTTACATTGGTGATTAACGTAATATTTGATTGGTTTTCAAAACACTGATATACAAATAGCAAAACCATTTTAGTACGGCTGCGCAGAAAAAATAAAAGTAAAAGAGAACACGTATTCTCACTAAATAACTAAACTTTAGAGGTAGTTAATGAATCTAGTTATCTTGGAGCTAAATTCAATTTTAATTGTAAATTTAGTATGACTATGAAACATTTATGCGACCAAGCAAGAGAAAGTATGTTTGCACTTCTTAGAAAAGCTAGATATCTATGTCTTGACAGGGATTTACAGCTGCACTTGTTTGATTCGTTAATCAGTCCAATTCTTTAGTATGACTTCGAGTTTTGCGGATGCGAAACAATTTCTGTTGTAAAACAATTTCAGTTGAAATCTTTGAAAATGCTGTTAAATGTTAAAAGTTCCGCAGCTGGTGTCACGATATTTGGCGAACTTGGTACATTGCCTGTTGAATCAAATCTAGAATGTTGAACTTCTGGAGCAGAAGTGTTAATGGGAAACCAGGGAAGATATCTTATCTATTATGTAGACTGATGTTTGAGCTTGGCAGGTGTGATTGTTAGCACTGGATTACATATAGTAAACCATAACATAATAAAGGGTTCTCCGAAGTGTGGCTTAACCATGGAAACTTGCTTGTTGTTTCAAGTTTTCCATGTTAATTGTAGGATGGTTGTGAAATAAGTCAAAATGATATCGTAAACATGTATACACGTTTTCCTGTCTGTCTTCGATTTGTTTCATGTTAATTCTTTCGCTTTGTCTCTCGGACTGGCGAGGTGGAGAGAAGTTCAACGAACTCAGGTAGATGATTTATATACATCTGTTTTATATTTTCCAAGCTGTGCTTGTTGGTGTGTGTGTGTGTGTGTGTGTGTGTTCCATCTTGGTGATGGTAGTGGTGGCATCGGCGCTTATGAACTCACCACATACTCTTTATACCACACATCGTGCACATTATCTCTAATTCAAATATATCTGTAACAATCTACATGTTTCTTGGTGTTGTATAATTTACGTTTCTCTGCTTTCTGTTTGTTTTTAAAGGAATTGATATGTTTACATATGAGAAATTGGATTAGTTTCACTTTCAACTTCTATTTGTATCGTGTTAGTTCTTTCTTTTCGCTCTCTAAAGCCTATTCGTTCAATGGCGAAGAGCACACTTTGTGTGAATTACATCCCCTACCAATTAGTTGCCTCCCTGTGTTCAGTTACGACTAACGTATTGTATCCCTTGCCCACCGTATCACATTGAATGCACGCCGGGAACCAAATTGAAAACGTTACGAAACGTGAGCCGAAAATACCTTTACTATACGCAGGTACGCGGGGAACCAGCCTTGCGTTCAGTTACGGCGAACGGTAAGCCCGCTCACTGTTTGCAACTGAACACATGTATTGACCGCCTCGTTTTTATTCTGGTTCCCTGCCCCAAAGACAGTAAAGACAGGGAACCAGCCATGCGTTCATTTTGCAATTTGGTTCCCTGAGTGCAATCAATGTTATACGGTGGACCAGGGATACAAAACAAAACGTGAGCGACTGTTAGCCGTAACTGAACACAGTGACCACAAATTCGCGTGCTACCTCGGAGTTGCGCGAGCGAGAGGGCGCACTGTGGTCGTTCAGTTGCAAAACGCGTGCACAGTTTCGTAACGCGAGCGAGTGTTAGCCTTTACCGAACGCAAGGCAGACTAAGAGCACTCAGAACATAATGGTGAAGACTGTGGTGAAGATGCTGAGATGAAAAAAAGTTCAAAGAACAGAAGATAAGTTACGTGAATTATTCCTGATCGTTGTTCAATTGTGGCAGGAATGGGTTACTTTCAAGGTTAATTCTAGTCCCTGGTCACCAATTAAACACTAGCTATGTAATAATAATTGGTTTTACAGTATAGATGTTTATATTGTGTGGATCATTACACATCTTCTGGTAACATTTTATTATAGTCATACTATGCTAGTCATTGGGTGCACTCGTTTGGCCCGTCGGAACATACGCGGAATAAGATTCCGAGTGAATAGTTTGATCAGAACAGTTCCACAACAAAATGGCGCTAGAAGTATTAATCGTAAACGAAATATTAGATTCTCCAGACGAAGATAACACAAATGACAGCTCACTAGCAACTAAAGTAAAAATTCTGTTTAATCTCATCATAAATTTATGGCTGTTATGTAGGATAGTTTATTAGATATATGTAAAACTAATGCTTAAAATATTATAGTACAAGAAATAAATAATTGAATCCTTATTTGTAGAAGTTGCAGTCAATTTAAGTTAGTATGAATACACTATAAATACAATGAACCTGGAAAACAGCAAAGCCTGTTACACAATTACTTTTTGATAACTCACCTGTGTGCTAATGGTGAGCTGTTGTGATCACCCTGCGTACATCGTTTATGTCGTTAGTTATTCGTCGTCAAATCCAACATTCTTTTAGCGCTCAACTGTATTTGTTTCTTTCACGAATTCATATGATGTGATGAGACCGGGTGGTGGTATCGGGGCTCGTGCACTGAATGCATACTTATGTTATATACAATTTACGGGCGTTATCTCCCATTCAGTTTCGTCTATACATGTGGGTTTCTTGATGTTTTATTATGTTACTATTCAGGCTTTTTATCTCAATGGATAATATTTTAAAGACATAATCTGCGTCTTGATTCGTGTGCCTCTTAATTAATTTCACTTTAAATATGTTGACGATGATGAAGGTGATATTGATGTTGATGGTGTTGATGGCGATCATGATGGAGACTGTTTTACCTAATGCCCGGGTGGTGATTGAGGTAGGTGGTTCTAATGATGTGAAGATGTAAATGAGGGTTGTCATGCTGATGATGGTGGTGATGGTAATTGGTGTTTATTTTATACTTTTATTGTTAATTAGTGGAGTGATGAAGGTGTCGATTATGGTGGTGACGTCGGAGATATTGGCAGTGGCTATAATGTTATATATAAACTAAAGTGTCAAAGGTTCCAATGACGGATTTGCAGAGGAGCAAACCGTTCGCATACACATTCTACAACCCGGGTGGATTTGGAACCAAAAATGGTGAGGGGCACGTGATATGCAGTAAACTCGACCACAGAAACATTCTGTAATTTGCTTCTTATCGTTACATATTTCCTATCAATGAATGATATCGACCATGTAACATTCAGACATATAAGTTTTGTCTATAAAGATAGAGCCGATGGCTTGGTTGGCGAGTGATTACCTCAGAATGTCGCATATTCTGTTACACGACCGAGACATACCAGTGACGTGGAAAATGGAACTCAAAGCTGTTTTGCCTACACTAGGCATTGTACGGGAAGTGTTAAGATGTTTACCCAGTGTCAGGTTAACGGGACTGGGTTGGACAGCAATTTATCACCTACACATACAACAGAAACACTGTTACACTGAACCACCTCTTCGAGAGCTATATGACAAATACCACTACCGAGCTAGTTCAGTTGCAAAGAAACTTTCAAAAAAGGAGAGTTGCATGATATGTTGTATTTCTTTTTCTGATCATTGTCGTTGAATATCAAATTTCATGGATTGGTATGCAAAGTAGATTTGATGTAACGTTTCAGACAACGTAAACTTTGCAAATAAACCTTAATTTAAAAGTAGCGGCGACGCTTACCAGTAAACTGATTGAACGTTAAGTTTGACATGTGGTAAAAATGTTTCGGTCATGTGGAGTACAAATCTGTCCCGAAAGTTTTTATACTATGAAAATACTTATCTGTTAATGCAAGAGACAGATCTGTCGCAAAGGAGGTAGTCCTGTCGCCAAGGAAAAGCTCGGGTTAAATGTTAAATGATGCTTCGTATCCTGAAAACTTCTCATTTGAGTATTTCTATGTAGTCTATCAGGAATATGTATTCATGTAGGCCGTATGAAGATTGCCAGCGTGTGTTGGCGGGACGCAAACTTGACCCAACCCACGTTCAGCTCCGTATGTTCTGTAGCACGATTGTGAAAAGTTCGCTTGTAAGTACATTATGGAATTTTATCTGCGGTAAATGTTGGCCATAGTGATTAGAAGATTGAAATGATCATATGATACACGCACGCACGCATACGCACGTGCAAACATGAATCACGGAGCGTTACATTTTTAGCAAACCACGTACAATACTTTTTTCAACTGTAAGTGTGTAATCATGTTATGTTTTATATCAAAGCAAAGGTTTGTTGACATTGTGGTATGTATGCATGTACACATGTATGTATAACCCTATGAATGTTTCTAATATGTTACTAGATCTACTACGGTGGATTCATTTAGTCCAGTGTGATAAGTTCTTCCGGTTCGGTTTTTGGGAAATAATTATCAAACTTTACATCCAAATGTAGATGTTAGATCTACATTTAATAGTGTATTGTGCTCAGCCTAGTGTACACCGATAGTGTGATTCAATCACAGACTGCTCGTGAGAAATTTTCCCCGGACTGCTGAACGCCGTTGGTTATAACTACATGTATGTACCAATGTCAAGTAAATCACAGTGTGTACCTAAAATACTGATGAATTACGGTTTTAAACTCCCAAGCAAATAAAGTATTTACAAATTTACCAAATGTTGTGTACCTACGCTATTTTAACTTTTGAAAAAAAAACGGTCTTACAAAATTTCCAGAGAGCCATCAGTATTTAAAGTCACCAGTGATACGGAGTTCTATTAAGTAAAGTACATGAAACACAATTCACGTTGACCGTATTTTTGCAAGAACTTGTGAAAATATACAGAGCTTAAAATACTGATATTCATGCAATAAGTCAGGTCGGTGTTAGATGTCACTATGCCAAATACGTCTGCTACTGGCTATGTATGTCCTGATTCCAGGACTTGTCACCGTTTCCAGAATTGTTATAATTGGAAGAAAACGCTTCACTGGACAGTTGAGCACGTGATCTAGAACTGAAGGTAGATGCTGGTCTTAAATTTCTAATACCATTAGCTGTCAAAGGCGAATCAAATTTAGATCCATTCAATTTTAATTGCGGCTGAAGTATCTGCAATAAAAAGGGTACAGCCAAATAAATTAGGTCCATGAATAGTAGAAAGAAGCAGATCCAGAATTCATAAAATCTCAACTTGATTCATACTGACACTGAAATCTGAAAATTCACTCACATTTATTAGTTTTCCCTAAATGCAATTCAAAGCAAAATGTGAGGGAAATTTTAAAATGTCGATTCTGTATTCAAATATTCCAGATGGGTCTGAAACACACTTAATTCTTGAGATCGCTTCTTGAATCGTGACTGATTTTTTAGATAAAATTCACTTTACTGAAAACTCAGCTGATTTCGACTAGAAGAAATCTTCAATTGAGCTAGTTGTATGCATGCGCGCGGCCAAGCATACGATAATGTATAGATATGTATACGGTTTGGTTGGTTTTATTGGCCGCCTTTGAATGCATTCATAGAGACTACGAACGCGTAGCATACAAAAACTCCAAATGAACATGAGCTCCGATACTTTTTCTCCCTTTCTATTCGGAATACCTTCACAAGCATGCATGGTTGACTCATTTAGAACACATTCGGAACGTTTCGCCCCAAGCATATCTTGGTTATTGACCGAAGGGTTCCCAAGCATACCGAGAACGTACTGTGGTAAATTTTGAAACTGTTAAAATAATATCTGACACAATTAAAACCCACTGAACGCTCATAGGGGTTTGCACCCTTTAAAACAGATGCAAATTATCTGTATTATTCCAAGGGTTTATTTGAGACGCTGTGATAGTACCAGGGGCCTGTATATAGGTCCGTGATAGTACAAACAAGTTTTTTATCATGTTATGATAATAAACAACAGCTGTCACTGTTGCCAGCATTCATTCCTAATAACAAACTGTACCGTTCAATAATTGAATTTCACTCTGAGCATTGTACTTAAAGTTTGTGTAACTACAACTTACATGATTTGTCCAGTCACCCAGCAACTGATTGTCCGAGGATTTCGAGTAATCACCCGATTCTTCTACATAACTACTTGAATCTAAAACCAAAATAAACGTAGATTTAGCGTAAGTGAATCACTAAATGAACGATGTATGTTCTTTATACTGTAATGTGCGTCTTAAACATGCATATGGAATATCTATTTGATTCCGTGAGATACATGAAAGTTCGAAATACAAAAATGGTTGTTGCTAATGTCGAAACAAGCCGTATCATGCAGTCTCAAGTAAATATGTCAAGATACTTTTCCACAAGTCGAAAAGAAAGCCTCTTTTCAAATAACTTAACAATTGATATATATTCTAAGTCTAATTTCGATATTTACCACCAATATAATATTATACAATGACAGACAAAAAACAACAAAACACTTTAATCATTTTCAAATACATTAAGACCTCGTCTACTTGGCATCGTCCGAAATGAATATCAGATCCTGATATATTTTGGCACGTCAAATTGAAATGCGCTTTTCAAAACCATGTATTATACGAAAGAAAAGCTCGGACCCGATGAATTCGAATGAACGAGGTCCGACTACACATCATCTCACAAGGTATGTAATTATTTTTTTGTAAATAGCTGATGGGGTGCTTTCATTGCTTACTGACTGCACCAACAAAAAATCAGTTTTCTTTATAATTGCAAGGGTTATATTTAATACGAATACATATGTGAATGACACCCAACACCTGCACATGATTCGAAAAGGAAGTCTGTCGAATCTTTGGTGAAATAGAATGGCCAAAAAGGCGATCACTGGCTTTCAGAGCATAATAATTTACCCTATGAATATTCTTTATCATTCTGAACTTCGTAATGGTTAGCTTAGTTCGCATTATCATACATTACAACTGACATACAACTCGAAATTGTAAATTGATCAAATTGTTATTGATCAAGAAGCTAACCTTTTCAAATGTATTGTTCAGGAAATGTGCAGTTGAGTCACTATAGAAGATTAGCATACGAATGAAAACGCTTACCTTTACTATATATTGGTTTTGAATCTTTTCTAGGAGAACCTTTCTGGAAAAGTCCACACAATTAAGTTAGTTGTGGTGTTTACATTATACATACGGAGCCAATCGTGGAACAATACATACTTTGGTCAAGTGTAAATCGTAAACCGTAATTAAAGTTTAAATGTATTTAATTTTTTATATATATACATGTAGTAGGACTACTGTTTTTACTTGAATCTATAAATGCAAGACTAGGTTTTCCCGACCGTCAATGCTCACGTACATGTTTTGACAAGAAAAAGACACATTACGAATGCATTGTACATGTATTCTGAAAACATCTAAACAATTTTTCTTGAATTCATGAAGTTGAAGTCGTAAATTCGTGAATTCTTTAAACTGAACAAGTTCGTGAATTTGTAGATTGAAACCGTAAATTCATGAAGATGAAATCATGAATTCATGAAGCTTGACATGTCACCACCAGGCGTTCGTAGTTTGGTTGGCGGTGCGCCATGTGATTGCTCGACTTCTTTATTTACTCTTTCAATAATACCGAACTAGATTTATGAAATAAAACAATACTTACAGATGAAGATTTAAACGTTTCATCAGCAGAACGCTTCCGTCTCGTCCTGAGTTCTAAAGCTTTTCTAACCTTCAACAGAAATAAATACTCTTATTTTATATAGAAACCTGGGCCCAATATTAAACATTGTATACTGGACCTAGCCTGGAATCCTGGCCAAAGCTCCTATTGCTCCGCGTCGGTAAGGCCAGGCGTAATAGAATCCACGTGACTATGTTTACTGAAGTTTATCACGTGATCTAGATACCGGATAAAGAAAATGCGCGCGCATGTCACTATCTTGTCCAATCAGATAATCGAAGTGATTGTATTCCGCCTGGCTATACTGACAGCGTTAGCAACCAGTGAGCCAGAACCCCAGGCTATACTGGACCAAGATCAAGCCGCCAACCTTGTGTTGTGCAAAACATTCATTCGAAAGACCACGGTCTTCATCGCCATGGTATTAAAAACACACAATGGTGACATTGAAAATGTGATCATAATTTTGAGGTGATATTATAATTGAAGTTCTACTGTACTTATTAGTGAGTGACTGAGTGTAAGAGATACTTCGATGTTTACATTATGGTTAGATTTTGGCTTATTGAGTGTGCTGAAAGGCGTCTTATCATATCAGGATATAGAACAAAGTCGCTGCCTTCAATAGACAGTATATCTACATATATTTGTCCAATATTATTGAAGTAAACTAGCGGGCATGCTTGTGACTCTTTAAAACAGAACGTTACTTGACATACACGATGTATTTATTAAAATGTAATTGTCTTTATTTCACAACATTGGCAGGGCTCTAGAAGTCCACTAGCCCGACGTCCCGGACAAGTCTAATTGCCGAGTCAACCTATCAACAGTTATGTTGAGTTAGTCTGGGACAAGTCCGTTATGCACGCCTACTTAAGTTAAATCGTACCGTATTCTGTGCTCGTACAACTAGCCTCCCATGTCGGACAAAATAAAATTAGCATGTACACTAGTTCGGGACCACTGTATTTAAAAATAATTTCCAGAGCCCTGATGGGGCTTATGTTGATTATCTCCCGTAAATGTCTGAAAAGGAATTGTACACATAACCATTATATATCCGTCTAAATATACTTACTTGGCTATTTAGCAAACAATGGAAAATGAATATAAAGAGACCCTGAAACAAAAGAAAATGTCTATTAATATTTGTGTAATACAATTGTTTCTCTTCTATTCTGAAACATTTACTTTTGGGGGGGAAATAATACTGTCAGGCAACATTTCTTATGGTTTACACCTTCTTTTCGCCAGATTGTTTTCCAAAATCTGAATAAAACGGACCAAGTTAATTGTACTGCATAGTGGCCCATACCTTACTAGCTAGAGCTTCTATTTTATAAAATGTATTTAATATGGTATTGCTTTTCAAATAACCATCATTTATGTTAGACAAATTGTAAGTCAGTATCAGTTCATTATGCATATATTTATACACTGTATTATATTTGTATCATGCTGAGTGCATTGTCTTGATGTCAAACTGTCTCGTGGCAAACTTTCCGCCACACACTCAAAAAATAGTAAAATAAGTGTAAAAACTACTTACCTGTAATCCATTGAGTATAGTGAATATAAATTGCACAAAGAAGAAATCATCATCTACATAAAATATTCCCAGTAACCAAGATATACCCATAACTGGTACAAGTACACACAGTGATCGTAAACTGGCTCTGAAATTATACATTTTTTATTTAAAAAATGATAGCAAGAATGATTCTGGATGAATTTGTGAAAACGCCGTATTTGATTCAGTGAACCCTCTTATGTACATTTTCTAGAGAAACGGTTAGAGCCCGCTTGGCTAGCTCAGTTGGTAGAACACTAGGTTGTCACCTGGCAGATCCTGGTTTGATTACCTGGTTGGACATGTTATGTTCTACCGTGACATTGTCTACGAGCATGTCCTCCACATGTGGAAAAGTTGTCAGCTGCTTGAGGAAAGATATGTTAGTACTGGTTGTTAATTCCAGAAAAACTAGTTAGGTCAACTGGCTGCCGTATATTACAGAACAAGTTTTGAAGAACGGCATAAACGTAAAAAGAAACACGGTAAGAGATTCAAGAGACGGTGTATCCGTCTAGGACTAGTTAACAAATAATTTTACAAATTTAAAGATTCAGAGCACGGTAGACCACATTCAGACATCTGAACTACCCTACACACAAACCAGACATAGAAATATGAAGAAGCACAAGCACAATGAGGGGACTCAAAAGCAAGACGGAAAGAATCAGGACTGGAGATTAAACAACATCACGACATGAACAAACCAAACTGAACATGATTATGGAACGCCGTGGACTGCACGACGAAACAAGAGAATTTAGATGATTCAATAGCATATAACCTTAATGAAATTGGTTATAATACATATTTCAATACATGAAATAGCATTTTCAATGAACCACAGTGCTATGTTACTTATATAAATAAAACCTGGTCGCGCATTTACGCTGCAAATAGGGTCGCATTATATGTTGATAGCACATTCACGTAAGTTATTCAAAATACCTGACTTTTTCCTGAGTTTTCTTTATTTTCATAGTGGAAGTACCACACATGGCACGAATCACAAGGATTATGCATATCGTATTGCACTGAAAATGATAACCATTTATAATCAATGGCGAATTAACGTTTTTTTATGGATAATTTCAGAGCTCGAAGTTACGTCGTGGTTCCGAAATTTCCACACAAAAACAAAACACATAATAGCATAATTATCTAGAAAATCTAAAAATGCTGTCTAAAAGTAAAGTAAACACAATCAAACATATCTATGAGTGAAAAGGAATTCATCAATATCAAATTAAAGTAGGCATATAGAAAGGGAATTCGTCTGATATTTGAATTAAACCAAGGCCTAAATAGTTATTATGCAAACTTTTCTGCTAATGTTGCAATTTAATTCCCGAACCGTATATTGATAATGATGCTTCTCTTATTTAATGCAATACGGGCAAATTGTTTATATTTTAAACGGATATTTTTTGAAGAAATATAAATATACATTTAAGTTAAATAATGCATTAAATTCCTACTAGGCTACAAACAGCGATCTCGAGTATAATTACAGAAGTTTAACACATCGCTATTAATAAATCATTTGAGACGAAAGCATTACAGTAACAAACTGATTCTACTGAAAGGGGTATGTAACAATTTCTACTTTCACTTTGTGTTCGTATACTGTATTTATTACAGTATATGAACACAAAGTGAAAGTGAAAGTAGACATTGATACAGACCCCTTTGATTCTACTTACTAATATTATTACGAGAGCAGGTCCAACAAAGGCCCAGATTAAACCATTGTCTACAGAGAGCCAACAACTGGAAACAAATATGTCAATGATAAAAAACGAGATGCTAAACCGTGACCCCGAGTCATAAATTTTAAACCATTTTTTCGTCTCAAGTAAAAATTCTTAGATCCATTGTACTGAAATTAAAACTATATATGTATACATCACAGCAACAAATTCATTTTTGGGGACGACTGCATAACAACCAGATAAAATTTTAAATACCGTGAAATTGTATAATATATAATTTTGCGTCTATTTGTCGTTGCCACCGGTTTCCCATATGGGCGACGCCTACGGAAGAATGTTAGTCATTTCAGATTTTGGAGGAAAGTGCATGACGATGCCTCAGTTCCAGAAACACCCCTGGTTCTTCTACGTACCCAATTTAATGTCTCATCCGAAAGACTGTTTGTGGTGTAGCGGGGATTGAACCTGTGACCCCTGGTTTACTAGTCCAGCGCGTTACCACTTGACCACGGATCCGCTACTACCGTGAAATTGACAGTCCGTCAGACTTTTTATACACACCAAATAACAACTTCAATTGATGACAGCCCTCCATAAAGTAGTTCTCAAGGAGCAATATATTGTGCATAGATTGTGCCTATATTTTCATCAGAGCATGCCCTTAGACACCATCTGTTCTTTTCGTTAATTTTATGTCAGATGATTATGTTAGGGGAAATGGCTTCAACAAAGCCGCTAATCAAGGGAGACCATTCTTGATATTTATCCAGGAAAGCTGGACATGTCCATTAACGGAAATGTAAGTGGTACATTATCTTGGTGCTTCATTGTAATGGAGGATCACTGCGTTATAGATTTGACAATTTAGTGACTTAAAAGACGAGAACCCATCATATTAATCATTGATCAAGGTATAACGTGTTTGTTACGGATGTTGCTGCAACCGTTTAGTACTAGTACATGCATCTGTTGGGTGTCAGTGTCAGTCTCGGTGACACCAGAGGAATTGACCGCGAGTAAGTTCAATCCAGAATCGTTCCAAAAAACGAACGATATATTTATGAGATTGTTCTGTTTTTCGGTTGAATGAAGGAAATCTCTTATTGATTATTGGGTCATTGTTAGTAAAGAGAACAAACTGCGATTCATATTACTTACAAACCATCACTTCCATACCCGTCCCCTTGTGTTACCCCTGCTGATATTGCAACAATGACACCAGGTAAAACTGTAATAAAAAACAACAAACCTTTTAGTAATATTGGCATCAAGAATATATGCTCTTATGCTCTTGTTTTAAGACGGATGTGACTGAGTTGAAGACAGAATAATCGGCCTTAATCAGATTGCAGTAATACAAATACAATCATAACTGTATGTGTTAAAATTGTGCTATTATCACTGATGTGTCTTGTCGACAGATAGTTGTTTTTCGGCGCAGACGTACTAACATGGCTTTGCTAGTTGCATATCAGCCTTGTGTAAACCAATCAAATCTTACGTGAACCATAAAGGTAATTTCTCTTCAACCGAACATAGCTTGTAACCTTGACGCGGATTGGTTAACCTTTCGAAAAAGGGTACGTTACCTAACCGAAATCCACTGAATTTCGGTGAATTTACCGAAATCCATTTTAAATCTGGAATGACCAGCAATCGTAACATCTCGGCATTTTTTTATGTTGCACAACAAACTTAACAAACCTTCAAATAGCGCCGACAATCTTTTTCAAGATATATCTTGTTATAAATGTCTTTACACAACAATTCGTGTAAACCAACAGTACTACTTTTTAGTTTGTTTTAAGAATTTGAACTAATAAGTATCGACTTCGCTTTGCTTGACCATCGTAAAATGCCGGTAAATGCTCTTACTTCAGTCCTATCGGTATCCAACAAGTCTAATTTTTATCAGCTCTGAAGAATGATATTGTGGAAAGTAGCGAATCAAATATTACATTTTTATAAAATCTGTGAAAAGAACTTCACAGTAATTTAAGACGAGAAAATCATACAGGGAAGAAACCTTATCGGTAGGTACATTGTATTTGGTACATATTGTCAAAGGGGTGTATAAGCTTAAATTTACCAAACTTTACACCGGTCATTTAAAGAGGATACGTTGTACTTACTCCAAGCAGCTACGAGCAGCAGTTTTATCCTGGAGTTTGTTTTGAACACATACATCACAGTGATGGCTATTTCTATACCTTCAACTAACATTACACAGAATACAACCAGATATAAATACTGCAAGAAACCAGCAATTATCGCACAAGCAACCTGTGAATAAATAAACTCATTGAAACAGTGTGTATATAGTTACCTCCCCTGTTTATATAGATTAATTAAATGACTGAAACAATTTCAATAGATTACTAGTACTTGTTTCATATAGACATGTAACAAAGATGTTAAGTCTGACTCAAAACGGTTTAATGCAAGTTACCTTCCTTGTTTGTATTTAAAGGTATACGCGGACTGATAAGTTGTTAAACAGTCGTGACGAAAAGATTTTACATATAAAATGTATATTAAGGTCAATAAAACTCATTGAAAAATACTTCTGAACACAGCGCCCATTGAAATATGTAGAGTTACTTCTCCGTTGCTATTGGGCATATAAAGAGATAATTGCCTGATTCAAAGTGCGAAAGAGTTACTTCAACACACGTTTACGTATAGCCTGTCGATAGATTTTCCTCCAAAAGTGGATGTCCATAGCTTTGGATGATTTTGTTCTTTTCGCATCTGACCATTTATAACACAGCGTCATGTTATACCTTTCCGTTCGACCTTTCATAAGTGGTAATATTTTCAAGATTGAGTCATTTTAATCGGAAATGAGACCAGAATCCTTCAGATCAAAAATGACAATTCTTCGACTCAAACCTACCTTGCTTTCAGTCCTGTCAATGCCAGCCAGAAATACGATATAAGCGAATAAAAGGGACACACATAAATTCATCAAAACTGTCGTTCTATCGTTCCGCAGTAGCCTGAAATGTTATGACAGTTTTAAGAACAAAATATCCATGTTACGGAATGCCTGTTTAAAACATTAACATATGCATCCTAACTGGTTTTCCCGACTGAAAAAAAGCAAATTACATGTGTGGAAACATATTGGCGACCAGGGGTGAAGCTTAGCTGAAACTGATTGCCTACTTTCAGGGTGCGGAGGCAAGGTTCCCGGAATTTGTTTTGTAGCTAGATCGTTCGAGATTCGTTTTGATGTATATTTCTTTTCGGTAAATATGCTTACAATAACACCAAATACATACATTCAATATTTTATTGGAGTTTTAGCAACTGTTTTTTCTCGATTTTTTTCGCCTACACGCTTATACGAAACTACGCCCCTGGCGACAAAACTGCTGACAACGGGTGTTAGAAACAAATTCCCGATTGCCTTTTAGTATTTTTAACACTCTTCATTGGAAGTTTATAGTGTCGATTGTTTTTACAAAATTCAAGATGAAAAGCTTTGTGTAGGCATTTTATGATGAACTTGAAGCATGGGAATTTCTAACATAAAAATGTATGATCAACATTTTACCGATGATCGAGAGTAAATCTTAAACATCAGAGAATGAAAGCACAGCACATCTGAGGTAAATATTCATTCCCAAAATACATTTAACTAAAACTTGCTACGAAAACGCATTTGTATTTCAGTACATGAATATAATAACTTACCTCCAAAAACAAAAATGGACAAAAAATGTTGCTAAGATACAACAGATGGAAATTCCTATTCCCACAATAGATATAATCCTGAGTGCCATGGATGTTGAATCAACCTGAATTGAGATGAAAGAGATGTTATGTAGGAATAACACGATACACGTCAAATTGTAAGTAACAGAAAATAAAAATACAATCGAACCTCGTTCATTCGAATTAATCGGGTCCCAAATGTTATTTCGAATAACATATGGTTTCGAATAGCCAATTCCAATCCAACGTACATAAGAATATACCTCGGGACCTGATATTTATTTCGAATGATACCGAGTATTCGGATAGAAGGTTGTCGAATAAACGGGGTCCGACTGTATTTTGTAAATATCTACATAGCAAATCATATGACTTATAATCTGTATCATGCTGTGTCATTATACATATTTCAGTGGTGTTTAAACTAAGTAACAAGCTTTGATCCCCTGAAAATTATAAAGTCAGAAAACAAAACTATACAGTAAAACCTCCCTTAAAGACCACCTCAATAATACGCCTATATCCTGACCTAAGTGCCGAGTTAGCACTATGTTTTGCTTTTCAAGAAACCTTAAGAAATGTTGCAATGCAACGTCTGTAGGAAGGCATTAACTCGTCATTTTCTTATATTATCATTTGGCATACTTTGATGACACTATCTACCTTTAAATGTTTCTTATCAATTGAGTTCAAATCGTGTTTGATTGCGATAGTTACCTCATTAAAAGGACTCATCAAGACAGCAAAGTTGGTCAGATGATCACACTGACATACGGTTATAGTTGCATTGGTTGAATTCACCCAACAGCCTGTACTAGACCAAACACCCAGACTTCCACTGTTAACGAGACAATTGGTTCGTGTAAATAGTCAATATTGAAAAATCCTGAAAATCTGCATAACGTAAGAAACTTACTCAAATCAGGATTTGATTTCCACATCAAGGTCCTTCCAGTTTTCTACGATGACATAGAGGTGACATGTGTGAAATTAATTTTATCTCGTTCCCACGACTTACTAACTCGTTCCCACGACATACTACCTCGCTCCGAAGACTTAGTATCTCGTGGCCACGACTTAACTATCTCGTTCTCACGACAAATATAACTCACGAGATAAAAAAATAATTTCACACATGTCATTCTATGCCACCGTAGTTTCAGTCCAACGCAGTTTATGGTTTACACTCTTGTTTAATAACATTAATTGTATGCAAAATTAAAAAGAATTGCATCGGCCGGGAATCGAACCCGGGCCGCCCGCGTGGCAGGCGAGCATTCTACCACTGAACCACCGATGCTTCACATTATATAAATAACATAGCCTAAATACATTACTGAAAATGACAATTAAATCATCAATTTTAAAATACTGTCAGACGTGACGTGTTAAACGTTGTACGTAATGTGTTGCGCACCCTACATAACGTTACTATGGTATAACATCAGTAATATTTGCAAACTGGAAAGGAAAAGAGTCTCTTTAATTCAGCAGATGTAAACATTTTTTTGTTATTTCAGTGATTACTTTCACCAAAAAAACAAAATCGGTAGTATAACTCCAATTCGCTATTTCTTTCTTTATCATGTTTACCTAAATACCGATTATAGGGGTGTTGTATACAACCTATTCATCCATTCATTATTGAAAATATGATTTAAACAACTTTCCCTCCCAATACCCAATACAATACAAATCGATAATGAAAGCTTTATCGAATTGGGTTTATACATATATACGTTTAATTACCACTTGCGTATACCCATATTTTACATTCAAACAAAAATAATATTCCTCTGTTTGGATACTTTTATAATAACGTATTTAAAATTGTCTGTTTAAAAAAACTAAATGAAATTCGCAATAAATTGAATTGCATCGGCCGGGAATCGAACCCGGGCCGCCCGCGTGGCAGGCGAGCATAATTCGCAATAAAAAGAATTGCATCGGCCGGGAATCGAACCCGGGCCGCCCGCGTGGCAGGCGAGCATTCTACCACTGAACCACCGATGCTTCACACAAAACGTGTTCAAAAACGTGAAAACGACAGTTTAAAATTGTATTGACAAGCGACACGTCGACGTAACGTATACATGTATACACGTAATTTTATTGTCGATCATCAAGTAATGCCGAGTTGACTCCCTTGACATAAACCGTATACCTGCCGTACTAACATGGGAAATTATTTACATTGACTATTTAGCATGATCAAATACCTAAATACCAGTATTAAGGTATTTGGCACGATGTTTTGAGTCCGCATAAAAATATCATTAGATTTATTGTATCCTACAAATTCACAATATAACTCTTAAAACTAAGACATTCAATATTTTGGAGAAATTGTTTACATAAATGCTGATTAAGATAAAAAATACATCGCTAATTAAACATATAATACCTACACCGTACACATTAAAACAATCAGGATTATACTTACTTTTTGAATTTCAGTGATTACTTTCACCAAAAAAAAAAAATCGGTAGTACATTTACATGTTTAATTACCACTTGTGTATACCTATATTTTACATTCAAACAAAAACAATGTTCCTATGTTTGAATACTTTTATAATAACGTATTTAAAATTGTCTGTTTAAAAAAACTAAATGAAATTCGCAATAAAAAGAATTGCATCGGCCGGGAATCGAACCCGGGCCGCCCGCGTGGCAGGCGAGCATTCTACCACTGAACCACCGATGCTTTACATATATGTCCCAACAGCCCCTTTACATAAAATAAACTATAAATAAATCATCAGTTGTCAGGTGTGACATGATTAATGTTGTTTCAACTATTACTCATACTTCTGTGTCGTCCGCCAAACACAACGTTACGGTATGTCGATCTCGTCAACGGTATAAGCAAATACGTCATGAAAGAAGTCCCTGGCAATTTTGTTTCATTTGCAACTACAAGAACAGACATTTTTTTAATTCTGAACTAAAATATAACTGTTAAAATACATTATCAGACAACATTAGGGTATTCGTACATTGGTCTTGAAAACAATTTGGAATAACTTCAGATAATGAAAATCTTTGCAAAATCTCTCGCTTACACGACAGACAATCGGATATCATTATCTTGCAATTTAAGCAAAACAGATCAAATAGATATGTGAAAATATTAATTAATTACTGTCGTCTAGAATCGGGAATACTTATGTAAAATTAATACCCTTTAAAAAGTAATGCTCCTCTGTATTGAATAGTATTTATCATTTTTAAATGACCCAAAATTAAGTAATTTTCTCGAAATTATTATTATTTATTAATAAAGTCTAAAAAGAATTGCATCGGCCGGGAATCGAACCCGGGCCGCCCGCGTGGCAGGCGAGCATTCTACCACTGAACCACCGATGCTTCACACAAAACGTGTTCAAAAACGTGAAAACGACAGTTTAAAATTGTATTGACAAGCGACACGTCGACGTAACGTATGTATACACGTAATTTTATTGTCGATCATCAAGTAATGCCGAGTTGACTCCCTTGACATAAACCGTATACCTGCCGTACTAACATGGGAAATTATTTACATTGACTATTTAGCATGATCAAATACCTAAATACCAGTATTAAGGTATTTGGCACGATGTTTTGAGTCCGCATAAAAATATCATTAGATTTATTGTATCCTACAAATTCACAATATAACTCTTAAAACTAAGACATTCATTATTTTGGAGAAATTGTTTACATAAATGCTGATTAAGATAAAAAATACATCGCTAATTAAACATATAATACCTACACCGTACACATTAAAACAATCAGGATTATACTTACTTTTTGAATTTCAGTGATTACTTTCACCAAAAAAAAAAAATCGGTAGTACATTTACATGTTTAATTACCACTTGTGTATACCTATATTTTACATTCAAACAAAAACAATGTTCCTATGTTTGAATACTTTTATAATAACGTATTTAAAATTGTCTGTTTAAAAAAACTAAATGAAATTCGCAATAAAAAGAGTTGCATCGGCCGGGAATCGAACCCGGGCCGCCCGCGTGGCAGGCGAGCATTCTACCACTGAACCACCGATGCTTTACATATATGTCCCAACAGCCCCTTTACATAAAATAAACTATAAATAAATCATCAGTTGTCAGGTGTGACATGATTAATGTTGTTTCAACTATTACTCATACTTCTGTGTCGTCCGCCAAACACAACGTTACGGTATGTCGATCTCGTCAACGGTATAAGCAAATACGTCATGAAAGAAGTCCCTGGCAATTTTGTTTCATTTGCAACTACAAGAACAGACATTTTTTTAATTCTGAACTAAAATATAACTGTTAAAATACATTATCAGACAACATTAGGGTATTCGTACATTGGTCTTGAAAACAATTTGGAATAACTTCAGATAATGAAAATCTTTGCAAAATCTCTCGCTTACACGACAGACAATCGGATATCATTATCTTGCAATTTAAGCAAAACAGATCAAATAGATATGTGAAAATATTAATTAATTACTGTCGTCTAGAATCGGGAATACTTATGTAAAATTAATACCCTTTAAAAAGTAATGCTCCTCTGTATTGAATAGTATTTATCATTTTTAAATGACCCAAAATTAAGTAATTTTCTCGAAATTATTATTATTTATTAATAAAGTCTAAAAAGAATTGCATCGGCCGGGAATCGAACCCGGGCCGCCCGCGTGGCAGGCGAGCATTCTACCACTGAACCACCGATGCTTCACACAAAACGTGTTCAAAAACGTGAAAACGACAGTTTAAAATTGTATTGACAAGCGACACGTCGACGTAACGTATGTATACACGTAATTTTATTGTCGATCATCAAGTAATGCCGAGTTGACTCCCTTGACATAAACCGTATACCTGCCGTACTAACATGGGAAATTATTTACATTGACTATTTAGCATGATCAAATACCTAAATACCAGTATTAAGGTATTTGGCACGATGTTTTGAGTCCGCATAAAAATATCATTAGATTGAGTGTATCCTACAAATTCACAATACTACTCTTAAAACTAAGACATTCATTATTTTGGATAAATTGTTTACATAAATGCTGATTAAGATAAAAATAACATTGCTAATTAAACATATAATACCTACACCGTACACATTAAAACAATCAGGATTATACTTACTTTTTGAATTTCCAGAATGAACACTCTGGTGAAGTCAGATTATCCTTAAACAGAATGAAGAACATCATGTTGTGATAAATATGCTGACTATTTCCAATATGTAGATTGTACATACAATGTGAATAATATGCTAAATAATACAATATGTAGATTATACATACAATGTTAATAATATGCTAAATAATAAAATTTGCTAAGACTTGAGTTTTTTCCGAGATGTGTCGATGGAAAAGTCTACTGCTTACCTCTTTGTGTTCAAAAGTTATGGTGATTGGTGGATCAAATACAGACGGGGCGTTTTCCTTCGGTGATATGGTCATTGCAAGAATAGGTCCATTGATTGTATTATCGACATCGTTTCTATCTCGACTGTAAAATGAAAAGATGAAGTAAAACGTATGCCGGTTTTTCATCCGGGTAACAGAAACATCAGAAATTAATTTCGCTATTTCCTTATGGTGTAATACATTCAAACGCTTAATAAAAACAGAAAATCGACACTTTATTCAGAATACATTCTTTAAGTCATTTTGAATCTTTTAGTTCAGCTTTGTCAGATGTACCCCATTTCCATCGTCAGTTCAATTCATTACCTACATATTACTGCACTACAGAAAAAAAGTTTATTGAGTAATAATATATTTTAAGTTATGTTGACGAGTTAAGTTACATAGAAGCAGAGTTAGCTTGTTCGGCGAATAAATGTAATGTGGATAAGAATGATACCCAGGACTGTAAGGCGTGTGGTGATGCCTCATGAAGATACTCCAAATGAACTAAAAGTGACCATATGCTATGAATATCAAAACATATACATGTATGTGACTGTCAAAATCCTGTAGACTTGACAAAAGGAAAAGAAACAGTGCATCAAGTCTTTCAATGTCAACATTGAGAATGTTCTCCTGTCATTTCCAGTTATTTCGATCCGATAACAGGATGCATTGTATTTTTTTGCTTTATCAGGTCACATGACTTTTATCTCACGACACATGACCACGTGACTAGCCTGATTATTGTTTAAGCCAAGTGTCGCGATGTTATCTTTTTTCAAGACTTACTCGAACGATGGATTTTATGCAGTGTTAACTTGAGTACCGATAACTCTTCAATATCGCTTACTCAGAAATAACTCCTTCGACCTTTCACTCCATCATGTTTACTCAACTACTACCGTCATATCTGGGACCAATATATACATATTGGTCCCAGGTCATATCGATGCCTAGTGTATGTATTGAAGAATTAAATGAGTACCTAACTTTGTTAGATACTTCAACCTGAACCTTTACTGTAATAACGCGGTGCAAGGACCTTTAGTATATATACAGTAAAACCTAAAAGATATTACCACCCTCGAGACCCTTGACAACTGCTCTTATTATTTAGGTTGAACAAAGAGCAATACAGGGAAAATGGACCTGAAAATTGTGTTCTAAATTTTGAGGTGATCTTATTAGTCAGGTGGTCTTTAAGTGAGGTTTTACTGTACATTATATGACAATTTACCTGGTTGTTTTGTTCTTGTCTGTTGTACTCGGTAAAATCCTGGAGATGTCTTTGTACATTACCATAGTGATTACATAGGATTTGTCTAGAAATATAAATATGAGACCCTCTTTCAAAAATTGACTGTATCTGATAGCCCGATCAACCCCTCGATACAGGTTCCGCCGACTCAATATGTTGGCTGTGTAATGCATTAATTTACCCATTCTCCAAATAAACTAACCAGAAAACAATAATCAACATAGTTACTCATTCTAAATATTTTAAGTCGGGACTCCGCAAACAAACAATTGACAGAGGATGGCCGAGTAAATGATAACATATTGTTAACTATTCTTAATATATCTGATTATCCAATGAAAGTACATGTATATAACCAATAATGGTCTTTAAAAATGATGAGGTCTACGTATTTAAACCATGAAGTTGAGATTGATATCAGTTTTACCTTGCAACGATTCCTTTTCTAATTGAATTCGACTTTTTGTTTCCTTCACCCATTCAAACTCGTCTGTTTCAATTTGTTCAGGAAACACAACATCAGTGTTGGTATACTTCTGCGCTTCCACAGCTACGGAAAGGGGACAGTGTTGATTACGTTAGGAGAGATGCATTTGGAACAAAACTTGTGACAAAACTCTTACACAATGCATGTTATGTTTTTGAAGCCGTCGGCCTTCCTAAAGACAACGGCATCAACGTATGAAACTTTACTAAAGACCGATATGATCACATGAACAGGTAGGCAGGTGTCTTTAGTTTCCCAAAACAAACAAACGTTACATCATTATTTTATAATGTCATACTGGTTTTTACAATATAATTTCTATACTAGTGTACGATATCATACAGTTTTCCGTTACAATTTCGTCCGTTTTTTGCAACAAATTAATTGCTATATTGACTTAAGAATTTGCAACAACACTGTATACAGCGTTCAAATTGCCTTGTGACGTCAATGGTCATTGTTTTATTAATTTAACCTCAACTGAACCAGTAAAGTACGACCTATTCATAGCAACACCCCATGTGTAGGGGGGGGGGCGTCCTGAATAGGTTACAATGCACTATACACCGTTCAATTACACTAAACACACACGAGCTCTCACCTAAGTTTTTCTTAACTACTGTCTTTCTTTCAGTTTCATTTAATGTTTGTCCAACTGCTTCCACAAGCGATGTTACGGCAGTTAGCAAGCTTTCTGCGCCAGGAGTATCCTTAAAGAGAGATTTAAGTTGTTACAGGGAATGCCACATACACAAAACAATGCCTCGCAACACAAATCCTCGACAAAAAAAACAACAATCTTCAATACATTTGGCACTGAGGAGGTTAAAGGGTAAAAATGTGTGGGAATATTTTGTACCCCTAGTTTATTATATATATATTGCCGTTGTAATTTAACAGACTGATATAAATTGTATACAAATTAATCACTTAAATTGTTATTATTCGTGTCAATAACTTTTGGACACAGAAAATGATTTGTTTTGGGACAGTACTAATTTTAAGTCATAATGTCAAGTTTGAATGTTCTCCCAAATATCGTTTTTTCTTTAGTAAAAGCTATTTGATTTTATGATATCTTTTGTTCTGTTCTCAGTTTTCTATATTGAAAGTGGGTCATCCTGATTAACATTTAAATAAACTTTGGTGTAGTATCGAGTGCTTCCCAAAAGTAATCAAGAAATGATGACATTCTGGCAATTTGTGTGTGCGCACAACTGATCACATTTCTCTACCTCTGTCTCAGTCATGCAAGTTCTATCATTGTTTTGCCGAGGGTATGCTAAGGATCAAACTTTTGGCATCGAAAGGTCCGGCCTAGTATATTTCTCGTACGGATTTCTACATGGGCCTATCATTTCCCGCATGTCGAGAATCATACGTGACTTAAAGAATCTTATAGACTCTCACCTTCATGATTGGGCAAAATATTTATTGATGCATTATAATTATCTATAACATATGAGAAATATGTAACAATTTACTACACGAAATGGCGCCCAGTGTCTGATTGGTTTTATTTCATTGGATCCTGTCCCTCCTAAACACTAGCATTTGTAGGTCCGTCAATGGTACCTGTTCCTCCTAATAAGTCCTTAACAAGTAACATACGGGTGCTTTATCCGTGTGATAAATATTCACACCACCGGCTAATTTTATTTATTCATGCATTTTTATTTGACAACACTAAAATTTCCTCTCCATGTCTTACCGATTCAATAAGTGCTTGCCAGCTGTCTCGATTTGCATCGTCAATCAAGTTACTGGCTGACTCCACGAAATCCTATGAAATGCAAAAGATCTTTGACGTTTTTATACACATGTATAAGTAGACATACATCAACGTGACATAATTAAAATTTTTATTGCATAATAAGCTCAACGGCCCATACACAAGATGTAAACATAATATAAATACGGTAATACGTGAAACAGTCTCATAAGTTACAACCAAAATAAGACATATTTTAATATAGAAATGATCTAAACTTTCATGAAAACTCTTGCATATAGGAAAAATGCTTCTTCTGCATATCTCAACGTGAATTACGAGTATCATCATGCCACGTATTTAGTGACGTTAAACAACAAAGAATGTGCATTATTTCGCCTCGGAGCAAAGGTTAAAGGTTATGAACATTAGTCAATTCGGGCCATGGAGAATAGTCACTTCCTTACATACGGGCTGTCACATACATAAGAAAGCAAAAGCTGTAACTCCAAACTATTGTGAGGTTATATGATAACATCATATCAAGTTACCATAGGAAGTTGCTGTTTGTATATCAATCAGTCTAGGCTAGCGCAAATATGTTGGGTTTGGACGGATCGTCCGTTCGTCATGAAGTGTGTGTCCATTCCACATCGTTCTACTCCCAATGGTATAATTATGATATTGTAATACTTGACACGAAATGTTTGTACCACAAGGACATACATACGTACAGTGTCTTTCAACTTTAACCAGGACACGTCCTTCATCATCAAAGTCCTAACATATAATTAAATGTAATAACAAATACATGAAGGCTTGTTTTTGGGGGACATAACCACGTGCATGTTTTAATTTCTTTCATTTTTGTTTTCTTTTTACAAACCTCAAAAGTAATCTTATTTTCTTACTTACATTAACAACATCGTCATTAACAAAGTCTGTATCATATTGTACCAAACTTCCGACTTTTTCTAAAGAGGTTGAAAGAACGAATATTTCCCCGTCTGTGAGTTTCTCTCCCATCGTTCCTTCGAATTGAGTTACCTCGGTTATGTTTCTAATCTCTGCAACAGTTTGACTGATATCATTTTCCGTAGTGGCTAAACTGACATCGGCGACCTGAAATATAGCAAATTTCATAAATTATTGTGTTTTCAGTAGACGTATTCAAGGACGTTTGACTTTGTAATTCCGAATCTTTGTCTCCACTTCTGAAAATGGTAAGGATTTGATAAAAATACTTAGTGAAATAAGCTTTTATGGTGAAATTACATACGGTTCGTAATCTGATTACTTTGTGTATACAAAAGACAGATAATACATGTCAAAGGAATCGACAGTTCAGTTCAATAGAAATTCTCTTAACACGATGCATGTTACGTCATCAGTGTATTTAGTAGTTCAGTTAATTACTGAAATGAGTAATAAATATACATGTAATCAATATACAGAAGAACTTCAATAAGGCGACCCTTGAAAACTGTTCTTATTATTGAGGTGGTCTTCATATTAGGGTTGAAATAAGAGCTTAACAGTGAACATGGACTTGAAGATTGTGTTGGTCTTATTATCAAGATGGTCTTTAAGTGAGGCTTTTACTGTAATAAAGCTTTTGTGGACATCTTCAGTTTACTTTCCTTGTTTAAGTAGACACTTAACTTTATCAGAGAAGACCGATAATTCCATTCATGATTTAGCCAATCGTTAAGCATTTCTATTCACATTTAATGTACCATCTACATTGGCATTATTAAGCATATTATTCACATTTTATGTACAATCTACATATTGTTTTATTTAGCATAGTATTCACATTTTATATACTATCTACATATTGTTTTATTTAGCGTATTATTCACATTTTATGTACAATCTACATATTGTATTATTTAAGCATAGTATACACATTTTATGTACACTCTACATATTGTATTATTTATCATAGTATTCACATTTTATGTACAATCTACATATTGTATTATTTAGCATATTATTCACATTGCATTTACAATCTACATATTGGAAATAGTCAGCATATTTATCACAACATGATGTTCTTCATTCTGTTTCAGGATAATCTGACTTCACCAGAGTGTTTATTCTGGAAATTCAAAAAGGAAGTATAATCCTGATTGTTTTAATGTGTACGGTGTAGGTATTATATGTTTAATTAGCGATGTATTTTTTATCTTAATCAGCATTTATGTAAACAATTTATCCAAAATAATGAATGTCTTAGTTTTAAGAGTAGTATTGTGAATTTGTAGGATACACTCAATCTAATGATATTTTTATGCGGACTCAAAACATCGTGCCAAATACCTTAATACTGGTATTTAGGTATTTGATCATGCTAAATAGTCAATGTAAATAATTTCCCATGTTAGTACGGCAGGTATACGGTTTATGTCAAGGGAGTCAACTCGGCATTACTTGATGATCGACAATAAAATTACGTGTATACATACGTTACGTCGACGTGTCGCTTGTCAATACAATTTTAAACTGTCGTTTTCACGTTTTTGAAAACGTTTTGTGTGAAGCATCGGTGGTTCAGTGGTAGAATGCTCGCCTGCCACGCGGGCGGCCCGGGTTCGATTCCCGGCCGATGCAATTATTTTTAGACTTTACTTATAAATTAATAAATAATTAAATAATAATAATTTCGAGAAAATTATTTAATTTTGGGTCATTTAAAAATGATAAATACTATTCAATACAGAGGAGCATTACTTTTTAAAGGGTATTAATTTTACATAAGTATTCCCGATTCTAGACGACAGTAATCAATTAATATTCAGTTTACTTTCCTTGTTTAAGTAGACAATGGATTTGTTTCGGCCAAAATTACCAGAAAATTATAACATTACTTAATTTCTACGCTGTGTTTCAGAACATAATCAAATCCAGTCGCAGTTTTGACCATACTCCATACTAACGGTCATAGAAATAACATAATTTATATACATGTATATTCCATTAAATAGGATTTACTTCGGTACAGTCATATATCTCCAGTACAGCCCTCTCTTGAGCAACGACATTTCTACAACCATAATATTGATATTCCCTCAGTAAATATACTATCAATGAAACCGCTCCAAAGCAACAGCCTGTCAACAACATATACATAGTACATTTAAAAACGCATATTTTTGTACCCGTGTGATATGTCTTATAAAGGTCATTTCAATGTGTTTTAAAACTCATTTAATATGAAAATACTCGCTGATCGAAGGAAATTTAGCTTTCATCATTGCGTTAAATGAAATAATACAAGTTCTTAACTTTCGTCCCTAGGTAAGTTCATGAAATTTGAGAAATCTTACACTTTGCGTTTTTAAATGTACTGAGTATATATTGCTTCCACAAAAGGCGGGAAGAGGTTGCACTGTATATGATGGAGACAGCATGCTGTGATGATCCCATGTATACCTGTTCCTCTATCTCCTGTACTGTTATCCGGATACATTTATTCTGAGGCCACTGCCAAGTCCCATCACTTTTACACAAACGGAATATGCTACCTGAAAATCACCATGGAGAGTACGATATGATAATATGATAATGAAGCGACAATACCAGTGAAAATATAAAAGTCAAGGAATAAGCATTGTTTTGTAAAATTGTGAAATTTGATTTCTTGTTTTAACTAATGTTAAATGTTATGACATCATAATCTATGACATCACAAAACAAAATAGCGACACAACGGGCAAATAACGCCTTAGCAAAGAACATGCGTCTAAATTAAGTTATTCAAGTAATTTAGATCTTTCTTATTTCCTTTAAATCGATTTGTATAACAATTTTAAAACTTCATTAACGTACTTGTATTATCCATTATTCTACTATAGTAATGTATTGTTGAAAAGGTATTACTTCTTAAGACCTGTTAAGTCTTATTATTTCTTACCCTGAATCGTAAACATCGCCTTTAAACGTAAGCTGACGTCATGGTTTATTTGAGCAAGTTATCACCCCACTTTATATTTATCTTTAAAGTTACTGCTAGATTTTAGCGATCGACAATCATGCTATACATAAGCTTAAAAGTTACGTTGTTAATGCTTTGTTTGCCCCGTTGCTATGCAAACGTATTGTATGATTTCTTATCCCGTCTGTCGGAAACAGATTGGGAAGTTTAGTGATAATACGTTCTATTGTTCGTTGCAAGAGTTGGTATTTATGTATAACGCAATGTACGCTAAGATTATGACTGTGGTACAAATCTTCATTTTGATATGAGAGTTTTCGCAACAGTCACTGGTATTGTGTACTTTTCAAAGTATCTATGTTTATGAAAAGTGCTGCATGTTTGCTTGTTTCTCCTCCAACTTGCGTTTAGTGGCATCGTGTGTAATTATTTATATTGTATATACATGTAAAATAATTTTCTTACGGTTTGTAAATATGTTATTTTGCATTGTCCTCAAGGCGCCAAACGGCTTTTTGAATTGATAAATAATCTATAATTTAATTAAGACAATAAAGGTAATAAACACGATAATTATTGTAGCACAGAAATACGAAATGAGACAACACCGCCGTATGTATAGTACCTGTGTATCCTGTTCGGCACAGATTTACCCGTGTTTCTCCTGCTGGTGTCTCCAACCATACAAAACCTCTACTATCAGTATTCATCGAGCATACTTTGATCTCTTCTTCTGAAGTCAGCAAGAAATAACTGTTCGATTGATATATGTTTATTGAATTATCACAAAGGGAAAAAGCAAAACAAATATGTTTTTCATCTATATGCAGAAGTCTAGTTGCGCATCCGTCACTCGATTTATTCTATTGAAGTTATTCTGATTAAAGAAACGCTAATTTTTAACCTTTCTTTAGTCCACTTTCTTGAAAAAAATGGTGTCCTGAGCAGGGGGAGGGGGATCATGATCTTAGAGTTTAAACCCGCAATTACCCAAATCTCCAATGGAGTGGTCAACACATAATCAACCATACGACTGCATCAATTTCCACAGATCACAGAATATGAATATGCTATCAGACAATGAATACAAATTACTTGTGTATTTATAAACATAAAAACGATACGAAAATAAACTATTAAAAAGCATTTATTTGTATTTTTCAATGTAGTAAATCCAACCTCCGGTCTCGAGATTGCTACTTTTAAATTACAAGATGCATCTCATTGGTTTGGTAGAAAACCGTGTTTGATTTAATGTACATACTAGTAGAAGCAAATCGTGCTCTTATGTGTGCTTGAACATAAACCTGTACCTATTTCAGTGCACGCTGCTGCAGCCTGGCTCCATGATCCGTCATATGAACATTCAATGTATTGACTCCCTGTCAGAATGTATCCTGGCTCACATATATACTCTGCAACACTTGTGTAAGTTGTTTCATCAAAGAACACATTGCCATTCGTCGGAACGTTGGGTACACCGCAGTCTGAAAGTATTCACAACTTTTTATATCGCGCTGCAAACCGCCCCTCTTTCGTTCCTTAACAGTTCTCATCCTCACGCAATAGTATTGCACGATGTTTGGACTTTTAGTCCTTTGATTTTTTCCAATCCATTTGTTACCCACCAATTTCTTACATATGGATGATATGTTTGTCGTTTTTCGTTAATGACATTATCCGGACACTCAACATCAGTTATATAATCCGATGTCACATTTTGATTTATGCTTCCATAATTGACTTATTAAAGTATTATGCCGAGTGTGACTGCTTGAGAACTTATGTTAAACATCAAAATATCTTTTCCGCGCCCTTGCGTTTTATCAAGATAAACCGGCATGTACTTACGTACATAAAAAGTAAAAAATAACGATCAAACATGTTCATTTTGGCAGTCCCTCTCGACTAACTCAGTCGGGAAGGCTGTTGACACGAGGAAAATCTCAAAATCAACAAATATAATTATAAAACTAATAGTAAAGTCAAGTCTTTATTACTAAAGTGTCACACCTACAAAAGGGGCCAGCTATTTCTGACTCATGAGACACCTACTTTTTGAGTAAATTTACTGTCCGTTTCCTATCGTTTGATACCAGAAACCAAGCAGGTAGGCACATGGTAACCTTTATTTAACCATCTGGAGGCTCACCATCCGGCCATTTCAGAACGGACCCCTACCGGGATTCAAATCTTCGACCTCGCGTTCCTAAGTTGGACAGGCTACCTTAACCACTCGGCAAATATATTGATACGTTTAGCAATTTGAACTTATCAACGCAAACAGAAAATAAAACACTTTATTTACAATACCCTGTAAAGTAAGGACTAGGCCGAAGTTGGTAAGATGGTTACAGGAGCAAATGGTGTAAGATATGGATGTTTCAGTGACAGTACATCCGTCTGTTGCCCACATTCCTGTCCCATCACTGAAATCATAGTGGATGAAGATAAAGAATATAGCATGCGTGGTATTTAAACATTTATTAATCAAGTTACCGGAAAACGACTAGGAATGAGTTTTATAAAATCAACAATGTAATAGCACGAATGTAATTTTATATCATAAATGAGCGCTGCTGTGGGATTTACAACATCTTCAGTAGCCTAAGTTACGTCACTTCAAGAAAACGTAACATGTGATGTCACTATGTGCAAGCAAGAAACAATATTTACTCCATAAGGTCACTTCGTTTTCATATTGCCATATGGGGCAAATATTGCATACTGTCAGTACATGGTGACGTCACATGTGACATTTTCTGGAAATGACGTCACTTAAAGAAGAGGTTGGAAATCATACAGTGGCGCTGATATTGTGGTCATATTACAAATTAACAATCGTTGGTAAAGATACAGTTAAACCTGAATAATAAGACTACCCTAGAAAACTGGTCATCTTATTGATGTGTTCCTAATACTGAGGTTGAATAAAGGCTAGTCCAGTCACGGACGTCACATCTCTATACTGTCGCTGTTACGAAGACGCATGTAAAAGTCGGAGTACAGAGACACGTATGCGGGCTAAATAAAGACCAACACGGTAAAAATGAACTTTGGTGGTCTTAATATTGAGGTGGTCTTATTATTGAGGTGGTCTTAAATGAGGTTTTACTATACTCACTCATTGAATTTCCAGTAACTGCACGATGGTTTCGTTAGCAAATCCTAAACGGAAATAAAGAAATATTTTCACAAATATTAAGCACATGTACATGTATGACTAAATGTAATCATGTTGATTATATTTCTGATTCGTTATCAATTGGTTTCAACTTTGACAGCAAACACAAAACATGGCTTTGCACAAAGAACATTCATTCAACAGCATAAATGAAAAGAATTAACGCCGGTCTTGTTGTGTTTCTTTAAATTTAAGTCAATATATAAGACTAACTCAATATGAGAACCTTTGTTTGGTTCGAAAACTGCATTTCTCAACCCTTTGTATGATACTTACAGTACTTTGATAAAATGTTATGTTAATTGGAGCGGATAATGTCCCGGTAATTGATGGAAAGGTAGAAAAAGACATGATCTGCCCATTTAACTCCCGCTGTTGTCCTGAAGTGGATGTTGGTAGAATACTTGACATGTCCTTGTAGATCATTGAAGCTACAGTATACTGTATGTCGTTTTCTGAAGAAAAAAACAGCCGAACTTTTGAAAGTGTCGTTTACTATCGTTTGGTAGCCTATTCGATTAATCATTCGACCTACAGTCAGGGGCGTATATTCATACAGACCGTGTAGAAAAAAATAAAATGGCCAAAACTGCATTAAGATATTTAATGTATGTGTTTAATGATATTGTAAGCATATTTATCGGAACGAAATTTACACCAAAACGCAGCTCTGACGATCTAGCTACATTTTTTCCGGGGGGCCATGCCCCACTAAAACTACGCCTACACATCAATTTCAGCTTAGCTACGCCCCTGACAGTCAAATTTTCGTATCAATGTTGAACTTTACTTTATTTCAGATACCACGTAAACCATCAGACCACTCAGGATAGCAATCAACATAAAAAACATTTGTTATCACCAATTATAGAACCATCTATTATATGGCATATGAACTACACCAAGGTTATTGCAAACATTTTACACGTACATATCAACTTCAGCCATCAGTGATCCAAAAATATTTCATCCTAAAATATTTCTTTGCAGTATCCCAACATATTCATCGACTCGAACTTTATTGGCTATTCCGTGCAGGAATTTTGTTTATGTCCTTTTAAAAAGAAAGTCCTACCACGATCCAGTATAAGATTAATTTACCGACCCACGTTCAGAATTGCGGGTGGGGGTACCGAAACCATTTTAAAGATGACCTTACGTAGATTATCAAGTAAAACTTCTCCGGTAATGGAGAATGCATGGATATAATGTATCATGTCAATTGATCCACAAAAGAACAGGTGCCTATACTCGTTTCCATGTGGAAATACGCAACCTTGATATACCTGGCAAAGATGATACATCGAATTGCAGGCTACTTCCATACTGCAGTACCCTTCCTGTGGTTGCATCATTTGGATTCGGATAAACAATTGTTTCGCCGACTGTTTTCTCCACTTTAAAATCTGATTTAAAATAGTAAAACAATTACTGCTAGTTAAACATGACAGCTGTGATATGTGATAGGTATAATTGTACAATTCAGTTTATTCCTATACGCTGTAACAAGGCCGTTCTGTAAAGCCATGTGTCACAATAAAGTTGATTATGTCTTCCTATACAGATACAGAACCTCTTGCAAACTGGTGCCTTTAGAACGGTCTTCTAAATTATGCTAAATATGGACATTATATTCCAATAAAACGCATGTTTTTTTACTTTAACTGACGACTTAGACTCATGAAAAGTTATCCCGCTTTAACCACCGGTGATTTGGTGAATGAAGCATTTGTATTATTGTGTTTCAAACCTTTCTAGTTGTTTTAATTTTAAATAATAAGGCTATAAAATTTGTTTTCTTTCAAAATTCGACTTGATTGCCTTCTGAACACATACAAATTCATCAATTTATCAGAATTATCTATTTAAGATAACGTCATAAAAAAATAAAGGAGAGAGATCATTGTCGAAAAATTGTGTAACCTGGAACCCCGATGATTGTAATTAAACCTACCTAGATTGTCTGAAGTGACACGGAACGATCCACTTTCTGTTGTTACCAAATTGTCAAGTGATTTACCAACAACTTCAACTAATGCATCCATTGCACCGAGGACAGTTTCACCAGCCGAATCTCCCTGTGAGGCAAAAAATATAAACACGAAATATATTTTGAAATATATGTTACCATTTTAAAATCGATTACCCTTTGTATAGGTTTTAGATGGCAAAATATCACCACTTTACAGACAGACAGAGCCGTTTTACAGCATGCTCGACGATGTAGTATCTTTCGCTGAGCAAGTACATGTATATCCCACAATAAAATTTAATAATTATTTTATCAGAGATTATTAAAGCAGATAGTACCCTTAAAACTATTAAGCGGACGCTCACGGCTGAACAATAGAAATGGGTGCAGTTGGTTTTCTTCTATACAAATTAGATACAAATAAAGTATGCGGATCCTATAATTTTATGTAGTTAAACACCACCTACGCCTCCAAACGTTTTAGCCAATCACAAGTCAGACATAATTATGATCAGGTGAAATGGCGCTAAAAGCACCCCACCTTATTGTGTTTAACGTCCTACCTGTGTTGATAATGACTCCCAACTTTCACTATTTGCCGGATCAATAACAGAACTGGTCACGTCAGTGAATGTCTGAAAATATTTCAGTTATACGAAAAATACGAAATCTATAGTTATATGATATTTATATTATATAGTTATATAATAGTTATATCATTATACAATAGTTATACGATACTTATATTATATAGTTATATAATAGTTATATCATTATACAATAGTTATACGATACTTATATTATATAGTTATATAATAGATATATCATTATACAATAGTTATACGAAATATACATTTTACTTGAACATAAAATACGTTTTGTTGTTTTTGATTTGAAATATAATTGAAATAAAATTGTTCAACCATAAATAAGCATGTTGATAATATCATAATAATCAGCTGCAAATGTCCACGGTTCAAGTCACTTATTTTGTAAGTCACATTAACACACAGGGTCGCACGAATATGAATGAATAAAGAAAATACAGCATAGAACTTGTGTAGTGTTACAAACCTGCACCATTCCACTGTTTGAAATCGAGGTCATTGCTGAGAGCAACGTAGATACTTCGTTCAAAATATCTACCAAAGCCACAATGTCACCGTCAGTTAAAACTTCACCATCAGAGATAGATTCCTCCAAACCTCGACTTAAAACGTTTGCGATATCATCTTCTGTGGCACTTGAATCTAATTTCAATGCATCCATATAGAGTGCTTGTATGCTTGTCTTGAGACAACCGTATATAGGAAGCTCCCATTCTCCTACTAGCGAACATCGCCTTGTTTTCACACCTTGCAATTATACCAATATATGTAACAATTATGATATGTTTTTATTGTTAAAGGTAGATAGCCATATTTTTTTGGACAAAATATGCTTAGTCATAAATATGAGAAAATCGGTGGTAATTGCCTTCATACAGACGCACTCTACAACACTGCATTGTCACTTTATTCCATGTTTCTCAAAAAACACAAATATGTGAGTCTGATACGGGTATTTTCTATCCTGATGTATGCGCCGAGTTAGCGCTAGCATAGGACATACCTAAATCGGACTTGTGTTTTGCAGTTTAAGGAATTTTAAAAAAAAAATACAATGCAATGTTTTAGAGTATGTCTGTATAAAGGCATTTACATGCCATTTTATAAAAAATATAACTTGACGTGTTTTGATAGAAAGTAAGATGATGTACCTTTAAGGCTATAACAAGACATATTATTACATAGAAAAAATATGGTAACATATACGAATGGATTGGACAACGATTTAAGCAACACTAGTGAACGTTCCGCGCCACCTCTCACATCAGTAAATTTGTAAGCAAGATATGATCATACTGAATAGAATGAAATATTTTACTGATAAATATGAAAATACTTATACTACAGCACAAATTAATTTTGTGTGTGAAGTAAACTGGTCTTCTAAATGAATCCAGTTGAATTGATTTTTAGTGTAGCAGATAAACGCCGTTTTAACAGTATGTCCGTTGTTGCCGGGGTACCAAACAGTACTAACATTTTCCTCATTAAGTTACAGCTAGACAGCTTCCCCTCATGAATCGGGTGTGGGGAAACAAACTTGATGTATTATCGTCTGCTCAAATGGTTACGGAAAACATACGCCTCATCTAAAAGTTGAACCCTACGCCTCATCCGAAATTTTGTACATAGAAAATTGTGCAGACTGGCAGAAGAGCATTCTACCGACTGAAGTTACGATTGTCACAAATGTACAGTCAAAGCTTGTACATGTAACTCTATATTCTAAATCGATTTTGTAGACTTCCAGCAAATTCATTTGAGAAAACAAATCCCTTTCAAAATACTTTATATGAAAGATACGATTAAGTTTGGCTGGGTATGTTTATTTAGTTGGAGCGTCATTTTGCTGCTTTTTTTTCTTGCGAAATATCCGGATTAATTATGACTTGTTATTATACCCTATGCATAAAAAGGGGTCAACAAATGAAAAGAGAATAAAACTTGTGCATAACCTAAAACGTTGCTTAAACTGATCCTACCCGTATATCCATTGTCACAATCTAGTGTCCTCGTATCACCAGCCAGTGTGGTGTACCACGTGGTTACTCTGCTGTCCACGGTTTCTAAGCATCTGACGATAGTTGGATCTGAAAATATAATATTGTGATTATCACAAATTATGTATCATTCATTTAGCTTCCACTCAGTTAGTTCCATTCCACGTTCTACAATTCTAACCGCTCGGTGGATCGATAGCCATAAAAAGGTCGGTTGTACCGACACCTTCCAGAATTCACATCTAAAAGGTAAATACTCGTAATTTAATTCACTTTGATGTTTTGCCTTTGTCATTTGAAATACGAATATTGAAACGTTACCCTTGATTCAAGATTTTATATTGTGGCCACAAGTTACTAAGTTGTGGCCACAACTTACTAAGTTGTGGCCACAACTTATTAAATCGTGGCCACAACTTATTAAATCGTGGCCACAACTTAGTAACTTGTGGCCACCGTACAAAGCGGCTTATATCCTGTCATTTAAAGGTTTCAAAAGTGTTTATCCATATAATTTAGTTGCAATAATACTATTAGATGACCTCATTATTGAAATTGGTTTAGTCCAGTCACACCAGGGACAGGGCTACAGATAGTTACGGACCACACCGGAATTCAGTCCGCGGTGATCATCCTTTGCCGTGATAGACCGTTGTACTTTAGTTTTTTTATATGGAGTGTGATAACCTGGTTTTTACCAGTGATAGTACGGTACTACGGATACCCCGGATATCTCCAACGGCAGTCATTGGTGTGTTACAGTAATGACACTATGTTACCTAGACAGGAGTTTCAAGGAAGTCCACCTGTAGTCATGGATATCAGTAGTCACACCATAGTAGAAACCATACTGGCATCGTTTGTCCTGCAAACTATTTGTCCGGCATATTTCCGGACAGCCCCTTTAATGACCCCTCAGGGTGCAATATTGATTGGCTAAACTAAGTCGTGGCCTCAATTTAATAAGTTGTGGCCACAAGTTACTAAGTTGTGACCACAAGTTACTAAGTTGTGGCCTCAATTTAATTAGATGTGGCCACAAGTTACTAGTTGTGGCCACGATTTGATAAGTGTTGCGGATGTCACCTCTGTGCCACCGTAGATATGTATGTGTTTGTTATGGAATTAGAATGCATATTTGGAAAAAAACGAAACAAGGCAATTAATGTAAAACAGAATAGTATAGTGTATATACATGTATAAATATCGTTATATTTTCAATATGCAGTCGGACCTCGATTATTCGACAATCTTTAATACGAATACTTGGTATTATCCGAAGTAAATATCAGGTCCCAATGTACCTTCTTATGCATGTCGAAAAATGGGTTATCCGAAACTATGTATTATTCGAAATGTAATTTTAGACCAAATGAATTCGAATGAACGAGGTTCGACTGTAGTACATTTAATATCTTCGACGAGTTGCTGTAGGCGGTAAATATTTTTGACTCGGTTCACTAAGGATAAAATATGTAACTTAGTATATTGAACTAGGTTTATCTGAAGTACCGTTAAATGGTTTTATCCGTACAGTTAGATGTGTGTGTTGGTAAAATCAAACGATGCATGAATAATTTAAAAAAAAGAGAGAAATAAATGAGAAATAGGACAAACGGATAGGATCTGCGAATTTCAAATGGTGGCTTACCAAACTTCTTTGATCATTGATAATTTTAATTAGCGTTTATGTTAACTATTTGGGTTGAAATTAAACAAATAATGCTATAGATAGTTCGGGTTTTACGTATAGGAGTCTAGGAACTCATATACGGATTATTTAAGTCATGATGTTTACGTAACAAAACAGTAACAGTGTGCAGTACTGTTCTATGGAAACATTTCATACGAGCAATGGTTTGGGTTGGGTTAAACAGTAAAACAGCTTCCATGAACAATAAATTGTTAATGAAATCAAAGACAATATGGTATTTAAGGTCATTGATCAAATTACAAAAGGGATAACAATGCAAATTAATTAGTCGCCGACTATTTACCTGGGAAGTTTTCCGTTGTATGAAGTATGGCTGCTTCTGTCGTTGTCGTGTCCGGAAATTCTGTTCCTGTAGTGTCTGGAACTTCTGTTCCTGTAGTGTCTGGAACTTCTGTTCCTGTAGTGTCCGGAAATTCTGTTCCTGTAGTGTCCGGAACTTCTGTTCCTGTAGTGTCTGGAAATTCTGTTCCTGTAGTGTCTGGAAATTCTGTTCCTGTAGTGTCCGGAAATTCTGTTCCTGTAGTGTCTGGAACTTCTGTTCCTGTGGTGTCTGGAAATTCTGATACTGTAGTGTCCGGAAATTCTGTTCCTGTGGTGTCTGGAAATTCTGTTCCTGTAGTGTCCGGAAATTCTGTTCCTGTAGTGTCTGGAAATTCTGTTCCTGTAGTGTCCGGAAATTCTGTTCCTGTAGTGTCCGGAAATTCTGTTCCTGTAGTGTCCGGAACTTCTGTTCCTGTAGTGTCTGGAAATTCTGATCCTGTAGTGTCCGGAAATTCTGTTCCTGTAGTGTCTGGAAATTCTGTTCCTGTAGTGTCCGGAAATTCTGTTCCTGTATTGTCTGGAAATTCTGTTCCTGTAGTGTCTGGAACTTCTGTTCCTGTAGTGTCTGGAACTTCTGTTCCTGTAGTGTCTGGAAATTCTGTTCCTGTAGTGTCCGGAAATTCTGTTCCTGTAGTGTCTGGAACTTCTGTTCCTGTAGTGTCTGGAACTTCTGTTCCTGTAGTGTCTGGAACTTCTGTTCCTGTAGTGTCCGGAAATTCTGTTCCTGTAGTGTCTGGAACTTCTGTTCCAGTAGTGTCAGGAACTTCTGTTCCTGTAGTGTCTGGAAATTCTGTTCCTGTTGTGTCTGGAACTTCTGTTCCTGTAGTGTCCGGAAATTCTGTTCCTGTAGTGTCTGGAACTTCTGTTCCTGTAGTGTCCGGAAATTCTGTTCCTGTAGTGTCTGGAACTTCTGTTCCTGTAGTGTCTGGAACTTCTGTTCCAGTAGTGTCTGGAACTTCTGTTCCTGTAGTGTCTGTAACTTCTGTTCCAGTAGTGTCTGGAACTTCTGTTCCTGTAGTGTCTGGAACTTTTGTTCCTGTAGTGTCTGGAAATTCTGTTCCTGTAGTGTCTGGAACTTCTGTTCCTGTAGTGTATGGAACTTCTGTTCCTGTAGTGTCTGGAAATTTTGTTCCTGTAGTGTATGGAACTTCTGTTCCTATAGTGTCTGGAACTTCTGTTCCTGTAGTGTCTGGAACTTCTGTTCCTGTAGTGTCTGGAACTTCTGTTCCTGTAGTGTCTGGGGATACTGTTCCTGTAGTGTCTGGAAATTCTTTCGTTGTAGTGTCTGGGAATAAAGTTGTATTGTCTTGGAATTCAGTTCCTGTAGTTTCTAGAAACTCTTTCGTTGTAGTGTCTTGGAATAAAGTTGTATTGACTGGGAATTCTGTTGTATTTTCTGGGGATACTGTTGTTGTATTATCTGGGGATACTGTTGTTGTATTACGGGGGGATACTGTTGTTGTATTATCTGGGGATACTGTTGTTGTATTACGGGGGGATACTGTTGTTGTATTATCTGGGAATACTGTTGTTGTATTATCTGGGGATACTGCTGTTGTATTATCTGGGGATACTGTTGTTGTATTATCTGGGGATACTGTTGTTGTATTTTCTGGGGATACTGTTGTTGTATTTTCTGGGGATACTGTTGTTGTATTATCTGGGGATACTGTTGTTGTATTACGGGGGGATACTGTTGTTGTATTATCTGGGAATACTGTTGTTGTATTATCTGGGGATACTGCTGTTGTATTATCTGGGGATACTGTTGTTGTATTATCTGGGGATACTGTTGTTGTATTATCTGGGGATACTGTTGTTGTATTATCTGGGGATACTGTTGTTGTATTATCTGGGGATACTGTTGTTGTATTATCTGGGGATACTGTTGTTGTATTTTCTGGGGATACTGTTGTTGTATTATCTGGGGATACTGTTGTTGTATTATCTGGGGATACTGTTGTTGTATTATCTGGGGATACTGTTGTTGTATTATCTGGGGATACTGTTGTTGTATTATCTGGGGATTCTGTTGTTGTATTATCTGGGGATACTGTTGTTGTATTATCTGGGGATACTGTTGTTGTATTATCTGGGGATACTGTTGTTGTGTTTTCTGGGGATATTGTTGTTATTCTTATTGTTGTTATGTTGGAAAGAGATGTTGTTGTCGTATTTAAAGTTGATATTGTTGTTGTTGTCGTTGTATCTAATGCTATGACACTTATGGTCGATATTACACCGGCAATAATAAAATAGTGTATTAGTAATGCTTTGGTTGCCATTATTTCCGAATTGAATAACTTATATTCCTGGTAGGTTTAATTGAATTGTAGTCACGCTTCCGATAAATTTATTTCAATTTATTTCATTTTTTTTCGTTTGAACACCAGTTATCACTTTTAATAATCCACAGTTCAGTTGTCTTAAATGCTTTTCAGTTCAGTTTGGAGTAAAAAATGTGCCCATGATTATAAGAATATAAAAACAATGAGAAATGACACATATATTACACAAATATTTCCTCAACCAATGCAGAATTTGTCAATGACTTCTTTGTCAATAAATGTAGCCAACACAATTTTTTCAAACATTCAAACTAACGTTGAAACCCTTACAGTACTTTCTCGCATGAAAAATCGAAATATTTAGATGAGAGAAAAAACAGATATCTGTGTAACAATTTATCCAAGTTACAACAAAAAAATAGTAATTCCGATCCAGCTTTTTTCACCAAATCATTTCAAAATAAGATATCACACGTGTAACAATTTATCCAAGTTACAACAAAAAAATAGTAATTCCGATCCAGATTTTTTCACCAAATCATTTCAAAATAAGATATCACACGTGTAACAATTTATCCAAGTTACAACAAAAAAATAGTAATTCCGATCCAGATTTTTTCACCAAATCATTTCAAAATAAGATATCACACTTGTACACATATTCCACATAGAGAATGAGAGTCATTTATTCTCTTGATTTGCCTCCTCTTACAGGAAGGCCAAAAACTGTGACTTACGCTTACACTAACTGTAATATTGTGATGTGTATCGCTCCAGTAGACAGGAAAGTTAGTGTAAATGTGTTGACATGTTTTGTAAATGGATTATATATTATCCCGGGGTATTGTGTTCAGTTGATATCCGGGTATGTGGTTGATACTTTCACCTTTAATGGACAACTTAGACAAGTTAATCAACCGTGAATACAAATAGTTTTATAATCATGCAATGGGGGGGGGGGGGGGGGGGGGTTAGTATGGTCAAATTGACATTGTTGTGAATTTGAAGCAATATATCACGTTCTCGTGTTGGAGCTCGTGGGTTTGAGTCCCACATCGGGCGCACTTTTCCCACTTGATTTAGTTCAATGGTGAAAGCGGTGTTTGACGGCCCACGATGGTTGAACCTCAAATGCCGGAATGGTGAGGAATGTAGAGGTAGACGGCCGCCCGGTTAGCTTTGTCGGTAGAGCGCCGTGCTAGTGTTTAGTGGGTCTTGCGTTCGAGCCCCACATCGGGCGCACTTGATTTACTTCAATTATATTGACTTCTGTACTTGAATTATATATAAAAGCACACACACATATACATGTATATGCATGAACACCAAATATTTGGATCTGCAGGTACCAACAAAATGAAATACCTACATGATTATTGTTTTATTTTGCAACTAACGCAAATCAAAACTAAGACATCCACAAATATTATGCTTTTAATAATAGCTTGTGTTACTTTTTTAATTATTTTCTGGGTCCTAAATTACGGAACTTCGTCACAACTTAAAATAGTATTGCAACACTTTGTTTGGCCGGAGTCATGTGCATGTAAAATACTGATCTGGAGCACGGACATATAAACCATATGTCCGTGTCTGGAATGAGTATATACTGTAAACATTATGTTTGATTCTACTGGTTAAACATGTGTTGACTTCTGTACTTTACTACTTCCTTCTATACTTCCCAACCTTCTTGTCATGGTGGACCGACCGACGTCTAGTGAATTGTAGAAGGAAATTACCTTCAAACCGCGATAAATCAAAGTGTGTAAAATGTATATTTCGTGAGCAAACACATGTCAGAGATCAAACCTTCTACTTTATGATGATAAAAATATTATGTTTCCGAGATTTCTACTTCACTGTCCTTAACAAGGTTTTCAAATTCACTTTTTACATTGATAAAAGAAGGGGCTAAAACAATATCTTTGAATTTAAACATTTTCCATTAGAGTTAGAAAGTTTGTGCAGAGATGTATTAGAGTTCAAAATGTGTACTTTCGAACGCACTTTTAGATGTAATGTGGTTAATCTATTATGCTAGGCTTTGTAACGATTTTTGTTAAAAATAGTCAGTTTTAGCCGGATTTATCAGCGAAAAATGTCGGCTTATAGATTGACGAAAAACGGGCGGGTGGGCTGGCGGGCTGGCTGGTTGGCGTCCGAATGTCGTTGACAATTTTACGTTAAAGTTTTTTCCCAGTCATGAATTCAACAGCTATCATCCAATCATCACTCTGAAGATGTTACAATAAGTACAATGTAGTAAATACTGATAAATCAGTACTGCCCGGGGCAATATCAACATAGTGGCTAAACAATTAAGTTACGAACTATAATGTTAAAGTAGCGTAAATACTCGTATAATCGGTTAGAGCGGTCAGGTGACTCAGGTCTGAGGTATCTTGGGATGAATCAGAAAGTTGGGCATGTGATTTGTATTGTTTTATAAATAAATTGAAGGGTAGAAAATTTGCAAGAAAAGGGAAGTGTGATCGTGTCTATTCATACATACTGTTATGAGTTATATAATGTATTGCAGTTAATATGTGCCCTGATAGGTATAGTTGTCGAGCAGTAGACAAAATCGTAAGTTCGCGCCCCGCTTTAATCACCTTGTTTGATAACAAACTTCACAATTCTTGAATTTTGTGCGAGAACTGGTTAGTAAACACAGGAGATAGACACTAGCCCCGTAGCCGCTCATAGAGTTCTCTTCTATTTATCGGGAAGAGATAAAGGGAGAAAAGTTATGACAATCTCCTGTGTTAGCAAACAAGGAAGCAGTCATCAAGAGTGACTAGTATAAGTTTTTAAGAACTTGTTTCAAAATTGATGTAAAGCTAATATGTGCCGTTGAGTGACTTTGATCATTTACTTTTTTAATGTTTAGTGTTATTTCTTTGTCCAATGAGATTCTTGCATAAGGATATGTATCAGGTGTCTAAACATTTAAATAACCGTAAACATCAAACTAATATTATCCAAGCAGGTAGTAGCGTGTGTATATAAAATGTAACAAAGTAGACCCTTAAAATTTCTATATTTTTTCTAATCACTATGGTTATAAAACGATAAAAGCTATCAATCGGTTCATTCTTTATTATTACAGTAGTTCAATAAAACTATCGCAAATAATAGTTTCTCTTGATATCAGCAAGTAGGAGAAAAACTGCAGATAACAAACCAAGTACATGGATATGACATATAACACAAACACTCAGTTATTGTGGAATAACAATTTGAATTTCTATAATAAAAATACTGCTTGTCAATTATTATCATTACCACCATCACCATCATCATTATGATGTTTTTTTATCATGATGATTATTATTATTACTACTTTCATCAACGAAAACATACTTCATTATCATCATCATTATTATCACCGTCAGCATTTTCATCACCATCATCATCATTATTACAATTATTATCATTACGATTATAGTTATCAGCATCTTTATTATTATTATTAAATATATCGCTTACAGAAGGTCGGTGGCTGTCCGCCTTCGGTCTTCCTCCATCCTAATACCACAGTGGAATAGTCACGACATGACACTGGCTGTCTATGTGACATAAAGCCCTAGTACAGAAACAATATGTAATGTAAGTAATGTAATGCATAAACGCATTCGAATTCTATATTTTTACATTTACCATTGTTAATATACTTTGTTTAATTGAATGGTATATATCAATAACACTTCTAAAATACAGATTTGAAAGGTTAATGGCAATTGCGTCATTAAATCTAGATAGTTTGCCATGCACTTCACACAACAGTGCAAGGAATGAAGATAAAGTGGTAGATATTAAACGGAAAATTAGAAATCTAATGAACCGCTACAAAACCTTCGGGGCAGTAAAAATATTATAAAAAGTTTTGACATAACTTGGATTAAAATAAATTTTGGGGATTTTCGAAAACAACAATTAAATATGACGGCGTGCACGCTTTTAACATTTTTAAAGTATTTATAAAGTATTTTATTAATTTTTAAATATCAAAAGCGTCATAAACATTACACTACAGCCCTCGCAGCTACCTCTTGATTTCTTGGAACACCTTGAAATCCATCTGCGCTAGATCTGCTCCAAATCTAACAGGTTGATCTCGAGCCGGAAGGAAGCAGTCGCGTAGGCTGGGGCATTTATCCACGTGCAGTTAACAATCTTCCAAGAGTACACCCGGCCTCTCCCGCGCGCGTCAGGTCTCTGAGAGTGACCTTAAATAGATGATATAAAACTTAATGTATGCTGAAGTAAATCCTCAATAATACGACCACCCTTTGGGCCCTTAAGGTTGTTGAGGTGGTCTTAAAATTGAGGTTGAATAAAGAGCAAATTAGGGTAAATGGACTTGAAAATGTGTTTTTAATTTTTAGGTGGTCTTAATATTGAGACGGTCTTTAAATGAGGTTTTACTGTATATAAAATTATCAAAACTTAGTGATCTCGGTTGAGTGCCATTTGCTGGATTTATTGACTGTATTTGGTTTAATTCTTGTTCTAAGTTCATTTACTTTTATTATAGATATTTTAGTTCAGGTATTGTGATTCCTATATTTATCTAAGAAATGGAAATCCCATTAAAACCATGGGCAATTTTCTTAGCTATACGTGCGTGGTAATCATGGAATTTGGTTCTTTACAATTAATACGAAAAAGGAACACATATTTGCAAGATTTCGTGTTTTTTTTAAAAATATATTGAAGTGATTGTTAATGAACTGTCGATTTTCAGTGATTTTCTGAAATTCATTTCTCCTGGGACCAATATATATGTATATATTGGTCCCAGATTTCGCACTGACTAAATATATGCGCATTTTAATGAGATTTGATAATGAAATATATCTTACCTACGTCCATGGTGTTTATAAAATTCTTCATACCATTTTGTTTGTGACAAAATAGATAGAACACACTAAATTTGCATAAAATCTAGTTATCATTAATATAGTTAGCTTCTACATGTTTGAATGAATATAAAATCATTTTAGAATCGTAAAATTATATAGGAATAGTTCAAATTGTAAAACAAGCCAAATTTATACTGATAAATACCGTTGTAATGCGATGTATGTATGATTTGTTTTGCGGTGACAGTTAAACGATATGGTAATAGGGGGGATAATCAATGAGAGCATTTAACGGATTCAATACGGCGTGATACGGGAATAAGCGTTAACCGTGCTTGACGACGCAGTTCAATAACAACGCGCTCGTCTGGATTGTAAAAGAAGTTACTTTACACTTTTATGTTTTTTACGACATTGACTAAGATATAGGTTAGGTAAGTATGTGTCTCAAGCTTTTATACTCACCCTTCTTTGATATGGCTTGTAATTTCAGGGAGTCGAATGGTATTGAACAGTTGTGTGACTTTACATTTAGAGCACCTGTTTACCCCACCCACTCAACAGCCATGGCTTTTTTTGCGTAGCTTTGGAAGACTTTTGAGTCCCAATTTTGCTTGAAGCGGTGGAATATTCATTCATTCATGTCACTGCCACCTATACTTTGGATGCCTCTACTGTCTGAAATGTCTAATGAATAAAATACTGTGGACTTTGTTTTTTCCCTTACATTCGGGGGGGGGGGGGGGTGGAAGCTGAAGTGCATCGGTTCATTTCAATGAATAATGATAAATGATGCTGCTATTCCAAAATTCCAAATTGTGTGATTCAATTTACGCGATCTTATTAGAGCACAGTAGGGTATAATCAGGCCGTTTTCAATAGTTCCCATGGGTCCGAATCTCGGACCTATTCCCAAAGCCAAATATATATGAGAATACAGATATGCAGTGTACACGTATTTTTTCCCAATTAGAACAAAATCACAATCAGAAGTACCTACGAAAAATCGTCTTCTGGAGTAATCTATTATATACCCTGTCCATATGTCCGAGACAGGCTTTACAACCACTGCTGCTGTTATAAAATGTGATTTTCTTATGAATGTCTGACAGGTCTTGAAAGTCATTCCCACACAGCACTATACTGATTGAGTTAACTGGATGACCTTTTAACTCCACTCAATTTCATCAACCTGTGTGAATACATGAATACATAATTTAGTGTGGGGGGTAGAATTTGCAGAGTTTCTCAGATGTGTCTGTCTGGTAAAGGAATACAATCTGTTACAGTCAACAAGTAATGAATTTATGAAATGGGTATTGACCTGGTTCAGACTGGCACTTTTAGATGATGTCTGGATGCATAGACTTGCTAGATGTATGGTTTTGGCTAAAAAAGTGTCAGTAAGACAATGAGAAATATTACAACATAACAAATATAAATAATATAGTCCAAGAGCCCGTGGACTTTTATTGCAACAAATGAGGCCAAAAGCAATTTGCATAGTTTTTGAAAGGATATTATATATGCTACCTGAAAACCCATTTCTTAAGCGTCAAAGCCGTGCGTAACTATATTTTTCTCACACATTTGTACCAGGAGGGTTTGTAAAAAGTAGCATAAATTTGTTGAGGGGGTAGGGTTATGTTTTTGTCGTCAATATGATAAAAATGAACTTTATGATGGAATGTTTGCAAATTTTGTAAATAACATATTCAGCAATACTTATAAAACAAAAAAATCAAAGCCTCTGATTTGTAAGTACATACTAACCTGGGGTCAAAGGTCAATAAAAGGTGAAAAATCAGTCAAATTTTGCCAACTTTCCCAACTAATTTTACTTAAATGTTCAATGTTTCCCAACATTATGTTTTTTTCGTGCAGTTTCATTCATATATGTATACTTTATGTGGAACTCGGAACAATTTTTATGAAAATGCGTCTAATTTAACAAAAAAGTCGTGTTTTCGAAGTACAATTTACCTTGTTTCAAAAAATCATTGGCAGTATTAGGGGTATGGTTATGTTAACATCTATATTTTTTTCACTGTTCAGTTACACAAGCTATATTTTTATAAGTAACTGCACTTATGTCAGGCAATGCTAGTAATGGAGAGTTCATTAAATAAAGGTCAAGGTCAAATCTGATGTAAAAGGTCAAAGGTCAAAAATGTGTAAATATTGCAAAATTGCCATTTTTTGCCCATATTTTCAATGTACAAAGTATTTGATCATCATTAGCAACTGAATTTCATCTTTATTAAATAAATAAATCAATCTTATTGTCAATAAATAAAAAATAATTGTGTTTATTGACTATTTAGTTTTTAAACATTCGGTACTGGTACGGCTGGGTGAAAGTATAGGTATCATTATTCACTGTTTTCAGTGCTACAATTTGTATGTGAATAAATGTAACACCCCAGTTAAACCCCAGTTACACAGACGGTATTTCAGCATTTTTATCGATGAAAACATCCTTATCACCGATCCAACCCCGTTTGAGATGCTTTCGGTCACCTACCAGCAACCCATGAAATGTTTGTTTAACCGATTGAACACTTGTCCATCACCGATGGCCGTTTACACAGAAAACCAGAACTAAAATCACGCATGACAACCGATCAAAACAGCGAGTAATTTAAAATAAAATGACCGATTGGGGACCGACCGTCTGTGTAACTGGGGTGTTAGTGAGAGTGATTTTAGTACAACTTTATCTTGATATCCTTTCCAATGAGCCTATCTAATTATCTTCAAAAATTACATTAGTTTTCAAAGGTTAATGGCATACAAACAATCCGATGAAATTTTTAAATTTATTTACATTATGTATTAATAAAAACTTGAAAAGCATTATGCATATAGTGCAGCAAATAGCATACATATTTTATCTGAGTATCAGTAGAAATGATTCTCTCATGTTAACAACGAGACACAATGTAATATATTTAAAGAGCATTACAACTTAAAATGAACATTTCACAATTAACTATTAACAACATCGTTGAAAGGTAAAAAAATGATAGTGTAACAAGAAAAGCAACTTAATATTAGTTTGAACATTTATAATCTTGTAGATATATACACAAACTCACTGCACATTGAACACTGAAGTAGTGGATTATATTTCATTGTTATTTTCATCAATATCATGATCATCTTGTTCATACTCATATTCCAAGAAATCAACTTCATCAGTCTATTCTGCATCATCGTCAATGTCAGATATTTCACCATCAATATCAACTGGTACCTGTGGTCTAGAAAACCACTTTATCCGGAACTATTCATTCTCTTCGAACCATCCATTTTCCCGCGGGTCTAATTCTGATGGAACAGCTTGGTCAGCATGTCGCCAGACATAAGAGACTAAATTGGTACGAATAATTTGTTGGTGCAAAACAGGTTTTGATGGCGGCAGTACAGATGCATCAGCACCTCTAATTTTACCCAGTGGTTCGGTTGTATCTGTTGGTGTAAAATTTCGTTCTGAAAATAGCAAATCTGGCTTTGTCCACATCATGAAGGGCTGGTTTAACGTAAATGGCACAAACATATGATTCAAGTACATTTTCTGTTTCTGTTTTTACGTCCTCACTCGTACCAAGATCAGCTAGAGGCTCCAAGTATTTTGCTGACTTTTCTGCCATACAGAATGGCCTAATTGTTCCTTTACGAATAAACGGAGCAGTGTAGTCGCATCCAGTTAAGGCGTGTATTGCTGGTAATGCTTTACAGACCTCCCACCCAAGAACAGTACTCAGCATCTTTGATGGATGGATGATTATAGGTGTCGCATACGAAGTCAATTCTCTTTGACAAAGTGGTCAATCGTGTAAGAATTACGTTGGCAATCTCACCAAAAGTAGATGGAAGATTAACTAAAGTATGTATCAGAAACATACCATCGATAATTGTTGCATCTGTTCTATCCGGTGGTTCACTTGTAATTCTCCCCTCAAGAACCTTCATCAATCTAGCGAGAACATTTGTATCTGTGAGTATATGAGGTGACGCATCAATTATGTAACCCAATGATCCAAAATATGTCAGCTGTATATGAAATGGTCCAAAGCAGATGAATACGTTGTCAAATTTTGGTGATTCAACTTGTTGAATTTGTTTGGCATGCTTAGCTATAGCAAGGTCATAGTGGACAACAGCATATTCTTCTTGGCATTCCTCGGCTACCTTTTGGGAAAGTCGCAAAGTCTCTGCAACAACGTCTAGTCGGGTTGGAGGGAGTGTCAAATTCTCCATGTAACAGATGGTATGTAGTGGAAGGGGGTCCTACTGTGTCATGAAGGCTTCCAGTTCCATAAAGAGTCTCATTCATTTCATCATAATTGTCCCATGCTAATGCGGTTGCTAACCCGGGTACTTTCAGTATTCCATCTGGAGTAACCTGACTTTTTCAGAAACTGACATTGCTAGGTCTGTTTCAAAGCCTTCAACTGTGTGGTAACCACAGCAATGCCCAAGGTGATTTAATATTTCTATTACTTTACGACTTCCTGTAAGACTTTTTAAACCTAGTCCAAGGCAGACATGCTTCGAAGGTTTTAAACAGCCTTTTGTACAAGCGAAGAGACAGTCATCGGATACAGACTCCACATATCGTTGTACTCTGTCCTCCGGTTTATTATCTGACCCAGTAAATAATATGCGGAAAAAATTCATAAGTAAATCTGGGGGGGGGGGGGTGCTTGACCTTTCATTAGTGTTTCTGCTGATAATGGATATGGAAAATCTTCACTTGAATTCTTAAGTTCAAGTATCAATTTCCTGAGGTGCATTGCCATTTCATCAGTTTTCACTTCAATTGAACCTGCCCGCAGCAGGACAGATTTTACTGCGTCTGATTCCTCAATGCATGCTGGATAAATTACATTCCCCTGTCGATTGCTTAGTTTGCCAATCTTCAGTCGTCCTTCGTACTGTTTTATTACCTTTTGACCGAGGAAATACGCATTGAGGTTACCAGAACATCAATCAAATTCAGTCAAAAACGTTCTATAAAGCTCAAACAGAGATGTAAGCATTTCAGGTGTTTGTTTAGATATGATATGTGTATCTATGTAATTCTTCAGCTTGCCAAATGCTTCTACATGCCATTTTCGTGTATGCAAATTATCTGAATAATCGGTTTCACAATCATTTGTATGGTTGGTTGTTCTTCTTTTTGCTCTGTTGATGTACTGTTTTCGACAGCTGTGATGGTACTGAACTCCTTTGGCTATAAAGTCAACACTACACACTTTGGCAATCATTTGTTGATCATGAAGAATTTTTGCTGTGAAATTTTAATAGCAAATACTATGGTAACCACAATCATTTGAAAAATTATCAGGTATGCACAAACATAATGATGAGTATTTTGAAAAGTTCCAGTTGGGTTTAGATTTCCTAATAACATAAGCTCTTTTAACTGTAGCCCATGATTCAGTGTCAAATAACTTAATATCTTCCGTCAGCATTGGTGGACCTGAATGTAATACACAACGCAGTTCCATCTTTGGACTTCGGTTTTCCCTGTCATTTGATGCTATCATTGTGACTGAAATGAAATTTTAAGTCAGTGTTGCAAATGATAATTAATTTCTCTATTTAAATTATGATCATTTCCAGTCTCAGTTACAAAATAATTTAAAATTGAAATTATTATCGGAAAACGTTAGTCTACATTTAACACTATTACTACTACATTGCAAGTTTTGCAAATGTATTCCTTGTCAGGTGAATTGTACAAAGCTTAACATTTCAATATGAAATTTACCTTTATAGATTCATGTGTAGACCAATGTCTCATGTACCGCATAAAGCATAGCTATTCCACTTACAATATGCCATATTTTTCACTCATGTTCACATTCTGTAAACAAAGTAAGCAAAGCAAAATTTAACTATCAAACTTCAACTTTATTAAAATCCTCCCTTGAAATGTTCCAGCTCATAGTGCACACGCACTTCATAATGTATATCAAAACAAAATTGGGATAGCATCAGATATATTCTGTACTTTTTGTGCTTTTAAGTACTGTGTAAGTGTATTGATAATGTACTTGAACTAATTTTTAACTATTTCATATATGAACACAGTTCTATTTCAAATGAACCAAACATGCAACCATCACTCCCTAGTATGATTTTCTCTCTTTAATTGAATACTGACTGATAACGCTTCCTGTTAAGAATAATAGCAATGTATAACATTCAAAGACACTACTTAAACACCAAATTGCACCTGAATATTTTTATGATTTTGAAACAATTAACCCAACTTCATATTTCAAATTCAGCAGACACAATTTATGAGTTATTTAACAATAATGATGTTTGAAATAAATGTATAAAAATGCATCATATTATTTGAAAAGTTATACCCACATGTAAGACGATATTTGATATTACCTTATTTATATATTTGCAAGGATCTGCTAATGGAAGCACAGCAACAAAACCAACATCTGAAATACATAAATAAGCAATATTAACATTATTTTATAAATTCAGTTTAACATAAAGCTATACGTACCTTATGTACACTGTACTGAGTGGAACATATATGGTCATGTATCTACCACAGGTTTACAAGGAAAACAATTATTATACAGACCAGCTTAAAATAATTAAAATATAAACGATCATATTCTTTTAACAAATTAACATAATTGAATATTACCTTATAAGGCTTAATTGAAAAGAGAGATAAACTATCTGTAAAATTCTGCTCCTGTAAACACTGCAACAGAAACCAATTTCTGAAACACAAAAATATACAGTATTAATATTTAACCATTAAGACAATATATCGTAATATCAACATCAAAATTTAAGCTTTAATGACATGAATTTGCACTTGTAATAGGAAGAAAGAAATTTACGTCCGAAAACGTGTACATCCGAATACTATGACACTTTCAGGGAAAAAATGAACGTATTTCTCCCATAAGTGCTATATTTTATCTTTTTGTTTAATCTTGTTGTTTCAAACATATTTTTAGATACTGAACATCATAATTATGCCTATTATATGTGTTAGTGATCTTTAATTTATCAAACACTGAGATGTTCTAACATGATCATGGATATGGACTGCTTATTACAACTATATTATTAAAACATAAGACTTATATATAATCGTAATGACATTTGAAAAAATAAACATTTAAAGATATAAATAAAGGCAACAAAGCTGTATTTCACGAACTGGAAGTGACTAGAAAATTCGTTTTCCGTCCCAAAAAATACAGACGACCTTTGGTAGACAATAATATAGATGGTGTCAAATAAAATCAAGGGAGGTAACTTATTGACCTTGGTATGTTTAAAAGATGTTTTTACACTTAAATACTACAGGACATGTGTTCAAAATTTGTTTATGTCAATTATTTACGATTAATGGAAGTGAATAACAAAAAAAATGAATATGAAAGTATGAATCTGTGTTTCATGGAAAGACATAATGGAGGCAATTTGATGTATAATAGAAAGCGCAGGTAAATTGTACTTCGAAAACACGACTTTTTTGTTAAATTAGACGCATTTTCATAAAAATTGTTCCGAGTTCCACATAAAGTATACATATATGAATGAAACTGCACGAAAAAAACATAATGTTGGGAAACATTGAACATTTAAGTAAAATTAGTTGGGAAAGTTGGCAAAATTTGACTGATTTTTCACCTTTTATTGACCTTTGACCCCAGGTTAGTATGTACTTACAAATCAGAGGCTTTGATTTTTTTGTTTTATAAGTATTGCTGAATATGTTATTTACAAAATTTGCAAACATTCCATCATAAAGTTCATTTTTATCATATTGACGACAAAAACATAACCCTACCCCCTCAACAAATTTATGCTACTTTTTACAAACCCTCCTGGTACAAATGTGTGACAAAAATATAGTTACGCACGGCTTTGACGCTTAAGAAATGGGTTTTCAGGTAGCATATGCTATATCCTTTCAAAAAATATGCAAACTTCGTATGGCCTCATTTGTTGCAATAAAAGTCCACGGGCTCTCGGACTAATAGTTTTACACTGCTAAAAAGTAACTAATTTATACTGGAACATGAATAATTATTAATTATATTGAAATATTTTGAAATATCATCCTAAACAGGAGTTTTGTTGGGAAGGAGAAAAAATGGCAAGTCGGGCTAGCAGGAGTTCCCATGGTGGGAAGCCATTTTCTGCCAACCGGTCACAAACTAACCAAGGCCAACGTGTTACAGCTGGACAAACCTATCCAGAAATAAAACAGAGAGGATTTTACTCTGATATTATCGGATCAGATGTTGCTACTGGAGACAGATTAGGGGTTAGTTGTTGTAATTAATTATTGTAAATTAGTTTCAATGCCCATTTGTTTATTGATTGAACACTTCATATATAGCAAGGCTATTTTCTGTTCATCATTTAGTTGTATAATAAACACACCAATGATGTTAGAAATAATGAAGTTGAAGAGGTTTTGTTTTCAGACTATTCAGTTTTGAATCATCTAGTTATATTTTCATAAAATCCTAAATGTCCACTGTATAATTTATCAAAACTCATTGAAATTTATATTTAGCTTTTCTTGCCTTAAAGTATCGTAATCTTCTAAAGTTTATCATTTTTACTAATATTGTATTAAAATTGTAATGACTCAAATCACAAATCTTGAATCATGATTAGAATTGGTTCAATCTATTTTGTACTTTTGTAGTTGTGAAATTTATGCATTTCAAGTTTAGCGGTTTACATTACCACACAGTCTTATCAGTACTTATTATAAATGGTATTAAGAATGTTAACACAATTTTTTTTATTATTGATTACAAATTGGATATTCTCCAGGATGTTTTGAATGGACCTCCAACTGCACATGACACTCTTTGGAATGTTGCCAAAGAAAAGCATACACCTAAAGGTATTATATTAGAGATAGCTGATATAAATGTAGTACTTTAAAGATTTTTTTTGTCAAGTTCATTAATTGCTTATATTGAAAAAGTTATTACTCATTGTGTAAAGCTGTACCAATTCAAATTTTCCATTGCTATTCTTAAAAACAATCAGAAAGGTTGTATTCAATGTTTTTAATAGCATATTTGTTTTCTTAAAGCATTAAGTTTATTTTGATTAATTGTTAAATGACTTCATCAGAGATAAGCGTCGACGTACGGTCATTCGGTACAAATCAAGTATTTGCATTACTGCTGCATGTCTACCATACTATATAAGAGTTTTCCATGTATTCTTAGCTGTTGGGCCAATGTATTATTTTCACATATATATATTTCAGTCACCTCATTTGAAACAAAGGGTGATGTATCTACAGCATTATCACAGACATACGGACCTACAACAGAAATAACAGATATTTCTGTGAGAATTTAATTTTGTTTTCTTCATAATCACTTTTTCCAATGATAGTTTCTCAAATAAGAACATACTAACTAACCTCTCTTAAAATGTTTATTGTATTTTTTGGACCTCTTGTAACTAATGTACTCATGTTAGATTTTGAAATTAATGTTTACTTCTGGTTAGATTCTCAGAGTGCCAGTAGATTGATATCTAAATATGTTACTCTTTAATTGAAATATGAAAGTTCAGACTACCTTTGACAAATTTTTAATTTGCAGTACTCTGACTCATAATTTGTTGGATGGGTAAAAATAGGTGGATAGTAATAGATTTGTTTATATTTTGAGACACAAAAATCCTGCATGAAAGAGGAAATAATTGGTTGTTTAGGCCAGTTTCTGTGGATCAGTCCTTGCAGCTGTACTGCAAACAAACTATTTTTTCATCTCATTCTCTCATTTTTAGTTGCAATTTTAATTAGTTTGTTAACTTAAACATTCTCTGGTTTGTTTAACAAACTGATTTCCATGTACTTTGTTTTTCAGGATTTTCCAGTACAAGCATCAGAACCCAAGGTTCAGCTCCCATTCTACACAAAACCTGGTGAATGTCCACGCAAAATAGAAATTGAAAGGTCTGCATTGAAAATAATTTTACTTTCATAAGAAGTTCCAAATAGATGGATATTTTTCATGCATTTTAATATTTTGGGATATTATGGGTACTACATGTATTGACATTTATTCTATTTTATAAGCAGAAAACATCAATCAGAGTCGGAGTACTTGTCTCCATATTTAATAATATGTTGTAAGATGGATTTTCTGTGATTCTATCTCGGAATATATTCATGATTATGAGATATTTTCTGCTAAAAAAGCAATAATTTATGTATGCCTACTGACATATTGAACTGTGTCTCTTAATATTGCAATTATAAATTTAATGTCAGCCTTAAATAAATATGTGATGTTGTATCATTTTTTGTGCATATCATTGAAAATAGAGGTTTAGGCCAGTCTCAAACTGGCTTGCTCTCTGGAGAAATTTACCATGTAGGATTTATACATGTTCAACAAGATCTCAATAGTGGTTTGAAATCGATTTTAGTGAGCATTCTTCTGAACGTTGAGGTTAAATATTTCATAACCAGTTACTTCCTTTTCAAAAGATTGTTAAACTTATAAATTTGTAATCTTTCCTAATTCATTCAACCAGTACTGCTTCAGGATTTACACCAATCCTTACATAATCTTACAAAACCTTTCACTATTACAGGAAGAGAAGATTATATGATACACTAGAATTGAAAGAGTTGCTAGAACAAGAGGACATTAAAACAGAATTATTGATGCCAAAGGATGCCAGTGCAGATGCAGTTGTGTTAAATCGAAATCCAGAGGACCCAGCTCCCTTTCCGCCATTTTTACCATTGAACATTTTTGACAATGCTGAATTTGATTGTCGTACACCTGATGAGTGGATCAACATGGGCTTGGAAAATGGTGTACGTAAACCAACACCTGGTGTTGCTTTATTGCCCAAGAAGGACTCTGATTCTTCATGTAAGTATGCTAAAATCAAGTTTACTTACTATTAAAATGGAAATGATATAAAAAAAGAATGAACTGTTGTATGTATTAATGCATGTAATGTGTAATCTTTGAATTCAATATGAACACTAATATCCAAGTTAAAAAATATACAAAAACAGATTACGACTCATGTTTGAGTCATTTACATTTACATATGTAGTGTGTGCAATTTAACTGACTAGCCATTTTAATGACTTATGAACTATGTATGTATGCTTTCACAAACACCAACGGCTTTCTAATATATTTTCAGTACCTCCAACAGATCCAAGTATTGTTTATGATTGGTTTAGTGTGGGTGTGTTAGATTATGATGATAATACACAACAATATCTAGTACAGAAAACAAACAGGCAGGATAGAATTGTTGATTCCAGTGGAAACCCTGTTGTGAATGGAGGACTTAGATCAGATGGTATGTAATATAACAAATGAATGATTTAGTTACATTATACTTTAGTCAAAACTGTAATAGTGACTATTCCCTAAGATAAAAATAATGCTATCTTGAAAAGCTGTAAGTTGATATCTGTTTTCAAAGTTGGATTTTTATTTCTCATTTATGATGTATGTTAATTAAGTAAGCATTAGAAGAAGTTTTTATTGAATGCATATTTGATTATAATATATGTACTGTATTGTGTAGTGCTGTACATATTTAAGGGATAAATTACAATGATCAAATCAAACAGTAGCAGCTCATGTCTTGCTTGGACATGCAAAGCTAACAATTATTGGATAAGCAGTGGTGTCTTAAGCTCACTGATGTAAGGTGCCTTATTGTTTATACTGCAGGGTCCAGATTATCTCTACCATCACAGTACTGGATTCCACGAGTACGATTGCTGTTCAAGGCCGAAGATCCAAGAGTTTTCACACAGCGTGTTGTAGAAGCCTTCAAGCTGAGAAAACACTCAGAGGCCTTGTTAAGATATAATCTGTATATCGACTGTATGCCCATGGATGGTGTGGGCGAGCTTGATCAGGCTTCATTGAAGAGAATGGTCGAGTGGGCTAAGAGTGCACCAGGATTATCAAAGGACAAAGGGTAATTGATAAATGTTCAATTTATAGTAGACTTCATCAATTCACAAACTGAGTTGTAAAAGCTTCCAGCAAGTCTTGAAATTCCTTCTTATGTGTGTATTTCCTTTTACTGATTTAATTTATAGCTAGCAGCCTTGGTTGATTTTTTTCTGTACTGTAATTTCAAGTGAAAGACTTTGTTGTATGAAATGATTGCAAGAATGCTAAAGTCTTTGCCTCTATTGTTTGAAGTGTGTGATTCAATCAAATGTTGTTGAAACAATTACAATGAGGGTTATGTCCAAAATTCATTCAAAAGCAACAATGACCGGTGCTTGGTGAATGCCACCAAAATGTAGAGCAAAAATGGAGAGTTGTCTGTAAGTGTGGATGGTGTTAACTTTGGCTTTGACTTTTATGATTTTATTGATTGTAAATTCGTGTACTTGGATTTTTGTGTTAAATTATGCTACTAATTTTGTGAAAATGTTATAGTTTCTTTTGATAAACCTTAAAAATATACATATAAATTGATGCAAAATTTCACTATATTGCATCAAATACTTTGCCCATTGTTGGCTTAAAGTTTTCTTGGACAGTCTTGTAAAAAACAAATTCTATACTTACAGCCTAGAAGATGGTATTCAAGCAATGGAAAAGGAGGCAAACATCGACTTCTGTCGCTCCATGAATAGAATTATATTTGATAAGATCATAGAACAGGATAATTCAACATTTGCTTTTGTGTCTGTCCCAGCTCCAGATACCAGACCCGTTCCTTTCAAAGGTAGCACTTTAGTGGCATTTTTATGTGAAATGTTTGTTTATCAAAACAAGAGTCATATGAGATGATGCAATTAGTCGTGTTTGTTTTTTTAGCTAAGTTTGCTTTATATGTAGATAAATAATGGTTATCAGTTTTGCATTTTTGAACTCCATGTTAATGTTATGGTTGCATTTGTCCAGACAACACAGATTTCAAGGTAATAGATTCTTTCTGCCTTTCATTTTTTCTAATTAATGACTTTTCATTTACAAAGCCTGAAAAATCATCTATTTCAATCTTGAAGACGAAAATCATTAATCTTCACGATGGAATACATTGATTGATGAGGTTATTATATTTCAGCTTGTAGTACTGATGTCCCGGAGTATGACTATGATGCTGTTTATGATGCATTTGCCTTCAATTCTCTCCTAACCAGAGTGGAGAGTATTAAAGCTACTGGTACTGTAGCTATTGAATGTAATGAAGTAGGCAACAAATGCCTGTATCATGTACCTACTACCAAACCGATGAGAATTGAAGAGTTCGAACAAACTCAAGCTCAAGTCACATCTCAGGTAAAGTTAATTAAAGTGATTTAACTGGTTATACTCAATTTTCAAAATGTAGCTGAATATACATGAGGGGCCTTGATAAATCATTATTATAGTAGATGCCCTTTATCTAGAGGTCATGGATTATGTTGTGTTCTGGGTGAAACTTAGTCCATTGCAAACAGATGTGAAATGCAATGTAATTGACTGTCGGGCTCAGTTTCCATGAACTGTCAATTTCTATTAGTCCTTTTGCTTTGATTATGTTTCAGCCAAAGTTTTCTGAAATATTTTATGCAATGACTTAATGTTGTTTTCATTCCTTTATATAAAACAAATCATATCAGCAAATCTTATCTGTATTCAGCGATAATGTCAACAAGCTATGACATATCATTCTGATTCTTTCTGCACTGCATTTGTAATACTTTCAACAGTGTACTTTTTTGGGTAAAGAAATGTTATCCCTTTCAATAATTAGGAATAAACTCTAATTAATACCGGTAATTGCAAGTTAACTCTTCCACCTGTATGAGTATTGTACTTGATTTGTAAAGCATTTCCTCTTCTATTCTAATGAATTTGCAGGGTCTCCCTAGGATTTTTCCACTAGGGTTCCTTGGACCCTTGTGTTTGACAAATTGGGGGTCCTTAGTAAATTTGTAGGATCCCAGATGTGCAGTTTATACTTGACAAAAGTTTATTTTAGGTGTCCCAGGGATGCACAGTAAGTTGAAAATGGGAGTCCCTAGAAAGAAAGGGAGTCCAGGACTCAAGATTTCTGCGTCATGGTAATCCTTGATTTGTCATATTATTGAAATACATGTACTGATTATTTACTTTCCACTTTAGGTTGCATTGTTCTTAAGAGATTCATGGATCTCAACTCTTCGTGCAGCTATCAGAACAAAGTTGCGAGATGTAGGAAAAGGTTGGTTCAACATTCATGAAACCAACTTTGAAGTCTACCAGATATCAAAACTGAAGAAATTTATGGAAATGGTCAAGTTTATGATGCAGGTTTGTTCAATATTTGTGGGTTTATTTCCACATAACTTGAAATTCACTTTTGGATGAGTTTTCGATCGTCAAAAGTTACAGCATTTTAAAATGTCTTTTTATCAGAAAATCTGTATTAAAGTTACATACACTGAAACCCAATCCACTTTCTCAGTAGTAAATCTTATTTCATACTTTGGCCCAGTCATCGGTGTGTGCATCTGTCACAAAATTATTTCCACTCCACATTTTTTTCTTCCTCGGCAGATGTTTTGTCTGGAAATGTTAACCATAACAAGTTGAGCAGAATGCAATAACAAGCCATGTCTGTACAGGAATGATTTAATGTATTAAGTAATAAATTAAGCCTTATACAGTTCAAAGGTCATATAGGAAATTTGTGGAAGAATATTTAGCTTTGCTTAGAAACAAATCTCTATCTGTTGAAAAATTATTTTTCAGGATTCTATGAGATTTCTTGTCCAGAATTCACTGTCATCATTTACTCAGATGATCTTAGATGCCTGTCATTCAACTATGAAACTGGAGGATGATTTTGTTTGGGGAAGAGATGTGATTTCAAGTCCTTACAGGTTTTTATATTTCACTATCAGAGCCACCAATAAATGATTAACTGGTATTTGTCCTCAGTACTTTATTCCATAAGCTGTCTTTATTGATGAAATCTAAAGTATATAAGTAAGATACATTGTACACTTTATAACTAAACTGTTCTTCATTTGTTCGTCTTGTATTTTTTCATGACCACCATATGCTTTTTATTTTTTAAAACAGGTTATGTTAAATTTTTTACCATATAATTGCTGTAACTTGTCTTTCAATTAGAATTTTGTTATATGTTTTTCAATGCAAATTTGATGTGTGGAGTACAATGACATATATGATTGTGTGTATAATAAAGGTGGCATGAATTATTCTTATGAGAATTACACAATGTTATTGAATGCCCTTCAAGAATGACATGGTTTTATATCAGAAGATGTCATTATTGCATTACAATGGTTTCTTTCAGACCGAAGAGAAATGCTCTGTTCTTGGTAGACTTGCAGTTAGACACTACTGGAGTACATTACAGTACCAATCTGAACAGCTTTGAAACAGTTCTTGTTGGTCTGTTTGACAAGGGTATACAATCAACACAGAATGTACCTCAACTGGAGAAGGTTAGTAATTACATAAAATGATTGATTTTTCTATCGGTATAAGTTAATAACCTGAAATTATAAAAAAAATCTGTTTACTTCTTGTAGCTGCTGTGAAAAGTCCATTCCTTTCATTTATGACAGAAATTACTGAAACCATACATGCCTTGAATTGTATGAAATAGCATCTTTATCCAACCGATATCTATTTTTCTGTGTTTGAAGCAATAAGTTTATGAATTAAGACTTAAGAATACATGTTAGGAATGATTACAGTCAAATGTGTTCTACAAAGCGCCTCAGAATTGAGACCATATATACGAAACTTGTCAGAAAGGTTACTGCTTTGTCTCCCTGTTAAACAGTTGAGTGTGATTGTGAACCTGCATGTAGAGGATATCATTCAACAAAGATTGTAGTTTTTTATCCAAGGGGCGTTTTTAGCTACATGTTTGTACATATTATATATATGTATAAAGTAAAACCTCAATAGTAAGACCACCCTTTGGACCCTTGAAAACTGGTCTTCTTATTGAGGTGGTCTTAATATCAAGGTTAAAAATGGACATGAAAATTGTGTTCTTAATTTTGAGGTGGTTTAATTTTGAGGTGGTCTTTAAGTGAGGATTTGCTGTATATCTATTCTTTTTATTCATGCGATATATACTGTTGTTTTACAGTATATTCTTGAGGATATATTCTGGTCTGGTACACCACTGCTCGAATCTGTTGGGGAACACGAGCCTCATGTTGAAGAACTACGGGAGAATATTAAGGCATCTATCAGAAGAGCTGTAATTCCTATGAAAGCTTATGCCAGAGAATATGAGAAATATTTAGAGATTATGAACCTGGATATCAATCAGTACATCAGGTAAGATATATGCTTGTTATAATTCATTAAAAAAGGGCATTTTTTTAAAATGTGTTTTATGTATTTATTGATAACCTTTCTTCATACTTAGCAGTTAGTATTTTCAAGGAAATTTGTACCTAGCAATCAGGATCACTTGCGAACTTTCCAACTACATATGCATATATATTCTTGTTCATTGGTAACTTTTAAACGTCATGAAATGAAGTGAATCTTGTGTATAATTGATTTGGTTTGGAATTTAGTTAGGAATGAAAATGGGAATAGTCTGTGTGCTTTTTAGTTTCTTGTACATGTGCTTTCATCTTTGATTATTCAAATATCTTTAGAATATCAGAGTAGAATTGTATGGAAATGAGTATACCTTGCTCTCTCTTCATTATCAAATATTTCATATTGTTAGTTGTCTCCCTTTAAGATATTAATTATGTAAAAACTTGTTTATCTTATCAGAGAATATGAAGCACAGGAGCACACTGCCCTTGAAGTGAAACAAGAAGTTGAGATGCATTTGAAGGAAAAAGATATTATAGAGGCTTCAATACCTAGCAACATTATGATTGGTCCATTCTGGATCAACACTGACTCTGTGAAACAAAATCTGTCTAAAAAACGCAAAAATCTCAGCAATGCTGTACTTGAATATCTTGCCAAACATCTTCGCAAACAGGCTGATGTTGTAAGTGTATTGGTTTGATTTTCTTTTCTTTTTAAGTTATTCTTTTCTGACATTTATAATACACGGTGTAAAATAAGTAATTTTCATATTTTTAAGGTTTTAGAAAATTGTTGGTCATTTAAAGGTTTCCAGCATGAGATAATGTTTGGCAGTTTTTCCCTTAATAAATAATGCTTATAACCTTTTGTGCACGCAAGGCTTTTGATTTTTTGTAAATTATGGAGATGATTGTTACGTATTATGTTGACTTATCTATCTTGTTTGTTTATCGTCCATTGTCACAAATTTGACATGTCATTTACCCTGTTTTGAAAGTTATGCTTTGAGTCCTTGAACATTTTTTAGCAAGACTTCTCCTGATTCATTTACACTTTGCATTGGTTGTTACTTAAAAAATTCATAAGAAAATGTTAATGATTATACGAAACTATGAACGAAATGTGCAAGTTAATATTTGTAACAATTTAGGTATTTTCTTTGTTAACGCAAGGTATCGTATGTTATTGTTGTGTTTTGCAGGCCTGTGAAGAGTTTAAAGCTATCAGTAGAAAACTGTATGACAAATGTAACTGTATTGAAGAATTGTCTGACATGAGAGAATGGATGAAATCTATTCCTGATAAACTTAAGGAACATCAGGTATGTTGTGTCTAAAATTATAAAGGCCTGCGAGTCTAGCTCAGTTGGTAGATCACTCGCCTGCCAGTCTGGAAGTTGTAGGTTCATACCCGGAGAGCCCAGCCGGTTAACTCAGTTGGTAGAGTGCTTGACTACTAATCTAGAGGTTGTGGGTTTGAAACATGGGATAGGTGTATTTTCTTCCATGGGAATTTGACTGAAGATAATGCATCCAAAGTAATATTTCCTCCACTTCTGAACTCTGATTTATGTGGAGAAGTTGTCAGTTGCTTGTGGAGGAACAGGTTAGTACTGGTTGGAAACCCAGGAGCACAGGTTAGGTCAACTGACCTCTATATATAGCTGAAATACAAAATTGAGAAATGGTGCAGTACACAAAACAAACAAACAAACAAACATATCCAGGGTGGGGTATATATTCTCTGTGACAATTTATTCACATATGATACTTTCAAAATTATTTTTCTCTACCCCTGATTCCTGTGGGGAAGTTATAAATGGCTTTCTGAAGAATAAGCTAGTACTTCTTGGTAACACAGGAACAGTGATTTAGTCAACTAACAGCCGTGTAAAACTGCAACACAAAACCCTTTGTAGATTGAGTTCATGTGTTTGCTAAATGATGATTAGTTGAGTGATGTCTTATGCTTTGTGATGTACAATTTGTCTCTTACAATAGGCTTATGGGTTCCTTTAGTTTTTTTGCTTGAGATACAGAATATTAATGCAGCGTCAGAAGTTGGAGGCTACTAGGGCGATGCTAAACATATGATTGATATTTGGCCATATGCTCACATTTATCAGATATCCCTTGCTATAATATCTGTTTGATGATTGATTCATATATTTATCACATAATTTGATTTCAGGATTTGATTGACAAAGCTATGGAAGATTATGAACTCATTGAAGATTTCTACTACAATCTATCTACTGAAGACTTCAATCTCAAGTATGTTTACAGTAAATTTATGACAATAAGTTTGTGTCATCCGTTTTTTATTTAATGAAAGCTGTGCTTATTGAAAGTAAAGTTTTACTTAAAAAGGGAGATAAGTGTGTGAAACTGAAAATAGGTTATTATTACCGTTAATCTTAGAATGATCCAAGAAAGTTGGTTTGTACATAGATTGATATGTTCTGGAGCCAATATTGATTAAGAATTTAATGCAAAGTTTTAGTTGATGAGAAATAAAACAAAAACTGGATTACTTGTGACAAACCTCAATATATTCTGTTAGACTGGTTTTTGCATGGGATTCTTATGATGCTAATTAAAGAGACATTGGCTCTATTTTAGTAAGAGCTGTTCTTGTTTTGAGGAGTCTTGATAAATTCTTTGGAAACATTTTTCTAAATATGATTCCATTGCTGTTGATTAAATATACTTCTGCTAAACTTTAATTTGAACTGTTTTTGTTTTTTATTCACTTAAGAGCTTTTATATGTTGAATATACCAGTATATGCTTTCTGTTTATGGTGTAGTAATCATAATAAAATTTTCTTCAACTTCAGATGGACAGCCATTAGTTGGCCACACAAGATTGAAGTACAAATGGAACAAACATATACACAACTGGAAGAGGATGAAGAAAGATTCAGGAAACTGCAGTCCTCTGATCAAGCTAACTTCAATGATCGATTGGACACACTACAGGTGACTTCTTTCACTTTCCAACTGTATGTTTGGTATCATTCCACTACACATCAATTTGTAGTGTTTCCTTCTAGTATTGCAGCATAGTTTTGTATAGTAGCTTTGCATACTGTGTGTGCTGGCAATAACGGAGCATTACAATAACCCTTACAGGATTCCATGTCTTTGGTTTTATACAGTCTGACTTTATTCATTCAAATACATCGGGTCCGAAATTTAATTTTGAATAATACATGGTTTCAAATGGCCCCTTTCAATTTGACATGCCTAAGAAGATGCAACAGGACCTGATATTTATTTCGGATTGTACCAAGTTTTCGCATAGGAGGTTGTTGAGTTCCAACTGTACATAGAAACAGCACAGATGAAATGAATCAATATTTATAAAATCAATATGAAAATATTCTTGTATCATAATACAGTTCAGCAATTATTCTGCAACTTTAATGAAACAGTATTTATAGATATTTTGCGCTTTGGTTGGTTTTCATTCAGATGGTTGTTGCTGGTATGGCTGCACACAGTGACATCAGTAAGGCTCATGAGATTGCTAATGAAGTTCGAAGAGTAACGAAACAGTTGAAAGAAGCACAAGGCTTGTCTTCCACTTACAATAACAGAGAAAGGTTGTTTGGCATGCCTGTAACCAACGTAAGTCTGTCTGTTGCTATAGCAATAATATGTTGATGGATTAGTATAGTTGTTTAACCCTAATGTTATCTAATGACTATGAAAAGATTTTTTTAACTTTGTTCCATTAAATGGTGATGGGTGAAATAGAGTATTCAACGAATGTCATTAAATTTAACATTTTGATGTACATATATATATCTTAATAATTTCAATGAAGTGATATAACATCCACAGCATTTATATTGCCTTGTGCACTTCCTTTTAGATTGTTAGATAAGACATATGACATGGATTTTTTTATAACTAGAAGTGGCAAAAAGTATTTAGACATTTTGGCTTTTATTGTATTTATTCATATATGTAATTAATATTTAAAATTACATAACAAGAATCATATTGAACTAGTTTCGCTTAACTTCGAAGGGTGTTCAGCAAACCATGTTTATTTTAATTGTCATTTTAATGTCATAATATTTTCATATAAATGTGCTTTAAGTAATGCAATATAAATGCTGTGGTATCATCCCATATATTGGTTCTAATTATTGGTTTCTTGCATGTTTAATCCAATGTTTGTTCAGTGTTATGTTTCAGCCTATTGTTGACTGACTTGTTTATATAACATCTCAAAGTGCCTTCTCAAGTTTTTTTCTGGGGTTATCATGCTGGAGGAATAGTTTGCAGCTGGGTGTGATGTGTTACTAACTGAAAGAATTATTTGAAAAACATCCCTATTCCATCATTGCAAAAACACCCATCATTTATGCATTCCATGGTTTCCATGGAGTTGTCTCCCCTCTTCCCATAAATATTTGTCTATACAATAATGTACAGTAATGTACACTTGCTTAACTTATGTTTATGTATTTTTTTATTACAATTTAGACAAAACATTTTTAATGTCTGCATATTTTATGACTTTTAAATAGTCATGTACATGTAGTGGTCTTTATGCAATGATAAATAAGTTTTACTTACATTTTGTTTTTGTTTCGTTATATGGTTTAAAACTGCTGCATCTGTTGATGAAAACATACCTTTAGTTGGACATGTATAACAATGAAAATTTCAAAAATATACAATTATTGTAGAGTTATTAAGACCGTTTCCGAAAAACTGATAACGCATAAAAAACATCAGTAGTCTATAATATAGTTTTATTTCCAAAGATAATGGGGCATATGAATCTATTTATTGGCATTACCTCTCAGCAAAATTTATTTTCTACCCCAAAGATATCTTTATTCATAGGTTTTTCTGTACCTTCTGCGATTTCTTTTAAATGCATTATGTCATGATCTGTACGGACTGAATGCAGCAGTTTTATTCTAGTTCTGTTAATCATTATTTTACCCAAATCAAGGACACTGATACATACTGGGACACATTAGACAATTGTCAAGTTGATATGTTACATTCTCAGTTATAGTTTTATAAGAGGGCAATTCTCATTGAGGGATTTCATAGAAGTCATCAATTCTGATATTATAGTATGCTAGTCTATACTTAATAACAATTTTTTTTGTGGGGTACTTCATAGGAATATCCATATGGCATGGACATATTAAGACTTTAACATTATTGTCTGATATTTACCTTTAATCTGTTACAAAAGCTAGATGCTGAACAATGTTGAAAGCTATACATTTTATGCAATGGAAATCTAACCCATTTTAACATTAAAAACGCCTTTTCATTTGACTGATGTTGTGGGATTTACAACCTCTTCTGTAAGTGATGTCATTTTAAGAAAAAGCAACATGTGATGTCACTATTTGCTAAATATAAGCAGGAAACTATTTTAACTCCATATGGTTACTTCGTTTTCATATTGCCATATGGGGCAAATATTGCTTATTGTCAGTACATGTTTTCTTGAAATGACATCACTTAAAGAATATGTTGGAAATCATACAGTGGTGCTCATTTGCTATCAGTGTCCTTTAAAATAACATTACTTACCCACCTGTTTGATGTGGAGTCTGCAAAGGAAACAGAATTATAAACATCTTGTCATGTACACTTGGGAAATGTTTTTGTGTGAGATTTTTTTAATTTGCCTCAAAGCTAGTTGTCTTAGATGGACAGTTCCCTGTGTATATGTGAGATGTTTTACAACAATACTTGCAGACATATTGTGATTGAAAACCACTGCTTGTAGGGCCATCCTTAAGATATTGTTTGTTTGTGGTCCCCTGATCTACTTACTGTATTTTGCATGACTAAATTTTTCAACAGCTCTCCCATGCAGGAATTGTTCATGTCTTTATTCCTGTTGAGAACAGGTGTATACTAAAATAGAACAACATGTTTGACCTACCAATTCACCCAAAGTATTGTAGATTGGGATACCACAAACAAATAGTTTTAAAGTTGGCCTATTGCCTAATAATTAATGTGATTTATTTATTGTGTTCTTTTTCTTTTCTTGTGGTAAACTAACATTTTTTACTTTTTTTAGTAGTTAATTAATTACTTTAGCCTATTAAATATGACATTTACCAAATTAGTTTGGGGATACTTGTTGCAATCAAATTATGAAAGAAATTTGCTAAATGTTTAGGTACTGATGTATATTGATCATCAAATGAATACAGAGGGACATGCATTCAGTTTTTGTAATCATTTAAAAGATATTTGTTACACCTTTATTTATCCTTTTACCATAGCTTGTTTATCCTTAACATAAAATTGTTCCCATAATCTTACATGGAGTAATACAAAAATATCATAAATGTCCTATTTTTTCTATTCATCTTCCATATCAGCCACTTCAACACTTCAAGTAAATGCCTAAGAAGCTACTCATATGGCAAATCCTTGAATTCCATAGACATAGAAAGTCAGCCCTTTTCAAATTTGAGCTCGATATTGGGCCCCATTTCCCAAAGAAAAAAGTATATATTTTCCCCTACTTAGAAAGAAAATTGCCCTTCAGTAAAATTATTTAAAATTTTAGCCTTATATATACCCAAATTTGGTGATTAATGATTCAAATTACCTCTATCAAAGGGACCCGCCATACTTCCCCAAAAACTGAAACCAATGGCTGGTGTTCTAAATAATGCAAAGTTATTATTGTAGGCAATTTCCTATTTCTTATTCTGCTTGATTTATTCAGCTGCTTAATAAAGTCTTGTTTTAAATGAGATATAGGATTTTCCTTCCTTTGAGTTATGGCACTTTTGTTTTGTTTATTCACTATGATAGTTGAGTTGTATTTTATGTTTCAACAGGTGACACAAACCTTTAAATAACATCTTCTCTTTTATTCTGATCACATTGTGATTTGGCACAATTGATATGAGAATTTTCAGAGCTAGTAAAAGTATTTCATTTCTTCGTAAACAAAGTTCCTTTGAAAGATCTTTTGCAGAAATAGTTTTCTATCTATGATTGATACAAGTTTACTGTACAATCGAAAAAGTAAATGGTTTGAAATACTTATATTTGACAAAATTTGTATAACACAGTTTATTTAATCAGCTAAATTGAGTTAAAAAATATGAATTCTGATGGCAATTAATTAATTTTGGTTTTGAAACTTAGAAAAATATCAACGCTTCGGAAAATATAAAAGCAGAACCATTTTTTGTCCGTATTAGACATATTACAAGATTAAACTCTGAAATTTCTCTACAGTAAATTTTTATTTTGTGAGCACTGTATTTCACATTTTCTGAAGTTTGTTAGAGTAGAGCTGTAAGGGATCTTTATTGTTCTAGTATGACAAGCTAGGAAAGCTTGTGAAGGACTTTGAGCCTTTCCGTAACCTTTGGGTCACTGCTTCTGATTGGATGAGATGGCACGAATCATGGATGAATGACCCATTGACCTCTATCAATGCTGAGGAGTTAGAGAAGAATGTGAACGATGCGTACAAGACAATGCACAAATCTGTCAAATTGTTTAATGACATTCCAAGTAAGTGACCTTCACCTTATACCTCTCTATCTCCTCCCAATTGCATAAATAATTATTTGCATCAGTAATGTTGTGGTGGGTCAAATTAAGTAGTTAAATAAATGCTACTTTGGATATCTACTATTTAAGTAAAATATGATTTTTATCAAATTACATCTATGCTTAAAATTTTATTTTATTTTGATAAATGTATTTTATACACTTATTTTACTTATATTTAGGGTTACGGTTCAGAATGAAAAAAATGAAACATTTGCAAGCTACAAAAAAGTTGCTATAAATATGCATTGTATGCCTACAAGTCAGATAGTATATCTCTTTTCAACAGTACCGATCAAAGTATCCATTTTAAGCGGGAAGCATCAAGTATATGTTTGTATTTTGAAAAAGATGGGCTTGTCAATATTTATTACCATTTATATACGCATGTTTGCATCTCGATGAACCTTTGGTGTGTTCTCTGTCATGGATCAACAATGGCGCTTTTGTCTTTTATTCACTGCAACTCTCAAAGGTCAGATTTTGATAACAATTATGTCTCCCCCCCTCATAGTGGGGCAGGGAGACATATGACTGCTGTGTTGTCTGTCTGGATGTACAAAGTTTGTCTGCGCTTGTTCTCCACAACAAACTGTTGGATTTTCATGAAACTTCACATGAGTGATTGGTACCAAGTCTAGTTGTGCATATTGTCAGCATTTTATGGTTAGATTAGTTTTGGCAGAGTTATGGCCCTTGGGGGCACTGGGGGAGACATTGTAAACAAGCTTGTTTTAAGAAAGATTTTGAATGTCAATATATCATTTAATACCAATATTTTTCTTGTTTTAGGTGTACAGCAAGTAGCACAGGAAATCAAGGGGAAGATAGAGGAATTCAAGCCATTTATTCCACTGATCCAAGGTCTACGTAACCCTGGTATGAGAAGTCGACATTGGGATCAACTGTCTAATGATCTTGGATTTTCTGTTGTTCCAAAGGCTAATTTGACATTCAGTAAATGTTTGGACATGAAGCTAAATGATCATATACAGACTATTGCTAAAGTTGCTGAAGTGGCTGGAAAAGAATATTCCATTGAACAGGTTTTTAATTTTTGTCAATTTATATGTCTCATTTTGCGTATGCTGCAAAAGTTCACCACATTGGACAAGAAGTTTCTTGTTTGATCTTATATGTCATTTTATCGTATAATCTTCAAAAACTGGAAGTATTTTTAACTGTTTTGTCTAGTTTCTCAGATGAATTAGTTGTCAAAGTAGTTCAAGCTGCAGTAGTTTACACATTTTCAGTTCAGTCTGTTCATAGTGATTGAATGGGCAATTCATCGAACATGTTCTTCATAATCTTATCTGTTTTCTGTAGGCTTTGGATAAGATGGAGAAGGAATGGGATCCAGTACAGTTTGAGATTATTGCTTACAAAGAGACTGGTACCTACATTTTACGTTCATCAGAAGATACATCACAGCTGTTGGATGATCATATTGTCATGACACAGAGTATGTCGTTCTCACCATACAAAAAACCATTTGAAGAACGCATCAATACTTGGGAAAACAAGCTGACAACTACCCAGGTTTGTTCATCATTTGATCAATCATTTTAGTAGGAGTGGTGGTGGTGTGAATTAGGAGTTGGCACCTTGGCATATAGGTGGTGGGTTCGGTCAGTGCAAAGGTAATCACTATGCCTGTTCATTATACATAAGCCACAGGTACTGGTTTGTCTAGGAAAAAACTTGAGAGTATTTCTAATAAATCTAATGCTTTCATCACATTTGAACTCATATGAGTAAGGTTGTATTTGTATGACAAATTATCCGTCTTATACATGTATCTAGTAGGTTGGTGAGTGAGCTTCTTTTTTACATTTTTCAATTAATTCGTATTAGATAAGTTGTTTTACAATTAACAAAAATGTGTGGCGAGCATTTTTATGTGAAGTCATAATTTGTTAGCACCATGCAGAAATATACTAAAGTGAAATGTTGTGCTGATAGGGTACAGAATAGATTGATAGTATCCTATTGTAAAGTATAGGTTATTGAATGGATTGATAGTATCCTATCATAAATAATTGTTTAAACACCACAGTATTATAATCTTATTACAGGATGTATTGGATGAATGGTTGAATTGTCAGAGAGCATGGTTATACTTGGAGCCTATCTTCAGCTCTGAAGATATCAATAGACAATTGCCAGTGGAGAGTAAGAGATATGCTACCATGGAGAGAATGTGGAGAAAGATCATGAAGAATGCTAAGGAGAACCCTCAGGTATGACTAGAATCATTATCAATGATTTGAAATCTCTACATTTGAATCTTGCATGAATACCCATTGATCTGAATAGTACTCCAGAGCTTTATGTAATTGCAGCTGTACTATTTTTTAGCTAAATTTTTCAGTTTCATTTTTTGTGCAAAATTAAACTTCTTGTGAATAATGAGTTCATTGTGATATCAAATACAAGCTACATATATGAAAAGATGTACATTTTGTGGCAGTGCGAATTAAAAACTTCGTAAAATTATTGACACGTAAAAATCTGCCAATTTTACAAACATAAAGTTCTGGTTAATTCAAAGCAATTTATGGTAATTTGGCCAGTATTTTATTAGTGCATATATTGATTATACAGTTACATTTCAGAAAGGTAATTGAATTTTGAAAAAAATAAGACTATCTGCTTAAAAGTTAAGGTTTGTTCATATGTTTATCACAAAAGTGTTCACATCTAGGTGTTAGACAATTCACTTACTTTGAGAAATATTGAGATCACAACATGTAGCGAGATATTCAAGTATAAATCATCCATATGTATTGCTTTCAGGTTATCTCCCTTTGCCCAGACAGTCGTCTCCTTGACAACTTGAAAGAATGTAACAAACTGTTAGAACAAGTACAGAAAGGTCTCAGTGAATATTTGGAGACCAAACGTAATGCTTTCCCAAGATTTTACTTCTTGTCTGATGATGAATTACTTGAGATTCTGTCCCAGACCAAAGATCCAACAGCAGTACAGCCCCATCTCAGAAAGTGCTTCGAAAATATCTCCAAGGTAGGTTCCTGCACAGAGTGTATTGAATCTTAGTTTTGGTTTAAATGCTAATGATATTGTTACATGCATGTGACAGATCTGACATTGTAGATAAATGGTGATAAGTTTGTAAGGCAGCATATTGTACAGTAAAACTTCAATTAAAGACCACCTCATTATTAAGACCACCTAAATATTAAGACCACCTCAATATTAAGACCACCTCAATATTAAGACTACTTAAAAATAAGAACACAGTTTTCAAGTTCATTTTCACTGTTTTGCTCTTTATTCAACCGCGATATTAAGACCACCACAATAAGAACACCAGTTTTCAAGGGTCCCAAGGGTGGTCGTATATTGAGGTTTTACTGTATTTTAAATGTTCCATATTACAAGTGGTAATATTTTATTCATCACATTTACATGAGTTGTGAAACACTTGTTAATGTAAGTTTGCTTTGAACTTTACTAGTGTTTAAATTGATTTTGGTCAAAATGTTGTACTGCATTCTTTTTGGTGCATACATTTTATTTTGTTAAATTTTGACAGTTTGAAATCACGGCAACAGACACTTAAATCCAAGTGTTGATATCAGTCAAATATTTCAGCTCAGATTGACCTTGCACTTGTAATGAACAGACTAAACATTTTCATTCATAGAATTTACTGGCATCCGAGTGCTTGGATATGTGTTCTGGAGTTAGGCTTCAGTTGATCATGTGGTGGATTTGTATTGCACATTACACATTTCAAAACATGGAGCACGTAGTGAATCTAAATGTTACATTATTGTATTTTAATGCTTCAGCTACGGTTTGAAGAAGATCTACAGATTACCAGGATGTATTCAGCAGAAGGCGAGGAGGTGGAGTTCCGTGGTAAGAAATTGTATCCAACAGGTAATGTAGAAGATTGGATGTTGGAGATTGAGAATTGTATGAAGGAAAGTCTTAGACTCATCATTCAGGACAGTTTGCAGGATTATGAAAAGGTTTGTGTTATGGTTTGCATTGTGCAATATACAGTCAGTGCTCGTTTATTCGACAACCTTCTATCCGAATACTCAGAATCATCCAAAATTAATAAAAAGGTCCCGATGTATCTTCTTATGCACATCGAATAGAATGGGCTTTTCGAAGCCATGCATTATTCGAAATAAAACTTCGGACCAGATAAATTCGAATGAAAGAGGTCTGACTGTACATTGACTATTATAATTTGGGGGGGGGCCACTGTGGTCAAGTTGTTATGGTTGCTGACTTCAGATCACTTGCCCCTCAATGCTGCAGGTTCAAAGATGTATGTTTTTAGGGAGGAAGCAGTCCAGCTAGTTATTGAAGGTGAATGGTTCTACCCAGGTGTCAACCTTGGGTATTTCTATACCCAAATAGCTGTCACTGCATGACCCTGGCTGTTTATGTGACCTCAAGCCATATTACAAAAAATATATAGTTTTCATCAAATTATGGTCTGAGTTTTATGCTGGTATCTGGGTTTGTGTTATGGTTGATTTTGTTCTTATCCTAGTCTTTAAATGCTTTCTTTAGATCACTACCTAATTGACAATGATTAAAATGGTATGCCCTCAGTAGTATATATTCCTTGTACAATTCCACATTTTGTTTGTCAGTTACAGACAATTAGATTTATGTGGATTATAGTTGGGAGCAGGATTTATATAACATTATGAAAAATGTTTGTGCTGTAAACATGCTTTCATTCAGATTGCATGAGGCGCATTTTTTAGAAGTAGGGGAAGTAAGCAAAAAGAATAAGATAAGGTAGAAAATGTAGGTGTTTATAAAACACTTGAAAGCTTTGCTAGCAACGTGGTCTGGTCTGGTGGACGCCATTTTGTTTAGCAAAGCTAGGACTGTCAGATCACACTACTTATCTATAGACAGAGACTGCTTTTCCTACGTTTAAGAAACGGGCACCGCTACTTTTCCCTATGTAGCGTTAGGTAGAATTCTATTTTTTCTACCTCTATAAAACGTGCCTCTGTGGCTGTTTTGTTATTTTGGTCAGTGCATTGATGAAGCTGTAAGCCAAAATTTCAATAAAAGTTGTATTGTTTTATATTTGATGTTATTAAGTTAGTTGATATTTGTTCAATATTCATAATTTGTTTAATATAATACAGGTACCAAGAACTGAGTGGGTATTGAAATGGCCAGGTCAAGTTGTATTGGCAGGATGTGCTGCTTACTGGGCGATTGGAGTGACTGCAGCTTTAGAAAAGAATTCTCTTCCAGAGATGTTTAAGAAAGAAATTCTACCACAGTTGGATGACTTAAGAGAACTTGTGAACCAGAAAATATCAAAGATCGGTCGTATGACATTATCAGCATTGATTGTGATAGAAGTGCATGCTAGAGATGTGATTATAAACATGTTAGACAACAATGTGGAGAATGTGAATGACTTTGAATGGATTAGTCAACTTAGGTACATAGAAATACTGTGCTTTTTTTTCAAAAATTATTTTCAATTTTAAGAAATGAGAAAAGTGATATTTTTAGGTAAACAATGATGTTTTATATGAAATCGGTGAAATTTACATGTGCAGCTGTGTGTATGTGCATTCTGATGAAAGTGTTTGGTACACATTTTATTCAATTCTTTGCATTGGTTGGTGACTGAGCAAGTGTGTTCTCTGTTCATATATTTTGAGATTTTTGCATACATCCTGCTATTCGTTTTGTTGAACATAGCAATACGTGTTGATGAAAAATCTTTTATTTATCTTTAAGATATTACTGGCACTCAGACAATCTATATATTCGTGCTGTGAATGCAGAGTTTCCATATGGATATGAATACCTGGGTAACACAATGAGACTTGTCATCACCCCACTAACTGATAGATGTTACCTTACATTGACTGGAGCTCTCCATCTCAAGTTTGGTGGGGCTCCTGCGGGGCCTGCTGGTACTGGCAAAACTGAAACAACTAAGGTTAGATATAGGCAGTAACAATTTTTTTACGAATACAGTCGGACCTCGTTCATTTGAATTCATCGGGCCCGAAATTTTATTTTGAATTATACATGGTTTCCAATACCCATGTCAATTCATCATGCCTAAGAAGATATTGCGGGGCCTGATATTTATTTTAAACGATCCCAAGTATTCGGATAGAAGGTTTTCTAATAAATAGGTCCGACTGTATTTATGAAGTTCTTTTATCCTGTCTTTGAGGTTTGCAGTAAGTTTTCTCTCTCAAGAATATTTTTCATTGGTGTTAAAATAATAAACTTTTATTGGAGTCTAGTATGAAGCATTTATCTGTGACTTCAAATATGAGATAAATCATACGATTAACTGAGATAGTTCATGCAGTCACAAGAAGGCATAGTAGTTAAATTATGTACATATGTTGAGATTAAATATTTGTTAAAAATTACTGATATGTGTAAAAATATTCAGTTTTAGTTCAGATGTTGAACATTTGAAAGATCTGCTTTACGTATACCCTTTGGAATGCTATGCACTGATCAACAAATGTGCATTACTGTCCCATTTAAGACCAAATATGTTTTGATGATATAAAGTTGTAACATTAAACCTCGATTTCAATCCTACATGTTTTATTACTATGGCTTATAGGATCTTGCTAAAGCAATGGCTATCCAATGTGTGGTGTTCAACTGCTCTGATCAGTTGGATTTCATGGCTATGGGCAAGTTCTTCAAGGGTCTTGCTAGGTGAGTTACAATTATTTTGTAGTCTGGCTGTTGCAGAAATGTATTGTGATGGCCACAATATTGTGTGTCTGTCATTCCACCATCTTGTCTTTTATAGGACACACTGCATTAGGAAGCTCCTGACATATTTGTGTGTATCTTTAAAAATGCATTTTCTGTTCCAAAATGAGTGTTGGGGCTTTCTAGCTTTGAAAGTTTGAAGTAAATTATTGAGTTCAAAGTATTTTAACTTTACAACAAGTATGTAGGAGGAGTAGTGACTGAGGAGTAGAACGCCTGACTCCTGATCCAAAGGTTGTATGTTCAAGTGTATTTGTATTGTAAATAATTAATTGTATTAACAAATGTGCTGTTTAAAAAGAATTGAACATGATTTGTCCAAACCTTCATAATTCCTGAATTTGATGCAAGTACCAGTTAGTAAAACTCAGACATGAGTCATTGCAAATGGTTAGTATAAGGTGTAAACATTGTTATACCATTGACGTAAAATATATATTTGTTTGAACTTACGAAGATGTGTTACATATATTTACTGGTTTATAGTGCTGGCGCATGGGCTTGCTTCGATGAGTTCAATCGTATCGATATTGAAGTGTTGTCTGTGGTAGCCCAACAAATTACAACCATCCACAAAGCTCAACAACAGAGGGTGAGACTGCACACATATCTCGTGCATTGTGTGACCCTAGCTATATATAACATATAACCACACCTATATACCTACTAACTTGTACCTTAGTTTTATTGCTAACATTTAGGTTGGAGTTGTCTTTAGTCACCATAGTTATCATGCAAACAAATTGATAACTAACTTTCTTTTCATAATTTTGCTTCAAAATAGAAGCTTCTGTTTTTGCTTATTTATTTTCGTGGTACACTGTGTCCCATTTATTTCATGTGTGTAACTTGAAACTTCAGACTCTGTCTATTTGTACAAGACAGTAAGCCAGTTCTTAACACTTCTGTTACCTTAATTCATTCAGATGCATTTAGACCTTACTAAATATATCTTGTAAAGGTAATCTGTCATAACTGAACCAAATTGGCGCTTTCTGTAGTTGTACATTTATTAGTAAAAAAATACATTTTGATACTTTGTTTTTCGTTTCTAGCTTGAAAATAAGCAAAAATACAATGTACTTGAATGCAGATATAACGTTCTAATAATTACATTTTTTTTCATTTTAAGTGATTTTCAAAACGGAAACATTTATCATTAAATGGTCACTTTTGCCAGTGAATATAATATTGTTGTTGGTTCACATACAAAACTGGACCAGTCTGAAAGTGACAATGTCCGTAATGTCAAAGTTACATGTCATCACCTAAAGACAGGTTTCTATCATAGTGGCTATAATAATGTCATCATTGACTTGTATTTTATGTGCATAATGCAGTTGCGGAGCATGGGCTTGCTTTGATGAATTCAATCGGATAGATATAGAAGTGTTGTCTGTAGTTGCTATGCAAATCATGACAATAACAAGAGCTCAGGAAGCTGGGGTATAAGGGTTGAATTGTTCTTTGTTATAAATTTATGCATTTCTTGTCATCCTTGTTTAAAGCAGCTATTTCATGTTTTTTCCCTCAATTTATGATTAGACTCTGAATTGATATCCAAACTTTCTGCAAAGTAGGCCTCACTTGCTCACTGAAGGCATGACCTTGACACTTTGTTTGTCATGGCACACTGTCCAACTTGGATTTAGCTTTGACCTAAAGTTATTTGTTCATTTTTTAAATGTAAGATGTTTTATGACATTTACTTGGACATTGATCTAGCTGCTTTGTTACCTTCCATTTCTGTTTTGTTTCATTCTAATGACGTCTGTTGCTTTACTAATTAGGCTAGTTGAGTATAGTTTCATGTAGATTGGCATGTTTTTTTTGCCAAATGTTAGCAGTTTTATATGAAATATTTCAGTACAAAGTGTATGTAGTCATTTAACTGCTCTCTAAAAGTGATAACTCTTAAGCATTTGATCATTGTATTACATTCACCAGAATCATGAATAGTTAATCTATCCCTTTAAATTAATACATTATTATTTTATCTTATTGAATGTAGATTTACTTAAAAATAAATTGTTACAAATTTATTTATTTGTTAAGTGTTAAATATATCTTTGAAGCTTGAATTGCACCACAAATGAATGCAGAAATAACCTTACTTTATGTATATGACCAGGTTGACAGATTTGTATTTGAGGGTGTAGAACTCCCATTGAAGGCATCCTGTGCTGTGTTCATCACAATGAATCCTGGTTATGCTGGCAGAACTGAATTACCTGACAATCTTAAGGTAAACAAACAATTACTTGCCTTAATTAAAAAAATCAACATCTGATTTTGAGTACTTTCTGTTGACAGTGAAGCTGAGATGTGAAATGTTTTAGTTCTGTTTCAAATTTTAATCAGATATTATTCATGAAAAAGCTTTTGCAATGATGATATGCATGTGTATGTCATTAATTTAATACTTGGCTGATTAAAACTACAGTGTTGTTTTATTCCCCATGTTTGTTACATAAAGGCAATTGACCTCTGACATTATTGTTTTAAAATATTGGAAGTGCTTTTTCCAGTGGTTGAATTTCCAAATGACTCTTGTGAATCTTCTAAATATTTTATAATATTTTTATCCTAAGACTTTAAGGGGGAACAAACATACATGATAAGATAAGCCTTATAGAGTGTGAGCATTCTAGCCTTTTTTTTAACAAACAAACATTCGATACAATGTACTAATGTTTTCATATGAACTTTCAGGCTTTATTCCGTCCAGTAGCTATGATGGTGCCAGATTATGCTCTTATTGCTGAAATCAGTCTGTTCTCATTTGGTTTCTCTGAAGCCAAACAACTTGCCAAGAAGATTGTGTCCACATTCAAACTGTCATCTGAACAGCTCAGTTCACAGGTAAACTAATATTTGAATACATTTTTTGCTGTATTAATTACACTCTTCTGAACAAACTACCGAGTCTCTGCTCTTCATCGAGTAAAATCAGTTTAGTTATGAATTGAGTAAAGTTGTTAAATACGTGGTCATTTTTTTCTTGCTGAATGGAAAACAGACAATATTTTTCAGTAATGAAGTGTGTTGGAAATATGCCTTTAACTTTTTTCTACAGAAATTGAATGGTACAGTAGATTAAAGGGGACAGTGTTGGCTAAGAATAGCAGAATTTGCCTTTAAAAACCAATGTTTACAGTTGCTGGCAGCTCAAGTTATTCAACATTAAGAGTTTTTTCAAGTCTCTATGTTATTTCTATTCTGATATTCTATTGGTTTCATGTTTAATAGTATTTTATGAATGATTTGTTGTATTTTACAGGACCATTATGATTTTGGTATGAGAGCTGTAAAGTCTGTGATATCAGCAGCTGGTAATCTCAAGAGACAGTACTTCGACATGGACGAGGTATGGTTAGATTCAAATATGTGATGTATATAGTCAGAAGCAGTAATGTTCTGAAAGCATAAAAATATGAAGAACATACATTTACACAGGTCTTAATTAATGAGTTGGAAGTGAACATTGTTTTAAGAGCATATAATTGAAGAAGCAGAAGCATTCTTTTGCTATAACACTTTTGTAAATGAAATTTTAATAATTTGTAGTTCTATCATCTAACATTCTCATATGCACTTACATTTCCAAAGATATATTCTTGACATTGTTCATTTGATATGTCAGTGATTTATATACCAGTATATTCATTGCTCCAAAACGGTAGTAAATATCGTCTATAATTAGTTAATTATTACATTCACAGGGTTTTCACTTGCATTTTTCAAATGGGGGCCTGTGACTCCTAATAGTGGGACCCCAATAAAATGTTGGGGTCCCAAGTGTTAATTTTTGGCTGTGACCTAATTGTGATCATGTATTACCCAGATGCTTACAAGGTGCAAGCTTTGGGGTGATACTGAGTGAAAGTAATTACCACAAAGAAGTTTGAATAACGAAAAAAAAGCGGATTTGCCGAAATGGGCTAATCGGATACTTGCTGGTCCTGCAGATGAACATCTGTTCATAAATGCGGGTCCTCGGCCTGAAAATTGTATCAGAGAGGCAGAAAATATTTGCATTCATGTTACATGACATAAGATAGTATAGTGATATTTATTCATTCTCACTGAAATACTGAGCTGTCATATATGTGCTAGAAACTGGATTGCTTATGTTTTCTTACTGCTTATAGGAACTGATTGCCCTGCGTGCCATTAGAGATGTTAATGTACCCAAATTCTTGGTGGATGACTTGAAACTGTTCAATGGTATCGTCTCGGATCTCTTCCCAAATATCAAGTAAGTTTTACAAACGATATTCCCCCAACAATCGTAATTTGTTTAAAAGGTACTTTTTAAAAAAAATCAAAGCACTGAAAACACTGTAGTTGTTCGATATTGAACACTGGTTTTGTATTCAACACTTCCAGATTCACAGAAAGTACAACTCATTATTGTCCATTGTTGAACCATTGTTGAAAGAAGTAGCATTTGTATTAAGGCGATGTGACTGTCGAAAAATGGCCATATAACTAGTTGTTCAGATGACACAGATGACAGTAATGTTTTCTTTTTTTATTAACACATAACTGATTTGACGCATACATTCCAACTGACATCACAATATGTGACTTATTGATATTTTTGTATTTCCAGAGAGCAACCAATAGATTACGGAACACTGGACGAGTATCTCAGAAAATCATGTCCGAAACTTGGAATCAAAGATGTTCAAGGTTGGTTACATTACAGTTTATTTATGCAGAATATTTGAACTTGGAAAAGTCTTACATGGACAATACTATGTAATAGTTGGCAATACTATATGTAGTAACAGTTGTTTAGTTTTATATTTTTGTTTCAGGTTTTATCAACAAATGTATTCAATTGTTTGAGACGACAGTGGTACGACACGGTCTCATGTTGGTAGGACCAACAGGCTCTGGAAAGACGAAGGTAGGTGATATATTGTGTGAAAGATTAGAATGTATGTCACAATAAGGACCGACTGCTTAGTGCAAATAAGGTCTGTGTAAAGCGTTGACTCCGTTAATTGCCTGAAACAATGGCTTGGGTTTAATGTGTTAATTCTAGTCTTTCATGCTTCCTCTTAAATTTGAATAACTTATGTTTTTGAGTATGTAGATGGTTTGACACAAGGCAGTTACAGCTGTTTCTTTATCTGAACTTAGTTCCATTTGGCTTGGTACCATCAGGGCACTAGAAATTGTTTTCAAAGACACTTGTCCCGGACTAATGGAAATGTAAAATTTGACTTGTCCGACATAGGAAGCCAGTTGCCGGAGAATATCGGTCAATTTAGTAACAAATAAACATACATAATGATAGCTCCACAATCTAAAATTAATAATCACATTAGACTAGTCCGGGACGTCGGGCTAGTGGATTTCTAAAGCCCTGACAATGCCCTCTATATGATGATGACAATTTATTCTCTGTTACAGTGTTACGAAGTACTCAAAGCTGCTCAAACTGCTCTTGCTGGACAACTTTCTCCCGCTGGTTTCATGTTCACGCCCACATATTCATACGTACTGAATCCAAAATCTATCACTATGGGACAGCTGTATGGTGAATTTGATGCACTTACTCATGAATGGTATGTTTAATAGACAGCATTGTTCGATATTTTCCCTTGTAGAAATTGGATTTTATGTTATTATTTTTCTGTACAAAAACCATTGGTATGAAATTACAGTGATGTGCATAATAGTTGAGTTAATTCAGGATCTGTTCCCTTGTTCTTCGTGTCGTGATAAACTAGCTTTAATGAGATTTTCAGGATGTATATATGAATACATTCCTTGCACCCTTCCCTGTTTTGTCTTCTTTATGGTTCTTTAAATGAAGAAATTGGTATTCTTTGTGTATTATGTTTGGTTTATATCTAAAACATTCACTTTGGTATTAATTTTGTGATTTTTGATAAGTTCACAAAATGATTTTATAATTTGTGGTATTTCTCTTATCAGGAGGTACATAGCATTAACACTTAAAACTAGATGGTCATGAAGCACTAATATTAAACAATGATTTAAAATGTCATTGTTTTTCATAGGACTGATGGTATATTGTCAACGCTTATCAGAGGTGGATCGTCAGCAACCAATGAGGACAAGCGTTGGTATGTGTTTGATGGTCCTGTTGATGCTGTCTGGATCGAGAACATGAACACAGTGTTGGACGATAACAAGAAACTTTGTCTTAGCAGTGGTGAAATTATCAAACTGACAGACGTATGAACTATATCTATCTTACCACTAATTAAATGATATATTGCACTATAAGATATTTATTATTATTGTATTATATTATTTAGTTAACTTTATTTGTCTAAATTTTGAAGACACTTATCCTTGGTCTTGAAGCTTTTTAAGAATAGTTTTTTTTTAATCTAGACTGGAATGTTGTCATGTGATGTCCTGATTGAACCTTTTTTCTGATAAGCCATTGCTCTAGAAAGCTGTGGTAGCCAAGAAACGATTGATAGGAAGATGTAATTGTACATACCATGTTCAAGTTGATCTGTCATTTATAGCATAGAATGAAACTTTACCTTCAATTTTATTCCTTTATTGAGTATATAAATCTTTCGAGTTAACTTACATTTTGGTTTGAACATCTGTTCCTGGAGTATTTGATTAATTTGTGTATTCAGATTGTCTCGAACTGTATTTGTCAATTCAATGTTAATATAAAGATTTACTTGTATGAAATGTTGATGTTAGATCTATATTGTTTTCGGTAATAATGCTTTTGTTTATTTGATTTCCACAGCATATGACAATGATGTTTGAAGTACAAGATTTGGCTGTGGCGTCTCCGGCCACTGTAAGCAGATGTGGTATGGTGTACCTAGAGCCCAGCTATATCGGACTGCATCCATTTGTCGAATGCTGGCTTAGAACCATTCCAGAAAATGTTTGGGAATACAAGCAACAACTTGAAGATTTGTTTGAGAAATTCTTAGAGGTATATTAGATTACGTGATGCAATATTTTCAGATTTGTATGCCCCCCAACATTCAAGAAATGATGAAGGGGTATGAAGTAAGAACCCTGTCTGTCAGAAAGTGCATTCGTCCATGGAATTGATTTCCAATTAAGAACTTGTGAAAAGATGGATGGATTCAATTGATTTTGGACACATTAGCATAGGATAATAAAATACATGTCAACCTTGATATTGGCTGCAATCCACACATTTTTGGAGGAGTTATCGCCTCTTTGACTTCATTTTCATAGTGGAGGCATCCCTGTCTACACATCACGTTTATATATAATTATTGACTGGTATTTTGATGAAAATTTTGTTTTAAAAACACTTGTAATGGATTAACAAAATTTAGGATCAACACAATCTTTATTGTTGCCAACTGGTCCTGAAGACTCAATCACATACATTTTTGTATGACAATGCTCATAGATATATGTATTTTTTAGACATGTATATTAATATCATTTATAATCAGAATTACTATGTCTGCAACTGTCTTAGGCTTGGCTTATTTTCATTCATTCACTTTAACATGAATTTAAAATTCTCTTTAATTTTAAGTCCAAAATGGCACCATAGTACATTCATTTTGTTGCAGTGTGAATCAGAGACTTCGCAGAATAATTTTGGCCAATTTCACAAAATGCATTACTCACATATTGAACTGATACACAGTACCTGTCTATAATAGTGTTTTATATGTTTCTTACAGCAGTTGTACATATTTGAAAAGTTCATACTTCGGATGAAGAATTAAAGTATTCATTTTTATTGATATCGATGTATGAAGTGCACAGTGTCTTCAGACTTTTCATTTCCAACATGCATTCTTTTTCAGCCTTCCATTGATTTTGTGCGTCACTCAGTGAGAGAAATCGTTGGAACAGTGGACTGTAATCTGGTGTTCAGTTTCCTCAAACTGTTGGAATGTTTCTTTACACCATTTATGCCTAAAGAGGTAATTTTGTTGGATATTCTTGCTAGAATGACATCAAATTGTATCATCCTGCTGTGAAAGAGAAATTAGTTCTTGCTTTTATATGAAGGATTTGATACAATTTTCACATGGTGATATAATGTATAATTTTTTAAGAGCTGGTGATTTGTGCTAGAACCACTAATCCAACTATATATCTAACCATCCTTGTATAACCCTCTGTACTAATCAGAACAGTTAACAGCTACTTTCCGTTCAGGAAATCATTGCTATAAGCTATTGTGATACTTTAGAGTATCACCATGACACACATGGATTCATGATAGTTATTGCAAAGTATAATTAAAAAATTAAAAAAGAAATATTCAGAAATTTCGATTAACCATGTAACATGATACTGGCAGAATAATTAGAATAATACAATTAAGCTATTTGTAATAATTGCTGCAAATAGGCATACAATAAAATCAATAATTGTTAGTATTTCTGAAAAATGAGCTCATATTTCAAGTGTTTTAACAACCAACATGTCACCGTTTTTGTACAAAATGGATCCAAAATCATGATAAAATGAATTTATTTTTCAAAATATTGTTTTATTGTTGATTTTTTTGCTTTTTAATTTTTTAATTTATTCTTCTTCTTTGTACATTAAATAATTTCAATGCTTGTGACATGGTTGTATACTGAAAGTGTTTTATACATGTGTTGAACAAACAGATCTATATAACTGAATTTGTTTGAATTATGATATATTTGCAGCTTTGTGTTTAAAACTGCTTTTAAATTGTTAGATTCTTGTAGAAAAGGAGAATGCATGTGCTTACTTTTCTTGTAAATGAAGCAGGGCTTTCAATAAGAGCTGGGAGCTGGTTAAATTACCCAATAACTTAAGCATTATCACCCAGCTTCTTTTCTTGTATGAATGATCATAATTAAGGGTAGAACCTCCCAGACCCCGCCTTCTATTGCTGATTTCCTTGCTACTTCAAGAATTAGTGACACCCCTGAAACAAAGTCATTTTTGTCATTGAATGTCAATTTTTATACATACTGGTTCCATTGTACCAAGGGTCACTCGTTACCTCATCCTGCAATTTCAGTTGCTGGTACAAGGATATAAAGATGTTTTCAGTTTATCATTACACAGTCACATATATAGCTGAATTTATATTGCAGTTTATAGAACACTTCAGTATTATATAGAAGCATCCGCTAGCATGTTAGGTTATGAAATTCTTGATATTTACTGTGAATAAAACCTATTTCTCATACTAAATAGAATTTTAAAAAAGGGTAAGCAAGTTATTGGTTGAATATTGCAAACATCAATTTGTTCTGTCATTCAATATGGTGTTTCACTAGTGAAGTTTGAATTGCTAATGTTTATTGTTTAAATATATGTCATCACATTCTTATTGTCATCACATTGTTTACAGTTTTCTACAGTATGTTTTTGCATCATGAGTTGTAATGGCTTATAACAATGTTTCTCAAATGATCATGAATGCACTAGAAATAATGTGATTATCTTATTCTATGTTTAACGTTGCAAAACATCCAATTAAATAAGAAGTAGAGTCTGAAATTGTTTATGTAAAAAAGATGTTTTGATGGCATGAATGGGTGTTAGTTGTGAATTTTTTTAAATTTTTACACTCTTTGGTTTTTCAAATATGGAGATATTTCTCACTTTCAGTTTCAATTTGCTACTGCGTCTAATATAAGATATCTAACTGGTTACTAGTAGTTAATGACTTAAATTTTACATGATTTTCACATTAATCTTGGTTTGTCTTGGTATAATGCCTGTTATGTCTGGGAGTTACACATTGTTTGTTCATATTATATTTTGTTTTGGTGAAATATTGTCTACACAATTCGGTGTATGTCACACACAATAGATTGTACCATTAACCTGCATTTACACATACATGTATATTCATATCATGTTTTGAATTTTTTATATAATACATTGTATTTCTTAACTTAGCCATGGACATCTCATTGCATTATAAGAAATCTCAAATTACAGTAAAACTTCTAAACCTTGAACTGCCATCGGACCTAGCAATTAGTTCGAGCCATCTATTGTTCGAGGTATACGTGTATATGTCCAAACTGACAGTCGCTGATGCAAGTGTACTAAACATGTTGAACTCATGGCATTCGTTATCATACTGAATGCATGTTGATCAATAGTTGCAGCATTATTCATAATAATAATTATTTAAAAAAAATGAAAGAAAAGCAGAAACAGATCTAAATAAATGATTCCCTGTGGCAACTTATTCTCTCTCGTTTAGTCTTATACACATGAATTGTCTGTCACATAGTACATGTACATGTTTATCGTAAAACTGTCAAGTAATTATCAAGACGTGCGAAGAACAAGAATGAAATGGTAGCTAGGGACCACAAATCCTGTTCGAGTGATCTACTGTAAGTTAATATGAAATAAGAAGGGATTTCACCGGGACTTAAGAACCTATTTGAGGTATCTACTGTGTTAGAGCCAAAACTGTACGAGGTTTAGAAGTTTTACTGCAATTAAGTGCAAATTTGCTAAGAAAGTTACATATTTAGTAGATTCTGGCATGTGAAATTTAGATTTCAGCTAGATATTTTCTTCATTGATTTCATACTTCTAGTGATATAATAGAGCATGGTAGATTTATTCTTGCATTTACTTCAAAAGTGACAGGAATGGCTAAATTATATTCATAGACATGTAGCCTGGCATTATTAAATGCTCTGTTTGTGGAGAACAATAGGCTAATATTTTATATCCAGATAGATATACGGTGAATGGAATATAACGTAGATTTATTTTCCTTATTCTTGTGGCATGAAGTACCTAGATACTTTTGACTCTATGCCCTCAATTCACAAGTATAAACAAATTTGACACTATCAGAATAAACTGTAGAAGGTTACAGATATTCATGTCCAATATATGAAACTCCTTTTAAATTCATAGATTAAAAGGTAATCAATAACAAACTGAAAAAAATGAGACGTTTTTATGAATTAGTAAAATTCTGATAACACGTCTATAGAAATTAAGTTTTGACAAAACAGGATTCCCTTGTGTTAAGGATACATTATGGAAGATATTTTTTTCAAGGTCTGGATTTTTTTTTAATTTGGTATGGAATTTTAAAATTTAGGAAAATGTCTGGCAAGTCTCGTTGAATTTTATCTGGGTTTCAATTATCAGTTTTCTGAGGGGTTTGCTCTGGGGATCGATGGACGCTAACAGTAAACACTCCAAAACTTGTTCATAAAAAGTAACGACAATGGTTATATTTTAAAATTGTATTAATATTCAAATGAATGGTACAGCAAAAATGACCACCTTTCTGTTTATCAAATATCTTTTTGTATTATGCAAAAAAGTAATCACTTGCGTAAGATTGGGGAAAACTGGTAATCTTACTGTTTGCAAAGTGAATTGAGGGCATTTTGTCGAGGAATGGCGTCTAGTGGCATATTTATAATTGTTTGGTATGCAAGTTGTCAATATTTATTGTAATCAAGAGGTGATGGCAAATATATACATGTTGGCTTCACATATCTTATATTACATTGTATGTATTGTAACTAATTAATTTACCAATAATTAATTGTATAATTCTTTAAAAAATGCTCATTTTTACTCATTGTGCAAATCATATCATATCTTAATATCACCAAATACTGTGTTAAAAGTAATTCATTCATTAATGCAATTTATTCATTAACTTCTTATAAATATTCAATCTGTAAGCTTTCTAATAACATTGGCTTATCAATTAACATTACTTAAAACTTGCTTACAGTTTGCTGTGTTTTGTTAAATGCTAATATGTTGTGTTTTCCTTTCTTCAACTTAACATCGACCTTCGACCTTGTACTATATTTTGACCCATGCTGTGTTGCCATAACAACTAACTGTCTGGTTGCTATTCGATATAACAGCAAAAAATGCGGAGAGTGGTAAGAAATTAACAAGTTTTCGAGAGCATTCCTGAACATGAGCAGATATTTTTTTGCCTAATTCATTTGGCTTGGATTGGTTGGCACTTTTCAAATTTCTGTGCATATTTAGAGTTTGGCGCAAACTTTCGTTACTGTTTCTTTTCCGACTCTGAGGTACAACAGTTTTGTGCTTATCTCTCGACCTGATAGTTACTGCTAATTCAATTTTATAGTTTGTTGAAGATATTAATTGCCTTAAGGTAAAATGAAAAAAAAATCCAATTATGTCAACATATTTTTATTAGAGAACAGTTTCTGTTTTGCAATTTGTGGTGATCATTTGTAATATGTCTAAATAGTGCTGACGACATCTTGTAAAGGGGAATAGAAAAAGCTCAACCATGTTCAGAAATGCTGACACATACTTCTTGTAGAAATTGACTATTTTTTTAAACTGATAATATGCATGTGTGTTTTCATATGCCACATATTTGTTTAGTTTATTTTGTATTGTTTTGTTGTGTAAAATAATGTTGTTAATAGTTTCTTTACAGGTGAATGATTTGACAGACATTTTGATAAAGTGTCATTTATAATGATGTATACATATTACCGTATTTGCACCTAATGGCCCCTTTTTGTTCCATGCTTATGGGTGAAGCTTATTGTAAAAGTTGAAACCAAGGATTCTGGATTTGTTAAAAAGTGATGCATTAAAACATCACATTAATGATTTGGGGGGTGGGGGGCATCGCAGTTTGAGGAAGGCAAATATGGTAATTTAGACAAATACTTAGTATTTAAAAAAATCAGGTCTTTATAGTTTACAGATCAGAAGTGGAGAGTTGCCTGGAACTGTTTATATAGAGATATTATGTTATATTATATATTTTTTTGATTATTGAATTTTTATCTTTAAAATACACTGTATGTTTTAAATTTAGACTTTGGTTCTTACAACACAAAGTGAAGGTGATGGTCAAGAACCAGCTAATAGTGTAAGAATGTGACAAGTGTTCAATGTTGTATCCTACTCCCAGTTGGCCGAGTTCGAGTTACTGTTTACTTTTCAGTTCTGTGTTACCTTGGTTCATCTGTTAGCATCTGTGTTAGCATGCAACCATTCTCAGTTTTGTACAATTGGTTGCCCACCATAAAAAGTCTGTGGCAGTAGTATCTTGACTTTGTGTCAAGTTTGTTTTTCTAGATGAATTATATAAAAATGTATTTGTGATTCAATAGACAATGTATATAAAATTAGATAACTGATTCTGATGGAAAGGCGGGGGTAAGTTATGGTACAAAGTGGTGCATTATTGATCCCCTTAGAATTTCTTCATAATTTCATGTGTTAACATCATAACTTTCCATTTTATCTCTATCTTTCTGTCTGCATTCGACAATATCAAAATTGCATGGGAGAGTATATTTCACGAGCCCATTTCATAGTAAATCTTTGTTAAGTTGAAGCTTTACATTATGACATTTCGGAAATCTGTTTGGTGCCATGAGTAGTGAATTTCCAATGGAACAATAACTCACATCCTTAACGTCTTTAATTCAAGACAGAATTTATTTAGCAAGGCTCAAAATGGTCATCATAACTAGGATAATCTTAAGTTTGGCTTTGAAATGGGCTCATGTTGGTGATTTATCCATGATGCCTGAAAATTTCTCTCACTCATGATTTTTATACTGTATAAGTTATGATTAGTCTGTCAATTATTATGGACCTCTATATGGATATTGCTGCATATATTTTTCTGCGTGAACTATTGTTCTATGGTATTGAAATGTAATTAATAAATAGTCACCAGGCTTATTTTCTTAGAACCCTGCCTAGCGTGTTTTGATGTTTTGTACTCTCAATAGTTTGTCAGTTGATGTTTTAAGTTCAGTATTTCATTGCCTCAGTTGTAGATGTTTTCATGATTTAGTTGTCATCCTTCAATTTATTTTGTAAACCTTGTCAGAAAGGTTGACTTAGTTGAAGAATAAGTTCATTAGCATCATAATTATTTTGTTTTTTTTATGAACATGTAGAAATAGTTCTTGATGACTCGTGCATGCAGTATAGTGACTTGAACCTGAGGCTGCATTGATTTTCTAACATAATAAAATTTCTGGCATAATATTGTTGTGCTTTGATAAAATATGATTAAAAAATGTTCACTTTTGCATATATTATTGCTATTTCTTTAAAAAGCTATTGTGTTTCAATTTATGATTATAATTAAAACACCTTTAAACTTGTATGTTACTAACACAATGTATATAGTTTCATGTATATGTCCTATTATATGACTTGTATCTTTCACAGGAATCTTTTTCCAGTTACCATTGAGGAAACAGCTTTGTACGATATCAGTTTTATTCTTTTTTACTCGGTGTTCCTATTATTTATCAATTCTGTATATTTCCCCAGGGTGAGAAACCTATCCCCCCAGAGAGACTTGCACGTATTGGGGAGTTGATTGAGCCATGGTTCATCTTCTCACTTGTATGGTCTATTGGTATGACTGGGGATCACGACAGCCAGCTGAAATTCTCCAACTGGATTAAAGAAAAGATGAAAAAAGATGGGGTAATGATTGTATTTATGAGTTTTGTTACATTTGTCGCCTGAAATTGCTGTCAAATTCTTTGATTGTTACTCGACAAATTGTTCCGTGCAACAAATGTCACCTTCACTTTTTCAAATTTCTGCCATTTATAGCACAAAGAATTTTGATTTTAAACTGAATATCGATTATAAATGTGTCTTACTTGGAGACAAACAATCAACTGGTTGAAGTTTGCACATATTTGCTATGGCTATGATTACACGATTTACGCTATATATCGTATATATACTAGAAATTACTGAAATAATTGTTTATGATTTTTGTATCAATTTTTTTGTCAGAAAATGCTTTTAAGTTTAGGATTGTTCCACCAACACCTGATCAAACTTTATTATTTATTGTTACAGATTAAAATGTTATACCCAGAAGAGGGTACTGTGTATGCATACAATCTAGATGATGCAGGAATAAGTTGTTCTGACAGTGATGATGCTCTCGATGAAGAAGACAAAGGAGAAAAGAAGGTAAATGTAACAATAGTCTGGTTATAGTCATCGTCTAAAAATATATAAGTAAATGTATTTCTGCTAATGGAAGAAAATTTAATTTATTATTATTATAATCATCCTTTAAACAAATTGTATCATTCTGAAATCAATGTGTGCCATATTAGGTAGTGCAGTGACAAGTAGGTTTAAAACTTGAAAGAGAATTTGCCTGTCTTCTGTGATGGATGTGAATACCCATTTATCTTGTACAAAAAACTCATTTGAATCATGTATTATGGATTAACTGATCCTTTGGTTAAATATACTTAACCTTTTTGAATTGGCCAATTATTTAGACGAAAGCAATGCACACATTAATTTTCTCTAAACATTTGTAACTTATGATCAGTATTTCATATTTGAATATTTTCTTGTGCTTGTAACAGAAAAGTAGACAAGTAAGATGATGTCATTTAATGTTTGTGTGATTATGTGAGAGGTTTAACAATGGTGTAATAGTATAACTGTGTTGTGATTAAACAAATTGGTTTCTTTTGCTTGTCTTGTTGTGAAAAAAGTGAAGAGCATTTGTGGTAACTTGATTGTCATTGTCTGTGTGCACAAAATACAGTGAAACCTAAATAATAAGACCACCCTTGGGACCCTTGAAAATTGAACTTATTGAGGTGGTGTTATTATTGAGGTGGTCTTTAATTGAGGTTTTACTGTATTGAGTTTAGCTGAGTTTCTGGGGAAGTGTATATCCCAATGATAATGTAACCTGCAGACGAGCATCTGTATCCTCTTGCGGCGCTCTTGTCTTTGGTTGTATTCATGTGTGTATGAAATTTTAGCGGAAGTCAAACACTGTAAGGGCAATTAAGTTGAAGAGTTTTAATGTTTGTGTGTTGGAACTTTGCCGAAGCATTTAGGAGTGTTGTGTTTCTGTTAGAATTTAATTGTTTTGTTTCAGACAAGTTTCTGGAGTGGTGTCTGTGCACTTGTTTTGTTTGTTTTGTGTTAATGAATGATTTTACATTGTTGTGATTTAAACAGTAAAATTAGGAATTTTATGCCTAATGGTACAGAGAATCTGTTCATGATTTGTCATTTAAAACCAAAATACAAAAATGTTACTCTGACCTACTAGTTAGCCTTATTGAAGTGGAATAGATAAAATAACTAAAGGAAACAAAATATTCACAACTAAGCCATCCTTAAACAATAGTTGTTTGCAGTTAAGTTACCAGGAATTTTAACAGTGGGTAGGTATTTTTTTTTTAGTTTAGTACTATAATGACTAAAAGACAGAAAAAAGTCTGAACATATAAATTGAGTCGCGGCATTTTTCCTGATTCGGTCACATTACCGCAAACAAACAATTTTTAAGGATGGCCTTGTTATATTATTTAATTAATCACATATGATTATAAAATCGTGAATATGTAAAAAACAGTGGTATGTTAAAAATTGTGAGTAAATATTTATGTATAATTAAATGCCTCAATCTTATTTAGGGCACTTTGGTTTATATATCTACCATGAATGTATTTTGTATGTGTAAACAATCTGGTAAGAATTAGACGGATAATCCTGATATTATACCATGCAAATTATCATACATTGCATATAATTTTGATTTATAGATGGTTTATTTTAAATAATTTCAAAACATTTTTTATGTCCGACAGAATGCAAAATACAGGTATACTTGATATGCAGTATATGGGAGTTGTGGATTTTGCATACTTTACTTGACTTCATTTTATGTATGTATATGTATATTATATGTTTCATATTCATTTCAATATTTTAGATACAATGGATTGGTTGGATGGAAAACCAAGATACTTTTGTGGTTCCTCCAGAGACAAAATTCTCTGATATTATTGTACCAACTATCGATACAGTCCGCAGTTCATACCTACTTGAGATGTTATTGCTCAACAAGAGAACAGTAAGTTCATTGTACTGTAAATTTTTGTAATGGAGTGTTTTTCACTATTTTCTCAAGATCATCATATTCACGAAAATGCTCGCTTAATATGTTGTGTAAATTTGTCATTACTTTGGTTATATTTCTTATTTAGTTTGAACACCACAATTTTGATTGAAGTTAATGTATAGTATGTTTTTATATACTTAAGAATGGTTGTAAATAAATCAGTAGGTGGTCAGCCAATGAAAACCTGCTTTGAAAAAAATAAACCAATATACTTCTAGTATACAATAACAGTATTCTCAACAAATTTTGAATCGATAGAAAGTGTTTTTATCGCTATGTTTTGATATTGTTTCTACTAGGTTATGTGTGTAGGACCTACTGGAACAGGAAAGACTTTGACAATTGCTGACAAACTGTCACGCTATTTGCCAAAGGAGTACATTCCAGATTTCATTGTCTTTTCTGCAAAGACAAGTGCAAACCAGACACAAGATCTTATTGATGGCAAACTTGACAAAAGGTATGTGCATTGATGAAACTTAGTGTCGTTAATGAGTTTAAGGGTTTGGCTAGTGTTTTGAGTTGTCAAGGGCCCTTATTTATTGAGCATCAGAAGACAAAACTTAAGTGAGTTTTTGAAACTGGAAATTTTCAAATTTCCTAGCATCAACTACAAACAAGTATTTCCAACATAAGAAGAATGAGTCATCCAGCAACATGATTCTCTTCATATAACAGGTATGAGATAATGAGCAAATTTTTGTAAAAAATATAAGTGAAGTACAGTCGAACCTCCATCATTCCAATTCATTGGGTCCAAAAATTTATTTCGAATATTACATGGTTCCGAATAGCCCATTTCAATTTGACATCGGGACCTGAAAGTTATGTCGGCTGATACTGAGTATTCAAATAGAACGTTGTCAAATAAACGAGGTTCGACTATATATATTCAGCTGAATTAAAAATATTATGATTTCACTCACGATGCTTAACAAATATGGGTTGAGGTGTAAAAACTGGAATGATAGAAGTTTTAGAAATGAATATGGTTTCTTAGTACTAAAACCTCTAAAATACACAGTACTGGAATTATCAAATTTGATTCTGTTCTATATTCTATTCTAGGCGTAAAGGAGTGTTTGGTCCGCCTCTTGGAAAGTATTTCATCTTCTTCATTGATGATTTGAACATGCCTGCTTTAGAGACATATGGAGCCCAACCACCCATTGAACTTGTCAGACAATATTTGGATTTCAAGGGATGGTATGACAGGAAAGCCATTGGTAATTCTATTTCACTTTTTGTCTAACAAATAGCTTATACTTGAGTCATAAATATCCTATTCAGTTTCAAGCATGTTTAATTTTATTGTATTTTTTATTTTACTTTTTTATGTTTTTTTTTACCTCCATGTATTACCAATTTTTTTAACATCAGATATGTACTGCTACATCTTTTTTCTGGTCTGAAACATAGACTTGAAGTATTGGTTGCAAATTTATCTTTTATTTTACTAGTAAGCTTATTTCTTCACTGGATACATCTGACTGTTACCATTTGAACTAAAACATTTTCTGTATATTGAATTTTAATTTTGGTTGCTTTACCAGTGTTTTTTCAAGCCTATTTGGAGCCGATATTTCCCTTTCTGAAACGAATACATTTTCCCCTTTTCATTGACGAAATTCTCTTCTCACAGCATTGTAGATATTTTCAGTCAGAAAACCAGAATTATTGACCAGTAATATCAAATATCTTATGAAACTGTTTGGTTATTTACTTGTTTGAACCACAGAAAGGTAATAGATACAATGTTTGGCAACAAAAATGTAAACTTTCATGTGTGAATTATTTTCCGCCCTTTTTTCCATCATGACACAACACTGTTTGCTTGTCAAAGACCCCATCGTTATTCCCTTAAAGTGGAAAAATACACTGTTTACCAGTATTGCTTATTTACAGGTGAGTTCCGACGTCTGGTTGATGTAAACTTTGTGTGTGCCATGGGGCCCCCTGGTGGAGGACGTAACCCAACTACGCCGCGTCTTCTTCGACACTTCAACTTCTTGGCATTCACAGAAATGGAAGACTCCAGCTTGAAAAACATCTTTGGAAGCATTTTGAAATCTTGGATTAGTAAGATACTTGATTTTCATTCTGTGCTGTTTAAGTAGAAAGTAAAGACCTACAATTGAAAATCAGTGCAAGGTGTTTTTTGATAGTCGCAATAAATATGCATTCTCCTGTGTGGATATATTTTGTTTTCTGGGCAGTTATTCGCTGTTGTGTGATTATGTGAATTGTGAGCCTGATTTCACTATTTCAACAGATGTGGACAGCTTGAAAGTGTTCCATACTTTCATAAGCTTGTCTGTTTTGAAGCCACAAAGAGCTTCTGTCATTGCTTGATCATCGTCTTCTGTATCTGCATCCACAGAAATGTTAACTGTTTTGTTTAGCTCAGTTTCCGATAAAGTATATATCCCAATGATGGTGTGACCTGCAGACGAGCATCTGCATCTGGTTGCTGTGCTATAAAGTATTTTATTATAAATTGTTGTATTTCACATTTTCATAAAGCTAAACAACTGTCTTTCTAAGGGTCAATCTGTAGTTCGAGGATTGTTGCTGATTTCTTGACCCTTAATACCATCTGAAATAAAAATTCCCTTGTATGTATATCAGCAACGATTCAAGAAAGGAAACTTCAAATAAATTTGTTCAATTTAATAATTGCTATTTTATGCTTCACAGGTCAGAATGGAGGTATATCTAAATTCTGTGACAAATTGACTGAGACGACAATTGATGTCTACCACACTATCAGTGCTCAACTGCTGCCTACTCCAGCTAAGTCTCATTATACATTCAACTTGAGAGATCTGTCCAAAGTTTTCCAGGGTATTCTCATGGCGGAAGCGACAAAGATTGATGTAAGATTATTCTGTAAAATGGTTTTCTTTCTCCAATATTGTAGGATTTTGTCTGTCCATATGTGCATTTTATATCAACAATTTTAAAAGAAAAATTTGATTATTAAGAGTAAGATATTTTGTATGCTAGAAAGGTTCAAAGTAAAAGATTTGTTAGATCTGGGCCCCTATTATACACAATTACTCGGCCGTAAAAGCTTAAAATCTAAACTGCTGAGCTGAGCGTAGACATTTGAGGGGATAACAAGCTTACTGTGTGTGGAGTATTCTTTTTGTTGAACTTTCTGTTAGACTTGAGTGTGAATCTGAGATATATGTGTGAATCTGAGATTTGAGTGTGAATCTGAGATATATGTGTGAATCTGAGATTTGAGTGTGAATCTGAGATATATGTGTGAATCTGAGATTTGAGTGTGAATCTGAGATATATGTGTGAATCTGAGATTTGAGTGTGAATGTTGAGTGATGGTGATAATTCCTCACCCTGAATGTAGTTTGCATAAATCTGAGCTAACAGTAGTTACTATACGTATTATTGTTCTTATTTCAGGGTATCAACGCATTACTCCGACTCTGGTATCATGAGTCATGCAGAGTGTTCCAGGATCGTCTGGTTAGCGATGAAGATCGTGATTGGTTTGGTAACTTGCTGAAAGAAAAAATGACAAAGAACTTTGAAACTAGTGTTGAAGAAGTGATAAATAATGAACCTTTATTGTATGGTGATCAGTTATCATCTGGTGTTGAGAATAAGATCTATGGGGAAATTGTTGATCACGCTAAGGTAACACTGATAGTATATTACTCATAAAAATGCACTAAAATACAAATTCTTCAATCAAATGCATTAATGAATTTGATTTGCTCATCATAAATGACATTGCAGAATCCAAATTCTGATATTCTATAACACTCATTACAATCCATGTATCATTTTCGACGATACACAAGAGAAATTACAAACGACATGATCTCACAATTGCCTTGCAGATTTGGCTGCAGCTGTTAGAGGAAAAAATGTATTTTTTATTGATGATATGTGTTTTGGAAATTAATGATACAGAATTTATCAAACTTGTCTTCAGAAACTGTAATAGTTCATCCAGGGCTTGTTTTTGTTCATTTTCAAAAACTTGATTAATAAAGTCAGTAGTTAATGACCTATCATACAATACTCTCAGCTTATAAATGTGGACTTTTTTAGAGAAACTAACATCTTAGCATTGGATGTATTTCAACTGACTCAGACAAGTTACTTTCCGCATCAGGGTTATTCCAGTAAAATCTAGGGGATGGTGTTGAAATGACAGTCGAAAATAAGGGACCACCAACAGAATTTTAATTGGGTTTGACCCCCACCAAGGTAATTTTAATTGGTCTTGCCTACGCCTGAGGGAGATTTTCTGGAATAGCCCTACTCCATTTTCTTTCATAACAGTCATACTTATGACCTAACTTATTGCATTCAATTGATAGATATGTATTTGTTTATTGTAGATCCAGAAAGTATGTGAAGATATGTTGGATGACTACAACCAGATTAACACAGCTCAGATGAATCTTGTATTGTTTATGGATGCTCTGAAACATGTGTTACGTATTAGTCGTGTGATCCGACAACCACTTGGCAATGCTCTGTTACTTGGTATGGGTGGATCAGGTCGGCAGAGTTTGACCAGGCTTGCAGCTCACATGTAGGTTTATATTTGTGTTGCGATCATTCAACATTAAAGTATAGTTATTTAAATATAACATTTGGATGTTATGCTATTATAAAGCTGGCCTAAAGATCAGCATTGAAATGTTAGAATCAGTTTGAAGTCTTATTGTGACTTATTATTCATTACAGGAAAACCTCAATAATAAGACCACCCTTGGGACCCTTAAAGCTGGTCTTTTTATTGAGGTGGTCTTAATATTGAGGTTGAATAAAGAGCAAAACAGTGAAAATGGTCTTGAAAATTGTGTTCTTAATTTTAAGGTGCTCTTACTATTGAGGTGATCCTTAAATGAAGTTATTTTTCTAGTTTAACAAGAATACATATCCATTATTGAATAAATTAATATCATAATTCCAGGTCTGACTACGAGTGTTTCCAGGTTGAGTTGGCAAAGAACTATGGTACTAATGAATGGAGGGAAGATTTGAGAAAAGTCATGATGAAAGCTGGATTAGAAAATAATCCAACTGTATTCTTGTTCAGTGACACCCAGGTTGGTAAAATAATGGTTTTACCATTACAGTTTTTTACCTGGTTAATGATTCCTCTATTTGTTCAAGTCTGCTTTTCCAAGTTCCATCTGAAACATTGGTTCACAACTACTGCATTCCTACATTTTGCATTTTACAAGCATTTTTCTTATGATAGTTTGTTTTCTTTTGCCAGTACATATTGAGGGCTGAACTATTTCAGCTTCTTTATTTGTATGCAGACAGCCTAGTTTGTCTACCTCTCTAGTTTATTTAAGATGTTCAACATTCAAAGTAAATAAAAATACTTTGTCCAGTAAAAAACCAATACATGTTGTTTTTGTGTTCAATTAATCATTCCACATTCTTTTTTGTTATTCAGATCAAGAGTGAATCATTCTTGGAAGATATTAACAACATATTGAATGCTGGTGATGTACCCAACATATATGGCTTTGATGAACTGGAACAGATATACGCAGCTATGAAGCCTATCTGTTTAGATGCTGGTCTTATACCAACCAAAACCAACCTGTTCTCATTATACACCAAACGTGTGCGCAGCAATCTCCATACTGTAATAACTATGAGGTGAGCTTTTTGCATTGATTTACATGAGCGCTGCTATGGGATTTACAGCCTCTTCTGTAAGTGACATCATTTCAATAAAACGCAACATGTGATGTCGCTATTTGCAAGCAGGAAACAATATTTAATCCATATGGTCACTTTGTTTTCATATTGCCATATGGGGCAAATATTGCTTACTGTCTGTACATGGTGACGTCATGTGACATTTTCTGGAATTGACGTCACTTAAAGAAGAGATTGGAAATCTCATAGCAGTGCTCATATAATGTTCATAGTTCTTGTTTAACAGACCTCACTAATGGGTTGTAATTTCATATACAAGTTGTCAAACAGAAAAAAAATGAGTATAGGTTGAAACCTAGAAACAATGATTTGTCTTAGTGTCTTCACATGTAACGGAAATATTGTTGCAAATAGTATCGTATGCAATTTATCAGCATCAAGGCATGCTGGTCTTGGGGTAGATTTCCAGGCGTGTGTTGGGATCCTGCAAGGGGGAGGAGATTCATCCAAAATGTTCACATTTCTTGAATTAGGCTCTTGTATTGGTTAGAAGCACATGAAGCAGTCATTGAAAATGTTATATGTAAGTTGTGAGATCTTGTTCCCAAATCGCTGTAAGATAGATAAGTTTAAACTAATCAACAAACTTGGGTTAACCACTTCTGTTGTTGTGCGGCATTCAATTTCAGTACAGCGTTTACATGCAAGTGAGAATATTATCAAATATATTATCAATCTGTCACCTATTTACTTTACAATGTTGATTGGTCTATATTCCATGCTGTTTCTTGTAATACTTATTCTCTGAATAATTCATTCCAGTCCACTTGGTGAGATTTTCCGTGCTCGACTTCGTCAGTTCCCTGCCCTTGTCAACTGTTGTACTATTGACTGGTTCAGTGAATGGCCTGCAGATGCTTTGAAATCTGTTGCCTTGAAATTTTTACAAGATATTCCAGAGTTAGATACTACAGATGAAGTAATGGATGGATTGGTAGGTTTATTTATGTAAAACTGTACTTTCCAACTTGAACAACAAGTTAAACGTCATTTATATTGTGGTCAAGGGGTAGAGCGTCAGCCTCTTGATCAGAAGGTTATGAATTTAAGTTCTCCTCATTGAGCGGGGCTTGATTACAAACTTTACAATACCCTGAATACGGGATGAGCCCTAGTTGGGTACCTTGCAAGCAATTCAACGAGAGTGATTAGTATAAGTTGAAAGAACTTTTTTCCCAATTGATGTGAAATAAGTGTATTTAACTATGACAAGTCTCAGGCATCATATTGATAAACAGATGTCCATTTATTTCTAGCCATTTGCCAGTGTCTTACCTTAAAGCATGCTTTAGACTTTCCATTTCTCATTGTGTATTTTCATGTTTTTCAACATTTCTGTATTCGATTTCAATGATCATTCAATTTACTTGCTCATATTTATGTGTTATTTATATAAGAACCTCACAGTCTCAGTACATCTATTTATCTGTTTTTTCTTTAGGTAACATTGTGTCAAATTATCCATCAGTCGGTAGCTAATTATTCCATCAAATACCTTGCTGAAATGTCCAGACATAACTACGTAACTCCTACAAGCTACTTAGAGTTACTGGGAATCTTCTCAAAACTTGTTGGAATGAAGAAAATGGAACTGAATGTCTCCAGGAACAGACTGAAAACTGGTCTTGAAAAGGTATTACCCCTTTTTCCTGAACTTTTCCCTGTCAAGTTTAGATTTGATGAATTCTACTGTGCAAAGGATAATATAGATCATTTCTTTTTACTCACTTGAATGAGTTGGCCTTAGATAAATAATGCTATTGCTTGAAAAGTAAAATAATATTCTTCTTACTGAATAAAAAGATTAACATACAGTTTCCCTTGTCATTTATTCCAATCAAAAGTTGCTATGATTGAAGAAAAGACACATCAATTAACAAATTTTTTATGGCAAATTTGGTGCTGATATAATTTTAGCTTATAAATACCCAAATTTGGTGATTCATTATGCAAATTTCCCCTATCAAAAGGACCCGCCATACTTCCCCAAAAACTGAAAAAAAAACCGCAAATATTTGCTTTCATTTGCTATAAGTAACTATAAATGGTAAAATCAAATCTTGTTTAGTCAAGTTTTAACTTTTAGAAATATAACAAATGAAAATTTGGCTCAAATACTTGGAATACCATAATAAAGTTTTGAATGTTCAATGTTCTTTAGCTACTGACCACAGCAGATGAAGTAGCGAAGCTTCAAGAAGAGTTAGCAACCATGAGACCTCTACTGGAAGAAGCTGTGAAGGAATCTGTAAGCACTATGGAGAAGATCTCTAAGGATACTGTAATCGCTGAGGAAACCAAGTCAATGGTACAGAAAGAGGAAGCTGCTGCTACTGTGAAAGCTACAGAAACTCAAGCTATTGCTGATGATGCACAGAGAGACTTGAATGAAGCTCTACCTGCATTGGTATAGAATTTGTTTCACCATTTCATTTTGAATGGATGTAATATGTCTTTCTCCTACCGTTTGTTTATTTGGTTAATATAATGAGCTGTATGGTAGACATTCCTCAGACAGATCTATAGCTACATTGAGGCAAATGGAGGTACTTGCCTTTGTCAAACTGTCTGCTAAAAAGGTTCTGGAAGTTATTCCAAAATAACATAATTATCATTTAATTTGTCCAACTAAACTGCCCTAAACCTCCTTTCCTCCATTAGAGGGTAGCCTTAAGTAAAGGCCTGATGACTGAAAATGATAATATACAGTATTGGGTGGTATGAGTAACATACTTGTTCCCATGTTTCGGTGTAATATCAGCTTCACGCTATAAGCATCTAACTGAATCTAATTTTCATAGCTACGCCACTCTACGCTTCTTATGCTAAACATTATTTCATTGTCTGAACGTATGTCCCAGGAGGGCGCAGTGGTCAAGGGGTAGAGTGCCCGACTCCTGATCGGAAGGTCTTGAGTTTGAGCCCTGCGATGAACGGGGTTTGATCACGAACTTCACCATCCCTAAATTTGGCACGAGTACTGGTTGGTAGCCAGGAAGCAGTCATCGAGAGTGATTAGTATAAGTTGTAAGAACTTGTTTCACAATCGATGTAAAATAAATAAGTTTAACCTAACCTATGTTCCAGGATGCTGCTGTTGCTAGTTTGAAACAATTGAACAAGAACGATGTAGTTGAAGTAAGAGCTATGCAACGTCCACCAGATGGTGTGAAGATGGTCATTGAAGCTGTGTCTATCATGAAAGGTATTAAACCAAAGAGAGTTGCTGGTGAGAAGGTAAGTTCACTCAAATATTATTTCATTTGTTTATTCCTGTCTTATATCAGATGATCATATGTATGGTAGACAAAAGCAATGAGCTTATGAATACCATAAAGATGCTGTTTATAATAAGTGCATCTATTCAAATAGATGTTTTTCTGGGTTGCTCTTGTCTTTGAATATGGATTATTTTATTAAATCCAAAATCTCTTCAAACGGAATTGTAATGCTAGTAATTTAAATAGAATGTGCATTCTGTTAAAACACTAAATCACTTACAGTTATCATTTTTCTCACTTTTTTTCATGTAATCAGCCTGGCCAGAAAGTAGATGACTACTGGGAACCTGGTAAAGCTTTATTGTCTGATCCTGGTAGATTCTTGGAAGGTTTGTTTAAGTTTGATAAAGACAACATTCCTGACCCAGTTATCAAACTGATCCAGCCATACATTGACGATGAGGTATTCACGCCAGCTGCCATTGCTAAGGTAAAATTATATACAGATTGATTGATTTTATTTCTTCATGCTAATACTTCGAAACTGTAACTGTGTGACTGATTGTATAAAAAAGTGGTGTCATCTCAATGTTGATTACATTAATGAAAGTTCAAACTTACTTGGCTTAACTGCTGACTATTATAAGTCAGTTGGAAGAATATAGCTTGTGTATTCATATTCAAGATTGTATACTGAAAACAAATGTCATTATATGAGTTGGGGCCTAAGTGGTAGAGTGGTTATGGTCACTGACTTCAAATCACTTGCCTTTGACCACTGCAGGTTAGAATCTCACCCTGTGTGTAAAGATTGTTGGAAAGGAAGCTATCCAGCAGGCTTGAGGAAGAGTTGTTGGTTCTACACAGGGGTCCGCCTCAAGCCTTCTTCCTCCCTAAGTCACTGTCGGTGAGGTTCTTGGAAATTTTAATATTATTGATAAGTTCTGACAATCCTTGCAGGTCTCCAAAGCTTGCACATCCATCTGTATGTGGGTACGAGCTATGCACAAGTATCACTTTGTAGCCAGGGGTGTTGCCCCAAAACGAGAACGTCTGAGAATTGCGTCAGAAGAATTGGCTGAGACTCAGAGAATGTTAGCAGCTGCTAAAGGAAGACTAGATGAAGTTGAAGAAGGTATTGCCACCTTGCAAGCTAAATATGATGATTGTGTAAGGAAGAAGGATGAGTTGGAGACAAAATGTACCGAATGTGAGGGTCGTCTGATTCGTGCTGACAAGGTGAGTGGTCATTTTGCATCATGGAAGTTTTGTTAGAAGATATTTTGGAATTTGCACTAGATTTAAATTCATTAACTAGCTAGTCAATAAAAAATAATGGTAATAAATATACACACTTATTACCCTGAAATGTTTCACTCATGAAGCAGGTGTGTGCCGAGCCCGATTGCAGTGAGCTCGACATAGTCCCCATAATAGTGGTTCTGTGTATGTGCGTCTGTCTGGATTTTATATTGTCTGTACCATCACTCTGTCATTTATTAGGGGATTTTCTAAATTCTTGGCTCAAATGTTCACCATGATTAGATGGTGTGCTGTAGGCAAGACCTGTGTTCATAGCTCAGAGATCAAGGTCACACTTAGAGGTCAAAGGTAAAAAATGGGTATAGATATGCACTGTATAGCATTATGTTACCCTATTATCTTCATCTCTTGACAATTAGCAGGCTCGACATGTTGCCCTTTTGCATCTTGTTTTTATGAGTTCAAGTTATTTCATTATTTTAGTTTTATAGCTAATATTTGGAGGGACGGCATATAGATGTTACGTTATGATTCACTGTGCCAAAAATTTGGCAACAATTTGCTATGTCTTACTCATAAAAGAGGCAAACTATTTGTCTGTTCACAGTTGATTGGTGGACTTGCTGATGAGAAGGAAAGATGGAAGATATCAGTTGAGAAGTTACAATCAATTATCAACAACTTTGTTGGTGATGTGATGGTGTCTGCTGGATATGTGGCTTACCTTGGTACATTTACTGTAAGTAGTTTATGCTATATTTTCTATTGTGACATAATTACCTCCTTTTAGCTTAAATTTCCAACAATAATGCTCAACTTCTATGAAATTTTCTTTTGGTAGGAACTTTGTTAAATGTCTAAAGTTCATAATCTTATTTTAAATTTGAGTTAGACTTTCTGATGTCTGTTTTCTTATCCAAAGTTATTGGTATTTAATCAGTAGATCTGTATGACGAAGATATTTTAATTGTTTATTTTTCAATACATTAGACTTTGCAGTCTATGAACATACAATATTTAGAAGCTATTATCTTATGTTGATGATAGTACCTATCTTAAATCATAATTACAGAACCGGCTTTTATTCTCGTGTGAGCAGATTGTTATAAACTTGTTTGATGTTTGAGTGTTTCATATCCAGGGCAAATATCGAACTGGCATGCATGAAGAATGGATAAATGCTATAGATACTCACAAAGTGCCTCGTACAGATGACCCAACCCTTATTTCCACTCTAAGTGACCCTGTTAAGATTCGCAGCTGGCAGATATATGGTCTTCCAAAAGACAATTTATCTGTTGAAAACGGTGTCATTGTACAGTATTCTCGTAGATGGCCACTTTTCATTGATCCACAAGGCCAAGCCAACAGATGGGTGAAAAACATGGTATGTCTGTCTTGCTTATTCATGAATGTAGAAATGAGCAATAATACAAGCTGTTCTTCATGTTACATTTATAAGAAATATGGTTTCTTTGATTTTTTAATTGGGATGGGTTGTATTCTTACAAATAGCCTTTGTGTGACCATCTTCTAATGTTGTTCTTGGATTTGATGTGCTTCAATTTGTGCAAATTTATTGCAGGAAAGAGACAATGGACTTGATGTAATAAAGTTATCTGACAAAGACTTCTTACGTAGTTTAGAGAATGCTGTCAGGTTCGGTAAACCCTGTTTGCTGGAAAACATCGGTACAGACTTAGATCCTGCTTTGGAACCTATTCTTCTGAGACAGGTTTGTGGATAATCTATGCAAATATTGATCAAATAAATAGATCCTTAAAATTGTCATTGCCTAGATTTCAGATTCGTAGTCCATATTAACCACATTTTGACTTCAGGCTTGCCTTGCTAATATTCTTTCTATGAGGTACAGTTAAACCTCACTTAAAGACCAACTCAATTATATGACCGCCTCAAAATTAAGAACATTTATGTCCATTTTCACAGTTTTGCTCTTTATTCAACCTCAATATTAAGACCACCTCAATATTAAGAACAGTTTTTGAGGGTCCCAATGATGGTCTTATTATTGAAGTTTTATTGTATTTAATCAGCCATAGCATTACTTTGTACACTTTTATTGAAATGTTGACCACAATGTTATCAAGGGAAGATTACAGAATAAATAAGAATTTAAGGTCTGAGTTAAACTTTCACTGTCACCAAACAAATAGCTGCACTTTAAGGGAACTTTTCAACTATATTGAGTATGATAAAATAGATATCAAAAGACAAATTCATTTATTTGTACCAAATTTTTGTTTGTTTTAGAATTACTCAAATGCACAGGAGATTGTCACGAGTTCTCTCTTTTTGTTTTGCCCCTTCTATATAGAAGAGGCAAATGGAGAGAACTCTAGATGGAATAAAGGGAAAGATTTTGTGACAATCTCTAGTGATCAAATGCACCTGGATATATAAAGCTGAGATAAGAGCTGATGACTATATGCTTACTTTGGTGATTTTCAGACATTCAAGCAACAAGGTAGTACTGTGATCAAACTTGGTGATGCCGTTATTCCATACCACGATGATTTCAAGTTTTACATTACTACAAAACTACCAAATCCACATTACACACCAGAAGTCTCGACCAAAGTGACAATCGTCAACTTCACACTGTCTCCAAGGTAAAGTTGGTTGTAAATAAACACTTTTACTGCTGGTTATGTTTTAATTACAACAGATGAATAAAAATGCTGTAACTCCATGCAAAATATAATATTTATCGACTGTTGATGAAAACGTCCTGGGTGAGATTTATTTTTGTGGTCTTTACAGTTCCTGGGTTGGGCACACATACTGGTTAGTAACCAAGGAAGCAGTGATACAGAGTGATTAATATAAGCTGTATTACATTGCTTTACTGTCATTGTATAGTATGTCAGATTTATATCTCAGAAGGTTCTAACATCTAATTATTTGATTATGGATCACTTTGAGTGGCAGGCAGTAATTGAATAGTTTAATTGATGCACTTTAGAGTCTCATTGCTATCATCGTTAACCGGATGGCCTAAGTTCTGCAATGTTCATCGTCTTAAGAAAATAGTACATTTAAAGTTCTCTGACTATAATGGCTGATTTGTCAGAGATATATCAATTGTGGAATGGCGGGAATCTTTGAAATACATGTAAATGGCTTTTCTGGTTTATTTGTGTCATTTGTTGGCATATGAGTTTACCCGAATAGTCGCGTATTCATTTCTAATACGATAGTATGGAAAACGTGCAGTCTTGCCTTGGAAGCACCTCCCAGGACCTCCAGTCCTTTGATATAGTTATGTCTTGCTTTTATAATCTATTGATACCATCTTATCCTGTGTCCTTGATAAAGTGATCTATATTTGCATCTTGCAGTGGTCTTGAAGATCAGATGTTGGGTATTGCTGTAGCAGAAGAACGTCCAGATCTTGAGGAAGCCAAGAATCAACTGATTGTCAGCAATGCAAAGATGAAGCAAGAATTGAAAGAGATTGAGAATAAGATTCTGGAGAGACTGAGTGCTTCTGAAGGTAGTCCTGTAGACGACATCGATCTGATCAATACTCTTGAAGCTTCTAAAATCAAATCCATGGAAATTTCTGTAAGTTTTACACTCATATTTTGGTGTCTTTAACCTTCTTAGTAGCTTGATGTTTTGAGTCATAAAGTCATGAAATTTTCAAATCTCCCATCAGCATTGGTTGGGTGTCTGTCACTGAATATGTCACTGCTTTAGAATTACATGCCCCATACCACTGTTGTTTTGGAATCTTTCTAGAGGTTAAATTATTTAATGTGAAGAAGTCATCAGCCAATGTGTAATACTGAAATAAAGCCTGTAGTTCATTCCTTCACCATGGAAGCCTGATAGGCACCTGAAATTCAGAAAACCAACTTAACAAAAAATGAGCGCTGTTGTAGGATTTCCGACCTCTTCTTTAAGTGACGTCATTTCCAGAAAACGTCGCATGTGACGTCACCATGTACTGACAGTAAGCAATATTTGCCATATATTGCAATATGAAAACAAAGTGACCATATGGAGTAGATATTGTTTCCTGCTTGCAAATAGTGACATCGCATGTTGCATTTTCTTGTAAAAATGTCACTAACAGAAGAGGTTGTAAATCCCATAGCAGCACTCAAATGGTCTCTGTCATCCTTTTAAATTCTGTATGAAATAAGACTTAGGTCCTTGACAAAAGTTCTGATTGTTTTCTGTGTTTCTATTTTAGGCCAAGGTGTTGGTAGCAGAGCAAACAGAGAAGGATATTGACACAACGAGAAGTCAGTATATTCCTGTAGCAGTTAACACACAGATTCTGTTCTTCTGTGTCGCTGATATGGCCAGTATAGATCCTATGTACCAATACTCACTTGAATGGTTTGTCAACATTTTCCTCGGTGGAATTAGCAATGCTGAAAGAGCTGGTAAGAGTTTTTCCAGTTGATAGTTCACTTGTATCAAAAGTAATTAAATACATTGTTGGTATCAACAAGAAACCATCAGTCTGCAGTGTTAATTGCTGCATTAGATTAACTAGTTATTCTTGAATAATTTCATATTCAGCAAATCCATGCATTCTGCTTCGGGGCTTTATTCAATGTGTATGTTCTAATTGGGGTTTATACATGTGTGAACGCCAAAAAATGGTCTTTTAATCCTATACTGACAGAGTAACATGTGTAGTTAATTTTTATTGAAAAATATGTCCGCATAGGAGTAGTGATTTAATATGTCCTAATTTTCATTTTCAAACACTTTTAAGTAATTAAAAAGAAACAGTTTTCTGTAATCTTGATCTGGTGTGGTGTATTTTTAAACTATGGGAAAAAAATGAAGAAAGAATGTGAATAATATGTCACAGTCAATATGCATTTCTTTCTGTTTCAGACAATCTTCCTCAGAGAGTTGAGCATATCAACAAATTTTTTACATTCAGCTTGTACAGCAATGTATGTCGTTCTCTGTTTGAGAAACATAAGCTTCTGTTTGCCTTCTTGTTGTGTACTCGTATCAAACAGTACAATAAACTTATTGACATGGTAAGTTTTTTTTATAAAAACTAAAAGTTTAGTCAAATTTGCAATAAACATGCATATTGACATTTTGTGCCAAACTATTTCTTGCTTCTGCTTCTTGGCCTGTGATTTATTAATTACAATAAAACCTCACTTAAAAACCACCTCAATAATAAGACCACCTCAATATTAAGAACTGAAATTTCAAGTCCATTTTCACTGTTTTGCTCTTTATTCAACTTTAATATTAAGACCATCTCAATAAGAAGAACATTTTTCAAGGGTCCCAAGGGTGGTCTTATTATTGAGGTTTTACTGTACTCTAGTTTTGTGCTAAAGTAATTCATCCTCAATGATTCATGTACAAAAGTTACCAATTCCTTAATGAAGAACAAATTAGTACTCTTCTTGGAAACAAAGCACCACACTGATGGATGTAAATAAAATACTTTTGAAGAACAGAATTAACAATCACAATGACAAATGTATGTACAGCAAAACTTCATGCCCACCTCAGTAATAAGACCATCTCAAAATTAAGAACACAATGTTCAAGTCCATTTTCACTGTTTTGCTCATTATTCAATCTCAATATTAAGACCAACACAATATTAAGTCCAGTATTCAAGGTTCCTTAGGCTGGTCTTATTATTGAGGTTTTACTGTATAATGTTTGAAATTTAAATTTTTATTTGATTCCAGGATGAATGGAGGTTCTTCCTTGCTGGAGGTACAGTGAAACCCAAGAATCTGGAGAACCCTTCACCTGACTGGATATCTACCCGATCATGGAATGATATTCTAACATGTGGAGCATTACCAAAGTTTGCTGAATTCCCTGAAGACTTTAAGAACCATCTTGATGGATTCAAGAAAATATTTGACAGCCCTGATCCTCATAGGTATGTCCGTAACAATGAAATTGAGCCAAGAAATTCATCCCTCTGTATGGCCTTTAGTTTAACTTCACTTCACAAATTATCGAGTAGGAGTCAGAAAAGCTGAAGGGTCACAGTCCATAGCATTGTCAATATATTTTAGCTGAGGTTTGAGTGCATACTGCACAGACAAAGTTCATTGCCTTTAGATTCTGGATAAGAAAATATCGCTCCAGAGTGGCCCTCTTTTAAGCAACATTATCAATTTTCCTGGAGTAAAATGTTACTACCAATATACTCTCTCTAGAGCAGCAAACTCTCAGCGACAGCCACATTTTGCATCTCCTAAAGGGTGTTGTTCTGGAGAGGTTGCAATGTAGGTGTAATTTTATTATGCCCCCACCATGCTGGGCATTAAGTGTTACCCCAGTTTGTCTGTGTAAATGTCCCTGCTAAAAATTGGTTTCCAATCAGTAACTCCTTAACAAATGGAAGGATTGTTTCTTGTGTAAATATTGTGAAAACATGCCGCATTGCATAATTTTAGGGAACCGTTGCCAGGGAGATGGGACGCAGATCTTGATGCCTTCCAGAAGATGATTGTATTGAAATGTTTGAGAACTGACAAGATCACTGAAGCTATGCAGGATTATGTTGCTAATAGTCTTGGTCAGAGATTTATTGAACCTCAGGTATATTGCAAACCTAAGTTCAGATTATGTGCTCTCTTTCAATTTTCTTCAGCCCATTATTTCAGGAGAGTTAATCTAACATTAGATTAGTAAAATAATTTCAAACAGGAGAGAATTGGCTAAAATGTTAGAAGACTTGATTTCAATACACCCTTTGCATAATTGCTTAATTCTTCTTACAAAAATAGGTAGAAAAATGTCTATTACACACATAGTTGATACAGATAGCAGTGATCACTTTAAATGCAATTTATAGAACTACTACTATCGAATAACATATATCATGGTTTACCATTGGTACGGACATATAAACCATTGATTCGAAACAGGCTGGTATATGCATTTAGACTTGTTTGAACTCTCATGAGCGGACCACCTCATACAATTCTACGAAATTGATCTGTTATAATGACTGAGGTTTCCGATTAGCGGTAAAAAAAATCGATATCCGCCATCTTGTTTCTGAATTGAGAGAAATTTACATTTTGGACTGCCGTAATCGTCATGTTTACAACAGCTATATGTTTCTTGATGGTATTTATATATTTTGTGTTTTCTTGTTGAAATTATTAAACTGGACCTTTATCTAGTGCACTTCTATTATTGATGTTCTCTTATATTTCAGACTGCTGATCTACATCTTGTATTCAAAGATTCATCCCCCACTACACCTCTCATCTTTGTATTGTCCATGGGTACTGACCCGGCTGCTGATTTATACAAGTTTGCAGAAGAGATGAGATTTGGCAAGAAGCTCAGTGCTATCTCTCTTGGACAAGGACAGGTAAGTAGGAAATGTTTAGTTCTAACCATATCAGTATAACAAATTATCTATATTAGGGTAAACAATCCCCAAAATAAAGTAAAATGTCTCAACTTGATATATTTTCCGCATGAGGGATGATAAATATTCGACAAATTTCTCTGTCCATGCTTAGATAAAACGATGTAACAATGTCGACAGAACAACACTTCTCGACTGATGATCAGGGTTTTTCCTAGAACAAATTGATGTTAACATTAAATTTGTACTTAGCATCAGTTACCTAGATACTGTCTTTCGATATGTTGATTCATTATGGCACCTTCATTTTTCAGGTCAGTGGTAGTTTGCTTAAGTGTTTCTGTTATATAATACAATAATATGTATGTGTCATATACTTGAAGAGATTATATGTTTTACCCATTCTAATGCATAACTTCCTGCTTTCAGGGTCCTCGTGCTGAAGCTATGATGAGAAGCGCTATGGAACGTGGTAAATGGGTGTTCTTCCAGAATTGTCACTTGGCACCTAGTTTCATGCCTGCTCTTGAGAGACTGATTGAGCAGATTGATCCAGATAAGGTAAGAATTCCATTTTCAGCTTTGAGATTTTTCCTCTTTTGCCCGCATTGGTGTTTTTAACTCATCACTCACCTTATGATTGTTCATGCTCCCCTGTTAGCTCAGGGGGTAGAACCAATGTGTAGAACAGAGTTCTGAACCCAGGCTGAGACGTATGTTCTCCACAACAAATTTGACTGTAAATTATACCACTAATCATTTGTCCACCATCTTGATTCATTTTTGGAACTTGCAAATTGTCAGTTGCGTGCAGAAGAACAAGTTAGTACTGGTTGGAAACCCAGAAACACTGATTAGGTCAACGACGACTAACATAACTGAAAAACTGTTGAAAAAGAGTATTTCTGAATGAATCATCTATTCTATTTCATATATGTTTTATCAGAGTGAATGTATTGCTCCATAAGATGAAACGGAAATGTTGCATAAATCTTGTTTGTATAATCTTCGAACTATTATCTTTCATTTGGTGTATATTAAATTAAATCCTACGAATATTATTGTTTGGATGCTTGTTCATACTTTATACGCAACTCTTCTGGCTAGGATCTCATTGCTATTGCTTTCTTTATTTCATGCAAGAATAGCCATGTCTGGCTAAATAATTATCACATTTAGAAATTTTGTATTTTGTTTCATTTCAGGTTCACAGAGATTTCCGTCTATGGTTGACCAGTATGCCTAGCGACAAATTCCCTGTATTTATTCTACAGAACGGTTCTAAGATGACAGTAGAACCACCACGTGGTATCAAAGCCAATCTGCTGAAATCATACTCTAGTTTCAGTGACGATTTCTTCAATACTACTGGTGAAAAGGTAAAAATTACTGAACTTTAGTACATGCCAAGTGTAAGAAGCAAAAGGGTTTAGCTACATCGAAATGATAAAGCAGTCAGATTATTTTGCTTACAGTTCTTTGAATTGCTTACCAGCTATTTTTTTCTGTTTTCGTGAGTATGTGACTAATCATCCACCACTAGTTATTTATGAATTAATGAAGCAAGTATACGTATTGTGTTCATTTGTATAAATTCATAGTGTTATTCTAACACATTTGTTTCTTTCAACCTCAACCTTGTTGTGTTTAAACATAGTAATGATTTAGTTGAATTTTTTATTAATTTCATTTTTTGCTTGCCTCTTGTCTGTTTATTGTTTTTAAATATGTTTTCCGACTTCTCTGAGATTAATGTTAGTATTTGAGTGTCCTTTTCAAGGCAGTATCTGCTGCTTTTACCCTCAAAGTCAAAAACTGGACAAATCTGGAAATTTACTTGACTAATCAAAAACTGTCCAAAAGCAAATGCAATTTGGCTCAAGTACTGTTTTGCTATTCATTATTTTCCTCATTGAAGCTTTTATGCAACATATTTCAGAAAAAAAAAAATATTTAAAGGAAAATTTGTTTGAATATTTGTGTTATTATTCGAATAATATAAGTGCAACACTGATGGTATAAGCTTTTAAATTACTAAACTTTTAAGGCCTGTCATAATTGCTCAAACAATGTTGCATCTTATTACACTGTATTGGCTTTGCAATTTAACTTTAATACAGCTTAGAAATGGGTTTGCATACTGTATGAAATCTTAATGTTGCTCAATTAGTGTGCTTTAAATACCAGAAATGTACGTACACGTACTTGAACGTATTAACAATATAATCTATTATTTCAAAGAAAAAAATGGAAAAGGTAAGTTATGATAAAATATCCTGGTCTTATTACTGGGATTACTCTAGTATATCCGTAGACAATAACATCATTTAGTGTACTCAGACCTAAGCATATAGTTAATCAATTCTTCAATCCTATGTTTTCTGTCCTGATCTGCCTATTACTGGACATGGCTGCATGATACAGATTACCTGAATCTACACGAATACTCTTTAGCTTTGGTATGGTATTTCACTATCTCTAGTTCTCAAATTCTTTACCCTTAAACAAACCATATTTTTACCATGCATATTACAATTGTCCATTGCTTCTTGAAATATTCCATCTTGTCTTATTAGTGCTATTTCTTGGAATCCTTGTCTAGGAAAGAAACAGCTTACCTTGCCATCACATTCTCCTCATCCCAATTTTAAGTCATTGTTAAGAATGATGTAAGAATTCCTTTGCATTCTTCTTGAATAAGGCGCAGTACCTTCACATTTTGTACCTACATCTGTATATTTTTCTTGAATACATCCTTCCAGCTGGACAATAATAAAAGGCCATTATAACTATCAAAGATACTAAGAGTATATTGTAAATTATTGAATTTATGTTTAAACATAATGCCTATAAATCATACCTCTAGATTTATCTATTATTGGATTATGTCCCTTTGATGAAAACTTGAAATACGGAATTGCCTAAGTCAGTTATCCTTTTGATGTCTCTCATTCTTTCTAATTTGATTTGTTTAGCTTTAAGATCAGCTTTATTTCTTTTGAAAATGCATTCTGCTGACAAATGGCATCATGAAGAGATGATCCATTATTGTCTTGTTAAAACAATTTTTTCAACTTCTGATATTTGTGTGCAATTCTTTCACTTCATATAGTGTTCATGTTATTTTCTGCCCAGTTTTCGCCTATTGTTGCCAGCTGTCTTGACTTGTCCTGCGATCTTTTCCATCCATTAATTCCCCCCCCTTCACTGTTCGTCCTCTTTGATTCTCTTAGTTATTCCTTATGGTCGGCCAGGCCATTCCTTGCGCCTATGTTCCCTGACGTATGTACCCTTGAACCTCCTCAAGTGCCTTATGTTTTATGGATTTTTGTTTTCCCGGAGGTCTGTGTGGGGAGGCACTGTCTTATGTATGTGGCGTTCCCTGTAGCAACTTATTCTCTCTCTACTGGTGTTAGTATTTATTATGAACCAATCTGTAGATAATAACCTTCTGACTGCTTAAACCAATATATTGGGTCTATTGCTGTCTCTGCATCTCAGAATGGCTTTGTTTTCAGATAGTACCTTCATGTTTGAGTGTTCAATATGACTTCTTTACAGGGTACCACATCAAGGAAAGGAAATTTTCTTAATGTTGTGAGTTATCTGTGGTATCAGTAATGTTGGTAGACAGCTAAGGTGTTTTACATAGCTATGCTCGATACATAGACTCTATATATTATTTTTCAGAAATGTCAAATTATGTTTTTATTGCAATAAGATTTTACAGAATATGCTATGATTAAAAATAAAATACTGTAGTGCTAGTATGAATTATGTTTTCAATATCATTAGTAGTAAAACCAAAAGACCCCAAGTCAGCACAGAAATGAAATTACACAGTCTGTAGATTATATTGGTCAAATGAGTTAACTCACCAGTACTATTTCACGCAGTCTCAACAAAGCCTCTGGATATTTCTTTTAATAATTTTTTATTGTTATGGTTATAAGAATGTTTCAAAACAATGAATTTATGTATGGAAACAAGTTGATGCAAATCATGCTGTGCATTTCAGCGTGCTCTGTTACCATTTGGTAAAAATGCTCTCAATACAAATAGTACTTAGCCACTATGACTGATATGTCTATAATACAGGTGCATTTCAATAAGTGGACATATTTTCTTCCATTTTACCTCTTACTTTGTAGAAAGGATTTCTTGCTGGTGTAGCAGTCTCTATTTTTAGCTGCTAGACTGTCTGTAATTCTAGTTATCTCTTTATTTCCTTTACTGTGTTATTTACATAAACATGTAGATATCTCTCTGCAGTCTTAAAATGCAAATGTAATGAGGGATTTTTGAAATAATAATATAAAACTAAAAATAGTGTAGCAAATGATATTGTGTGGGTATATGCAGCTCTGGTAAGTGTTGAAAAGATACTGTTTGCAACTTATTTTATAATTTTCTTCATCAGGGATATGGTCAACCTTTGCCTAAGGTAAATACGAAATTACACTGAAATGCATGGAGGTGTATACATGTATCACATTCACTGACAGTATTTGATAAATGTCACACTGCATGAGATAAATTGGTTTTCCATTCATTGATAGTTTGTGCAATGAAAGTGATCTATGAAAGCAATGCTGTCTGAGCAGCCAGTGTGTACTTGTTTGGTCAGATGTTATACTGTTATGTTCAGACTTGCAACTTACATGGAAACAGTCATGTTTGGTACAATGATTAGATCAGTTCATATTGGTTTTGTCCTGTCAGTTTGTCTGGACCTCTAACTAGTGGTTGGATTTCAACCAACCTCGGTACAAAAATATCAGCGTCAAACGTTGGCATGTGACAGTATGCGGAGACATCTGCTTTACTGCTGGTGAAAGCAATCTCTTTTTTTGTACTGCTGGTGAAAACAATCACTACTGTTTTTACTGCTTGTGAAAGCAATCTCTATTTACTGCTGGTGAAAGCAATCTCTATTTTCTTACTGCTGGTGAAAGCAATCTCTATTTTCTTACTGCTGGTGAAAGCAATCTCTATTTTCTTACTGCTGGTGAAAGCAATCTCTATTTTTACTGCTGGTGAAAGCAATCTCTATTTTCTTACTGCTGTTGAAAGCAATCTCTATTGTTTTAAATTTCGTTCACCATGTTTACACAGATACTATTTGTCACTTTGTCACTCTTTTTTGGTGAAGGAGGGAGAAAAATGTACACATTTCATGATATCTTTTAAAAGCCAGTTAGTTTGTTCAACAGTATTTCAGTATTGACTGTTATTTTATCACTGTCTATCTCTAGGCTATGTTTTGTTCTGTTCATCAAAAGCTCTACTTAGTGTCATTATTCCTTCTGTAGCAACACATGATTGGAGATGAAAATTCATTCGGAATATAAAGTTCCTCTGAGTGAGACACTTGGCTTGATAGTTTGGGTTGATAGATTTGTACATGAACTGATTATTTTCATATTGTTTATGTATAGTATACAATATACATATATCCACTATGCAGGGTAGAAGTGAGGATGAGGACCCAGGCTATAACGTATGTCAGTTATAACATGTTTGTTGATTAGTATTATTGTTTCTTGTTGACCATTAAAGTTTTCACCAAACTTTTTTTATTAGAAAAATCAGTCTTTGATGTAATGTTATGCTACTATTTTCATAAAATTGTGTATGTAATAGCTATAAATGGAATATAAATTTAGGAAGATTTTGTATTATTTTCATATCAGCTTATTTGAACATTAAATCATATTTTGCTATGTTAAGAACTGGAAGAAAGTAATTAGTTGAGAATGTATAATTGACATTAGGTTGTCCTGTGATGCATTTTGTTCACAACTTAGAGAAGCATTTACACTCTGTGTAATTGCTCATACATGTAATGGAATTGTGACTTGTGTGTGTAAAAATACCAAAACAATCTTGAGTCAATTCCACTAATTCCACTAATTGCCATTGCTTTATGCTTTATAAAAGTACATTCCTCGACATGTTTGACCATGCTGTCATGTGTCTTCTTAGTTGTTTGTTGCCTTTATATTTATTTTCAAGTTTGAACAGTTTGTGTTCAAATATAGTTTCAGTTGGGTTTCCATTTATGGATTTCCTGTTTTATGGTTATTTAATGTTACAGATTATAGGTTTACACAAATGAATTGGAGTAATGCAATGATAATTGAGTCATATACAGTACAGGCTCATATTGTTTCCGTTGCTCCATGTGGTTGGTCTTGTTTATATCATGCAATTATATCTGTATCACTGCTGTTTTCCAGTTTTCCTTTGCAGGAGTTAATTAAAGTTAATGAAATGATAATTTATGCTTTAATTACTTACATTATGTTACTGGTACTGTGTGTGGCCGATTTTGTTTTTGTAATCCAACGACATGTTTTTTGTACCATTGTTTTCTGCAATGCAGGTAAATAAATGAGATGATTTTATCAATCTATTGATACAATTCACTTAAATTTGCACTTTATAATCGTGTCATTTAGTAAATTTCTGTCTTGCAGTATAAATACAAGTACTTTTCTATATTTGACTTCAGTTTTGTATTAATGAAACTTATTTTGTTGCATGGGTATACACATCAATTGATACTGAGTGGTATAGACTGGAGAAAAAATATTATATTTGAGAATATTTCTCTTATAGGTCCATGAATTCAAGCATCTACTGTTAGGCATTGCTTTCTTCCATGGCTGTGCTATTGAGAGAAGGAAGTTTGGTGCTCTGGGTTTCAACATCCCGTATGATTTCACTGACGGTGATTTCAGAATCTGTGTCAGCCAACTGAAGATGTTCCTCACTGAATATAGTCACATTCAATTCAAGGTAAGATTATCTGTGTCACATAATGCAAAAAAAATCTTAATCAAAGTGACATTGTTCATGTTCAAGAATGAACTCAGATCAAATACTAAGTGTAACATATTTTTCCTAATCAACGCACACGGCATGTCACAACATGGCGACCTGGTGATTAATTATATCAGGGTCAGGAACACACAAACTCATTTTTTTTCTATTGCTCAAAAATGATAAAAAATGTTAATCATAACTTCCATTTGAAGAAATACTGGTTTGTATTTAAATACTCTCACATCTTGGCCCAAGTATGTTTGCATTTCTTTCTGTTGACATTCATGTTAATGTGGTGCTATTTTATGACAGACTTTTTCTTATTGGGACACTTCATTGACAATAAGAGTTGCAAATACATGCAAGGATACAGATATACTTATATAGAAATAAACCTATGTCTGTCATTTGGTATTGGAACCAGTTAATAGATAAATAATTGTTACAAAATTGGAAGTCAGCTTACTCTGTTTTCAATCTCTTTTGATAAAAACTTCGGAAATAACCGTCAGTTTTATCTGCCGATTAATTATAGTCAGAAATGTGTCGAAGGTTCCAAATGTTTTCACCTTGAATTAACAAAGGAAAAAATAACAACTTAATTTCTGTATTTATTCAGGTACTGGTATACACAGCTGGACATATCAACTACGGTGGGCGTGTCACTGATGACTGGGATAGACGTTGTATGATGAGCATTCTGGAAGATTTCTACAGCAAGGAGTCTCTCGAGGAAGATCATGGCTATTCGCAATCAGGAATTTATCGCCAGATTTCAACCTCCATGGACCATAATGTAATTACGTGATACATCTATAAATAGATTCACCTATAAGCTCAATACTGGTTCTCTGATACAGGTGTCCATTGAGTCTTAATGCTGGTACCCAAAAGAAACTTAATGGGGTTTTGTCAAATTATGTTGGTACTCATAAATGGTTGGTTTCGTCTCTACTTCGATGTCGGATAAATTATCAAATAGTAATGCTTTACCAGTGCTGTTATGTGTTTCAGTACGTAAATTTCTGTTTTGAACAAAAATTTGATAGTCATCTTATGAATCAGCTAAATTACGCATTTGTAATACATGTAACGTCATTGAAAATGTTGATGTCTCTGTGAAAGGTGTAGAAAAAGTTTATTATGGACATTTTGGGCTTAAATTGACATTGTCAATAGTATATTGTATAGGATTTTTTGAGCTGGCATCAAGTCTCAAACCTGTTCACTTCCACCAGTAGCTGCTTTTATCTATTAGTATCACAGTTATCTTATGGGGTCGTGGTGGCCCAGTTCACCAATATTGTTTTGTGTGTGCTTGTTTACCATTTATGGGTGTCAGTTAACATTCTGTGCTCTCCTGTGTTGCCCCTCTAATTACTGCTTCCATTTTAGTATGAAATCGTTGAATATCGTATCAGTGTAATTGTAATACATTTTTAGTGTCATCTCAACAACCGCTGTCAATTTTCATTAAGTCAGTATTTTGTTGTTAAAGATTTGTCTGGGAGAATTTTTTTATTATTTGTAATTCAAAAATAAAACAGTTACACAAACCTGGAAGCAGTAATGTACAATTTATTCAACAAGGTAAGGTTGAATGGATTACCTCTTTCCATTGTTACTGTATTCTTAAACAGTTTTATAAGCAAGACATTGAAAAAAAAATTCTAAGATTTTTATTTGGTGTCGATTATATTTCTATAGTCACCAAGGTTTAGATTTATTTATTTTACATCGATTGTGAAACAAGTTCTTACAACTTATTCTAATCACTCTCGATGACTGCTTCCTGGATACCAAGCAGTACTCATGCCCCATTTAGGGATTGTGAAGTTTGTGATCAAACCCTACTCATCTCGGAGTTCGACCTCATGACCTTTGGATAAGGCATCAGGGGCTCTACCCCTCGACTGCAGTGGTCTCCCACACTACTAGTAATATTTCTTTGTGGAAAATGTTAATACATGTAGACTTATTTACTCAAGTGTCAAATATATGTTGATGAGAGTTTAACGAAACTATTGGATAAACGTCTTGCTTATACTTACTGTTTAAGATTACTGAGTACAGTGTTACACTGCGCTAAATCATGCCAATATATTTAGTCAGGAATATAAAGCCCAATCTTTGTTAAAATTGAATAAAGTATCCTTCAATTAGGTGATTACTATGGTGAAATATTGCATTGTAAAAATGCTTGGTTTAGAAAATGAAATAATGCAAAACGAAATGTAAAACTGAAAGCAACGATTCCCTAAATACCCCCCCCCCCTTCCAAAAAATATACAAGTCTTTTTGTATGGCATGATTTAAGCATTAAGTATAACCAGGTAGCAGTGACATGCTATCCATACTATTTATCTGCTGTGATATCTTTGTTTTATATTGTATGTGTTATCCTACATATCTATGACTTTAGACTGTCACTTTTTCTTCTAATACATATCTGTACAAGCATTTTGCATGAAAATTTGTCAGTCTTAGTCAACCAGTATATTTTAACATCTAGCTTTCATATAATTGCCAGTTTTTCGCTATTAGATGTATTAGTTTAAATCCTAATTGCTCTTATTGACTTTACATTTTACTCATTATTTCTTCATTACATCAAGTTTATCCAAGTGTTTAGCTGAATTTGGAAAAAAAGAAATTATTCATATTTACATCATTTTCAAAATAATTTAATTTACATTGGGATTAGAAACACATGAAATGTAGTTTATTAAAGTTTTAAGCTCTTTAATCTTGTCAACATGTGTCTATGATAATTACTATTACCATTTCTTTTTTGTCACATGTTTTTATTGTTACTAACATTTTAACTACAAATTCATTCACTTGTAGATCTGCTCAAATTTCTGTCAGGATTTTATGATTTATCATTCCTAAATGAGTCACGATTGCTTCTGAAATTTTCTTTCAACAGTAGAATTTCACACTTTCCACATTTTACTTAAATTCAATATTATAGTAGCTTTCTCATACTTTTATTAGTGCTTGACCTTAAGCAGTTTACCCCAACTTTCCTCAACATTTTAAGAGCTCAACATGAGTTCGCATTGTGTGAGCCTGACATGAGCTTTTTCTCAGCTTCATTAGAGCTTGACCCAAAGAATTTATCACAATTCTTCTAGTCATCTTTAGGAGCAAAATTTATTCATTTTGCAGGTAGAATTATATGACTATCTAGAATAGCATTTTATATTGCACTTTGCATTTTTATAGCATATCCAAATTTAACCATGAATATAATCTTGTAGTCAACAGAGATGTACTGTAGATATACTTACATATATCTATCCATCTGTAGAAAACTACTTTCATTTGTTTTTATGATAATTTGTAGCATTTCGAAATCTGTCGATCTACTCTGATCAACATGTTGTAGAAAGATAATATCATACTTTGAACACACCTTGAAAAGGTCAAACTGAAAGGTCATGAACTCCATATACGGCCTTGGTCGATCACTGTACTGATCACTAGAGGTTATTTATACTTATATTGCAAAAATGTAGTCAGGTGTTTTTTTATCGTAATGATGTTTTATGACTGCTTACAACATGAAGATAATTAGTTTGATATTGCCAATAAAAAAATTCCGAATTATTTGGTATATCATATTGTGAAAATACTGTAATATACTTTTAATAGGCATATTTCATCACCTGTTGAGTTTTATTATACATGTATCAGTAAATTAAGATAATTGTTGTAGCAATAGTATAGTGGATAACGTATTACACTTTTCAACCAGGACATGGTTACTTTGACACCTGCCATGTTCAACTATCAAACCATGTAAGACAGACAGTAAGTCCCCTATAGGATCAGACCGACAGTGTTTCAAATAAGAATAAGATGCCTTTGTTACAATCAGGCTTAAATCAATTGGTATAATTTGAGTGAGACAACAGTTAAGAAATTCCAGTATAATTATAAATAATATTTGATGGAGAGTTGGTTAACATCAAGAAACATGGATCCTTATGGCCAGTTTGTTATTGTATGGCCTCTGTACAGAGGTGCAATCTATAATTGTTGTGATAGTCCTCCATTGGTAGTAAAGATGGGTTTGTTAGAGCAAGGTGCCATCATTATGGCAATGCAGGTTCAATCCCCAATAAAGTCTGCTAAAACTGAGTAATTATTTTAGAAACTGGGTAATTTTCAAATCAAACTGAATTCAATTCGAAACTGATCATAATTTAGGATAGTTTGTTGTTTATGATTGTGTTACTGTAAGTTTTAGTCATGAAAGTAATTCTTTCACTGAGAATTCTGTCAGCTCTACACAATTGATGACATGTATCATTAGTATCGAATTTTTATCCTCTGAACTAAATAAATGGTTTAATCTATCTGTTGTCATCATGATTGTAATAGACACCAAGAATTATCGTTATGAAACTTAGATTTCTGAAGCTATGTGACAAGGTTAGGGGTGAGATTTGGTGAATTCCAGTCAGAAATGTGCTTATTTTATGGTCTATATTTGTGTGAATTTGTAAAAAGATTGAGTTGTGTGTTTAACTAATTTGTTTGGTATGTTTACTGGTTATGTATGTCTTGTGTGCGTGGTGTGGTTTTTGCTATTACATGTACAAGTTTATATTTAGTCAATGTAATTATTAAACATGTACATTATGAACTTGATAAGAATGCTGTTTGGCATATTCTGAAATATCTATCAACTAAATATAAATAAAATTGCTGAATCAGCAACTTTAAGATGATGAACTTCCTGTAGTTAGAATAATTTCACAAATGTATTCACTTGAACTTAAAATTGATTTTCAAGTGTAATATCATAAATATTAATGTTATATGACCATATTGTTCTCTATAGGGTTATATGCAATACATAAGGAGTTTGCCTATTAATGACACACCTGAAATATTCGGTCTCCATGAAAACGCAAACATAACGTTTGCCCAGAATGAAGCTTTTACTCAGCTGAATGCTCTACTGAAACTCCAACCTAAAACCGCCATTGGTGGTGGAAAGTCCAGAGAAGAGGTAAGTTTGATACTATAATGGTATTAATCAAGTGATTTCGTATTGCCATTGTAATTTGGCCTCAGACAGTCGTATTGGTCTTCAGCCTTGGGCCTATACAACCTTCCAATTTATTAATTAACTATACAATTATTTTTGTTGTTGTTGTCTGCTTTGACTTGAATCTCATATATAGGGCCTGTTTTCTCATATTGGCCCTGGTTTTGTCATTTATTAACCTAGTGTATATATTGCCCAATTTTGTCTCATATCGGCTGGGACAATAATTAAAGCCAATATTGAATAGTTGATTAATAATATTCTGTGTAGTAAGGGGTAAAGTATCTGCATGAAAGTGAAGAAACTGATAGACTTGTTTTACTTTCACATCTGGATAAATACTGTTGAGGGACACAGTCAGTAAATGTTGAGGGGTACAGTCAGTAAATGTTGAGGGACACAGTCAGTAAATGTTGAGGGACACAGTCAGTAAATGTTGAGGGACACAGTCAGTAAATGTTGAGGGGCACAGTCAGTAAATGTTGAGGGACACAGTCAGTAAAAGTTGAGGGGCACAGTCAGTAAATGTTGAGGGGCACAGTCAGTAAATGTTGAGGGACACAGTCAGTAAATGTTGAGGGGCACAGTCAGTAAATGTTGAGGAGCACAGTCAGTAAATGTTGAGGGGCACAGTCGGTAAATTTTGAGGGGTACAGTCAGTAAATGTTGAGGGGTACAGTCAGTAAATGTTGAGGAGCAAAGTCAATAAATGTTGTGGGGCAAAGTCAGTAAATGTTGAGGGACACAGTCAGTAAATGTTGAGGGACACAGTCAGTAAATGTTGATGGGTACAGTCAGTAAATGTTGAGGGGCACAGTCAGTAATTGTTGAGGGACACAGTCAGTTAATGTTGAGGGACACAGTCAGTAAATGTTGAGGGACGCAGTCAGTAAATGTTTAGGGGCATAGTCAGTAAATGTTGAGGGACACAGTCAGTAAATGTTGAGGGGTACAGTCAGTAAATGTTGAGGGGTACAGTCAGTAAATGTTGAGGGGCACAGTCAGTAAATGTTGAGGGGCACAGTCAGTAAATGTTGAGGGGCACAGTCAGTAAATGTTGAGGGGTACAGTCAGTAAATGTTGAGGGGCAAAGTCAATAAATGTTAAGGGGTACAGTCAGTAAATGTTGAGGGACACAGTCAGTAAATGTTGAGGGACACAGTCAGTAAATGTTAAGGGGCAAAGTCAATAAATGTTGAGAAGCAAAGTCAATGATTGTTGAGGGCAAAGTCAATTAGTGTTGAGGGGCAAAGTCAGTAAATGATGGAGGGCATAGCCAGTAAATGTTGAGGGGCAAAGTCAGTAAATGTTGAGGCGTACAGTCAGTAAATGATGAGGTTTAAAGTCAGTAAATGTTGAGGGTCAAAGTCAGTAAAATTTTAGGGGCACAGTCAGTAAATATTGAGGGGCATATTCAGTAAATGTTTAGGGGCATATTCAATAAATGTTGAGGGGCAAAGTCAGTAAATGTTGAGGGGCACAGTCAGTAAATGTTGAGGGGCACAGTCAGTAAATGTTGAGGGGCACAGTCAGTAAATGTTTAGGGGCACAGTCAGTAAATGTTTAGGGGCACAGTCAGTAAATGTTTAGGGGCACAGTCAGTAAATGTTGAGGGGCACAGTCAGTAAATGTTGAGGGGCACAGTCAGTAAATGTTGAGGGGCACAGTCAGTAAATGTTGAGGGGCACAGTCAGTAAATATTGAGGGGCACAGTCAGTAAATGTTTAGGGGCATATTCAATAAATGTTGAGGGGCAAAGTCAGTAAATGTTGAGGGGCACAGTCAGTAAATGTTGAGGGGCACAGTCAGTAAATGTTGAGGGGCATATGTACTCAGTAAATGTTGAGGGGCAAAGTCAATAAATGTTGAGGGGCAAAGTCTATGATTGTTGAGGGGCAAAGTCAATAACTGTTGTGGAGAAATGTCAATAAATGTTAAGTGACAAAGTGAATAAATGTTGAATGACAATGTCTATAAATGTATGGCACTTGCAAATGATGTCCATAAGTCATTTGGCTATGGATGTTTAAGGTATTACTTCTTTGGAAACCAGGAACACTGGTTAGGTTAACCAATCAATTTATTGCTTTCAATGATGTTACTGATGAAAAAAACATCAGAACAATAAAAATAACATATCTTGATTATCTTACATTCCAAATATGCTTACAGATTATGGAAGAAACTGCAAAGAGAATTCTGGGACAGGTACCGAAGCCATTTGACATTGATATGGTGATGAAGAATTACCCAGTATTGTATGAACAATCCATGAACACTGTACTTATACAAGAAGTGATAAGGTAGGTTACAGAAATTTACTGATTTATTTCGTTATTGAACCTTAACTTCAGTTTTATTATTAAGTATGTACAAGAATTGAGGGAATTATATGGGAAATATACAAATTGTTGGTATCTTAGGCCTATTACAGATTCTTATATTTTCATATATTTTTTAATGTTTTTATATGTTTCAACAAATCAACTTTAGATTGAATTGTTTTATACTTTAGGAATTAATAGTTTCTTTTTGAATGCAATGCACTTGACAGATCTATAGTTTTTATTGCTTACTACACCCTTATAAGAAAGTTTTGTCACTAGAAAATCTATGTTTCTCTCTAAATGTAAAATCGTACACTGCTTGTTGGCACGATAACTAATCTGAAAATATTTCTAGATTAATTGTCTCCTGAATACAGTAATTAGATATTGGAAATATTAACATAATTTTCTTAGAATGTTTCTTGTTTACTTCTGAGGTCAAAATGTTTGCTATTTCACATCAATATTATTTTTATGATAAATGCTTTGTTTGTTTCTTGTTAAATCATTTTCATGCTTAAGGCAATATTTATAAGTATTGATACTAAACTTCAACATCAAAGTATGTTTGATTATTTGCATGACTGCAAAACATCTGTGAAGGGTGTATTTATTTTGACTGGTTTTAGCTCACAAATCCTAGAAAAATGTGTTTTTGTAGTTCTCCAACCCACAAGTTTGTGGGTTGGTCAGTAGATTGAATATTATTTTTGGCCTAGAGCCAAAACAGTCAGGCCCAATTTCATTGGTTCGCTTGGGGTACCAAAAACAAACAGCTTCTTTGAAAATGGCCTTGCGCATATTCTGTTGTCCTTAGAGCAGCAATGCATACAACATACTATAATATTTCAATGATCATTTTAGGTAATTCTATGAATATATGGAAAAAATACTTCTGAATGGGCTATTTGGGTCATTAAAAGTTTCCCATTAATATTTTAATGATCATTGTCCTTAGTTAATATCCTCTATCAGGTCAGACAAATCACCTTAACATAATTATGTTAGCTCAACTGTTTATCCTGCAATAAACATTATTTTTCTAAATTGTGTTGCCTGGAGGGAAATTTTCAACCTAATTTGATTATTATCTGATGATAAATTTGATATATTGAGCATAATTGAAAAAAACAAAACTTTTGAACATACTTTTATGAGACAATATAGCAATTTGTTGTATATGTACAGTGTATCATTATTTAAGTGCTTTTGTTGTTACCCCACTAGCTGACTCCCTATATATTCTTGCATGTTTCCGCAACAACTTTGATTGCATTATATTTTGCTGGGTTAGAAATACCAGTCAGTTTAATCTAACATAATTCATGTTGTGATTGTACTATAAAAACAATTTACTTTTTAAAGTAATGCAATGCTCAGTTTAAAATATATTTCATATAGTTAAAACATCAATACAGCAAATATATATTATAATGTGTTCCTCTGTATTTGTCAGGAAAAAAAACTCCAGTATTTTAACAACTGAGTTTTTTACAAGTTTTGTCTGTGTGTAATTGATAAAACAATATATTTTTGAATTGGTAATATAGTGTTCATGTTAAAGATGTCTTGGATAGAACACTGGATGAAGCCGGTTCAAATATTTTGCATTCAGATCGGTCAGATACATCTTTAACTTTGGTTTCCAATGAGTTTACATTCATATTGCTTTCTTCAGATACAACCGACTCTTGTCTTGTGTCCATAAGAGTTTGAACGACATTCTGAAGGCTCTGAAAGGTCTTGTAGTGATGTCCCAAGAGTTAGAAGATATGTCCATTTCACTGTTCAACAACATGGTACCAGCTATGTGGGCAAAGAGAGCATACCCATCACTGAAACCACTGGCATCCTGGGTGATAGATCTGATGTCCAGAGTCAAGTTTATTCAGACATGGATTAATGATGGTTTACCAACTGTAAGTTAATGAATAAGTTAAATTTGAATCAGTGTCATGTAAACCTCGAAATGTTTTTCAATACCCCAACTCTTAATTGGCTAATTTAATTTCTGGAATTTTATTGATATTCATACAATGCATAAGTAGGGCAGGTTTCGCAGCTATTTAATTTCATACAAATTAACGATACACACTGCCTGAACCGCTAACTTAAATGGCTGGAAATGTTTACAGTATTAACAGCTCAGCAAAAGTTAACAAAGCTTCCAAGGCAATTTTTTCTTCAAATTGACAGTATGATAGTGCTGCTGTTAAAGCCTTGCTTTTAGGTTTTATTTATGTTACTGGCAGAAGAAATTAAATTGCAAATGTATAAGATGTTTATGGTCTAAACTTAAAGTTTTTCACACTGATTCCGTGTCCACAGTATGGTTTTCAAGACATCACCAGAGATTTTTGGATTTTTATGTGAATATTGCTGTAGGTGTATATGAGGTAGACTAGCAATCTGAATGTATTTTGTTGTAAAATTGCAGAATAAAAATAATAGCGTATAACAATTTAAGTTTCAAATGCCTTTGTTTAAATGTTTTCATTACAATTATGATATTTATTTAATGCATTTTTTCCAGTAAGGGGACTGGAGATTTAAATAAACACTAATTCCGGCCTCCTAGTGAAACCTTTGAAACATGTAATAATCTTTAACTTTTGGAAAATCCTTTAAAACCTTAATTTTTTTCTGAAAAATCTATAAAACCCTGTACTTCACTCTCCTAACCTTTAGATGTTGTTCACTCAGTTTGCTGTGTCTCTTGGTAGCAATGAATATCACATTTATATTGTAGTATTCATTTGTGAAAACTGCAGCCTGATCATGCTACTTGCATATATCATCTTGAGTATTTATGAAGGCAGTCTCTGATTGCCCAGGCTTTGTCCTCGCGGTGGCAGGCGCACTGCCAGTCCGTCTCGGGCGCATCGATCCATTAAATAAGATGGTCAAAATTAGCCTTTATTTTTACAGAAATCATCCTAAAAATACTTTATTTTGCTAAATTGCAACCTTTATAACAACCTTTATTTTATTGAGGCTAGCTGGGAGGCCTGCTAATTGCTCTATCACGTGCAAATATAAATAGATATTTAGAACTAACTTACTGTTGTTGCTCTGTTTTCAGGTGTACTGGATATCTGGATTCTTCTTCCCACAAGCTTTCCTGACTGGTACCCTCCAGAACTATGCTAGACGAGAGGTCATTTCTATTGATACAATCAACTTCGGATTTGAGGTAGGGACATTTAACTGCTCTTATAATTCAAACATATATCTGATCCAATGAAAAGCAAGAGATTTAAAAAAAATATTACCAAGTCATTTTCATATTTTCCAATAACTATCAAATTTGACTAACTTTTTTATTTATTCTGGCAAAATAACACAAAATTTTACTGCAAAGTTGTGTTTTTTCAAAACCAATACCAGGACACAATAATTTTACAAGGTGATTGAGATGCAGTGAAAGTTAACACAAATTCTTTGACTTGGATTCAAATTATGAATGAAATGTTATCGCACTGAAAATGATAGGGATAAGACCGAGTTTAAAATCGAGTACTCGGAACACCATGAAAAGTGTATAATTGGTGTAAAGTATGTCTTATTATATGATACATCCAGTGTTGAATAACTCATTATGTGGAGGGTTAATCAATGATTGACAACCTATACATGTTGATCTAGGTGTGAAAACAGAAAAATACAACAAGGTCATCATGAAGTACTATACATACCTTCCCATAGGATCAAACTATTCACCTATTAATCAGTTATGTTTGGATTTTCTTGTAATAAGCTTATTTGGCGAGTAAACTTGATTTACAAATTGGCAAAAAATCCTTTTTGGAACAGAAGAAAGTAAGATAACCTCTCTGACCTTGCAAGATTCCTAAATATATTCAATTTGATGGAAACAAATGCCTGTCAGTATAGTTATGGGTCTAGTTTTTTCCTTCTTGTAAAAATATGAACTACAATGTATTAGTAATTGTTTAATGACGTAAATGGGCTGATACTGATAAACATATTATTTTTCAACATAATGAATAAGCAATATGTTACCTAACGAATATATCTAAAGGCTTTTGGAGAACTGCTCTCTGTTTGTTTTTTTCCCCGGTAAATTGAAGACAACTCAATATTAAAGAGGCCAGGTGTTGCCTGCCAGGGTTTGATTGCTAATTTTCTAGGTGTATTGACATTTAAGCAACATGTGACACAAGGATCAATAAGGCTTTTTATGAATACATTTATCAACTCATAAATATCAAGATAACTTTACCAACATCAGAATACAACATTGTATATTTGTCTGATGAAATCTTGCAAGGTGTACAGATTTGAAATGATTCTGTTTTGTTGATTGCAGAATATTTTGTTTCTATTTTCTGCTATGATTAAGGAAGTGTCTGTTTCTTCTCTGTCACTCGACAATCCCTGATTTGTTTCTCGGTATGATGCAATTGCATTCAGTCGCTTGTGCATAAAAAAAACGTAGTAAACATTGTTCTTTTATCAACCCATGTGTTATCAGTTTTAACTAAAATGATGAAACATTGTTGAAAAGAATAATTTTAATCCCAATTTCGTTTAACACAATCAAATACATTACTTCAATATCATTATTTAAATATATAGAGGATATGTGTATGTTTTGGTGTAAGATTGAAAGTTATTTCACCGATTGAGCAGCAGATGGAATATTTTCACAGGTTGTGTTGCCACGTGTGGAAATTTAAGTCAGATGCTCACGAAGTGAAATAAGTCGATCTTATACTGAAACATTCAAATATTCTTTCTAGTTCATGCTGCATTTTATTCCAGTTTTTTTTTTGCTCGTTAATAACATCATATTATAACAAGTTGATGCCACAATAATTTCACTATGAGTTTATCGGATGATAACTTTTCACTGTTATTCTACGGTAAACTCGACCAGAAAGCATGAAATAGATATCAGTAATTGAAATCATTGCGTAAATTATAAAAAAACTGTTCTGAATTTTGCATTTAATAGATAATAAAATCATTGTTATTGATCTACGTACATTGTATTACTAGAAACAAATTACATACGTTATGAGATTTATGCATACATACGGAAATGGTGAAATATTTAGCGTCTTGTCTGTCTTTTTAAATACCTTGACACTTTCTGCTGAAAATGTTTACTGTTATTTGTTAATATGGTATAGAGATTTCCTGTGTGTCATGTAGCTGTGTATTTAATGGTATATACTTAATGCTGCTTTTTCATAGATTTTCAACTATCATGTTTTTCTTAACTTCAGAACTTTAATATAACTTCATATAAGAAAATACTGCTAGGCATTATTATCTTCTATACCAGTTATCTTAAAGATTTAGTAACACTTTATGCCCCGCCATTCTTTGAAAGGGCATAATGTGTTACTCCTGTGTGTGTGTCTGTCTGTGTGAAAAATTGGTTCTGCTCAATAATTCTTGAAAGGCTAGAGGATAATAAAATATAGGTCAATCTTGATTTCAGTTAAAATTTACCAATGTTTAGAGGAGTTATGGCCCCTTTTCGATGTTAAAATTGGTTTCCAATCTATAACGCTTGTAAAGCCCATAGTGTGGGGCATCCATCCTATGAACACATCTACTTGTTATAATATTCAGTGTTCATCACCGTCATTCTATATAGAAATGTTTGATGTAAAAGTCCAATAAAAATAATCCAAGTGTTCATTTCCAGTATTTTATGTCCATGAAGTAATGTGAGTAAAAATGGTTTTAGTGTGACTTTCCACTTCTTAATATGAGATTTGCCTTCGATCTCAATTTTTCGTCCAATCATATGTACTGGAAATTACATAAATATGATTTTAATAACACTAAAATTTGTAGGCTATGGATGAATGACTGAATTGCTTTATACAAAATTATGCCTTAAATGGGTTTGAACTTGAGACAAGTCTCTATTAAAAAGCTTTTTTAAATCATGGCTATGTTAAATAGTGTAATATATAACGTAGATCTGTTTATGAAATACCAGTATATAAGTGTTTTATTGAATCATTGAATGATATTCATGGCTTTTTGTTGCCATTCCTGATCTGAAAAACTAAATTAATATCTGCTGTAAGACTGTACTGGATTTGAAGGAGTGTAATGTAGATTCAACAGATCTAAGTAATATGGCTTTTTTACTCAATGAAATCTGTATGTAAGTGTTAAGTTCATGAGCTTCTTCAATGAAAAGAATTAATATTGAAAGCTTCAAGATGATGATATTTAGTTCTAAATAGCTTTATTAATGATGATGAAAAACAACAATTGTACGATTATTTTCATGTCAAACTTAAAATTAAGTCACGCTAAGTTCATTGATCCCTTAATAACTATGTAATTTGTTTGTCAGATGTAAAACATTTTTAATTGAGCATGAATGAGAGGCAGATATGCCTGTCTGCTTTTAACCCTTAAAATGAGACAAAACCCCCTGGAGTTGATAAGTTTATTGCTTATAATAGCCATAAATATCAAATTTCAAATTTGGGAGCAAGTTCAAGCTATATTAGCTATGAAAAAGTTAGTATTTGAGTTTATATAAGGTTGTTTATGATTAATTATCATTATACAAAGAGGTTATTGCTCTAATGTGTAGGTTGTTTTATCAACAGAGTCAAAATGTTTAATGTAAACAACTAACTCATTATTGTTGTTGTGAATAATTCAAACCATATGAAATGATTCAGCTATGATAAGACATCATAAATGAATATGTCCATTGAGGGGTGAAAGTGAGGCAAGACTGTTTGCATATAGATAAAGAAGAGGATACAATTGGCTCTCTACCTTTGGACATGTAGCTTGATAATGTTCGTGCCTTTTATGACTTGCGTAACTCACAAGTGTTGCTAAATGGAAAATGTGTCCATCAAAAGCTATATATTGAGTTTTCCATTTTGAAACTTTCAATAATACAAATCTCTCATGTTTTCACACAAGAAAGAAAGGAAAACTCTAGCAGGCACCATATTTAATGAACGTTACTTGTAACTGGAAGCCCGCTCAGTTAGCTCAATCAGTAGAGAGCTGGACTGCTAATCTAGAGGTTCTGCGCTCAAGCCCCGAATGGAGCGTATGTTCTTCCCTAACAATTTGAGCAGGTTAGTACTGGTTGGTAACCACAGGAGCTCTGGTTAGGTCAACTGATCACAGTAATACTGAAGTAGCGTAAAACCCAAACAAAAATGAAGTAATCTAAAGTTGTATGTATAATGGGGGTTTTGAAGTTGAAGTGTTCTGTTCAATCATTCATATTTACTTATGGTATACCATTTTGGTGTCCATTTCATACTTGATATTGAAAAAAAATAGCTGAAATTATAAGATGACTATAATATATTACACAATATTTATTTCTGTTTACTTTACCTATATCGAAGGTATAGTTCATTTCTTGTTTACTTGAGACCGGTTATTATAAACAATTCGTCAGGTGGTCAGCCAGTGAAAACATGGTTTGGAAAATACTGACCAGTAGAAATCATGTACACATTAACAGTACATGTATACTCATTAATTTGAATTGACAGTATGCGCAGTGAACAATAAAACATGAATCCATAGTAATATTTGAAAATACAGGATTGGCTATTTGGTTGTATAATTTATAGTAATATAGGAAAAATGGATATTGATTACATATACATGAAAATCTTACATCATGTTGGTGACAGCTTGTTATCCATTGTTTCCAATATAAGTACCGAACATAAGTTATTGATGTTGTTGTGTTTTAGCAGCTGAATCAGCTGGTTTGTGGCGTATGTTCGGTGACAGGAGGAGATTAAGATGGCACATAATTTATATTATCTTTAGGTTTCAGAATACACCACATGTCATTCCCTGGTCTTCGAACATAATTATTTTATGGAGTAATCAATATCCATTGTCTAAAAACTGAAAAAAAGTCAATTACCCTCATTCATGTCATTATACATACTATTCACTGACAATTCATGGTGAGCATGTGAATTCTACCACAATTATTCACTTTAATCCTATTTCCACAAATGAACTAATTGTAAAAATGGAAAGCATAAAATGCATTTAATCTAAAAGTCTTGGTCGTTGGGCAATTCAAGTCAAGGGGGATGAAAGTAAAACTAGTCTGTCAGCTTTCTTGTTAATATGCAAATAGATTAGTCTTGCTTTCATCCCAGGATATGTTCTTTAATGTGGTTACTTGTGTACATATAATAATAAACCAGAAGTCATTCATTCCCCACCTCCTGATTCATGTGAAGAAGTTTCGGAAGAAAAAATGAGTACAAAAATCCATCAACCTTTGACACATAAGCTGTGGTACAGAATCTAATATGGAAGGGCAGTATAGTGGGTAATATGGTGAACACAGGACCTGAAGGCTGTGGGTTGGAACCGCAAAAAGGTCACCACTAGAGCCAGGGCTTGTATGATATCAATACTGGTTTTTCCAGGAAGCAGAGTTAATAGGGATTCAAATCACTATTCAGCTTGAGGATACAATGTTTATAAACTTATTTAGAACGAAAATCATGCATTATCGATGCCTTGGAATTGGTGACAATTCAAACTGTCAACAAATTTTCTTCGACAACTAGCCTCCCATATTGGACTAGTCAAATTTAACATGTTCACTTGTCCAGGACAAGTGTATTTCTAAAACATTTCTAGAGCCCTGCAGTAGCTGGGTGATTTCATGATATCGGGAAACAGGGCAGTGAGTGTGAATCTGGTGTTTCTAGTAGTTATGTTTAGACCTTCTAATGGTTGCCATAGTATCTTTGTCATGATCTGATAGGATGATCTCAATAGACCAATGTCATTGTTCCTGATCGACATAGTGGTTTTCTGTATTGAAATGTATGGTGACTCGTGTGTGTCTTTGTTTAGATGAATATTTCTTATTTGAAATTCAAGGTCGATTTTGCATATCAGTGTTGTGTAAACCAATCAAATCTTACATTAACCACTAAACCAACTTCTCTTCACCCGAACAAGGTTTGTAACCTTGACGCCAATTGGTTAACCTTTCGATAAGGGATACGTTAAATTAATGAAATCCACTGAATTTGGGTGAATTTACCGAAATCCATTTTGGATCTGGAGTGACCAGCAATCAAAACATTTCGGCATTTTTTATATTGCACAACAAATCTTAACCTTCAAATTGCACCAACCATCTTTTTTCAAGATATTTCTTGTTATAACATGTGCATTCATAGATTTCATAAATACCTAAATTAAATCTGTTATATATTTTCAGGTTATAAGAGAGACGACAGACGAACTGAAAGAGCCACCTCGGGACGGATGTTACATCAACGGTTTATTTGTTGAAGGTGCTCGCTGGGACAATGTACATCATCAGCTGGCAGAATCTCGACCCAAAGAGCTGTTCACAGACTTACCAGTATTATGGCTTAAACCAGAAGCCAACAGAAAAGTACTGGAAACTGGAATCTATGAATGTCCATGTTATAAGACTCTCACAAGAGCAGGTATACCCACAGATCATATTATGTACTTAGCAAAGTGATGGTCACAATGTCGCTTCAATTCGACATTGTTATACATGCCAATAAAAATGATTTGAAGGGATCTACAATAAGATAAAACTAAGTACCTTCATAGATTAATACATGTACCAAACGAGTCACTGGTTATTGAATCATTTCCATCTATACAGAAGAGTCAGCCAATATTATTGAAAATTGATTTCTCAAAATAAACTTTTGTCCTGGTAGAATACATTTGGGAGTGAAGGAAATGACAGACGTGAAGTATTCTAAGTATTTTAATTTAGTGCTCTTATGTCTAACCTGACCATGTCAAGTACACTTAACTAGTTTAGAAACTCAAAGGTTGTATAATGATAAAATAAAGTCATGTTTTGAGTCGAACTGTGTTTACTCAATTCAATTTCATTCCAATTTCATACACAACAATAACAATATAAAACGTATAATGTGTACAAATTTCATTTATATTACATATTTTTTATCCATTGGTCCATTTATAGTGAACTAGAAAAAATGTATTACCCAGAAATTGGTTAAGTGTATTAATTTTGCATTTCTATATATTGGTTAAGTGTATTAATGTGACAACATGTATTACTTATGTTGAATCTCGATCTTCAGCAATAAGTCTTTCAAGGTACGTTTCTCACGATAAAATCTCTTCTCGTGCTTTTTTTGTACATACATATTATGCATTATGGAAATTTCATAAATTTGAATTTTAGTATGCTAATACATTTAGGATTTTGATGATGGTTAAAATGATCTGAATGGGTGTAAATGATGCAGATTTAGACTTGGCTTTTAACCATTTATTCCTGTACAAATAGTTAAGGGTGTGGACCGATTCCACCTACTGTCAATACAAAGATGCATGGGTATAAGTATATTGATAGTATTCACTATAATGTAAACGTAATTAAAATGTAAATATAAATGATAATTTTAATATGATGCAGGAAATTACTTTGTACTCTACTGGGACGCACATTTACCAATTTAATCATCTTTCTTACTATGGAGACTGCATGAATACTGTATGAACCTGTAGTGAGGATTTTTTCTTAACATTTTTTTCTATCAACCAAAATGTCTGTAAATACTCAGGTACAGTAAAACCTCAGTAATAAGACCCACCCTTGGGACCCCTGAGAAATGGTCTTCTTATTGATGTGGTCCTAATATTGAGGTTAAATAAAGAACAAAACAGTGTAAATGAACTTGAAAATTGTGTTCTATATTTTGAGGGGGTCCTAATATTGAGGTGGTCTTAAAGTGAGGTTTTACTGTATTTCTAAATTTAAATTTAACTTGCTATAGTCAATTTATTTATGAGTGGATTCTGGTTATCCAAGAATTTTCCAAAAATGTGTCTTGTTTACGAAGAAGTCTTAGTTTCCAGAGATGTCAGTATAGCCAGGTTACACTGTACTTTGGAAATATTGCATGTTTTTTACAGCACAATGATCGATGTGAATAATTTTTAAATAGAAATGTATAGTAGATTATGTACTGTATTTTACTCCCCGTATATAAGAAGTAAGAAAATTTAACCCCTCATTACCTTTGAATAGTGTGTTTATTACACTTGGGTTACGCCCAAGTCATGATGAAAATTTGAACTGTAATGCTGACGATGAAATGTCATCCTAATGTCGTATATTTTCAACAAAGTATGTAAATAGGGTAAACATATAAATAACACCTACTCTTAATATGTGACACGCTTGGAGCAGAGTACCGGTAGTTTTAATAATGTGATTCTCACCATATAGCGATTCTCACAATGTAAAGAAAGTTAAGTAATGTTTCATGCAGTGATGTGAAGATTTCTTGCATAACTGAACAAATATTATGAAACAAGTGTTTCTTATGTTTATTTGATTACAATTTATGTGTAATAAACTCTTTTAGATTGAGTTAGTTTTGTTAAGTGCATTTAGTAATTAGTATCACTTTGTTTTAATGTGGTTGTACATATATCAAAGATGCCTACACAAATATTTCTACTCTATAAAAAGTAAACATACAATGATTTATTGGTTGGTTATGTAATAACTATGAAGTCCTTCCATTGTTTATTGTATTTCAATAATTGATATAACAAGGTATTTTCTGTACATTGTTGCCTGAGGGACGTTTGATGTCAATACTTTGATAAGATCATTTTTGTCATCATAAACATGGGGCCAATTGCATGTCAACAAAGCATGATGGTACGATACCCCTTTATAAGTCATATTGTACATAGTTCATGTCTTGCATTGAGAGTATATTATTATCTTAGGTTAATAAAATATGACATTTTAATATTTCTTGTAATTAAATTTCAGAGATACCAAAATTGCTTGAATATTTTTTTACTATTAAGGGTAGATCTAAATACTGTAAGAGGTCCATGTGCATTCTTCTGTTCTGTTGCCATAAGATAATATTTATTATGAGGTAATGAAAGTGATAGTAATATATTTATAGAAATTTCAATGAAAATCCATCTAGTATGAAGTCAATGACTATAATTTTATTATAATTCAAACAGACAAGGGTGAAAAATTGAATATATTAAAATTAGACGTTATCATCATTCACAAAACTTATGGAAGATAAAAACTTAGCAAATGGATGTCAGTAAATGAGGACCTAATTCCTACTCATTATACATGTATAATGATGAAAATGAATTTACTGTCCTTTATCATTTCCGTCTTACTTATAAAACAGTGGAAGCAGCAATTGATTTTAGAAAACCCTTTATACTTCCTTTTTTTTTTTAAAAGGAGCATCAACAAAACTATTGATTTACAATTTGGTATAATCGCACCATTGGGTTTTCCTTCCTAATTTGTCTAATGTTTTAAATGACAGTTCAAGGCTGGGTCCTGATTTCATGAATTTATGACAGTACATGTACATTTATATTAAACTCGTATTTTAAAGGCCAGATAATATTATGGTTTGGTGCAGACCTATTGTTACTGCTTCTTTTCCAAAAGTTGATTGCAGTAGTTTTACACCAAATGTTTGATATCTGATGGTAGAAGACATTATGAATGCATAGAGCCGATGTTCTCTCTAGGTTGAGGCAAACCTGTACCACCATCAGTAATGGGATTATTCATGTCTACTAAATAATTGACATAGTGTTGAAAAATAGCGTAAATCTTCAGACACACCCAAGAGTGCCCAATACAGTCTCTGTAATGTTCTGAACTGATCCATTGAAGATGCAACAGGTTCACCTATTGAGCAAATTAAATGAATATGAAATTATACAATTTCTGAATACATTTTTTTTTCTCTACTTTCAGGAACATTATCCACCACAGGACATTCTACAAACTTTGTATTCGCTGTGGAATTACCTTCAGACAAGTTACAGAAACACTGGATTAAGAGAGGTGTTGCTTTACTGTGTGCTCTCAACTACTAGACTCTATGATTGTTTCTCATTTCAGTCACCAAAAAACATTCTATCTGTGACTTTTTCATGTACAATGCTCATACAGATATGTTTTAAAGTGCTTACCATTACATTATGACGGTGAACTAGTGAACTATTGTGACTTTCAAACTATTACAATATAACTGTAAACTAGTGATATATTGTGACTTTCAACCCATTACAAAATAACTGTAAACTAGTGATATATATTGACTTTCAAACATGTTTCTCTGTGATTTACGATAAACGTTCTTGCTGAGTTTTGCTGGCTCCACATCTATGCAGACAGTAACCATTAGAATGTAAAACTGATTATTTGACATTGTATTAATATATGTTTATGGTTTTTTTTCTGAAAGTGATTGATAGCTTTGGACAAAGGTAGTTTTCTCATTAAGTGTACTTAAATGATTTGTATGCAGACGGTGTTTGCAGTTAAATTTTCAAGTTATTTGAATCTTTATTCCTACATTTGTTAACTTATATGGAAAACAGTTTTGTTATGAAATATCATAAATAAAAACATGTATTGATATTTTTGTTGCAAATGCATTGGGGCTAGTCAGTGTTTTGCCATGTGAGGCCTATATACATACTTGTTTATTGTGGGTACTTTATTTTCAATTACTGATGCTTATGACAGATTTGTATTGCATCCATATGCTTCAAGTAATATGAATGCAAACAATTGTTAACGTGATTTAAGTATTATAATTGTATTTTCGTTTTGTTAATAACAATTACCGTCCACATTATCTTTACAAATATTCCATCCGAGAATTATCTGTGATATTTTATTTATATTTTTCAAGTACATGTTGATTACCTATATTTATACAATTTACATGTAAATGTACATTTGTATATCTAAATATTGTTGTGAAAACTGCTGACATCTGCTTTAATAATGCAATTTACAATCTGGTTGTTATAAATATGCATAGACAACAGATATTCAAATATAATTTATTATTATTGTCAAATAAAAATATTTTCCATCATGATGTTGTTTTGTGTATTCCATTGAAAGACTGCTTGTCACTATCCAGGCAAATTGAGTCGTTAGAATTGATGTGCTTTTCACTGTCCAGGCAATTTGAGTCGTTAGAATTGATGTGCTTTTCACTGTCCAGGCAATTTGAGTCATTAGAATTGTTGTGCTTTTCACTGTCCAGGCAATTCGAGTCGTTAGAATTGTTGTGCTTTTCACTGTCCAGGCAATTTGAGTCGTTAGAATTGTTGTGCTTTTCATGTCGAGACAATTTGAGTCGTTAGAATTGTTGTGCTTTTCACTGTCGAGACAATTTGAGTCGTTAGAATTGTTGTGCTTTTCACTGTCCAGGCAATTTGAGTCATTAGAATTGTTGTGCTTTTCACTGTCCAGGCAATTCGAGTCGTTAGAATTGTTGTGCTTTTCATGTCGAGACAATTTGAGTCGTTAGAATTGTTGTGCTTTTCACTGTCGAGACAATTTGAGTCGTTAGAATTGTTGTGCTTTTCACTGTCGAGACAATTTGAGTCGTTAGAATTGTTGTGCTTTTCACTGTCGAGACAATTTGAGTCGTTAGAATTGTTGTGCTTTTCACTGTCGAGACAATTTGAGTCGTTAGAATTGTTGTGCTTTTCACTGTCGAGACAATTTGAGTCGTTAGAATTGTTGTGCTTTTCACTGTCGAGACAATTTGAGTCGTTAGAATTGTTGTGCTTTTCACTATCCAGACAATTTGAGTCGTTAGAATTGTTGTGCTTTTCACTATCCACAATGATATCATCTGTCTGCTCATTCCACAATAATATCATCCGTCTGCTCATTCCACAATGATATCATCTGTCTGCTCATTCCACAATAATATCATCCATCTGCTCATTCCACAATAATATCATCCGTCTGCTCATTCCACAATAATATCTGTCTGCTCTTTCCACAATAATATCATCCGTCTGCTCATTCCACAATAATATCCGTCTGCCCATTCCACAATAGTATCATCCGTCTGCTCATTCCACAATAATATCTGTTTGCTCATTTCACAATAATATCATCCATCTGCTCATTCCACAATAATATCTGTTTGCTCATTTCACAATAGTATCATCCGTCTGCTCATTCCACAATAATATCTGTTTGCTCATTTCACAATAATATCATCCATCTGCTCATTCCACAATAATATCGTCGGTCTGCCCATTCCACAATAATATCATCTGTCTGCTCATTTCACAATAATATCAGCCGTCTGCTCATTCCACAATAATATCGTCGGTCTGCCCATTCCACAATAATATCCATCTGCCCATTCCACAATAATATCATCTGTCTGCCCATTCCACAATAATATCCATCTGCCCATTCCACAATAATATCATCTGTCTGCCCATTCCACAATAATATCCGTCTGCTCATTCCACAATAATATCATCCATCTGCCCATTCCACAATAATATCATCTGTCTGCCCATTCCACAATAATATCATCCATCTGCCCATTCCACAATAATATCTGTCTGCCCATTCCACAATAATATCATCCATCTGCCAATTCCACAATAATATCATCCGTCTGCCAATTCCACAATAATATCATCCGTCTGCCCATTCCACAATAATATCATCCGTCTGCCCATTCCACAATAATATCATCCGTCTGCCCATTCCACAATAATATCATCCGTCTGCCAATTCCACAATAATATCATCCGTCTGCCAATTCCACAATAATATCATCCGTCTGCCCATTCCACAATAATATCATCTGTCTGCAGTATGAGTAGTAAAATATCGGGGATCAGATAGTCTTCACTTAACTTTACTATTACTTTTTCTTAAAAGCAGTAAGTAATCTGTTGTGCATTTCTAGAAAGGCAAAAGTTAAGTGATTTTATAGATATGAATTGTAGACATTGTTATCAGGAAGTATTAAAAACAAAATCAAGATTACTTGAGAAAATGCAATCTATTGCAGCTGATTAATGATTACAATTAACTCATGTCTGCTGAACAGTGTATTTTAAAGGTAGTGCACTGAATTTACATTACAATTTATAATATACATGTATACATACAATAAAACCACTAACATCCTGTTGGTTTTCAAAACCAAATTACAAAACTAGAAAAGTATATCAGTAAGCCATGATGGTCCTAAAATTAACAGTTTACATGAAATATTAGCCCTATTAATTGCTGCATGACGTTGGGTCAGAATAATACCAAAATGCCCAATAATAAGGACTAGATGTGCAGACAGTTGCCAACGGCAGAGACTTAAATTTGTCCTTCTGTCCACAGTGAAGACATTTTCAGAAACATCAGTACAATTTATAGGTCTGTGACATTGTTAAAATTTTGCATAAATGACCCAACAACTTGCATTATATTCACCATCTGTATACAAAAATGCGCATATTCATGCATTTTGACTCAATTTTCTGTATCTGGTGCACATACTGAAGCAAAAGCAAACACAGACTTGTCGGATTTGTGAGTCGTTCCAAGTTCCAAACTCTGAGCCGACATTGTAGGCCAAAATAAGACTTGAGATTGGTATATCCAAACACTTGTGCTATTATTAATGATCGTGGTCCAATGTCTACTGGTAGATCAAAGTTGTGAAAATCATCTTGCAAAAAAATAATTCGAAACTCAGTATCTGGGATTCGAGATATAGTTTGGAATACATTAAATATGAATCTTAATTTGCATGATAGATAACTGGAAAACTTGGGATCATTTAGTACACTGAGTAACACATAGTACGGTACTAAGTAGTGTCTGATTTTGTACTGCGATATCATGGATTATAGGTCCATGGCGATATATTCCTACTTTAATCCCAGGTCATAATTATAAAAGTAGACTTGGTAAGAATGATATAAGACTCAAAACAAATGTCCTTGTATGGATAATCATAACATGTACTTGTCAAATCGGCACAAACTGCTCTCTGAGACAATGTCTTAAATAACTTATTTTTAAATTTATGAATTTATGAAGATATAATTTTCAATCATTCCATCATCACAAAAAATATTAGTCCTTCATATAATTAATATAACTTATTGTGTTAGTATTTCGCTTATTAATTACATTTTCAATACACCGAAATGACTGAATTGGTTGATTTGATAAAGTATAATTTTATTAAAACAGACCAGGAATTGAAATCAAAACTGAAATACTTGGTTAAATGATAGTCGAAGACCTTTGAGATAGTGAATGGTTATTTAAACGCCCTTTCTTCGCTGATAGCGGAAATTATCTGTTTAATCAATGTCAATTATATTTACGATTTGGATGCATTTTGAAATCAAGATGCGATTTTCGCAGGCATGCATATTTACAGGAGCGGAAATTGATTAACATCTTGCCAATTAAGAACAGGTAATTACACAGATGTGTCAAAACAATCCGGTGCTGAGATAGCCGGTGGGTTTTCCCCGTACTATAAACAATACGTCACTGTGACGTAGATCTCATCTGCATAATGTATATTTAACGTAGCCATTTCATTGGTGCGTGATCGGACAAATATAACGTGTCTCAAAATCAGCTGGATAAGCATTATAATATTCGTACGCACGCAAAACGGACATGCATGTTGAATTTTACTGCAATGTGTTAATTGATTAAAATAGTTATTGTATACTGTCTAGATATACATGTTGAATATAATTAGTGCATATTTTTCTCAATTTAATTACATTAGTGAACAATTCGCCTAAATATTGGGATTTACTTTTCGCTGAGGATGTATACTGACTTGCTTTAGTAATTTGGTCGGGAATTTCTTTTCAAAGCTAAACAGAGCTGAGCATAGTTGGGTGTTTCCCGTTCTTTAATACTTTTTACGGTTTCGACTATCCCAGGGGTAACTGAGCCCCGGGACTCTACCAATATGGATCTCCTCTACGGAAACGATGATAAATTTGGCGATATGGAACAGGACATGAGCGACTTCCTGGATAACGACGTTTTTCCCTCACCGACTTCGACGGTAAGTAAACGCACATGACTTATCTGCGTAACATATGGTTGGAGTTTATTTAAATTCAACGCTTAATGTTCAACTTCCTTGCATTTTATCTGAAATTCAGTTGTCATTTGTTTTTATTGTTTGCGTATATTTGTATTTTAATCATGTATGTGAACATGTGTGTGACACTGACAGTGCTGTCAGCCCCTGTGAAGCTGTCTAGGGATTTACGGGTCCGACAGTTACGCCCATATTTCAAATAATACGACCTACTTAAAGAATTTCTCAGGTTTCGTGTTTTATGAAAAATTCAATGATCATTCAAGCGAATATGGGTGTCAACCCAAATATGTGGAGCTCTATTATATAGATGCTTCATCCAGTTTCATTGCATCTAAACTACTGTATATAGAAAGATCTGATGGCTGTTAATTAATCAGACGCGTTTTCAAAAACAGGAGTACAGTCTGGTCTATGACATTTGCATTTCCTGTGTTTTATCAGTTTATATGTCTACATTGTCACGTTTGTTGTAAAATATTCTTTTGCTCTACTGTCTTTCATCTTGATAATGTCATTAGTTCATAACTGCATTTTCTTAATTGTTGCCTTAACCTGAGGCCTGTAAATTAATTACACCTTTTACAATAGTGTTCATATTGGCTGCCTTGGGGGGGTTGATAATATATTATATTTCATATTATAATGATAATTATTTGTGTTTGTTTCAAATGAAGAAAGTTTTCTAGATTTAGGGATTCCTTTTCAACTGCAACAATTTGGTTGAAATGTAAAGCTAGATCAACGTTTTTCATTTTGAAATAGCTAAAATAATTGTAAAACGTTTAGTAATTTGAAAATTGCAGGGCACTTTGAATGGTTCTATATAATTTGATGTTGAAACTGTTGTTTCACTTTTAACACCCCATGATTGCATTGATATTTATCAATTAACTGCACAACATTATGCACACCTAACCATATGATCAGTAAGGGCCCTGTTTATCTATGACACCTTGTAGTGTTAATTAGATTATCTCCAAGATGGTGGTGATTATTACAATATGGACAATTATTTACCTGTTTTATATTTTTGACTATTTTTATATATATCCCAGTTTTGGTTCACATATGTTGCATTGATTTAACGTCGGTTCATTTTTTGCCTCTATGTTGTTCAAAAGTTTGAAAAAACGAAACTTCTGTAGTCTACAAAATAATTGGAATTTAATTGGTCTGCATGAAATAGAAGTTAAAATGTAGGGTATAGTTTGAAACAATTTGTTTAACAGTCAACATTGAGCACATTATAATAGTGGGTCAATATTTACTTGTGAATACCCCACAGTCATTTTATTTAATTGTACGTCGAATCGGATGATACATATTTCAAAATGTTTTTCTATTTTTGGTTCAAATCATGACTGATTGAACGGATGAGTGCCCATGATTACGGGTGTAGTCCCGTCGGTGTCTAATGTGTAGTAGTACTAGTGAACTCGTTAACCAATGGAATTTTTATAAGCGTGTGAAAAAATAGACCAGCTTTACGTAAATGGTGTATTTATTCATCCATGAAAGTGAAATTCGTGTCAATTTCAATACGTCACAGCGTGGGGTTAAATTTACGGCTAATAATGAAGTTAAATTGTAGTCTACTGAGCGAAGATTGAAGTCCTGATGAGGCTTGTTGAGTCCAAATGTTTTGGTTTTATTTTGGTTACGTATGATCACCCGATTCGAATATCCATTCATATCAATGAGACGATGTTGTAATTGCTTCACTGTGTGCGTGTATTTATAACAAATAATGATTTATAAATTGAATTGTTTGACACGATTTTTAGACATGTGGATTAAATTGCATTCAAAGAATGACTCTGATTGTTCAAGTAGAGATTTTGATATAAATTTGCTGAGTACTAATATGTGTAAATCCTTTGTCTTTATTTGAATTTTGATTCTATTGTGTCATTTTCTTGATTACTTGAGCAAATTGATTTTTTCGCATGCAAACATTTATTGCTTAGAATTATTAAAGTAGAAAGGTTGGAACAAAGAAAAAACATATTAAACGATCCTTAAATTGGTGTAGAAATCTCACACATATCTCAAACGGCCCAGCAATATACATATATAAAATCTTATTATAAAAGTGTAATTAGAATCTCAGTAAAGAGACACTACATGTGCTTGTGGTAGAGTGACAGCTACTATCGCCCCCGGGCCGTCAGTTATAACTTGATTGAAGGTTGCCTGGGGCACTGTCATAGTTTATCGCACTCTTAATGATCATTATTGCTTTGTGCACAGATAGTAGTATTGAATGTGATTATTATTGTGCATCTTGATAAGGCTGTGTTAAATTTCCTCCTCAGATTATAATTTATATACAGTATATCGTAAATGTGATCATCATGTGTTGTAATATCGTTTCGATGTGCATAAACTTACATGGTATATTTTATAATCTTAAGTACAGTAAGTAGGATATGGTATTTGCATTAGGTCATTGTTAACTCAAACACGATGACAATTGGTGCTTGAAAAAAATATGTTGCCAAGGATAGGTACTTAGGTAGCATGTGTATTGGACAACTGTTGGCTTGTAATCATACGAAAACTACATTTCATATTAAATCACCATTTACCTTGTGTGTCAGTGGGTGCGTTCTAAACGGAACTTGTCCACCATCTGACCATCTGTGCATGAACAGTAGATATAAAACAAGTGATGACCTTTGTCTGCTGCTTTGATAAAATATCTTTTTGACACATTTATATCAACTACTGCAAATATAGATCAATTTATAACAGGATGAACTGTTAGTTGTTCACTGTAAATTGTAATTTACAGTAATTGCAGAACCCTTGAACCCCCTTGACTTACATGAATTAATTTACCATCAAGTCAAATGTAAGTATGTATCAGTAATGTAAACAGGAGGCCATCTCTCCGACTCACCACTGTGTAGAACCAGACCAAAAACCAGGTCAGCATTTTCTCACAGAGCTCTATGAGTAATATAAACTCCTGCTGAAGTTTCTGTCTGTGCTCCAGGATAAGAAACAGGTTTCTGATGTTGTGAAATAAGATACTGCAACTTGCTGGGTTAGATCACTATCTTTGTGGAACTACTTTTACTTGGAATAGAAAGTGGATATACTGGAAAAATTTAATGTTGTTGATGTTCAGATTCTCCAAAACTCCAAACCTTTGGGGGTTAATGGCCATTGGGTTAAAGGTTGAAGGTTGATATAAAATGTGCGTTCAGTGACCTCGTTAATCATATTAACTCTGTCTGGTGAATCAAACATGCATGGTATAGTAGGAGGTTTCTGTGTATAATCTAATAATGTAGTTGTAATCTAAGAACCTTTATTTAACAGAAGCATTTCTGTTTGAAGGAAATGTGTGCTGTAAGAGTTTATCAGCCTTCAAATCTAGTTAGGTCAATTTAAAAACCAAGTGGTCTATTTTTGATGGTTTGGCACATAGGGTCGTAACTGCATGTATATATTTAGTCTAGTAAAGTTGGGTCCGGACCCTGTGGTTTGGCACAGCTAATTATTGCCATGGGTTGATATTCAAACAAATTGTAAATTGTGATATTTTTTAACAGATTTTCAAAAGTTGTAGTGGATCAGCTTTTAGACTTATAAAGTTGTCATGGAATTCCTTTGCTTCTGTTCCAAATGGAACAAAGTTTACTTGAGTTTTTACATTCAAGCACCTGTTGTGCTTTGTTTACGAAATACCGCATGCTTCAAATAATCGTCCCAAACACTTTTAAAACAAGTGCACTGATCATTTAGTGCAAGTAAAAAATATTATGAAAACTGAAACGCAGAGTCACTAAATGTGAAATATTTGCACTATAGTAAGTATTTTATAATATTTATGGAAAATGTGGGTTTGTATGTCGCCACTCTCCTGCAGAATATTAAATTACAGTGCAGCGTACAACATCAATTGTACATCAATCACATTTGTAGTTCCTCTTCACCAAGCATGGAAAATAAATTTTCCGGTATTAAAACTGGTTTGTAAACTCAGATATTTATCAAATATTGTGGATTGTTATACATGTATATATCACATGCATTGTGTATGGAAGGACCCAGGGACTACCTGGTGTGTACTTAGTAAACAGGTCTATTACTGATCAGTACATCACGTTATTATAAGTTACACATCGGAGTCTGGTTGACAATGTAACAACATTGATCTAGGATTTGACTTCACCACTATTCAGCTATCTCCGTAGTTGTTGAACTTTAGTCTGGTTATTGGCCTTAATTGTCTTGTAGTAAAATTGATTTTGTGTGACCTTAGCTCGATTTGTCTACATATTCTATCGAAGAAGTAAAATTTGATAGTATGCCGTTTTTTGTATGGTTGTTTAATTTTCCATTCACTAACAAGGTAAAAGAGCAAACATTGAACAGCTAAAGTTCACCAAACCTTTGACGGGCAGACTTTATTGTCTGTTTTTGTAATTCTATTGTCCGACTTAATCCCGTATCCATTCATATCAAAAGGATCTTCTGTTTTGTACGTCATACTGAATCTTATGTCTTATCACAACCTATCTTGGTGTAAAATTAACTTTATTGTATGGATAATAATTTCTCTCGATTTTGTAAAGTGTGGGTATTCAATTTTATATAAAAGATTTAAATCTATCTGTCCATATATAGAATATTAGGAATCGACTCAGGGGGTGTAGATCTAGTTGATCATTGTATTGAAAATGGTAAATAATTCGGGCGTGGAGGTCTCGACATGTGATAACAAAATCCGCAAGTGTAATAAAAGCCTTTTTCAAAACTGGAGACATAACTGTGTCCCTAGATACTGCCGAAGTGACAGGGGCTGTTATTGATAACTGTTGTCCATTATGAAGATGTAGATGGAAACATTCAAGCTGTAATCTTTGCTTTTCTTATCTGGTTTGGTAAAGTTAATATTGCATCAATTGTACAATGTGAACAGAACATCTTTAATGGTACCTAGGTAAACATTAATTTTGCAGTTAATGCAATCTAATTATCTAAAGCCTAATTTTCCATGAGTTGCATTAAAATATATTTACTGCTAAGCAGGAGTCCTTTCCGTTTCCAGCTTAATGTAGGGTCTGAGTATTTCTGTAGTCGTACATGTTGGACCCGCATTGTTGTTAAGAACATGACTAGAATAAATTCAATAATGCAATTAATCATGCATTAAAATTCAAACACTTAGTATGTCAGTCAATTGTTAACATAGATTGAACATTATGGTTGAAACAATGTACAGACATCCCCTGATATATCTTGTTTTGTACCAGTAGTTCTCATGCATATATATTAATTATTGTAATAATTCAGCTCTCAAGGTTAATTTAATGACAATTTTATGGTCCTAGTAGCTCGAACAACGAGTCGTGTTCTGTTCAAGTGGTTTGGTAAATGAGTTATTTAACTACACGCTAAACAACATGCATGTACCGCTAAACAACAAGTACCGAGTAATTCTTTGTTGTGTCAGAGTAAGCTATAAATCATATGTGCGTGTATGTTTAATGTGTTTAAATTATGTTTTCAACCACTTGCCCTATATCTGCAGTGTTGAACTCTGGGATACTTTTTAAAATATTCAAATTTTGTTTTATATTGTTAATAAAAACGACTGTGCCTGGTTGCACTCCCCTAAATCAGTTTTTATGTTAGAAGAACAATAATTCTGTGATGATTATATTATGTACTTTTCCTATCTTAAGAAGTTTAAACAAAACCCAGACATACCAATTAAAATCTGTAAGTTTTTCTCAGGAGTCTAGGTAAACTAGGTCAAACTGATTGTAGACTTGCCCAGTCTGATGTAACATATTCCCTCCAACCCCCTGAACAATCTGATGCAATCATATTCCAAGATGTGAACTGAACATAAAGGAGTATCATGTGATTTCATCAGTCTTCATTGAGAAGTACATTTGTACTGATGTTGTTCTTAGATATATATAAAATGTTGTTTCTCAGGGTTTCCTTTATTACTCGGCCTAACAATTTGATGTGCAATACTATTATAGTACAGGCTTCAAGATTACAAAATACGAGACCTGAGAAGGGTTTTTTTGGATTTTTTTCAGTCCTACGCAATTTCCACAAAATCAGTAAAAAGTTGGAGTTCAGGGCTCCAAATTAGGGGTTCCTGATAACCCTCATTGTATATTGTGATAGTTAATGGTGTCTTGTACATTGTAATGTTTGGAAAAGTGTTTGGTGTGGCAGTATTATGACAACATGCTCTATATATTTTCATCAATTTAGTGGGTGGGGTGTGGAGTCGTGACTACATGCTCCATTTCAGTTTCTAATATAACAATTTTGGTATGCCATTAATCACCCTTAAATTTAAATCTTATCGTATCTAATAATAATCTTTATTTTGCACTTATTTTAATAGGCTGATTGTGCAATGATGTGGAATAAATACATAAACAATTTAGTTGGCTTAATTATGCTGTCAAAGCATGATGTTTGAACATGAAGTTGTGTAAATATAGAATTATGTTTGAGCCATCAAGTTTTGATTTGTTTACTTCAAGCTCTCCTGCCGCTTGCTGATCAATAAATACCGGTATTTCCATTTTGCAGGCTATATGTATTGGTCTGTGTTGGTGGCCTTTGCTTACAGGACATGAGAACATGACAGTCCTAATGGGCTGATCTTAATAATAAATTAGTATATAATACAAGGCTTAATTATATAATGGTATGTTAATAATGATAATCATGTGTTTAATTATAATCATATTAATATCTATAATCATATATTTAATTATATAGTATTATCTCCATTTTGCATGATGTTACTGGCTGATTATCTGCTTTGCGTGTGTTCATTTAAGTTTTTTTTATTAATAATAGATAAACATATGTAGATCTCAAATGTACATACTATATGTATCATTGATATACCTTTAGATGTTCATTCAAACATAAAGCGTGACGCCCAACATTTTATATTATAACAGTAAACAACATAAAAAATGGGACCTGATATATTTGAAAGCGATGCTCATTCAACAGTGATTTAATGTTGTCAAGGTATGACTAATGTGAGATGTGTGTATACAATGGACAGTGTGAGCATGAAGTGGGTTTGATGCATATATATATATATAATATTGGTTAACCAAATGTATGTAAGAACGTGAAGTGTCTGACAAGAAGCATTGATGTATGAATGCTAGACTGTGAGTCTTTAATATATAGAATGTTAAGAAACTATGCTCTTCAGTTGAGACGGTACAGTTAAACCTCTCTAGAGCAACACCCCCGGGGAGACACATGTTTTAGCTGTGGTTGACAGATTGTTGTAGATGGGTTAAATTGATAGTCAAGTCTCACTGTAATTGTTGAAAAGAGGTTGTTGCTCAAGAGATACTGTTAGTGTTGTTGAAGAGAGGTTGTTGCTCAAGAGAGGGCTACTCCTTGGAAGGGTTCGACTGTGTTCTTCAACGAAGCTTAAGAAGTTAGGTCATTCAGATTCTTGCTTGGTGAATTTAAACTTAGTATATTTAAAGAAGGTAAACTTACTAATTTACTATCATTTTCTTAACTTTGACCTGAAACTTTAAAACTCAGAGATTAGGGGGAATAACAAACTTAGTATATACATATCAAAATTATGTATGTTAGTTGGTCATTAATCTTGTTAAGTCCATATTAGATCAATGTTCAATTGGTTGATACAAAGTGCACATTTTTTTGCCTGGTAAATATTAGCTATTTATACTTTAGGTCAATGTTTTTTTTTGAAATTCAGAGCCACAGTCATAATGATCAAAATGTTGTCATTTTTAAATTTTAACTAAAATCGGCACAACATTGGGATTTCATGAGAATTGATAAATAAATTAACACACTGCAGTTTGCATGTAAATAAGCAAAGAATTATGGCAAGTTTACATATTTTATACTTATTAACCATGCTGAAATGAACTTTATTAATTTGTAAACTGTAGTACAAATATCACCTACAGATAACAAATTTGTTATTCCAAATTAATTGTGTTTATAAATTAAATATATTTTCTTATGTAAATTTAAGTTTGTCAGCAGTTTTACAAATTGTTTTATATCGTTTATGTCCTGAGTTGTGTTAAACTTGAACTTGTTAAGAGTTGGTGTAAGACTCTGGGAATAGTGTTCTGAAATAGAGTGTTATTATATAGCTCTCCATCGTTATCCTATCCAGCTGATTTTCACATGAAGTAGATAAATTCATTTTAAGTACATTGTACCAAGAAATTAAAAAAATAGCTCTGCCTTGAATAAGGTTTTCATAAGGTTTAAAACCAACGCCTGTTTTATTGTTACACCAAAAGTTGATCAAAGCTTTGCTACCAGTAGTCGGTACAGGTATTAAAATACATGTTCCGGTGTTTGAACAGAGTAATGCATGCACCTACTGGTGAGAACTCATGTACTATACTTCATACTTGATGTTAAATGCTCATTAATTTTCTGTATGAAGGATAGAGGACAGTTGTTGTGTTGAGTTTTTATTTACCTGACATCCTGGTACGTCAGAGTGGATTCATGAATTCAGGCTAATACAGCCTATCTGTTATAATCTGTCTACATAAAGAAATATGTTACATCCTATTTGTATTGTGGTATTACTATGCTTTACTTAGTTGCTCCATTTTATCGCAATCTTGACTTGAGTAGATTAATACTTCAATGATTATATTACTTATGGGATTATTTAAAATTAAATACATTCTCATGGCATTCAAAGGTCACTTGTGTGAGATAAAAAAAAACAGGTCAAACAGTTGAAAATTTGCACTTAAATTTCATATCACCTCCCCCCACCCAAATAAAAAAACAGTGCAGAATGCAAAAAACTAAATAATTAATACCATTTCAAAAAATACCTTTTATCTATCAAATTTGCACTAATAAAAGAAAAATAATATATTAAGGTCTCGATGATTGTTTTTTGTAGATTGAAATAGCAACTAATGATAAATCCCAGTTATATTAGATAAACTGAGGACTTCCAAAACTGTATTGTTATTACAACTGTACATAATGCAATTGTTCAAACCATTACTGTAGTGCAATGTAGCTAAGACATCAAAGTAAAAATGTATCTACAATTAAAATTCAGCTCTATAATTACCATATTGCCACTAAGATCATTCCGAGAATATATATATAATACCAGTGTTAATCTACTGTGATCATTATAATATAAATGATGTTATGATTATATTGTATGTTTATATTTTCAGGATACTGGCAGCAACTACAATGTGGACGAGGAATGGTTTGATAGTTTCTTTGTTGATCCCGTACTTAACGACAAGATGATCACAGATGCCGCTCAACCACCACACATCAAGTCCGAGCACAGTTATTCGACGATGAACGAACACAGCCTTAGTAGCACCGACGACCTTGGCGACATTAGCAAACTTGAAGGTAGTTTACTTTATTGGATAGTTTAATCAGAAAATTTTGTTTTCTCGTCCATGCCCTCAAACAAATTCATTGACTCGGAAACCCGACCTGTCGGATCTAAAGCCGACCCATTGTTTTTCCTCTGCCCTTCTTGTGATTCATACAGTACAGATGGTCAGAATGTTGTACTGCAATTTTCCCCTCAACTGATGCATACATACTAAGTTCAAATTTGAATTTGAAATGTTTCATACATGATTGATTTATATCATAAATGTATATGACGTGAAATCAGCATATACCAGTGTATGTAAAGTCATTTAAGATGAAACTTATTGCATAAATCATTACTGTCATTAAAGTTTTAAGTTTTTTCCTGAGGGAAGATTTAAACACAACTGGTGATCTGATTTGTTATAAAACCAACGATCCGTCCAAGCAGAACTAAATATCTGGATGGTCGTTTTATTATCATTTCGGATTAAGCGTTTATAATTGAGTCCTATAATCATACACTAAGGGTAACATTCTTAAATGGGTTTTGAAAGCAAATACTTATATTTATATGAGTACAGACAATTTTTACCCTTCAAAACTTTCACAGTCTGTACAGTCATGTTCTTTCATGATTTTTTTGGAAATACTTCTCAAAAAAAAAATTCAGCTTAAGAGTAACTTAATACCTTTTCAAATAACTTCTACCTGATATGATATTCATGTTCCATTCAATCCCTTCTCCCCCCCCCCTCCATTGTTGTCACCTCTAATTCTCCAAGGTTGTTTTTGATAATCAGCCAATACTTCCCCCCCATTCCTTCTAGATGTTTGTTCTCAAACCTCCTTAACTCCTTTGGTAAGCTGATGTTTCTCACAGGGATCTGTGTGGTGAGGCATTGCATTCCCTGTAACAATTTAATCCTTCCTACATAAAACAAGTTTGCAGGTGCTTTGATATTTTGCTGATTCATCAAATTTGCCATTTTGAGAAGGGTTGCACATTTTATGATTAGTCACTGGATGGAACAATGTACTGGTTAATATCCAGTTCCTTGCAGACTTTTCCATGAGTTCTATGCTTTTATGCCAGTCCACCTGGATGGAGTGAGTCAACCTCGATATAGATCCTAAATACATCGAAAAAGGACTTACATTTACCTGTTAAATTACTCTTAAACAAGATTTACATCTGCCCCTCCATCAGACTTCATGTAAAATTTAATTTCTTTTAATGATTTAAAGGAAATGAGACTAATTGGTTTTGTAAACTACTTAAATCTTTGTTTTTGAAGTTGACATGTGAGAACTTTTACAGGTGTTTAATTGGTGAATTTTTCTTGTTACAATACATGTTGATTCTTGTAGTCATCGAGTGTAAACATTTGAAAATGGTTTTGTTCAATTTAACTAGTACCTTCTGATCTTTGTGTACTTTTACACATCTGACTAGTTGGTTCAACATTTTAGCACATGTTGACTTGATGTCAAATATATGCTGTTCATTGTCAGGGATCATATTTTATCTTTGAAACTTATCTGTAAATGAGTTAACATCGTTGTTATAAATTTACTCCGATGTTCAGTGGGTTTGTGCATGTAAATTGAAGTCATTGCAATACTGGTGCATGTAATTTCAAATATCATGTGAAAATCACTTGTTAGAGGTTAGATAAATTGCCAACATATGTTCTGCGGTTTTAAACCTTAGCTTGACTCGAAACAGTCTTATAATTCATCGTTTTTTTGCTTATGTTAGCAATTGGCTGTTGCATGCTTTTAATGAATTTGCATTTCTGACATATTGAAGTAATTATAAGTCCATTATGCTGGTTTTGCTGTTGCACTTTACTTCAGTGCCTGCAAACAGATAATTGCATTTCTGGTTGTTCAGTAACCCTCTGTATAAATGTTTGTCAGCACAAAGTTTGAGAATTCAGTGTGTATGTTGATGGGCGTGTGGATATCTTCAGCCTTACTCACTCTTTCCTCTTTTGGAGTTAGCATTTTTCAAAGTTTGTCTACTTCTAGAAATTGGTAAAGTCTTGGCACAACACCATCATTACTCATTTCTGGTCAAGAAGCCTTCGACATTCTTTAGTGCAACTTCTTCAATGTATAAATAACACCAATGAAAAACAAACAAAATTGGATGGGTGTATGAATTGCTTTCTTATGACTGACCTATGGTCAATGTGATGTTATGTTTATCTACAGGATTGTACACAGCTTTGATATCCGCTTTTCCCCTCTTCTTGTATACTTATCAGATAAGGATCCAACCCCTTTTGTTAATCCCTAATGTTATCTATAAATACTGGGAAACTGTCACCTGGTATGTTTTCAGTGTTGGATCCGTGACAATATCAGACAATGGGGAGTACTATATTGTGAAGGGGGGGGGGGGGGGGGGGGTCGGAGCAAAGGTCAAGAGGGTATTTACTCACCAAATATTGCACAAAATTTGCTCTGATAACAATGGGGAAAATTCTTGTTGAAACACAGCTGTTGACTTTAAGCTTTGAATAAGCATGAACATAAATGTAAGATGATTATTGATAGATCAATCTAATCTTATTTATGGATTTTACATTATATGGCTAAGTATGGTCACTGAAACAGCTTGCGTATATTTCCAACCTCACTGGAAAATTGTGATTGTAAAATTCCTAGTTTTAGATATCCTTCTTAATGTGGAAAAATATTTTTGTACTCAAATGTATGACAAATGCTATTATAACTCATTTGTTCATCAACCAGTATCATTTCTTTAGTATAAAATGATTTATGGCTCAGTCTTCTAAGCAATCCATACCCTAGCTTTGAGACCAGTCTCAATAATCAAACATCTGATTGGTTGTTTCTGAGAGCAGGCTTAAAATTGACCGATGTGATTGGTTGTTTCTGAGAGCAGGCTTAAAATTGACCGATGGTAAGGCAACATTCTTAGACAGGTCTTCCTGAGTCTATCATACTTGTGTGTTACGCATTGAGATAAAATCATTTCATACCCGCACCGGTACTATTGTACTATAGTCTCCGGATATGAACTAACACAATAATGCATTAAATATTATCAAGAAGTGGGTTATGGTTGGTCAGCATTAATTATTCATACAACAACATGGAAATGCACTAGTAGTATCAATCGAGGTGTCAGCTAGGCCTTAATTTATTAGGTTTTCAGAAGTGTGAATTACCTATTTATAATTCTTTTGAAGTGTATGGACTTTTATTGGTACCAATCCAACCTTGATCATATTAATACTGTAACTTTATGTAAAACTTGGAAAATGAATTCTTTAGTGGACTATTGATGAACAGAAAGTATTAAAGTACACTTGTGTTCTAATAACTTAGCTAAGGTTGTATCTTCATGTAATAATGGTGCTGTGAAAGTATAAATTTTCCTGCTACAACGAAAATTAGTGACACCCCTGCATACATTATAATGTATTTCAGTGTATACATACTGATACAGAGTAACAACTCATTCAAACAAGCTGTGTGTTTTTCATAGATGTTGATTGAAGTGTTGTATACATTTCATGGTACAAGCCTGGAGCCCTCATTGATTGTCAAACAGTATTGATTGCTGGAATATAATTTTGACACAATGAAGGTTGCATATCATTTCCTGAGGCAGATGATCATGACAGGAAATCATATGTACAGGTTTTCTGTTACCACACCCATACTGCTTGGTATTAGATTTCAATATAGCTTGGTATTACACTATCAATATAACAGTCTCAATACTGCTCACTGTAGGTATCACTGGCACTGGTTTACCCATATCTCCCACCTGTTGGTGTGCTACAATACACCTGTGTTATAACAGATCAATGCGACTCCACTTAGAATTCATTGCTTGATGTTGTATACTCTTACATACCTTTATTCAAATCACACAGGTTACATATACAGTCGTACATCCTTCATTCTAATTCATCAGGACCGAAATTTATTCTTAATAAGACATGGTTTCAAATAGCCCATATCAATTTGACGTACCGAAGATACATAGGGACCTGATATTTATTTCGGATGATACCGAGATAGAAGTTTGTCGAATTAACGAGGTCCCATTGCATCTAGGGTTCATTGTTTTTATTACTAGTTTCTCTGTTTCTTGTCATTATTTAGGTTAATCACTTTCTATGACTCACAATTTATAACTTCATTTCTACTTACAGATTTGGACTCGGACTTCCTGATCAAGAACACTGCCCTGGACCTTACAGTTAAACCAAACGCAAGCATAGACATGTCAAAATCTGATCACATGGACAATGACCCCATCAAGATTACTTCCACTGCCTCCACAACTGTCATGACAAGAACTTTCACGGTTACTAAGCAACAGCCCACAATAATTCTCGCATCTTCTGCACAAGGACAGTCTGCATTATCAGAAAGATCAGTATTACCAAAAATTACAGTAAAAACAGAACCAGCAGAAAGCTATGATGCTATGGATCACACAGGTGCTTGTTTTACCTTCAGATTTATATGTACTAGACCTATGAAAGCCTCCCAGAGACCCAGATGAATATATGTCAGCCATTTTGATTAAATGTTATTACCAGTAGGTGCCTGAAGGCATTGTTAATTCCCTCTTATTATTACATAGATGAAAACTAAAATGCAGATATGCACAGAATTATTTTGCTGACAGTGCGACCGAGTGTATTCTCATCATTCATCTGTGATAGAAAATGAAATGTCAAATTTAAGCTGGGCAACACACAAGTTTATGCGGCATACTCAATATTGTCTTGGTACATCTGTATATTACTTGTTACATTTCTGGGTCATGTTTTGACTGAGATTAGAATAATCAGCCTGATAAAAACATGAAAGTATGTCTAGTGACTGAAATATGTTATGTCTGCTGCTCTATATTTTGCTTGGATTGCAAAAACATTCATGTGTCTTAGATGAAAATAAGCATGATCTTTTATCGATTGCATATTTTTATATACTGCTAGAATGAAAGTTCATAATTCGTCCTTTAATGTATCTTAGAAGCATAGCGTCATGCATTTCGAAATCATTAACTGACTAATTATAAGTTCATGATTTAATCCATCAAAGTGAAATCATGATGTTCATTATTACCATGGTTACAAACATATTTTCAGTATATAAGAACATCAGAGGGCGTTAACTTATTTAAATACAAACCTTGAGGCAAATTGATGTAATGTTTTATTGCACTAATTTATACCATTTTATCTTGCATGTCTGATAAGTGAATTAACTTATGTATTAAGTTTTATGTCATTACTTTCTGTTAAGCTATCTTCCCAATTATCCCTTTGCCCAAAGCCCACTACCATAGAAACCAGTTCTTGACTAGTGACATTAAAACTATATGGTCTATAGGAATAGATTGGAATACATAACGTGGTACCAGAGGGTATGGGATTCGAGCAAGTGTTAAAAATTTTTAACACGAATAATGAAGACTTATTATTCTGTCTCTAACAATTGATGTATATTTTCGTCAGTCGGTGTTGGAGAATATTTGTAGTATATTGAATGATATTATAGGTAGCGTGGTCAGATACCTGCTGATTTATATTGTCGCTGATTTATATCGTCCCTTTCTTGTGATTTATTTGTTTTGGGTATTGATATTGGATTGCAATTTTTCCAATATTTTTCTAAATTATTGATACAACAGGTTTTACCTATGTGTACATAAACCTTCAGACTGGCTTAAATAGTGTTATTTCGACTGACCGTTTATGGTAATAAAATTTGATTAACTATCGTGGTAGTACAGTGAGCTGATACAAACCAATCATGTCGGAGAGTATTGGATATATACATGCTACCTGATTTTATCGGTTTTTTACCCTCACATAATTGATTACATTGATGTAATTGATAGCTTCTGAATATTTCATCAAGTCAGCATTTATGATTTTAATCTATTCCTATACAATACCTTGCAATTCTAAGGAAATCAAATCATTTGTATTATCAAGCAGGTAGATTTCTGGTTTTTTTCCCATTTTGATAATGAAGTATGTAAAATACTCTATGTAGTGTTAATTGTGATATTTGTCCCCTTTGAAATTTTAAGTGAAAGCTTTCATTTGAATATTATGTGCAGTACTTATAAATTGTATGTATTTTCCACTTGAAATGTTTTGATGTAAGCAAGATTAGTATAATGGATGTTTTATATTGTGGTTAGGTTTTTTTTGACAATAATTTACACAAAGTCATATGTTGAATTTCGTACTATCTTAAGACTTAAGTGGTTTATACTCGGTACAAATATATTGTGGGAGAGGTTTGTGATACTTATAGTACGATATTTGAAATATCTCTCCACTCATAGATAGTTTATCTACATGTATTATGCAAGATTTTTATATACGAGATATATTTGTGTATCAAAGTTTAGTAATATTATGAACTGTTGGAGGGCCATCACAAGGTGTTGGAGTTTGTTTTGAGTCAAAGTTTTAAATTTTAGTTGTAAGTAAGATATGATGTAATTAAAATGATTAGATAAAACATGTGAATATTTACATGTTAAAACTTTGTAAACAATTACCGGAGCGAGGACTTGTACAAACAGTGCACTGTTTATATGTAAAGATATCAAAATGAATATCAAGTCCCGATGTATCTTCTTAGGCACGTCAAATTAAAATGGACTATAAGAAACCATGTAATATTTGAAATAAAATTACGGACCTGATCAATTTGAATGAAGGAGGTCCAACTGAACCCATGTTTGATTTGTTAATGCTTATAATATGAAACAAATATTAGCTATCTCATTTATATTTAATGATTTTTCCCCAATATTTGATTCCTTTCATGTAGGATTATTTTGATGTCATTGAACAATAAATTGATTGATTTTTCAAATTTAGTGATTTACTGGTAATTGGATAGTTCTTAATCTTGAATTGAATATAATATACACACCATTATTTGAACATCATCAGATTTCATGTTTGTCTCAACTTGTTTGAGTTCTTTGATTTCGCAACTTCCTTCACTTTGTGTATTGCTGCGAAGAATATAATATACAGTGAATATGGTTGGTGGGACTTGAAGCCAATACAAAAATTCATGTGACCCAATGTATATTGTATCTGGAAAAGCAGTTTGTTTTGCTGTTAATCATCCTCGGTTTAATGATTTAGATATTTATATTTATTATGAATGATATATTTTCAGTGAATATAGATTCTTTGGTGCTGCCCCCCACACCTCCTAGCAGTAGCAATAGCGACAGTGATAGTTGTGCGAGCCCGCAGCGATCAGCCCCATCAAGCCCTGTACGACATATGCCATACTCACGATCATCGTCATCATCATACTCGTCATCGTTATCACCAACAGGATCTTCACGGCATTACTCACATTCATTATATTCTAGTCAGGTAAGTTTAGATTGGTGGCATTATTTGATGTTTATATCTGTTCGATCCAATATTATTTTTTACCATAAGTTTATTGATTTACTCGAACTTTGTCTATAGTTAGTGGAAAGCCATTGAAATAGGTGAAAAGCCATGGAAATAGGTATCATATGAAAATGTCAGATTTTTTATAAGGATTTCAACTGAAGTCCTGAGGAGGGTTTGTGTTCAAATTAGGGGTCCTTCTGTGTAATTTCAACAAAAAATGGTATTCCTGACAACAATGGCAGTCAAGAAAAAAACAATTATCGGTAATTTTATTTTTGTTACAGAGTGACAGTGGAGTGGACATAGTGTTTCAACAGATCCCTACGTCTGGTGTACTGGTTCTCACAGAAGAAGAGAAGCGTACACTGATCTCCGAGGGGTACCCAATCCCGTCTAAACTGCCACTCACAAAACAGGAAGAGAAAAATCTGAAAAAAATTAGACGCAAAATTAAAAACAAGGTGATTACATTTAAGATTTCTAAAAAAAAAGTTTTTGTTAACCTTAGTGAACTGGACAGTCTTACGCTTGACCTTGTTGAACTCAAAATATTTATTTTCATTTCAAAAAGAAAATACAAGTAATGCCTATAGCTGTTACACTTAATACACTAAACAGTCATTCCGTTAATTGAGCAGAATGATGTATGGGGAATGATTTGGCTAATATGAAGGGGTAATACACACGAATTTCTCTATGATTGTGGAATGACTGCAGACATTCAAATGTTCATAACGACTCTGCAGACATTCAAATGTTCATAACGACTCTGCAGACATTCAAATGCTCATAATGACTCTGCAGACATTCAAATGTTCATATTAGATAAAAGTGCAAAAATATTCTTCGTGACATCTACTAGTTTAGAATCAAACTGTCATATTGGGAAATAAATCCTGTTGTAACAGTATCTTGTGATTTTTGCCTCGTATACAAATTCTGATGTTACAAATTCTCAGGTTTCTTATTGTAAGTATCAGATTGCATTATCTTACAGCATGTATATAACTTGAGTATAATTATATGTGTAAGTGTCTAGTTGTATGTACTGATTTTCATAGAATCGAGAAACCACTTGGCCTGTGTAGCTATTGTAATCTGACAGTTAATGGCTGTATTGTTGTCTTTTATGAGAATTGATTTTCCTCGATCTTTATTCATTTATCAAGTACCTGATGAAATATTTATGGAGGTCATTTTCTAGCTTTGGTTTGTAGGTGTATATTGTGTTATATTGAGGGAAGAAAGCAACACAGATTTATCTGTGTCTATATTTATATGCAGATAGATCAGTTTTGCATTCATTTAAAACTATATATATATACTACCGCAACATTTTTATTGCCACTGACATTGAGTTTCTACTGACCTCTGAAGGACAGAATTCATTGCATTATTTATACTAGTAATTAACATTTTCTTCACCACTGGTTGTCATCTTGATGCGAACACAGTTATACTTGTTAGTAAAATTGTATATGTTTGAGAATAATGCATTGACAGAGTATATCAGAGTAGTATTATCTAAAATAAAATGCTTTTTTACATTCGGAAGTGCTCAAATAATATTTTATTTAAAGATAAACTAATGTTGTATAATCACTGCTATGAAAGCCTGACCTGAGTAGTCCATGAATAAGTAATAAAAGCATCAATATTGAACAATATTCAGAAATATATCACATACAATATGAGATATTTTCTATTTTTTATCATAATACAGTAAAACCTCAATAATATGACCACCCTTGGGACCCCCTGACAACTGGTCATATTATTGAGGTTGAATAAAGAGAAAAATAGGGAAAATGGACTTGAAAATTATGTTCCTATTTTTGGGGTGCTCTTATTATTGACATGGTCTTTAAGTGAAGTTTTACTATATTACGTAATTACTTAAGAGTCTTATTGACAAATTCATTACTTGCTTCTTTTTTGTTCTCGTTATTTTGTGGATGCCATCTTGAAACTTAAGTTTGGTCTGTGTGTCTGAATCTTGTTATGTTGTTGAGTTTGAAGATTATACAAGCTGTTCTTGTATTGTTTTTCATTATCCACTGATCACTTCCTGCTTAGATACTATTTAGTTACCATGACAACCTATTTCCTCAATAAAGACATCTATACATCACTTCAGTGATGCCAAGTTTGACAAGCTATTTACCTTTAAGGTATGTTCATTATCAGATTGATGTCCAAACAATAGTGTTGTCATTGTTGATACATTTCTCCATCCAGTGATACAATTCATGTCCTTGTTATGTAGGCAATATGTTTTTGAAAGAAGTGTTGTAGAATAGTCATATACATGGACACTCGTTTCATAGTTGGCTCATAGGGTAAATTTTTTGTTTTGTCAGCTAATTACCATAGTTATTGTACAATCAGCTGGCTAAGTGTCAAGTTACGAATGTCCACTTGATAATGTTAGCCAATTATTACATTATAATGTGTCCTCTATATGGAACAAGGACTGTTAAGTCTATAGTTAGAATTTTTCAAGGACATTTTGGTACTCAACACTAAATATGTTTAGCTAGCTCATGGTATTTTGTCTACTTTCAGATCTCAGCACAAGAAAGTCGAAGAAAAAAGAAGGAGTATCTTGAGGCCTTGGAGAAAAGGTGAGTTTTGTTGCCATGGTGATGATTCCATGTTAAATATTTGTCTCGTCTTTCAAACACCCTCTTTAATTCTATTTAAACCATTTCCCATTTATGAGTGCTATAAACTCAATAGGTATGACGTTCTCATTAATTTGTTTTCCTTAAATCTGCAAAAAAGTATACTATTTTGATCCGTTTATTTCCTTGACTTGCCTATGTTTCGTGTAAAATGAATTACGTCATGATTGTATTCATGTTTGAAACAAATTCAGTACAGGTGTATGTTCGTTGAAAGAGATTTTTTGCAAAAATTAGTCATGCTGAAATTGATTTATAGCTTTGTTTGTTTTATTTGCATATATTTGTTGTGTTGCGTAATAAGATGTAATGATGTACATTTTTTCATTTCAGGGTTGAATCATTTTCTCAAGAAAACAACGATTTGAAGAAGAAAGTTGATACTTTAGAAAACAATAACAGGTAAAGATATAAACAAGTTTTTACTAGTGATAAATTTCACCAACACATTTACATAGGACATTGTCAACTTGTCAGTAAAACAAGAGCTTGATATAATGTTAACTCTGACAATATTCATGATTCACGGGGCAGTTGAAAATGACTGGCCCCTAATAATTTCCCTACTTCTTATTTCTAATGAGGGGACCCATGTGTTGCTTGTAGAATTTACCATATTACTGTAAAATTTGTACAGATTTAAGAGTTTAATGCTAAATAGTAGTAAACACTTCTTTACCAATATTGAGTTACTACAATTGTTGCACCAAGCTTGACTCATTCCTGACATTTGTAGGGATCTGCATGCGAGTGACTTGACATTCTGATCAGAAATAACAGAACAAATTGATTACTATCACATACCAAGTTCTAAGCCCCATAGTATTATTATTAAGTCAATTATCCCTAATTGTAAACCTTTATACTGGATTATGTGTGTTATATGAAGTAATTTCTCCTATTTCAGATCATTATTGAGTCAATTGCAGAAATTGCAGAATTTGGTTGGTAAAATTCCACGCCCCAGTGGTACAGTTCCGCAGACCGGCTTGATGGTATGTTATTAACTAAATTATGCATGATTAGTTAATCAGTTTAACACAAATTTTGATTAATCAAGTTGGTTTTATGTTATATTAAACAGTTTAAATACTGGTAATTGCGGTGCACTTGCTTGGGCGATAGTGCAATTGAGTAGGAAGATTAAATAATGATTGTGATACGAGGGTGAAAAGATATTTCCAACAAGTCACTGTAACTGTATTGATTAGTCTATAATTGTTACAAATTGTCAACATGCTAATAACTGTGTATACTTTTCAAATTAATTACAATGTTTAAAGTAAAATAATATTTAAAAATGCACGTCTTCTTCATTTATGGAGATAGAAATGTGAATAAAAACTTCTTTTTTACTGCAAGTTTGATCTTTCATTTTGGTAATTACTGATAAAGGTATGAAGCAGAAGATCTTATTTATGTATCGAGGCAGATACTCTTTTTGGTTTACACATCATAAATTGGCGATTTTATTCTGAGCTTACAGAAAATGTTGATTATCAGGAATTTGAACTTTTCACAGATATTAGCATTTATGTTGTTGCTAGGTAACCTGGGTGCAGTTAATGTCTGGTCAGTGCTCTGGTATGAATTAAAGGAATTATCGTAAACCAATATTCAAACATAAATTTTTAATCTATTTGACCTAGAATTCAGTCATTTGAGATGATAGTACAGTAAATCCTCAATAATACGACCACCCTTGGGACCCTTGAAAAATGGTTTTATCATTGAGGTGGTCTTAATATCGAGGTTGAATAAAGAGCAAATTGGGAAAATGGACTAAAGTTGTGGTCTTATTGGGGTGGTCTTATTATTGAAGGATTTTACCAGAGCATTGAAATATTAAGTTGTTTTTCACGATGTTAATAAAACATATCAAGGGCTTGTTGCAGAACTATTGTAACCGTCTTTTCACCTTGACTGAGTTACTATACTTCAGCACCTTGCCCATGATACATGTACCGTGATTGTTTCATTACTGCTGTTTGTAATCAGGGGCGTAGTCTGAGATGCGTTTTGGTAACAATAATATAAAAAACATACATTAAATATTTTTGGAAGAAGAAAAAGTAGGCTACAGCCTACATGGCCTATAGAAACCTACGCCCCTGGTAATGAAACAGCCATATAACATGACATCAGGAATGAAATTTTACTTGATTCAGTATATTGAATACAGATCTATACGAGTATTCAGTGGTTGGTGTAAAACTATAGTAACTTATTCTGTACCTAAACTGAGACTTAGTTACAATATTTTGCACCCATTCCTCAGTATGAGAACCAAGTATAGAACATTCATGGTGTTAGAAATAAAACTGCTCTTGTACCGTGCCAATTATATCAATTATTGCGATGATAAATTTTCATTTAAAAAAACGATGGAAAAAGAACGATAGTTTTCCATAAATCTGTCATGCTGTCTCAAATGAATAACAAACTTTTTGCAAAACCATTACGATGCAAATTAGAATTAATTGTAGGAAATGTTTGATACAACTGTATAATTTCAATTACAAAACACTTATCTGTACAACTAATTGGTTTGCTAATAAGATGTTAAATTTGTTGCATTTATGTAATTGGCATGGTATAGGGTTATGGTAAAATATTAACCGTCACATATTTTACAAACTGTTGCATGTTGGGATATTTCCAGGTATTGGTTTTGTGTTTTGCTGTATTTCTCGGGAGTTGGACTCCATCCTCTTTGAATATTGGGTATTCCACTTCTAAGCCAGGGCTTCCAAACAACTTGCCTTTCTCAAGCCCTAGGCTTGTGAAGCCGTCCCCTATGATGGGCCCACAAATTGAGGGAGCCAAGGTTGATGCTTATTGTACCCCACCCAGTAAGTATTCTACCTGGGTGCTTGTGTCGTTTATGTAAATTCACCAGTGGCAGATAATTTATCAATCCTATCTAATGGACTTAAAACTTTTCGAAATTTTAAAAATTGATAACTTTTATGTAATCTTATCGCATCATAATAAATTTTGTAATATGATTAAAATTTCTTTAGCCACTTCACCATCTACCTTCTTAACCAGAGAACCAAGAATCGTAAAAGATTTGGAATTGAACTATCCTGTTTTATCTGCCCCTGGTAATGTTGTTGCTTTCAGGTATATCGGAGTGTTAGTTTATCTATCTAGCATATAATGGAAGCCAGTTTAATTGCTTTTGCGCTCAATGCTTCTACTTTTTTGGGTTCTAGTGGAATTATCCTGTTTTTGAATTAAGTTGTGTGCAAAATTGACTCTTTACTACATACTAATAAGAAAAAATTGGATTAAACAAATGCTGTACATAGCTGAAATGATGACCGAAATAGGTAGAAAGCAAAATCACGTAGCATTGCACACAACTCAGAATTTTCCATCCTGGTATCCGGTTCTGCACTATGATGTTTATCAATAAAAGCATACATTCAAAGAAACTGCTTTTCCCCTATAATTGTTGTGAATGTTCTGTAGTTGTTGCAAAAGAAAATGCTATCTGGATTGACGAAAACATGCAAATTGTTAAGAATTAAAATGTAGTAAATTAAATGAGTCTTCATTCAATCTTACAGTGAAGTCTCGGGTGCTGATGTCTTTACGAGGGGAACAAGATGACCTCAATTGGTATGATATTTATGGACCCAACATACCTAATGCTGAACTTGAAAGGGAATATGAATTCCTACAGATGTCCGGTAATGTCGTAAAACAAGAGTCAGGTATTCCCTCTGCAAATGTCATCGGTGAGGTGAATAACGTCACAGATGGTATGAAGCAAGTTGAAACAAAGGATGGTTCCGTTCCATCGGAAGATGAAGAAGTTGTTGAGGTTACAGTTGATGGTAGATTCGGTCATGCGAACCACTCACGAGATGAGCAGATGAAGACCGTTATCGCCAACGATATTTCTCGTGCTGATATTAAAGTTGAGGGTTTAGTTGAAAGTGCTGACAATATTTAAATTAAGGGCTTCATGTCTTTATTTATTGCATAATACATTTGTTGTTTTTATAAACAAAATCATGTCGGAATTGTGCAAGGCAGAGAACTCTTCCAAAATTTGTTCAAGAAAGTCTAAACAGGGTTGCATCCCTTGAATTTGTGCTGTGAATTGACTGATTATGGTACAGTAATCATGTCTACAATTTATTGGTTGTATTTTGTTGAATAAAGCTGTCTGAACTTGGTAAATCTATCTTCATTTACACATGTAGACAAGTATCTAACCAATATTGATTAAATTCAATTGTAAATATTGTAAATAAATGACCAAGTGGTGTATTTATTCATTAAATCGTTGCTTCCAATATGTGATGTCATGCTTAAATGATCCTGGTGGACCAATCAGATTTGTGCATTTATATTATTTCATGAATATTCATTATTATTCATATACATACATATATATCTCATTATCATAACCATGACTCGTTTGCATTATTCATTGTTCACATTTGTTTGCATTTTTTCTCATTTTGAAATATTGCTATGCTTGACTTTTCGTATGTGTTCTTTTTTGTAAGAAATTGTGAAAGAACCAGAAAAAGAAATTGTAATCTAGATACAGTCTTGATCAAGAAAATCCAAAATTTCTGTTGAAATTGAGAATAGGACCTGTCTCAAAGTGTTAAGTGTTCTAAAGTGCTGAATATTCACCAATAACATACAAATAAGTTGCATAATGAGGTTTAAAATATATGTTAAATTATTCAGAACTCTCTCTGGTTCATGGCTGTGCTAATGAATATGCATACATACTTACTCGTACGTTAACGACACATACATTTAAATGGTAATATATGAATTTATTGTTGTTAAACAACCAAAATATATGAATTAATATATATGATTGTATTATTGATATAGAAGGAAGATAGCAATGTAATATTTCAGCTCCAAATGTGTACATAAGTGGTTTGACGGATTTGGGTTGGTGACAACTTCTAAAACTGTTATTTTTTTATTCTTCCTGTGATAAATATGGGCTCAGTAGCTATAATATTGGTTGAATAATTGTTGAAATGTAGTTTATTAGAGTATTATAGAAGTCGATTGTTCTATTATATTGTGAAATTTATTTAGGATGGGGTTTTGATGTGCAATTAAATTTCTGGCAATTGATCCTCTTTTCTTTATTTACATTAAGCTTCGTACTGAGAGATGATAGTGAAAGACTTGAATGCAATTTTAGTTCAAAATGTTTCTGTGCAGTAGAATTTTAATCGTTTTATTTGTATAAATTCTCCGTCTGTGTGTATATAAGTTGTACAGCACATCGCTAACCATTGTATGAGTGCGAAATAAATGGATATGTTACACGTATCATGAATTATTTTTATTTTCCATGTTTTTATTTCATAATTGTTTATGTCTACAATTCAATTAGGATTAATTGCTAGTCAAAATGACGCATGTTGCTGTATATTTCTTATTTCATGTATTGTAAATTTTTGTCGCCGAGTTTCTTGATGGGTTACGGGCATTGACGCCTATCATTATTTCTTGTTTCTGATTGGCTGATATTTTATGGGGGTCATTTCAAGATATTATAAAAAATCATAGATATGATATTTTGAATTTTGAGATGTACCTCTGATGATTTATTGGTTATTGAATGCTGTTGTTCATTATGATCTATTGTTGATGATGTTTTAACATCATCTGTTATATTGATTGTTATCTATGAACGTGGCTGTTTAAAACTGTGCTTAAGGGAGCAACTATTATGCAAACAAATAAAAGAAGTATATATTTTAGACATGTTTGTATTTTTTACCTACCCAGGATGGATGTGATGCAAACTTAACGCCATTCAGGACAACTAGCTTCCTATGTCAAATTTTACATTTCCAATTGTCAGGGACAAGTGTCTTTGAAACTTTTTTTCGAGAGCCCTGCCATTTCTGTTCTGTATGTGTTTTTAAGTTACCAACCAGTAGTGTCTTGAATATCCACAAGCTGCTGACAATTTTCCACATGAACCAGAGGTTTAGGAGTAGTCTGCAGGACCTGTTCTCGAGCATCGATGCAAATCTACAAACATATAGAAGGCTTATCAGTTTTGCATATCAATATGGCTGACAATTCCAAGGTTCGCACAGTCTTGAAAAGTCCTTCAATTTGAAGCCTACTCCTTGAAAAATACTTGAATTTGTAACTGCCAAAAACTCCTGGAAAAGTACTTGAATTTTGAAAAAAACGAATAAAATTTGGTAAATTGTCCTAGAATTCTTCTGCTGCCTACCGCCCAGTAGGCGATATTATGGTTATACAGTCTAGTACGGTGGTCAACAGGTTTAAGCCCTCTTAAAAGTAATTCTAATGCTCTAATGTAAATTTTTTAGTCCTTGAAAATGGGAAATAAGTACTTAAAAAGTCCTTGAAAAGCACATTTTTTTTCAGGAAGTTCTGTATGAACCATGAATTCAGAACAAGGGAGGCAAATGTTGTAAATGTGGGAACTATCTATTGTGAAGTGAACGAAATAAATCCTGAACAGAAAGACATATAAAAGCTAAAAGCCTTGTCATTAGAATCCAATAGTGACTTGGCAACTTGGAAAACGTATGTTTAGATAATCTGTGTATTTCGGTACATCACAAATGTTGATTGCAACATGGCAACCAGCCACTTCCACAAAGTGTGAAACGAGTAAAATTTGATTTGGACAAACACACAGTTGTTCAGTTGTTACAATTTACATTAAATAAGTAGCAAAATAAATAACGTGATCGTTTAGGACAACCAACTCAAAACACCGAAGTCACGCTTTTAGCTTTACAACAAACATACTGCTCAAAGGTAAAATGTGTATGTAAAGTAAGTTACAAGTCATGTTCTTCTGATCAATACCAATAATAACACGACCAAGGGAGAGAACCTTAACTTCCATTCCAGTTTCTGAAACATGTACCGCGTGACTATTAATATATTACAGGATATAAATACGTTATAACTTGGTATAGTTCTTGTACAAGATATATTATTCTGGTCTTATAAGAGAAGTCGTGGTAACGTTGATGGCGTCCAGGGGCGTACCTGGACGATTTTGAAGTGTACGCCAAGTAAGTGCATCGTAGGTGCGAAACGAGCAGCAACTCTGCGAGTGGGGGTAGGTGTTGGAAGGGCCCCAATCTTCCGCCGACGGGAGTTTGGGGGGGGGGGCTCCACCATGAAAATTAGGAGGTAAATGGTTCGTTTGCATGCTATATAATTACTCTTTAAGAAAATGGTAAAATACACTGTCAAACTGATATATTCAAGCGAATTTGCCCATAACCCCATCCCCCTCAGGCTTCAGTTTTTATTGCATTTTTGGAACCTTTATTTTTTCACTTTTTCTGACGAATTGTACGCATTGGCGTACGTGCGTATGCCTGGATACGCGCCTGACGTCATCTTACTTGCCATGTAAAACACCAATTTACTAGATCTACGAACATATTCGTTAAAATAATAACAATACAATGACCAAATCAGATTCAAGAACATCTCTCTTAGTTTGAAAATTCAAAATATGGCCATTGGCAAGAAACTTTAATCTGCTCTTGAATTAATAGCGCGCAACAAGGAAGCGTTCAACCTCATTGTTAGCCCAACCAACATTGTGTTACCTCGTTGATTATGCTAAAGTTATTCCTTATGGTCGGCCAGGCCATTCCTTGCGCCTCTGTTCCTTAACGTCCGATCCTTTAACCTCCTTAAGTGCCTTATGTTTTATGGATTCATGTTTTGACGGAGGTCCGTGTGCGTGGCGTTCCCTGTAGCAATTTTCTCTCTCTCTTTCATTATCTATCTTATTGGTAATACAAATGTATGAGGTTTTCATGATTAGATTATATCATATAGTAAACATCCGGTACGTTAAATGCATATTGCGGTACAAGTTGGACTGCATATCGCAATAAATACCGGTATATCGTGACACTCCTAGTATTCGGATGCGTAAAAAAAACTACGACTTCACTAAATATTTGCCTGTTTTACATATTTTCGGGACAGTATCTATGAATATTAGATTTTTCGTTTGGTTAGTGATGTATATAAGTGTAACACAGTGGTTCTCATGTATCACTAAATATACGTGCATGTGTTAATTAATTAATTTCTTAGGTGGGTAATTGCTTGATCAGTGACGATTGTCATGTATTAATTATTTGGTTGTTTTATTACAGTTTTGAATATAAAAATACATTGGACTGTTGTGCTGTTTAAAAGGTGAAATCAACCGATTTTACATGTACAAACTGGCACCGAACCAAGTCTGTAACTTTTTAAGAGTAACCCTGTGGCATATGTTGTTTTGTTGCTTCTACTCCGTGGTATTTCGAATTGTTTATAATACGCTAATATATTTTTAAACATTATGCAATCTGATTGACGTCAGATAATAACTATTCAGTATTTGTTGGAACCAATTTTGTGATACTCCTATTTTAAAAGTTAAAAAGCTGATTGCATCAAAAAATACGACAAGCTATTTTATTGGTTGAGATACTTTGTTAAATGAAGCTTCATTGGGTAATTTTGATCACCCCTAGCTGCCAAAAACAGGACATTAATAAAGGTAATTCTCTCTAGGAATTTTGTTCAGAGACTCTCTTTTTACTCTATGTTCTATGTAGTAAAAGGTGATATTTTAAAATCAAATTGGAAGCAAGAAGATGTTTAGTTAGAATAAATATTTTTACACCTAATGAAAGAGAGGAAATTGAAGAATATTGTCATAACTGCTAAAATAGTCTAGTATTAAGATTAAGTGTTTAAATTTACGTATTCTGCTAATCGTAATAATTTTATCATTCATAACATTCTTTCATTCAATGTGGATCCCGGATTATCTTCGTTGAAATGGTAATACATCTGCATAAATGTTCAATATTTCGACTATGCTCACTTTCGGACAACACGCGTTTTTGTAAGTTTACATGTAATTGCAAGTTCGTTCATGTATTGATGAGTGTTTTCGTCATGTTTTTAAACAAAACAAATGCAACTAACACGTCTTTGTGGATTTATATTTTTCCACACGAAATAAGACAGGTACGTGTGTCAATCATTCTTGAAGTAGCATAAAAATCAACAAACGTATGCACATGTCTGTGTGGTACTCTATTTAAATATGATAATTCATACATGTACAAGAACAGTAGCTGGGTTATGATGCTTAAAATACATGGTATAAAATTTACTGCATCCTGGCTCTTATTGAAATCACATGATAAAATAACTGCATTTCTGTTTAGCTGACCTTTGTTAAATGATCATAAAATGTAGTCCAGACAAATACCTTTATATGTATAATAAGAGTGACTTCTATAAAAGTTGTAAATATAATAATGAGTTACATTAATTTTGTCTTTCATTGTATGGTCATTTTTATTTAAAATCTATGCTTAAAAATGTTTTGAAGAGTTTGCGAAATGTAATGCATACAAGTGATTGCGGTCTTGAAATAGGAAATATATAATTTATACATTAATCATACTAAAATATCAGTTGTTTATATTATTTCAGGTTGAAGGGTTACACTACATATTTACCTGTGGAATAGAATGGTGTATTATGTTAGTACATTTGAGACACCGTGCTATTACTTGAACCAAGTTATCCAGTATATGATTGAATCAACAGTTTCCCATGCAATTGGTAACCGCTGCATTTTGATGATTGACCTTACTTATTCTAGTTTATACTAACCTACCAATTATGTCGGAACTACATGCATTCCGAATTTGACATCAATTGGATTTGTTCATAGACATTAAACGTGGTTAGTTCAACTATGTCTACACAATCGGACTAGAGTTGGCATGAATGTTTATCTTGATTATACTGTGTTGTACATCATACTACTGTCATTATTTCATCACAAACTAAAAAAACACATCTTATAATAGAATATTACATTGTCATTCAGTGCAACATTATTAGATTACTAAGCACCCACGTTCATCATGATTATTGGGTGTGTCAACGACAAGAGTCCTGTCAATAACACACAGTGTATGTCACATGTAAAAGTAATAAAACACCCTAATTAATGTATTCACTTAATTGTATATATCAGTTAATTATTTCAAAAAGTTGCTCTTGGATATCTCTTTCATTATACTTATATTTTCTTTCAAAATCATGATGACCTTCTTTCTTTCTGATTTACTTTCAGCAAACAGTATACTTGATAAATGGCTGAACGTCCATTATTGAACCACAGAAGACCCAGACAATTTAGACGTGTTCTTAATCAATTGACTGAATTAATGGACGACGAAACTAGGCGACGTTACAGATTTTCAATCCAAAACATCAACCGGTTAATTGTACTTATAGGACATAAACTGCAAAGAAGTACAAACCGGAATAATCCATTATCTGCAAGAATTCAAATACTAATTACACAGATTTTATGCCTCTGGGGCATTCCTGCAAATGATTGGCGACACGTTTGGTGTGGACATTGCTACTGTTATTAGGGTCATTACAAGTGTCACAGATGCACTTGTTGTGTTAAGGAATCAGTGTATTACCTTTCCAACTACAGAACTTGCCAAACACAAGGTGAAGAAAGGATTTTTCAGTATGAGAGGGTTTCCTTCAGTTGTTGGGTTTATTGATGTAACACATGTGAGAATCATTGCACCAGGGCAGCCAGATGAACCGGCATATGTTAACCGAAAACATTACCACTCCATTAATGTGCAAGCCACATGTGACCATAGAGGTAAACTGGTTGAAATACTTTAAATGCTAACAACTCACTAATATAAACTGATTGTATGGTATTACTGAGAATAATTAATATACAATTCTTTGGTATCGATATGATACATTTTTATTCTGCTGTAGTGTTTCAACACAGAATTTATATAAAATAATGCTGGTTGGATTTCTATATCTACTCATTGTTTTGTTCCACTTGATTAATTTTCCCAGATTTATTGCCCTTTGATTTGTTTTTTCAAATACAGTGCTTGGTAATTTGATCAAAGACTATCAGCTGTAAAAATTGGTCATGTAAATCTATGTTAATATGATTTTCTTCAGGTGTAATCACCAGTATTAATGCTTGTTGACCAGGGAGTAGTCATGATAGCCATGTCTTCAGAACATCAAATCTATGCCAACATCTAGAGGAAAATCACCAAGGTTTATTTTTTTTCAACTAATTTTTTTGTTTGCAATATAAAACCATTAAAGGTGTATGCTATTTGCATAATGTTACATATATATGTTAATAATCCAACAAATTCATATTTTAATTTCATGAATACTTAATAATATAACCAGAATTTTAACTATTAACCAGTGGTTAAAATTAACCATGGTTAATTTTTAACCAATGTTTATACAATTGGGTGCTGATGGTTATGACGGCGGATTTATTATACACCAAGACAACGCATCCGCGCACGCGTCACAGGAAGTGCAGACGACAATACAAATTCAACTAGAGGCGGAAGTTCTTACTCATCCCCCGTATTCACCAGATCTCGCACCGTGTGATTTCGCACTTTTCCCAAAATTAAAATGCGAGTTGAAAGGAAATTTTTTAAATTAATGACTTGAATGAACTTAGATTAGAATCAACAAACATCCTATACTCTTACCCATGTAATGGTTTGATCGAGTTTATCGTCAGTGGGTCGAGCGACACCGGAAATGCATAGCATCAAAGGGTGGGTACTTTGAAAAAATTGACGTCGCGACGTCATTTGTCATTTGTAAATGCGACGTGCGGCAACTCTTTGTACATGACATCAATCAATTGTTTGTAAATTACTCAATAGTATGTGTATTCGTTTGAAATTTTACATACCGCTCATAGTGATATTAAAATAAATTCTCAGCTAATTACATACAAATCCAATGAATTGTGTTAATTTGTTTATATTTGTCCACGAACTTCTGGATAACCCCTCGTACATATAATTTCCAGCTACATATTCAGCTGATAAGTTCACCATATTGTTTCGAGAAAGTGAAATTGTTGCTTAACACATATAAATTGTTTATTTCAATTTATGAATTCGTAAGCATGAATTGTGTTGTTTGTTGCAGGCAAAGATGGTTGAGCAAGCAAACGAAGACTCAGTGGGTATGAAGAGGAGACATAATGTTAGACTTGAGGTAAATGTAAAATGTTTTTACAACAAGACATTCCAAGTGCAATGTAGGGTCCTTCCCCGGAGCATCCGCACGCTTGGATCATATTTTTTATATTCTACAAATCTTCGACCACCAAAGTGTAGACAACGGAGAATGACCAGTACATTTATGGACTATCTATAACGGCAATTCTTCATTTCTTGTATTTAATACATTACAGAAGATATGAACACAAGAAGTCACGTGGAGGTGTTGTATTTACTCTGGAACTAGACAACCGTCCAATCAAAAAACCATTACCGACACCAATTAAACAAAATCTTGACCGGTAAGTAGCCTATGTTGTTTAACACACATCATGATATTTGTGGAGCTTTCATGTAAAACAAGATCTGTGTTTTTATTATTGATTTGATTTCTGAATTAATTCCGTTAAAGTTGAGATATGAAATGTTTTAAATCCTATAATTATACTAGCGAGCATAAGTTAGTGTTTAATTAACAATGTCGCAATGATTTCATCATTACATTTCAGCTAATTATACTAAATTTCAGATAAATCTTGGCTGTAAAGAGAAATTACAGAAAGCAGAAAAGAAACGTCAAGAACAGTTTTTTGAAGAGAAGAGAGTTTGTTCGTACACAAGAAGAGAAAAGATATAGATTTCACCACGATTATGCTCATATGCTTTAGAAATGTTTTTTCTTACTGAACGGACTTTTGGATTGATGTATTGGAGGTGGTAACCATTGGTCGCCTGGTCATAAAATCATCTTTGTGTGTGGTTACAATTGATTGCAAAAAAGCTGGCGCCATTTCAAGTTATACGTCTTTCTGTTTCTGAAACGCGGCATGAAAATTGGGTTTCCATTTAATATATTTCTGCATGTCCTAGCATTATACATATCGTGTTTCAGCATGATATTCACATACCTATCATTCTGTTGTATAGGCTAGAGAATGCTGAGAGGAAATCTGATAATGATAGAGGATTCAAACAGAAGCTGCATTGACCATTCTTGCAAAACAAGGTTAGGCCAAGAGAAACCAAAGTCGTCTGGAGAGAGACATACGTTGTGCAAGTTCTATGTCACGTGTTACTTCCACTGCAAGTGATGACCATGATGACGATTCCCTTGACAACAACTTCTTAGACTTATTATAAATGATAAGAATTGATACGTGAGCAATCTTTTGTTATATAAAATTCGCAAAGTTCATAACAGTTGTAACTTTGAACAGTTATTTATATATTAATACATTTATAAGGAAGGGTTATAATCCTGACATAATGAGAACTATTGCAAATAAGATTTTGAGTAAATAAATTATTTTTACTGCATGCCGGACACTCATGTTTTAAGACTAAATGAAGTTATGTCTGTAAACCATAATTGATATGGCAGGATATGAACTTTTGCCCTGGAATTAACAGAAAATGTTCCATTGAATGTCTTAAAACTATTATCCAGCCCTTTTGGGATTCTGCTGTGTTGTGGTGCACGTGTCTATGATGGTTCGGGTTAACGTTGGTGTTGTCCTGATTGAGATTGGCATGAGAGATGCAAAGGAAGTTATAGGAAAAATGAAAGAAAAAATATGGCTTTAATGGAACTACAGATATTTACTTGCTGGCAAGATGGAATGTATACAAGAGGTATATGATAGTGCTGGGAACAGATCATGTATTGGAGATGAAGACAGGAAGACATTTATGCTGTCAATCAACTAATCAGTGGTCACACAAACCTCAATGACCATTGGTCAAAGATTGATCCAACGAAGGATGGTAGCTGTATGGACTGTGGTGAGCCTGAGACGGTTAAACATTTTGTCTTTGAATGCAACAGATTTACATCAGAGAGTAAAGATACTCCACAACCACAAGATTGACTGTTCCAATATCAATTTATCAGTTTTGGTTGGTGTAATTAAATACATTGACAATTCTGCACAAAAAGAGCTAGACTCTAGTATCCGTTTCCAAAATTTCATAAAGCAAACAAAACTATTTATTTAGATCAATTTTACAACTTTCTTTGAAAAAACGTCCTATCAACAAGTAACAAGTATGAGAAGTATACAGAGAGATGACAACGATTATTTTCGTAGTCGTGCACAACGAGACCATTAGCTACTACAAATAACGTTAAGAATAACAATAACATTGTTCTTTATGTTTTGTCCAGTGTTGTCTATGTATGTCGAAGTATTTAGGATGATCATTCTTTACTTTCTACATTATGACAGCATTTCATAAAATTAAACTTTTTGTCCTTATCATTGGGGCAATATCTATCAAAAGAGAGAGAATACGTAACTACAGGGAAAGCCACACACATAAGACAATGCCTCCCCACGCAGATCTCCGGAAAAACAACAATCCACAAAACATAAGGCACTAAAGGAGGTCAAACGGTACACATATTAAGGAACTGAGGCGCAAGGAATGGCCCAGCAGACCACAAGGAATAATTAGGAGAATCAAAGCGGACAGTAAGGGAAGGGGAGGTGGGAATTAATGGATGGAAAAGATCACAGGACAAGTCAAGACAACTGGCCTTAATAGGCCAAAAATGGGCAGGAAACAATCTGAACACTGTATAAAGTGACATAATTGCATAGGGGAAAGGGAAATACAAAACACATCCATAACATAAACAGAAACAACAATCATATAGCGAATTACAGCATTGGAACTGTCAGCATAAATCAGTTATATTTCACCAAGTTTCTTTCTTTATTATGACGTCATTTGGTAATACATATGACGTCATTTTGGCATTACCAAGAAAACTTCTCTCTTTAATGCTGTTTTATAACACATCTTAATACTCATTGGGCACAGTCGTATTTTTGTTTTAGTTTTCTTTTTAGATATATTTTTATTTCTATTTGTCTTGATTTACATTAGATCTATATTTCCCTATCACAAGTAATTAAGATTTCGTATTCGAACATTGTTGTCGCAGTAAACGGGTAAATAAATTATGAATGTCTGTTTAAATCATATTCAAATCAATAAAAGAGAAAGCATATTCAAGGGTTTCAATAAATAAAAAGCCATTTTACAAAATCTCACCAAAATATTCAACACGAAGCCTGTACGTTTCGTTACAATTCCTGAACTATATCTTAATCATTTGGGCGCATGCATGTGACGCGATGTGTACAGGCCCCGTGTTCACAAAGAAAAATATCTGGCTCAAGCTCGATTTTCGGTCTCAGAATCAAGATCGAGCTTCGATTTTAGGCTTGGCTTCAAAGTTGGTGTTCACAAAAAAATAAGTCTCAAGATCGGTCTCAGAATCGAGCTTGAGCTCAAGCCTCAAAACCCAAACTTGAAGCCTAGTGATTAGTTGGCTTGAGCTGATTAAGCCAAATAAAACGATCCCACAATTCACAACAAAAAACGCTGCAAAATGGCCGAACTAGTCAGAAGGAATCGTCGTCTGCGGTACGTTCGGAATTTTCCCTTTGATAACAGAGTATTTCGGGACCGGAGCAATCCTTTGGAGATGTACAGGGACGAGGAGGTACGGGAAAGGTACAGGTTTTACCCGGAATCCATTATATTTATCTGCAGTCTGGTCGATTTGCGGCGACCTACACAAAGATCGAACCCGCTACCACCATTGTTGACAACACTCGTTGCGTTGCATTTCTTTGCCACGAATGTGCACCATATCGTAACTGCCGCAGTGCACGGGATATCCAGGGTTAGTGTTTCTAGGGCGGTGAAGCGGTTCACTAACGCACTGAGTGTGCTTCTGGATGAATATGTGAAGTTTCCGGCCGGAGAATTACTTCGACACACTCAAGAGGAGTTTTATTCAATTGCCGGTAAGTATCAAATCAGTTTAACGTGTTTGATTGGTTGATCGTGTAAGCAGACTGCATAGTTACACAAGGGGAGGTAAATGGACAAGTATAAAACCCGGAACCGTCATGAAGCGTAGCTGTTACTTCCCTTTTCAAAACATGCTTTCGTTATGTGACCTCTTTTCAAGATCAATATATCCATTTAATTATGCACCAAATATGTTGTTTTGATAAGATGATTGTATGAAAAATACCTACCGAATAGCAGTACCACTTGCCTTGTACCCTTATAGTTGTAATGTATGCGTTATATGACCAGTATATTGACCATACACTGTTTACCAGACATCCTTGTCATTGTATCATATCTAAAACACTGTTATATTGAGTTTAGTTTGAGACAATTATTACAATGGTATATATTTTAATACTTTAAATGAAACTTCAAGCACACAGACATATTAACAAACTGTCAGTTGTATAGTTATTGACAGGTGTATTCATGTGTCATAATTATGTCATCATCATGAAAAAAAATAATGAAAAAATATATCACATTTTCAGGCTTCCCAAACGTCACGGGTGTTGTAGATTGTACGCATGTGAAAATTCAAGCCCCTAGTCATGCCGAAGAAGATTTTGTGAATCGCAAGGGCTACCATTCTTTGAACATCCAGGTATAAATTGTTTAATTTCACAGTAAAATGGGAGTCTAACAATCCTATTTATTATACAGATCTGCTAGACGTAGAGTATTATTTGAATTGATCCGATTGTAGAGGAATCAGATCACGGACTAATATAGGGTCCGTGATCAGATTAATAAATATATTGAATATGTATTAAGACAAATATGATGAACCAGAAACACAATGTTGTAACCAATTAGCAGGCTTGTTATTAATTATTTATTTATATTTATGTGTTTGTCTGTATTCACTGATGATAGTATGATCACTGATGATATTATGATCGTGTCGATTAAGTGTTTTAGAAAATAAATTTATGTAGTTGATACAGTAAAACCTCTATAGAGCAACACCCATTGGGAAACACAAAAATTGGTTGTTATACAGAGGTTGTTGCTCTACAGAGGTGAAATGTATAGTAAATGTATACTTTAGGAAACAATTAATAATGTTGCTTAAGAAAGGTGTTGCTCTGCGGAGGGCCGCTCTGGAGAGGTTATACTGTATATCGCATTTATTACCATGAAGCTGTCATTGATAGATTTATCATAGTTTCGCTGACTATTATACCAATGACAGCTATATAATAATTAATTTTGACAGGAAAAATCTGCAATGACTGCCTTGGTACTGTTCATGTTAGGCAGCTCCAGATTACAGAATCATATCAGTATAGTCACTAGTTTGTAAATGCTTTCTTGTAGATGATTTGCGATGCAAGGTTCAGAATCACAAATGTTGTTGCCAAATGGCCTGGTAGTGTGCATGATGCTAGAATCTTCAGAGATAGTATCATTGGTGGTATGTTAGAAAGAGGTAAGTGTTTGGCTAAAGTATTTAATCATGCATCAATATAGTATCCACATGCAAACCAATTAAATTCACCAATAGATCTTATATGATACACAGTGACTTATTTATTGTACATATGTATAAAGCTCCCCCACACATCCCCAAGCACAGAGAGAGTATTGGACATTGTATTTTGCCAAGACACATATGTTTTTATTGAAAATGCCAAGATTTGCAAACAATGAATTATGGAATTTTACCCTATTACTTTTTTAATGGCAATAGAAGATTGTTTAGCCAAATCACAAGCCATTATAATTTATATTATTGTTATGCAGGTGAGGTTAGAGGCCATTTGTTGGGAGATAGTGGCTATCCCTGCCGGTTGTACCTGATGACACCATACCTACACACTCAGACGCGTCCACAGGTAAGTTGTCATTAAAAACACAAACATAAATCATGGTTTCTTTAATACACTTAAGTACAATTGACTTATTATCCGTTTTGCTCCATTTTCTTCTATTCACAGGGATCCTTCTTAGTTTTGCATTTTTAATTTCATCAATTTTAAGCAAAAAATAATTATATTTACTATGTGAATGTTGTTTAAAAATATAAAGTATAATTAAACCAGTTTTGGTCCACTTTTTTTTTTCATTATATTTGTCTCCAAGAATCTATGAAGCCGGATATTAGCATTAATAGGTGCTACACTAGTACTTTTGAAATAGTAACACTTTAAATTTCAGGAACGATTCAATAACTCTTTGTGTAGAACAAGAGTTTTGATAGAACAAACATTCGGTATACTGAAAAGGAGATTCCCGTGTCTGAAATATGGTCTCAGAGTAAGTCCAGATCGTGCTGCCAAAATTGTAATATCATGTGCAATACTACATAACATAGGAATTGAACGGAATGATATGATGATGCAGCAACTGGATGATATTGATATGCCAGATAACGATAACGAGGTGTATGATGGACCAGGTACTGGCAACCACATACGCGATCGTATTGCTAATGCTTTTTTCAATTGATTAGTGAAGTGTTAAGAATGATTTCATAAGACTGAAATGGAAACGTTTACATTGTACTTGATGTATGTTAATAAATATTACAAGTGTTCATTCAGTAGTTTGGTCATATATCAACAAGAATCATATCAATTCAATATACAGTAAAACCACAATAACAAGTTCACCTTTTGAAAAAAATATCTACTTATTGATGTTGGCCAGTACGAGGTTTGAGAAAGGGCAAACATTGAACAGGGTGTTCTAACCTTGGTGTCTTATTAATGAGTTGGTGTTGTTATTGAAGAGGTTTTACTGCATTTCAATTTATTTGCATTTAACATTTAATAACACATAATTATATATTAACAAATGGCAAATATTTTAAATTGTTAAAAAAATAGACAGATGCACTTTTCTGCAACATCCATGTTTAAAACAGCCGTATTAACTGTGAAAAAGATGAAATTACAAATATGGTTGTAGGGTTAACAGAATCATGTTTTCTCAATCACAACGTATATCGATAAAAATATAATGAAATAACAAGTATTAAGCTATAACTAATGTATAAACACAAATATTCACATCACACTAATAAATCTTTAATAAAAAAAATGACACCATAATTGAAGTCACTTGATAACTACTATTATCATTATCACAGATATATAGGAACCTTCATGAGTTGATTTTTGAGATCTAAATTTCTTAAACAATACTAGAAAAGACAAGTTATTAGGCGAGCTTTTGGCGAGTCTTGCATAAGAAAAGTTGATTACATAGACAATGAGTGAGGGATTTTTTTATCACATTTTCATAGTTAAATGGTCAAAACAGCACCAGAAATAATGAATTAAAGACAACAAAGTTACATTTATGCGCCATAAACGCTTGTGACGTCATCAATTTTTATCATACAGGTTGGAGAACAATGTTCTACGTTTTGTTCTCACATTGAAAATCATGGTATTTATGTGATAAATACATTTGAACTTATTGAACAATTATTTAATGTTGTGTTGTGTGCGATTAAATTTGCGCTAAATCCCATCCATTAAATCAAAGCCCAGACACAATATTTAATCATAATAAAATTATAGAAGGAAAATTTATACCCCCATAAAATAACATTTTAAAATAAAAAGCAACAAAATCAAATGACTTTACAGTTAACAGTTTCCCATATTACCATTGATTGCATTTCATTAAAATATAGCAAGTACACTCATTCATAACACAGTGTTAACAGATGTATAATTAAAAAGGCAATGAGTCTAACTTAAAGTATGTAGGAAATTACCTCCCTTTGAATTAAAACAAGAGCTATCACTGAATAGGATGAATTAAAACATAACTGACGGTAAGGAGTACAAACTGCTGCATAAATTTGTTTCACAATTTCAAAAAACAGATACTTAATCTTAACAAAATACTGAATGCAACTTAATTATACAAGATCATAAATGGCTAAGCAGTGCCCTTGAGTGATAATGTCATTGTAAGAGTGGTGATTCTTAAGTATTGCAACTAAATCGAACATATGACGCGAGTGTAGAATTAGATAAAAAAAAAAATAATTTTAAAAAAATATAATAATTTTTATCTAAACGGTTATCGATTGGGAACTAGTTAACGAGAATGTTTAATATATATTGTTTAGGAAATAGAACATAAGTTTGCGTGCATTACGGTTTAATAATGCACGGTTTGCAGTTCATAAGCGTAGGAATTAATCACGAAGGCCGTAGGCATATGAACGACAAATAAGTTTTATGCTCTAATTGCATTATAACAAGCATAAATTAGATTTTTTTTTTTACAGTCTTGGTTGCATTATTTAGGAATCACCCCTCTTATTAAATGAGAATGATTTTTTTTTAACTTTCTATTAATAAATTATTTGACTCTAAAGCTGTGGTTAAGTTTGATTGTAAAATTTCTTTCCTTAGTTGGAAAATGTCAGCGTCCTGTTTTATTTTTTGATTAATTTCTTTAATTTTTATTGTGTGACACTCCTCCTCATGGAGAATTCGCTGCTCAAGCAACTTTAACTCAGCTTCGGCCCTCTTCACCTCTATGGCATAGAGCTCGTCTTCGCTTCTTCTTGAACGAGGAGCTGCAGAAATAATAACACCTTCACTAACAAAATGTTCATTACAATAGACATGTATACAGATTCTAAATGCCAAGTAGTGTTCTTTTTATTCTATTAATTGTAAACAAAAATTATTACAATTCACTTAAAGTGTAAAAGACTGGAAAACAACATGATAAAAAATGCGAATAAGGTGTTACAATATATTTTGTTGTAACAGCTCAACAGATGGTTAGAAAGAGTTGTCTAGATTTGGCTTTGGAGATCATCAGTATTTAAATAAGTCCAGAAAAAACAAGTCATTAAGTTATCCTTTGGCAAGTGTTTTTATTTGTATTAAATATGCACTTTTTTATGTTCGCACCAGGAACGAATGCCTTAGTTTTATAATACAACAAAGCACAGCTATATGATTCTATATTCAATTCTACCATAGCAAATTCTCCTCACATAGCAGCCACACAATACACATTCCAGATACGACTGATGCCATAATAATTTTTTTCTTCAAAACTTTTATTGCATTGTTACACGAGGCAAACTTGATGACATCAATTAGTTGGAGATTTAAGTTTGTTTTGTGCTTTACTGGTATACTCAAGATGAGGTGTAAACACTTACTTGACTTTTTCCGGTACGGTCTGTCTGTCTCTCTCCTGACCACTACAGGCTCCGCAACACTTACACTGGTGGAGGGCTGAACTTCTAAAAAAGGAAGAAAAGAACGACAGTCACACGCATGTAAACAGAATGGCAGCGTTTGACACTAACAGTGTCCCGGGATCCTGATGATACCAAAAAATTGCAAGGGATCGTAAAGCTCACATTTTCGGTGTTACGTAGTGACTCTTGATTTTCAGATAAAATATTATTTATAAAAAATTAAAATCCTCCATTCTTATTCGCTCAAACATCTGTCTTCATCAGGGACATCTACTTTGCAGCAGGGATTCCTAAATTTACTTGCAGGTATTCTTTCGGGATACTTAGCAAAAAAGTTAGTGTCGAACACTGAATAGAAGTTCTATAGGGAGCAATTTAACAAGTTTGATGAAGATCGACCTAACACTCTGAAACAATAATTTTCTGAAATGTTACTGAAAGGAACCGTAAAATTGGTATACTCACCCTCAGTAATTGGAACGGTTAGAATTTCCGCCACCAAAACAGCTTCTTCAGGTAGTGTAGCCATGTCTGTCACAATATCATCATCATCATTATGTGCAGTCAAATTTGAAGATCCTGAATTTTTTTTTTAAATTTAGAACATTTACATAGTGTATATTTAGAATGCATATGATATTGATTTCGTCGAAATGTGGAGACATTTGTATTTTATGGGAAGATAGTAAGTACATAAAAACTGGCTAATTAATACAATTAATTTGCCTTGAAACCCTACATTTGATTATTAAAGCACTATAAAAGATAACAGACCATATTTACTTGTTATAAAAGAGACAGTTAATAAATAATGACTGAGTTGTCGCCCTTTATTGAAATTGACGGGAAAGTGACCGCTCGTCACATTTCTATGATTTGTGATAGTAAGTACACCAATTAAATGCTAATCAAGACACAAATAGATTATATATACTCTGATTGTCTAATTAAGTTGAGTAATTTAAATGGCCATTGTTGACTGGTGACCATTACTGGCTTGTGGCTGTTACCACAGCTTTGACTGTACTTTAAAAAAATAATATGTGAAGCACAACCAAACAATATGTATTTCATAACTGATTAATCCGAATAATTGAATAAAAGGTTTACCTGTTTCAATAGCGCCTACTATTCCGCTCAATTGAGGTTTATCCTTTAAGGTCTCCAACACCATTTGTTCAGCCTGTGAAAATACAGGTGGTGGTCCTCCCCCGGTTTTCTTTGACAGATCAACCTTGCTTTTTACTGAAATTGCCAAAAACAGTATTCACACAATTGATCATATGCTTTAAAAAATGTTAAAAATAGCTCATACCAAATTCTTGTCTGAACTGGCTGTATGGTTTCAAAACCTAAGAACATCACTTTATTTATAAAGTTGTAAGAACCTTTACGAAATACGAAATACAGCACAACATCTCTCAAATTGGGGATCTCCATTGAGCAACAACCACTACTTGAATATTGTACTTTTTTTCTAGTTGACCAAAGGTCATTTTTTATTTCTCCATACAACCAACAACTTTTGTGTTTTCTTGCACATAGGGAAAATATTTGTAAATTGCATTTTAAAATTATTGGAGTTGGTCTAGAAAGCATCAACCATATAAATATTTGATTTTACTTACCTTTGAATTTAATGTTCTTATGCATAGTCTTGATCTGGTGGGCAGTACGGGTGGACTGAGCATATCCAGAACTACAAAATAAATAATTATTATAGCTTTAACTCAAACCAAACAATAATTTTAGCTTAACCTAAAAAGCAAACCATTGCTGTGATTAATCGACAATAGGATTATTATTCTAAAATTAATTTGCTTGAATGCTTGGTCAATTATAACAAGTACGTATTTTTCTATACTTCACTAGTGTAGTTTAACGACATCATGGCGTAAATATATCCAATAAATGACGTCATTATATCTAATCAATTTTATCATGCAACTGCCTGAGAATACATGACCTGATAACATTATGTGTTCTCAGGTCATGACGTGATAACACTTTTTAGCTCCGCCCACTAATGAAATTGACATGAAGTTGACATGAAATTGAGGCGGTTAGCATGGGCACTATGACATTGTTGTATTCATATGTTCATATGTATTGGGTTCATAGAACTACTAAGATAGAAGTGTTCTAACTAGATCTTTATTCGGTGATTTTCTAACAGAGTGTGTGTATCAGAGAGGCATGCAGCATATATAAAAGACATATCAAGGGAGGTAACTTGTGGTTAAATGTACAATGATACAATGATACACAAGAGTTATCCATAATATAACATAAAACCGAAAAACAAATTCAAGGTGAACTTGTTACTACCAGCTCATCGCTTATTATCGGGTTCTCTTATTTCTGTTCAATCCATAGAGGCTTTCAGGCTCATTGTACATCAACCATTCCATTGGAAACGCAAAAAAACTTTAAATATCAGTGAGTGCAGCGGACATGAATATAATAAAAAGCACCACTGCGGCGGCAGCAATTCTGTACAGTAGTAGGTTTCATGTACTAGCTTAGGTCCTAATCAAATCCAAACAAAATGGGAAAGTGGTGACTACTGACTACCCAGCACAATATATTTGGCTAGCTTAGCTACTAACACTGAGTGTGTATCTTCCAGCCTACAGGTGCATCTTTTTATCATTCTAATTTAAATCAGTAAGTCACTACTAAGACTACGTGTAAATAGTACTCTCAGATCAGCTATTCCTTTTCAACCACACTTCAAATGAAAAGAACCACATACACTAGACAAAGTGTACATCTATCGTAGTCCAGATATCATTCAAGTACAATCAAGCTAAGCATTAATAGTTTTATACACGTTAATACAGACCATCAGAGCTGGAACAGTAATCCCTACCTGTTTAGCGAAGCCGCTATCTTGTTCCACTCTGCCTGTTTGTCCTTTCCGCCGCTGGTGGAGCCCTTGAATTTTGCATAAATCGTATCATATGCTTCATTAATTAAGGTCAGTGCGTGGCACTTCTCGAATTCCGCCCACTTGCAAACTTCTGCCATTGTTGATCACAAACAGACGACAACTGACACTGACAGTTATACCCGCCGTGACTCCGATTGAAGAGTATTTTTGTTTACTGGCCGCTTATATCTTTGACAAACGGTTTTATCGAAGCCAGATAATCGGACTCAGTTGAGATCGTCCAAAATGTGGTTTGTGAACTCCAAATTCAAGCCCGGTTTCAAGTAAGCTCCAAAATTGGTTTTATTCAAAACCAGGCTTGAGCCAGATAAAAATCTTTGTGAACACGGGGCCAGGTATGCGCCAAAAGTATTTTTCTTACTATTGCCATCCATTGAATAGTTCCAGTTTATGTAAAAACAAATAAAAAAATATTTAAAATAGTTTTCTTTATATATAGATGAATTCATAATGTCACAAAAGAAAACACAAGCAGAATAGCAGACATCTGTAAAGGAAGCAGTAGAAATGGTTGGTAAAGGCTGGAGTGTCTGTGGTGCAGCCAAGAAAACTGGTTTATCCAAGAGTACTGTGGCTGACCACTGTCATAAATTTAAGGGATTTGACACAAGGAAAGGCCCCGATAGATGTCTCTCTGACACAGAGGAAGATGGGCTAGTAGGGTATGTCCTGTACATGGCAGAACATGGGTTTCCTTTAACCAGAAAAGTCATTAAATCTCTGTGTGTTGATATCATAAAGAAAAGTGGGCGGAGCACTTTGATTAATTTAGAAAAGGGCCCGTGTTTCTTATTAAATGGTAAGTATTGTATAAAGTGTCCCGTACATAAAAGTTATTCTTATAACAGACAAGGTATATAAGCATGGTTAGTTCTATCACGGTAACGTTTTCATGCAGTCATAGAACATTGAAATTATTAACTTTTATAGACGTCATCACCCTGTTGACAGCATTTTTCGTCTCCGCTCTTATCAAAACGCCAGCATTACAAGAAAGAAAGCAAAGGAACTTCATGTTGAAGCAACAACGAAGGCGGACATAAACACCGACAGATGTATAATACTGAGGTCAACACAGAATGAAGATGCGGACGCTGTCACAACAAGCGGATCAGTAAAATCAGAAGAAAAAGTTGAAAAAGACTGACGATATAGAGCTAGACCTATTTAGTGCGGCTAAGGATAATAATGGAGAAAATGTTTGTGAGAATACAAATAAGAAAGGCAAAAAGAAAAGAAAGAAGAATAAATGGGTAAACCATAACAAATTGTGTGGTAGATCTAGCTCTACATATTTTATATTTTAGCTCCTGTAAGATATTTCTTAATCTTAATTGCGTATCTATGAAAGTATACAGAGAGCAGGACTAAGTTCAATTACTAATGAAAAAAGGAGTCAAGTAAGAAATTGTTGTTCTTAGAATGTGATGGTGGCATATATTCAATTGTCGATAAACTTATTTTTAATGATCGTCACTGTACTAAATATGATGAAGGATTTTATGAATATAACAATTGTGTAGACCATAGATGTAGCATGTTACATAACGTTCAGCCACACTATCAGTATGGATGGCTAATACCACTCCCAGGGCTACTCCATATTGAAATGAAGGCATGTAAAGCATTTTTCGAAATAACATGGGATGTAGTTTTAAAAGATTTTTGCATGCAACTTGTTTATCTCTCTTAAAAAGCATTGATCACCACAAAAGCTGGATATATTTGGAAATATTTTACCTTGCTGCTGATGATGAGCTATTAGTACCATATGTAAGAGATTGTAAAACATCAAGTATTGAACCATCAGTTGAAGGCTACCGGTAATGGGCATCTGACACTGAGGACCCAAATTTACATGTTTATTCAGCAGATGGTATTCACATACCTTCATAGTCTGATGCTGTTCATAATTTGGTCACGAAGGGGCAATTCTGATGCTATCGTTGCTGGGCGAGAAAAAATGTATCACTTATTTTCTAGGAACCAACCCCGTTATCAAAGAATCCTCTCACTAATAGATATATCGAAGCAATGATGCCCAATGAGTTACGAGACATTGTTATGTCATTTTTAAAAGGTAAAACTGGAAATACTGGGCATTATCAGGGTGGAGATGCCCGTCTCGAAGAAATAAACAAGGAGGCTAAGTGTTGGATCTCGCCAAAAGGCATTCCATCTGATCATGAGTGGCAACGAGTCTTCATAAATCTATATATTTTGATAGCAGTAATTCATTTTTATAGATTAGTGTAACTAAACACCGATTTAAATTTTTCGGCGCAGCCCTACTAACATGGTTTTGCTATTTGCATATTCAGTGTTTTGTAAACAAATCAAGTCTTACATTAACCACTAAGGCAATTTCGCGCAATTTCTCTTCAATTGAAAAATATGTGTTACCTTGAAGCAGATAGGTTAACCATTTGTATAGTGTTTTTTAAGATTTATCCAGTAAGTAGTGTTGTTATTCATCACCACGGGGAATTGTCCGGTGTTGGAATTAAGACTTCTTGGTTTTATGTACCAGTCGCATTTATATTGTTTTAATCAGATACATCGCTATGTAACAAGTTTATTAACATGTATGTGTGAGTTCACGATTTATGCAATAAGTAATGTTGAACTATATTGAAACAGACTATACTGTGTCTAGGTCTTATCACACTACGGAGTTATTCATTATGCAGTCTTATTCGGAACACCTCGGTGTTATTGGCTCTGTCGATTACCGCCGAGTAGTTACGGTTAATGCAGTGATCTCCCCTGACAGGTCTCGGAGTTTCTATAGTATAGCATAATTGAATGACATTTAGGCATTTTTCATGTTGAACAACAAATTTTAACCTTCAGATTGCAACACATTTGCAAACTTCAAGTTGCGCCGACCATCTTTTTTAATGATATTTCTTGTTTATTTATGCATGCACATTTAAACAGAAATAAAATTAGTTAACAAACATAAATAATTGAGCGCAATGATAATATAAATATCATCTGGTAAAATCATAAAAATAAATATAATAATAATACTGAGATCTAAGAACATAATATTAAAACATTTCTGAAGAAATATGAAGGAAATAATAATTATTAAATAATGTTTTCAAAAATACTATAACATACAAGTAGATGTCACCACAGGCACCTATACTGATATGCTGGACAGAGGAATTTCATAGTTGCAACTCTTTTCATGCTAACTATTTTCTGTCCAGCAAATACAGCACGTGTCCAGTATAGTGACATCCTTCGCAGTCGCACCCGATCCATGTGACATTTTTACCATGCCCTTTTTCATTTCTTTTGTCTGCTTTCGACATAAATGTTGACCTACAAACAGAACATTTATTATTCATTTTGTTGGCTTGTTGTGTTATTTTATCTGTATTTTTTTCCAGGCATGTTATTAGTTTTGGCTTTCTTTGGGGAATGCGTGCTGGGTGGAGGAGTTGAAATCAGCTTTCTTGTCTCTTTCAGGAGCTCTCTCCCACTTGAATCTTTACTGATCTTGTTGCAACATGTGGTAGAGAGAGTGATGTGGTCTTATCACTTTCTGCTACCACTTTGAAAGTAACACTAATATACCACACATTCTATGTAGAGCTTCAGAAGCATCTCAATTTGAGCTAAATCTTGGAGATTGGAATGAGATTTGTCTCACCCTCAGTCTCTATTTAGGGCAAACACCAGGCCCGGTAAGTAACCTACGCTGTTTTACAGACATCATGATATTTGTGGAGCTTTCATGTAAAATAAGACCTGTGTTTTTCGTCTTTTTTTTGATTTCTGAATTAATTCCGTTACAGTTGATATATGTTCTAACGATTTAAATCCTGTAAAATTATACTTGCGAGCATAAGTTAGTTTTTAATAATCAATGTCGCAGTGATTGCATCATTACATTTCAGCTTATTATACTACATTTCAAATCAAACTTGGCTGTGAGAAATTACAGAGAGCAGAACAGGAACACCAAGAATAGTTATTGAAGAGAAGAGAATTTGTTCGTACACAGGGAAAGAAAAGTTATTGACTTCGCCACAATTATGCTCATATGCTTTATAAATGTTTTTCTTGCTGAACTGACTTTTGGATTGATGTATTGATTGAAACCATTGGGCACATGGTCATAGAATCATCTTTGTATGTGGTTACAATTGATTCCAAAAAAACCAACTGGCGCCATTTAAAGTTATACATCTTATAAGGACGTTATCTTGTTTCTGAAACGCGGCATGAAAATTGTGTATACATTGAAAACCTAGCATTATACATATCGTGTTTTAGCGTGATATTCACATACCTATCATTCTGTTGTATAAGCTAGAGAATGCTGAGAGGAAAGCTGATAATGAAAGAGGATTCAAACAGAAGCTGCATTGACCATTCTTGCAAAACAAGGTCAGGCCAAGAGAAACCAAAGTCGTCTAGAGGGAGACAGACGCTGTGCAAACTCAATGAGGCGCGTAACTTCCGATATGTCACGTGTTACTTCCGCTGCAAGTGTTGACCATGATGACGATTCCCATGACAACAACTTCGTAGATTAAACGACCGAATGCACACATTTATTATTTCGTTCATATTTTGACAGATTATTATAAATGATAAACGAGAGAGATTACTTAGCTACAGGAAAGGTCACATACATAAGACAGTGCCTCCCCACGCAGACCTCCGGGAAAGCAATCCACAAAACATAAGGCACTTAAGGAGGTTAAATGGTACACATGTTTAGGAACAGAGGCACAATGAATGACCTGGCAGACCATAAGGAATAACTAGGAGAATGAATTGATACTTGAGCAATATTTTGTTATATAAAATTCGCAAAATTCATAACATTTGTAACTTTGAACTGTTATTTAAATATTAATAAATTTATGAGGAAGGGTTATAATCCTGACATAATGAGAACTATTGCAGATAAGATTTTAAGTCAATACATTATTTTTACTGCATGCCCGGACACTCATGTTTTTAAAGAGAGAGAATACGTAACTACAGGGAAAGCCACATACATAAGACAATGCCTCCCCACGCAGATCTCCGGAAAAAAAACAACACGAAATTGAAGACGAAATGAAGTAATATCTGTTAACCATAATTGACATGTGAGGATATGACAGATGGTAATGTCTTTAAGGTTTATGTTCGGGACTTTGCAGGCATTAACTTTTGACCTAGAACTAACAGAATATGTTCCATTGAGTATCTTAAAACTATATTCCAGACCTTTTGGGATTATACTGTGTTGTGGTGTCTATGATGTTTCGGGTGTACGTTGGTGTTGTCCGTGTTTCATTATGTTTTGTCCAGTGTTATTTATGTATGTTGAAGTATAAGTTAGATTGATCATTCTTTACCTTCTACATTATGACAGCACTTCATTAAATTATACTTTTTGTCCTTATTCGACTTAACATTGGGGCATATCCATCAGTTAGATATTTCACCAAGCTTCTTTTTTATTATGACGTCATTTGGTGATGCATATGACGTCATTTTGGCATTGCGTTATCTAGTTACAGAAACTAGGCAAGCTCATTTTGCATACATTGAACATATTCTTGCATTACTGTATCTTTAACCTTTTATTTGTTGTATAGGCTAGATAATGCTGAGAGGAAAACTGATAGTGTAAGAGGATTCAAACAAAAAAATCTGCATTGACCATTCTTGCAAAACAAGGTCAGGCCAAGAGAAACCAAAGTCGTCTGGAGAGAGAAAGACGCTGTGCAAGGTCTATGAGGCGCGTAACTTCCGTTATGTCACGTGTTACTTCCGCTGCAAGTGTGACAATGATGACGATTCCCTTGACAACAACGTCTTACACTAAACGACCGAATGCACACATTCATTGTTTCGTTCATCTTTTGCCAGATTATTTAACATGATAAGAAATTATTTTGGAATACATACTTTTGTATATTCGGATGCCAATTTCGTGTCTACCAATGCCTTTCATTTATCATGTGCAATACAATTGTGTTGTACAAAATTCGTTTACCTTTGGTTTTTAAAACCATCATCACGTATGTGCCAGACATTGTCAGAATAAATATTAATCAAAGGGAGATAAATAATCCATAAAAAATCAAGCACATCGCAAAGTTATCGCCCGCATGATATACTAGTTTCGTTGATATCAATTACATAACAAAAAATAAGCCAAATATGTTGGTTTATAGTTTTGATTAAAGTATTGAATTTTCAAGTTAAAATAGTTTGGACAAATAATTTTAATTTATTGTGACTATGGTAGAGAGTCCATGCGAAAGATTAATGTATTGTACGCATTATATACTATATCATGGGAATGTTTTCAAAACAATCAATTTAATGCCATTGCAAACGTGTCATTTAACACGTGAACTAGATTTCGAACCCAAAGTCAAGTTTATTTAATTAAGTTTCGGAAATATCACCATTTTTTATCGTATACACTAGTTGCATTCAAACCAAACTGGTTTGGAATTTTCAATGCGTCTATCACGAACGTATGCATAACATAATTATTTAGAGATACAAAAAATCATGGGATAATTACAATATGAAAGAACGTGTTTCAAAGTATCAAGTAGATCGCTTTAAAAAGTTTACATTTTCTCGACAAGATGCAAGCATTCTATATTGCACAATCGCAATCATTTTATAGTTCATACGAACTAAAAGCCCGGTTGGCTAAGTTAATGTTGAGCGATGATGTCACCCGGGCGGTCCAGGTTCGATTACTGAGCAGGTCAAGGCATGTCTTCCGTGACATTTGTCCTCACGATTCACATCAGGAAAGTTTCAGGTGCTTGCCAAAGGGCAAGTTAGTGCTGGTTGATAATTAGTTTCCAGAAAACTAGCTAGGTCAACTGGTCGAGGTGAAGAAATTGTTGAAAAAGACGTTAAACCCATTATAAACAAATTGGCGGTATCAGCACTCAGATCTTATTTCTGTAACCATAGGATCTACGAAATCACTGTTGTAGTTCAGACATAAGCAATCGAACTTGAATTCAGAGTTACGGCATAAACAGACGTGCAGCGATGCATTGTGGTCGATGGAACAGAACGCTAGATCCGTAGGACGCGGTTTTACCGCAAACATCACAATCCCTGAATGGTTCATCAGTACAGTAACTTAGCTAATAGACATCGAGGGTGATTAATATCAGTTGTAATAATTTGTTTCACAATTTATGTAAAATAAACCAGTCTAAACTTAGCAGAAATGCAATAAATATGCGAAATTCTTTAGTGTATATAGGCTTCAAAGAAGTTTGAATAATGCATACTGTATTTATGTTACTGATAACTTGATCTCATTTGTGCGAAAAATTGCTGTCACAGCACAATACTGAACATACGGCTCTATTACCACATTTCAGGTGCCGAGATATTGCCAGGACCGGACAGCTACTTAGGGCATATACAATCACCGTGCCATAAATCTTGCTACTGAATGCGCACAAGATACAAATAAGAACATTCCTGATTCATGAATAAACATAATACCCAAAAGTTCGGTTAAGTGTTTAGCATTGACCTTCAGCGATTTACTTGTAATGCCAATGTTGTGCAGTATGAATGGTCATTTACATTAATCTATGTTTATACAACAACCGTGTCCAGATAACATTGTATCTAATGAATAGGTACAAACAAGCCATGGTTAAATAATTCATTGAATGCACTTTTAACACAGCACATGGATGATAAAAATGGAAATGACGTTTTCTGGTTGAAGTTAAACTATATTCTGATACCGTACATACGAGTATACTTGCTATCAGAATATAACGCTTGATTACTTGTTTTGTATTTAATTTGCTTAGCTTTATGGATGGAAAATACCTATCTTAAAATGTCAATTACTGTAATAGTTGAGTTAACACTTAACGTTTTACATGTAATGTGTAATGTTTGAGTAAATTACATGCATAATTATTTTCGACCTTAAATGGGTTGTTTTGTATGGTTCACAAGTTCCCCTTGATGGTGATTACGCTTCAATGGGAGGGTTGTTTTTTATGACTATAGGTGTATTTATAATATTCTCCAGATCATTTAGTTTTCCTCCTTGATTAATGTAGATATGTTTTCAGTTGTTGGTTCGAAGAAATACTGACATGGTACCAATCCATGTTATGTTCTACCGTGACACTGGCTACCTTTTCAGTTGTTTGCGGAAGAGTAAGTTAGTTCTGGTTGAAAATTAATTCCAGGAAAACTGGTTATGCCAACTAGCTGCCGTATACGAGTGAAATATTTTTTAAACTAGATGCGTCCTTGGGATACGGATGTCCCCGCTATGGAATTTCGGGAGCATGCAAATACTTTCTTTGTAAAGGCCAAATAATTATAAAGCAATATTAATTGGAAAACCATTTTTCTAAAGTACAAAAAGGGCCATAACTTCTCCCCAAAACGGCACATTGTAATTGAATTCAAACAGGACCTGTATTTTGGAAACCAATTTTTAAGTCGAAAGAGGGCCATAACTTCTCCAAAAATTGGTGAATTGTAATCGAAATTGACCTGTATTTCATGTGCCATGGAAGAATTGAATCCACTCATCGTTGCAAGCGTTGTTAATCGGAAACCATTTTTTATGTCGAAAAGGGGCCATTACTCCTCCAAATATTGGTGAATTGGACAGGGGTACAACTTTATGCCCATTTATTATTCTACGAATGTTAATTTAAACATATACGTTTGATAACGAATTTAATTCGGACATGTCGTCTCTAATCGTCAGATTTCGTTGCTTGTTTCCGCGACATAGTCGAGTAAAATGACGTATGATGATATTTTACATGATATAGGAGAGTTTGGACCATTCCAGAAAAGGATTTATTTCTTATTATGTTTGCCATGTTTAACGGTGTCACCGTTGTTAGTTTTACAAGTGTTTTCTCTCGGAACGCCGAAACACAGGTACGTAAATGTTTTAAGTAGTTGTGCGCCTAAGAGTCACACAGTTATCCCGTTGCAATTACCTGCATCGGAACTGAAATAGCTTAAGCAAATCTAGCAACACAGCTACAGCAATATAATTTAATTGTACCACAAGCTCCGCATAAATCTAAAAAAAAATAGTTCATGCTTTCTGGTGGTTTATCGCGGAATTACGGCGAGTTATTATCCGATACGCCACTCTTGAAAATGTTGCGCCCGCTGCTCACTCGGTGAAATAACTTCCAATATTACACCGAAACATACACATATCCTCTGTATCAAAACATGACTATCATTTTAAAAGATTGATTTATTTTCGTTCCGATCGCCTGTAAAATGGGACAGGTGGAATAAAATAAGGAAGGAAGACCGGCATATGCAATTAAAGCCATTAATCCGCCAATTTGTTTACTAGGCGATGAATTGATACATACTTAAATGTATTAATCAAAGCTGATATTATCAGACATATGTACATTTCTGCAAATTGCATTCGGTGTCGAGTGTGTATGGTCGCTGACTTGACTTGCTTCGCGGTGTCGAACCCCACCCGAGCAAGCCATCCAGCTGGCTTACCGAGGTTCGATGATCCTACCCTGGTGTCTGCAGGGTGTGCGTCTTCTTTCATCGTAGTAGCTAAAATAGTCAGTACACGACCCTGGCTGTTTGTGTGACATTAGGACATAGTTAAATAAAGGACGCTATTCTATGGCTTTGTTTTATTTGACATCGTTTTAGTCACAAAAGTCTTTAAATTTTGTTTGGTATGGAAGTCGGTCCGTATCAAATATTTACAAGTAAAACATTGCATAATATTGCAGCATTTAAACTTACATTGAACATTTATCAGTGTGTTACTGTCACGTGATATTTGCACTGTCAATGGTTGCTAAGGAGTACCATATCAGGTCTGAACAACTGAACATTTTCAAGAGGTTTGATAAACATTAGTACGATTGTTTAAGCTTGAATGAATCAGTGCAGTTGTAATAAAAAAAGGAAATACATTTTACGAACCAAATATATATGGTTACAAATGTACGAACTCCTGGTATGGCACTTCGGAATTATGGCATTTGAATTATCCAAAATTGGCCAAATTAGCCTTGTCCACTCTCTAAGTCAAACAGTTTTCTTCCGATCTTTACCAACCTTTATGAAAATATTTGTGGGCATAATATCTCGGCCAAGGTCGATAACCAGCCACATCGCCCTGGCACTTCTGAAATATGGCCCTGGAATTATCCAAAATTGGCCAAATTAGCCTTGTCCGCTCTCTATGTCAAACAGTTTTCATCTGATCTTCACCCAACTTGATGAACATGTTTGTGGGCATAATATCTCGGCTAAGTTCGATAACCAATCATATCGCTCATGTCACCCGGGAGTTATCACCCTTTGATTTTAGAAATTACCTAAAATTTGTCTTGTCTTGTCTGACTTATGACGGGCTTATTTTGTTACAGTTTGGCACTCTTGTTTTATTAAGTCAAGACATAATCCATTAACAATACCGTTGAATTAGTACATGTAGTATACGTTATGGTCGATGCGGTGGAATCCCTTCGGTATATGTTTTAATGTTTTTTGGTCAAACCTAGTCCAGCCACGGACGTCACATCTCTATACTGTCACTGTACAACTGTTCCGAAGAAGTGTAAAAGTCGGAGTACAGAGACACGTATGCGGGGCTAGGTCAAACCCAATGGTGATGATAATAATACTGATAATAATTATATTAATTTAATAATAATAATGATATTGCTTATAAACTGATGATGAGTTTGATAATGATAATTGTAATAATGATGATGATTATAATGTAGATGATGATAATAATGACGAGTATAATGATGATGATGATGCTAGTGATGCTGAAGACATAAATAATGATATTTAAATGCTGATGAGTATGATGATACTGATGATTATTGTAATAATGATGATAATGATTATGCTTATGATGATGATATTAATAATCATAATGATGACAGTATTGACGAACATATTAGCAACATTAATATTGACAGTATTGAGCATGATCATGATATTTTTGATAATACAATATATTAATGGACAGTGATGATTTCGATGAAGACGATGATTATGATGATTATCCTAACTTAAATAATTATATTTTTAGATGTAAGCTCCCTAACTATGACAACGACACATATCACGCACAGGGATCATACCATGAAGAACTGATTAAAGCATGGATCCCCTACGACCCCGTTGGCGACTATGACTATGATAGATGCAAGCTATATAGTGCAAACCACATAATAGATAATACGACGGATACAGTATCTTGTTCCGAGTGGGTGTATGATGAAAACGTATTTAAAAGTACATTTACCAAACAGGTAATTATGCAGTGTAAACAAAAATAGAAACAACACTCAGAACTTGACCATGTGAACATTAATATGTTCCTAACTGACCTAATCAATCCACTGGAAGTCAAGAGATGACAGTAAGATATAGGATTATTCCAAGGGACTCTACGCTGAATCATGCGGTCCATTCGCGTTTTGTTATGTTCTGTTAATATGTAAGTAAGTCAAGAACTCTCATGCAAGACGTATTTCTCAAACAGTCTGGGATATTTCTACAGTCAATGCAATGATGTGAATTAAGCTGTTTTTTTGCGATTGATATTAGCTTTGTTCTTTCAACATACATGTATGTCCCCTTTGTGTGATTTGTAATAATTTGCGTCTACGTTTAAAACATGTGTGCTAGGTAGCATATTTTCAGTTAGCAGGCAAGACATACTGGGGTCATTGTGATTGCATATTTGGCAAACTCTTTTCGTCTATTAGGCATCATGAACATTCCCTTTTTCAGGTCAACTTGGTGTGTGACGATGCTATAAAAATTCCTAATGTTCAGATGGTTTTCTTCTTCGGAGTCTTGTCAGGATCTCTGTTTTATGGACAACTCTCAGACTTGTATATTCAGCATTGCTATATTTTCATTCGGCAAACTTCGGGTCCTTTCGTAACGTGTGTACAGAGCAATTCTCGGATCTTATCTAAACTTTAGTGACTTATTGTGAAACGCAAAAGACCCGAAGTATGCTGATTTGCTATTTCTTTTATATGTTTGACGATACAGCAGGACGATTCCAAGATTATCGTTATGTCGTGCCGCATCGCACTAAGTCTACTTGATACAAACATATTTGAATTCTAGACATACTATTTCCTATGTGTACAATTTTCAAGTTGTCGTTTTGATAAATTAAATATTTAACCTGGATACAATATTAAAAGTATTGAATTCGAAGTATATTTGAAGTAAATCGTTCTTCAACTTACGGAAGCAAACTTGATCCAAACATTTATGAGAAAAAAACGTAAGAAAAAACCCTGTTATATCCCTAATACATCTTCGTATTGTATAGATTCTTCCAAAAAAACTTATCGTGTTTCGACGCTATGTATGTGAGGGACATATTCTTCCACTGATTGAATACTGTATAAAACATGTGTATATATAGAATTTGATTCCAGGATAGGACGAAAGAAGACCTTGTACATATGTATTTTACTCCAGTTAGGGTCCTCTCTTGGATTGGTTCCTATGGAGAATTATATCGGATTCTCTGTGTTGATGTTCGTTCTTGGTGGGGCCACATTAGGGGTTTATATGACGTCATATGTTATAGGTAGTAGCCTTTGTTTTTTTTCAATTCAAACACTTCTAGCGAAGATTACCCTGTTAGACTTTAAATTGCTGTCATGACGTATATACGACTAGACAATACAAATGTATCAAATGTACTATTCAAGCGCAGTCATTGTGAATGTGCTCATGAAGAAACTACGTAACAGTACAGTATCACCCAGATATAATTATCGTTATAGTATATAAAGTGTCGGTCAACTATAACTTTATCGGGCAGTAAATAACAACATAATAGTAAAAATGCATCCATTGTGGTATATTAATTGCATTGCTTCGAATGGGCTGTTTTCCATTTATTAAATGCACACGTACTCATTGATAAAGAAATAAATCTTGATACAAAAATACAAAGCCATCTGTTTTCAAATAATATAAGGGAACGAGTCACTCGTGTACCTGCAACATCGGGGAATGCATTTTGTAACTACATGTATTAATGCCAATTGTAGTGGAAACATTTGTAAGGGACCTCAACAAAAACGATGATTTGTTGTCTTAGTTTTGGCAGTCTTGAAAGAAACCGTTTTAAAAAAGATACACATTTTACTCGAATATTGCAGGAATGGAGTTAGTCGGTACCAGTAAGCGGTTTTTGACAGGTACCATAAATACATTATTTCTGACAACTGGACAGTTATACATGGTGTTGATGGTGTATTTGTTGAAAGATGTGAAATACTTCACGCTCGCTGTGGCCCTGCCAGGTGTTCTATTTCTGCCTTACTACTGGTAAATGTTATGTATGTTATTGTGGTATTACATTCCATCACCGACACATTATACTGTGTACTATAAAAATGTACTTACAGGTTCTTTCGTAACGAATTATCTTTAGGATTGATTTTTACGTATTTGCGATGATGGCAAAAATGCTTTGATTCTTTGTCCAAACAGGTCAAGCAATCGCTGAAGTGCAGATTGCAATTTCTGTTGACATTTTTGATGAATTTGGAGATATAAGTATTCGACTCTCGAGAAATCATAATTTATATCAAGCGAGATGTTCCGGCAATTGTCTAACAGACAGAGACACGCCGTATATAAACCAGAACAAATGTAGTATGAAGCTCATTGCAAAACAACACACTTGTAGAATGACAAAGCCGAATTGTGAAAGGCGGAACAATTTCATACCAGTTTTAACAAAAACATTCTAAATACAGTCGAACCTCGTTGATTCGAATTCGGGCACTGAAATATTATTTCGAATAATACGTGGTTTTTATTTGCGCATTTCAATTCGACGTGCCTAAGAAAATACAACGAGATTTTCTTCGAATGATACCATGTAATCGGATAGAAGGTTGTCGAATAAACGAGGTCCGACTGTAAATTGTTAAACCTATATTTAGGTTAATACCCGAGTCTTGTCGATGGTTACTAAGCAAAGGAAGAACAGAAGAGGCGATTGCAATTTTGAGAAAAGTTGCAGAAAGTAATACAAAGAAACTAGATGAAGATGCAGTACGCAATCTTCCACCTCCACAGAAAGAAGGACGTGTTTGGAATTTATTCTCAACTAAATTGCTAGGATTGTGGACTTTGATTTTATTTTTCAATTGGTACGTTTGTTATTTTACTTTTCAACTTGCAGCTAAATTTATATAATGTTTCCAGTCAATGTACATGTTAAGTTATTGTGGACACTAGATGAAGAAATACTTGACACACTTAATTCAAATGTTAACTTAAATTCTGACATACTGTTTACGGTCTAATGTATGTGGCGTTCACTGTAGCAACTTATTCTCTCTCTTTTACATAGCTACATGTTCATTTATGTGTTTCCTGCCTCTTTGTGTTTTCTGGGATGGCTGTGCTTTTTCCTTATGAGTAACCTCGTTAGTTGTCCTTAACATCCCAATAATTTATATTTCAGGTTTGTTTGTAGCATGTCCTATTACGGCGTGGTGCTGAATACTGGAAACCTAGGTGGAGATATTTATTTTAATTTTGCATTGCTTGTACTCGCTGAATACCCTGGAAAAACTCTGGATATTTTGTTATTGGACAGAATTGGCCGAAAACGTCTCTATATTGGTTATCTGTTTGTTGGAGCTGTGGCTTTCCTTCTAACAATTTGGCCGATCGCAGATGGAAGTGATGGTACGAGAAACAGTTTAATCAAGTATACTTTTGTTTGTGAATTATATGCGCACGAATATATAGGTTTCCACAGGAAAATACTTTGGGAACTTTAAAACTGCATATGAAAAGGCGGTGACAAGGCTGCATGTTTTGATTTGTGGTTTAAGAATATGGTTGGTTCGTTTTACTCATCCATTATCTAAATCAGGTTAGGCAACTAAGATGCCGAAATATTGACCAAACCATTTTATTCTAAAACTGTCATATCAATTTCGGATTCTGAGATAAGTATATGAAACCAAAGGCGATTTTAATTGTACATTAAATATTAAGAACGCAGCTCTGCGAACTTAGCAACTTGTTGGAGGATGTGTTGGATGGGGTCTCCGTTGTGTTTGTTTAAGTTTCTTCTACAAAAATGAAAAATAGTGGCAAATGAAACGTTTTCAAGAGCTCTATTATTCGTCTTTACGTCTTATGTGTCGAATTGTACGTATCAAGCTTGTGTGCGTGTGTATAATATAATATATGATATGTGGCCTTATAACGACTATCCGTTTCACCGCATTTGCCAACCATGCGATAATTGGCATGTTTTCTTACGTATTGCAGTTATTGCAGACCAATATCGACCAATCCCTGGCAAATAACATGCTTACGAATCCGAACACGAACTAAGTAACATAGAGGATAAATGAAGAGTAACGGAATGGATTGGTCGTTTGTAATACAACATAAAGTTGAACCTCGTTTATTCGACAACCTTCAATCCGAATACATGATAACATCCGAAATAAATATCAGGCCCCGATGTTTCTTCTAATGCACGTCGAATTTAAATGGGTTATTCGAAACAAAGTATTATTCGAAATAAAATGTTGGACCCGATGATTCGAATGAACACTTATGATACACTTATGATACAATCTATTGCAGATCTTCACTATGTCCTTATTGCACTAGCTATGTTGGGAAAATTGTGTATAACTGGTGCCTTCGGTGCAATCTATGTGCTGTCCGCTGAAATATACCCCACAGTTGTGAGAAATGCAGGGATGGGCGCTAGTTCCGCTGTAGCTCGTATAGGCAGTATGATTGCGCCGTACATAGCAACATCTGTAAGTCTTTCTATCTTGTGTTGCTAGCTCCGCGATGTATCCCATCCAGTAACCCCCCCCCCTGTTTGTTCTCCTTAATTCTCCTTAACAGTTGTCTTTCATGGTCGACTAGGGCGTTCCTTGCGCCCCTGTTCCCTCGTACCTCCTCAATGCCTGATGTTTTGAGAACTGTTGTTTTCGCGTATAATTATTTATGTTAAAATGTTAAACACAATTTCTTTCTGTCATGTATTTTATAGTTTCCATTATGCATTTCCGTTGTTTAATTTCATGGTATGCCTTTTTGAAATGCCAATGTATGACTATGTACACGTATTCATGTGTTTTAGTTATCTTTCAAAACTGACATACGATGTCCTTGAATAAAAGTGATAAACGATTTAATTAATTTGCAAAAGCTCTCGCCTGAATTTGAGAAAGTTTTTATTAATGAATGTAACACGACTTCTCTACAATGATCTCGAAGGTAAATGTTTCACAGATCGAGTGATGAAAGCAAAACAAGTCCGGCCGGTTAGCTCAGTCGGTAGAGCGTTCGACTGCTAATCTAGATGTCGTGGGTTCGAAACCGGGGCTAGATGTACGTTCTTCCGTGACAATTGGTCACCCACCTCTAAATTCTGATTAATGTAGAAAATTTGTCAGTTGCTTGCGGAAGAAGAAGTAAGTACTGGTTGATAACCCAGCACCACTGGTTTGGTCAACTGACCGCCGTATATAACTTCAGTATAGTTGAGAAAAGGTGTAAACCCTGAAACAAACATACAAATAAACGATCGCGTAACAAACCCGCTTCTTTATTTAGACGGGTATCACCCTTCCAAATGGTCAGCATCGCTAGAGGTCCAACCGTTTAACAGCGCCAGAATATCAGTAGATTTTGAAGCCTGAGACAATAGTTTCGTTCCCGGGGCAAGGTCATTGCTATCCATAACATTCGACAAATGAATTATTTCAGGCAGACACTGTTAGAGGACCAGTCGGTAAAGCCATACCGTTATCTGTGTTTGGTGCGGTAATGTTTATTGCCGGTATACTGACCCTAGTTCTCCCAGAAACGTTGAGACGTGATCTTCCAGAAACCATTCCTGACGTTGAAAAACTGAAAATGTAAGAAGAACATACTCGAAGCGTATATTTTTAAAGATATTTATATCGTGATTTCCGGTGGTTTACCGCGGAATAACGGTGAATTAGTATCCGATAATTACCAGTGAAATTATCAAAGCGATAATGACGACATGTAGAATATTGAGGTATTAAACAGGGATATTGGATGTAATTAACGAGTAAAAAAAAAATAAAAAAAATACCAAAATGAAGCATGCATTGAGTAGAATGTTTGCATGTTTGGGTGTTTGGGTGTACGACTGAGTTAATTCACCTTATGACCATCTGACGTAAAATATTCCGTCCGCTGCTCACTCGGTGACATAACTTTCGATCTTACACCGGAACACACGAATATCCTGTGTTTATTTTACATCAATTATGAAACAAGGTCTTACAAATAACACTAATCCCTCTCGATGACGACTTTCTTGGTTACTAACCAATTACTCGTGCCAAATTCAAGAACTGTGAAATGTGTTATGAAACCCCGCTCACCCTGGCACAACCTACGGACCCGGAGTCAGACGCTTTACCCTTTGACAACTACGCCAGTCTAAGTGTTTTATTCTATTACATAATTAACCATATCACGATTTGATTCAAAACTGTTTAATTCTGACTGACTGTCTTGCTCTGACGCTTGGTCGACGTTGAAAATGATAATCTGACTTTATTTTTCAAGGAAACCATCTAAACCAACGAAAGTTAAGGAAAGTGAAACGACAGATGCTGTTGCCAACAGTGGATATGTTAATGAAGAAGAGAACAGCAAACTGTAAAACGGAAATTCGTTAACAAATAAAGAATCTAATATCATTCTGTTGCAGGGAGATTTACTAATCGATATATGAACCAAATATTTTATTGATACAATGTCTGATTCGGTTATAGCGGCATTACATATTACATTATATGTTTCATAACATAGGCATATCAGTTTGTTCTTCAACTGTAACCTTAAATGTATATTTGAATATGTGTTATAGTGTTCCTTCTCCGTCTCATAGATGTTTGTAAATATGTAGGCCTACATATTTGTTTGTCCTCATGGGCCATATGGCTTACTGGACTTGAAATGAAATAAACTTTATTGCTATTCTTATAATTTCTCTTCTCATATGGCTATATTGTCGCTACAAACCACACCACCCATATTGCATTTCATTAGAAACATAATTATTATGTTATTCTGATACTAGCCCCGCATACGTGTCTCTGTACAGCGACAGTATAGAGATGTGACGTCCGTGGCTGGACTAGTCTGATACTAGCCCCGCATACGTGTCTCTGTACAGCGACAGTATAGAGATGTGACGTCCGTGGCTGGACTAGTCTGATACTAGCCCCGCATACGTGTCTCTGTACAGCGACTGTATAGAGATGTGACGTCCGTGGCTGGACTAGTCTGATACTAGCCCCGCAAACGGGTCTCTGTACAGCGACAGTATAGAGATGTGACGTCCGTGGCTGGACTAGTCTGATACTAGCCCCGCATACGTGTCTCTGTACAGCGACAGTATAGAGATGTGACGTCCGTGGCTGGACTAGTCTGATACTAGCCCCGCATATGTGTCTCTGTACAGCGACTGTATAGAGATGTGACGTCCGTGGCTGGACTAGTCTGATACTAGCCCCGCATACGTGTCTCTGTACAGCGACAGTATAGAGATGTGACGCCGTGGCTGGACTAGTCTGATACTAGCCCCGCATACGTGTCTCTGTACAGCGACAGTATAGAGATGTGATGTCCGTGGCTGGACTAGTCTGATACTGACGTGTTTCTACACCGAAAGTAGTCAATTTTAGATATCAAATGAAAAGTAAGGATTTAACAAATCCAAGAGAATGTGCCAATTTCGCGTCTTGATGACACACATCGAATGATATTAGGTGACATTACATCAAAAATGTTTTTCATACATGGCAAGGGTGAAAACTTGCCTAGGCGATGCGCTTAATATCGATATCTCTAGGTACAAGTTTCAGATCAAGTTTGGTCTTCAATTTAGAGACAACTAAGTTGCACGTTGAATCAATATTCTCAATTTTGTTTTTATCATGTAAACCATATATCCTCACACTATTTCTATGTGTGTACTGTTCTAGGTCATTAAGGCTCTTTTATTGAGCCTTAATGCGCACATCTCTTTCTTGTATTTGTTGACCTAACGCATTAGATTTCTTAATCAATGTTTCATTATTCTCCAAGACTGAATCAAAGTCTATCTGTAAACCAGAATGACGATCTTTTAACTCCTCTATATCGTGCAAGGATGTTGCGAGTGTCTCTTCTACTTTTATCATATGATGGTATGCCTTATCCAGCTCAGATTTAATTTCGTTGCTGAGATCGATACGCAACTCCTTCAACTTCTGGTCGACAAAGTCAGCAGATACTAGTTTCTGTAAACTATTGTCAATATACTCTTTAGAGGCTAATTTCCCTAATCTATTTTCAAGAGAGTTTATAGCTGCCACTATATCTTCGAAATTAGTACTTTTACCACTTTCTGCTGTAGGGGTTATCATTTGATCCATTTTAACTTGTTTTTCCAAGGTTTTCTCAGTTTTTTTCTCAGTTTTGTCCGAATTTTGTAATTTTTCGACGATTTCCTCCTCTCTGACACTGTTCACTCGAGCAGGTTTTGATCTTTCTGACCTCGGCATTTCTCACTAGTTGTTTTCAAATCACACACAGAAAACTGAATTTTACATACCAATACGGCAACAGTCTGAAATTTATCCAATATAACAAAACGAAAACGCTAAAATCTTTATCAGTATTTATCTAACATAAACACAGTTAAACTTTACACATTGAAACCAGTAATGTCTATTGTTCACGTAAAACTCGTGCAAATACCTGAACACATGTTCATAATCCGTTTTTTGCAAATAACTCCTTTGTTCAATCACATTTTACTGATTTTCTTTTTGAATATAAGTTAACTTAATCTTTCCCGAAAAGTTGCTGAAATTTCCTATGAATTTCTTTCAAAACGTTTGTTAATTTCGATTTTTTTTCTCGAGTAGAAAACCACGTCTACCCACATGACTACCGGAAATGACTTGACAAGAATATTATGCCTTACCAAAATTTTAAGATGGTATATAACGATTAATTACATAAAAAGGTAGTGCCGCTTTAAAATTAATAATCTTCATCATCTTATTCTTTTAAAAATGGGCATACTTTCTTGCTTTAGCCTTTTTAGCATTGACATATTTTTTTGATATACATACATACGTAACAACCGTGAAGTCTAATGCATTGAGAAATAAAGTACACGTACATGTATTTCAAACTTGTTAATTTGTGTTAATATGGGCGTGACCTTAATGACGTTTTCACAATAAAGATGTTGAGTTATAATGAAATAGATGTGTAGCGGATCCGTGATCCAGTGGTAACGTGCTGGACTAGTAATCCAGGGGTCGCAGGTTAAATCCCCCGCTCCACCACTAGTAGTAGGCCTACTAACAGTCTTTCAGATAGATACAAAAACCGAGGTCTCGTGTACGATGCTTTACATCGGGCACGTAAAAGAACCAGGGGTGTTTCTGGAACTGGGGCATCATCTGTATCATGCACTATCCTCCAAAAATCTGAAATGACTAACATTCTTCTGGAGGCGTCGCCCATACGGGAAACCGGTGGCGACGATAAATAAACGCAAATACAAATAAAAGAAGTAGATGCATGGCAAACATAAAATAAAAACACGTCTATCAATGTCCAACGTTTCAGCATACTCAAAATAAGGACTCGTTACAGAGAAGAACTGTATTATAGCGTAATTGAATGACGGCAGTCGTTACATTAAGCATTGTTTATGTTGTACAACAAATGTTAACCTTCATATTGCAATAAAATTGCAAACTTAAAGTTGCGCCGACCATCTTTTTTAAAGATATTTCTTGTTTAAATTATCTTGGAAAAAATCTTCGTTTTTTTGTTGATCAGCCTTTTATTATATATATGAAAATATATATATGTAGAATCACTTCAATCAAATGAGGAAAAAACTCTATATAACTTGGCCGTATTCACTAAACACGCACTTAACCAGAGAAATATCTATGAATAAAATGTGCATAGATTCAGATTTTCTAGTCTCCCTTGGATATTCAGTTATTATTAATGAAGAAAAAACCCACAAACCTACTATTTTTAACCATAACACAGACAATTGGTGTTTTTTTAACTCGTTATATTATTTTTTTCGCGTTTGTACGCCAAATTTGGCATTATAACAACTTTTGCGTTTTGAAAGTCGTCACAACGCCTTTTTTGGCGTTATTAGGAGATTTAAATATTTTTGGTTTATCAGTGGCCCTAATAGGCTATCGTATTAAAATACCAAAATAATCTAATGAAACATGAATGATATACCACACAGAATTATAACCATGCTTGACATATATATAAGTATATATTGTCAATGTTCTGTGATTAAATACTAAGACAAGGGAAGTAACTCTATAAAAGAAAGAATTACACTGATATTAAACTTCAAATGTACATTATTATGAAAAGCTCATGGACCTAAAAAGGTATTAAACACAATTTAGAATGACACTTTCCTGTAGCAATTGATTCTATTTGAACATAAAGGTGAAGCTCGGCACCGCCGAATGGATTTGGTTTATATTATCGCTTTTAAATAATTTTCTTCGCAAGTAGGGCCTAATATTATTCTTTGATTTTTATTCTATACATTTATATTTACTTATTCTTCCGTATTATAATCAGTTTATATTAAAATAACGCGTCAATGTGATTGAAGAAATGGATTTCGGTATGGCTTGATTGATTTAGGTAGCAAAACATACGGGGTATTTTTGTCGAATATTGGGAAACCGGTATTATATATAACCTATATTCATCAAACTGTATTTAATATCGTGGTATCCCAGTTATCGTCGTGGTACGAGAATCATCATTTACATTTAAAATGGAGTATTTATTGTATTTACTGTTAATGCTTAGGTTGCATGCAATCAGATTGAAAGAAAGTGATAAATCAGAGGTCACTTCAGGTAGTGTGATTGGAATGCAGAATGGATATAACTTCACCACTGGACATGTTGGAGCATTGCATGTGTTGATCGCATGTCTGCTATTAATTACAGGAATCATTTGTATGGAGATTAAAATAAGAAGGTACCTATTAAATGTGTACACGAAATACGGCGAACCTGAATCTGATCATGGCAAAGGATATATTATTCATGAAATATTGAGAGAGGTACACATACCAGTTCAAATAGTTTCAACATTTCCGTCCTCATTGAAGACTTATTTCAAACAAAGGCTAGACGACAGAGTGGGAACGAATGGGCTAATGAAATACGAATGGGCCAGATATGAAACATACAAAACATTTCCACATGCATCGCCAGCACGCCCGATAAGGCTTGCATCAGCAGGATTCTACCACCTTGGAAACGGTGACACAGTGAAATGTTTCTCCTGTGATCTAGAGGTCAATGACTGGAAGGAGGAAGATGTGCCTATTGATATTCATAAACGATATTCTCCTCAATGTTCATTTTTGACTGGGACATATACTGGAAACGTTTCAATACACGACAGCCATGGAGGTGCAACCAATCGTTCTGTGTTTGAAATTGACGGATCACATAGTGGTACACTAGCAGAGAATCGATCGAATTTTGAGGATTCTGGACAAAGTACCGGCGGTGCTTGCAGTCGTGAGAGTACCAATGAAGATCTGGCAAGCTTGACGGCACAATTTCAAGAAATGGGATTTGATCGCAAAGATATCGAAGCCTCCTTTCGTGAATTGAAAACCCAAGGTGAGATTTAGCCAGACACCTTTATATTACATTTATAACTGTTGATGTTATTTTGAAAAGCCAATGAGATTTAATTATATTATACAATATGTGTATAAAATACAGACAATACTTCAATCTACAATCAGATAAAACCACATTGTTACAATACCAAGTATTGATACTATCTGTTATAACTGTTAAAGCATAATTTAACCTCATCTCAGTTTTATTTTCAGAATATTACATTTTACTTCCTTATGTATGGATTTTTGTTAACTTTCTGTACATCTTCTATTACTCATGTGTTAGACATTCTTTACATCTCAATGGCTACGATAACACGATGATATGTGACTCAACATTGACGGAGTTACAAAAATATCAACATGACCTGTCTCCTAAAATAAAGCTGCCTGGTCAATAAATTCTCATAAGACATGTGGATAGATTTACTTTATTAAAGCATATATGTATTTTTTGCACTTAATTGCATCAGTATGTATTGAAGTACTTGTACAAAGATAAACCATTCCGGTGGTTTTGTCATTGTGGTGTCCGCGCAAACTGTGGAGCGCGTTTATATATATTAAATGTAAAAAGAGGATCGTACATTCGTGGTCATTTTTGTTGAATTTATTAAACAGGTCTTCTAAAACGATGGAAACGATGCTTTCAAGATCATTTTTGCTGTTTTGCTCTTTATTCAATCTCAATGTTAAGACCACCTCAATATTAAGACCAGTTTTTAAGGTATCATTGGGGGTCTTATTATTGAGGCTTTACTGTATACATGTATCATACAGTCTCAAAGAAGACACATTATTTCAATAGGAAATTTACAATTTACAATTCACACATTTTTCAATGAATAGTAAAGTACAAATATCGATAAACCAAAATACTACTTATAGTAAATTCGGTAGTAATATCGACAAACTCTAATGAGTATTCATAAAGTTAGCATGTTTACAAAAACCAGAAATTTCAATAAACATATAATTAAAAACAGTGATAAACCAAATACAACTTGTACCATGTGTAGAAAGTACATGTAGTAATATACACAAGCTATAGTAATCAGTATACTCATACATATGCCTATCACACAATTGAATTTCAAACACTAGATTGATGATTACAGAACAATGATAACAACAACAACAACAATACATGCATCATAATACATACATGCATCATAACACATACGTGCATCATAACACATACGTACATCATAACACATACGTGCATTATAATGCATACGTGCATCATAACACATACGTGCATCATAATACATACGTGCATCATAACACATACGTGCATCATAACACGTACGTGCATCATAACACATACGTGCATCATAACACATACGTGCATCATAACACATACGTGCATCATAACACATACGTGCATCATAACACGTACATGCATCATAACACATACGTGCATCATAACACATACGTGCATCATAACACATACGTTAACACATACGTGCATCATAACACATACGTTAACACATACGTGCATCATAACACATACGTGCATCATAACACATACGTGCATCATAACACATACGTGCATCATAATACATACGTGCATCATAACACATACGTGCATCATAACACATACGTGCATCATAACACATACGTGCATCATAACACATACGTGCATCATAACACATACGTGCATCATAGCACATACGTACATCATAACACATACGTGCATCATAACACATACGTGCATCATAACACATACGTGCATCATAACACATACGTGCATCATAACACATACGTGCATCATAACACATACGTGCATCATAACACATACGTGCATCATAACACATACGTACATCATAACACATACGTGCATCATAACACATACGTGCATCATAACACATACGTACATCATAACACATACGTGCATCATAACACATACGTGCATCATAACACATACATGCATCATAACACATACGTACATCATAACACATACGTACATCATAACACATACGTGCATCATAACACATACGTGCATCATAACACATACGTACATCATAACACATACGTGCATCATAACACATACGTGCATCATAACACATACGTGCATCATAACACATACATGCATCATAACACATACGTGCATCATAACACATACGTGCATCATAACACATACATGCATCATAACACATACGTACATCATAACACATACGTGCATCATAACACATACGTACATCATAACACATACGTGCATCATAACACATACGTGCATCATAACACATACGTGCATCATAACACATACATGGAAACAAACATATGTGTATAAAATGTTAACTTTAACCTAGTGTGCCTCATAATACATAACAAACAATAAAATACAGACACAACACTTCGACACCAAACATGTTTCCTGTCGAAACGAAACTCGGGAAACTGATGGTAAAACGCATCTTTCTTATAAGATCAGATGGCATGTCCGTTCGGTTATGTATATCTATACAATGATAGGGAACTATCATACCGTGCAACATATTGAATACTGTAATACAGGCAATCGTGTGTCAATATACAACATGAATAAACTCACTTCGCAATGAAACATTGATACACGCCAATCGCATGGCAGGATAAGGCAGACATCTGGGACACAAAGTATTACAGCCAATCGCATGGCGGGATAAGGCAGATATCTGGGTCACAAAGACTTACATTCCGCAATCAAATCACATTTCCAAAATTTACTCTTATTAGTCTTATAGTGGAAGTTTGAGTGTTTAAAATGCATGAAATTGTCCATTTGCTTTGAGATTTCAGTATGATTATGAGATATGGGAGTAATCATTGGATTTTAGTGCCACACTCCGCACCTAGACTTAATAATTCCTCCCACATCTCATTTTACACTCAAATCTCTAAGACAATGGGCCACAAAGAATATCCAGCACTCATTTAACATTATTATACATGTTCACACTAAATACGAGTTACTATCGGACTCATATGAGTAAATTTTGTGATCTGAGATTTGCTGAGTGTAATAATAATAATAATAATCCGTGATAATATACATTGCGCGTGGTTAACATAATAAATCAAACATATTTATTATGTTTACAACGCGAATATGTAGTTCTGCTAAGTATATTTCCATGATTTTGATGAAGGGCGTAGCCCGAAACGTAAACTGAAGAGCTATTTTGTATATTATAAATTGATGTGAATAGGTTGACTGTAATTATACAATCGAACCCCGTTTATTCAACAACCTCCTATCCGAATACTTGGTATCATCCGAAATAAATGTCATGTCCCGATGTATCTTCTTATGCACGTCGAATTGAAATGAGCTTTTCGAAGCCATGTACAAATAGAAATAAAAGTTCGGACACGATGAATTTGAATGATCGAGGTCCGAAAGTTTTATACGTTTTGATGTCTTTTTTTGCATTACACACGTACATGTTTGTACATGTTGTTCACGTTTACAGACCTGTAGACTTATAGCATGTAATAAATTAGCTATTGATCTGTCTAATAAAACATGTTGTTGTTGTTATGAAAATTGTGCGCACATGACACGAGACAAAACCTCTCCACTCAGACCTCCAGGAAAACAACAGCCCATAAAATATACCGTGTATACATTATTACAGGATTACGAGTGACTGCGGAAAATCTTGCTTCTTCTTTGTTTGATGGGAACATCGACCAGACGGAACCGGACAGACAAATGGCGGCTTCCATGGCCGTTTCTGACCAAGATTATACGACTAAAAGCGACATTAAACATGAGAGTATGACCAATGTCACCAAAGATAAAGAAAACGTACAGACACAAGAAGGGACAGGTATTATCATTTTGAAATATTTATTTTATTTCTGCTACTCAGAACATTCTGACAAGACCTTTCTTCAAATTTGACAACTTGAATACAAGACAATGTTTTCCTCGAGACAATGTTATGTTTGTAGTTTGAAAGCTTGACCATATCGGTATAAAATGTAAAGTCAAATGTTTATTTATTATAGTGTTATCCCTACTTAAAGGGCCAGCCATTTCTGACTTATAAGGCACTTACCTGCTGTTCACATTTTTTGCCCGATTCCTACCGTTTAATGCAAAGGCACCAGGCAGGCGCACTGTTACCATTATTTAACTACATGGCGGCTCACCAACTGGCAATATTAGAATGGACATCTAACGGAATTCGAACCTTCGACCTCCCGCTCCCAAGGCGGATCATAAACCACTCAACTAAGGGGAGACAGTATATGTTGAAATTCATCCGCAGATCTTGGTTAAATTAAGCTTCTAAATTTGGAATATGATAAGAATAGGTTGCATGTATCTCTACACTAGTAATATAATACATGCAACCAACACAAACTACTAAATGTGTAAAACTACAAGAAAATATATAGATTAATTATAGAAAATTTGATCATATTCTGTCTTGTTTATATTCTGTTCATGTACATGGCCCGGAGGCTCTTATCAGAACAGTTCAAGTATTATCCGCATACAGTAGAACCTCAATAATAAGACCACACTTGGGACCCTTGAAAACTGGTCTTCTTATTGAGGTGGTCTTACTATCGAGGTTTTACTGTACCTTCACCAAGGGCCGTAACAAAACAGTAACATTCACGAAAACATCGACACAGTTGTCTCCCTGTTTACATAAAGTGTCTTCACTTATCAACGTAAATATCGTGACTAATTCTGTAATCTGAAACCACCGTGTTAAGTGCAGTCGACAATGTTTGTCCTTGAAATGTGAATGCCGGAGTGAAGTACTTTACAATAACAAATCATTGATAAAAATGAAGTAGTCAGATATCCAAGAACGAGGTCGCATGTTGATAACGAATGAGTGTTTCATGAATGACACGCCTACTTAAAATCTGTCCAACTACATACATGCGACAATTGTTTAGAACACATTTTAAGATAAAATATTCATTCTAATACTTGTGTTTTAAGGTAGAGTCGTACAATATAAATCGATTATTATTTTTCATGAGATTACAAACACGTCTTGAAATAACCGACATAATTGAACAGATGTAAACAGTCACGTATACCACATTGAGTGTTTATATCAATTCTTAGTGTGGATTGTAAGTCTTATAGATAGTCAATACTATTCACTGATCCGGTTTAAAATGTATATAGGTTAGTTACCTTGCAACCTTTTAAGTGAGACCCTCTATTCAACAACATTTTCATATTTCACGTTGTCAGAGTTTACAATCGATTTAACCTCTCTAGAGGAGAACCTCTCAACAACGGTCAAATATTGCCAAAGAGTGTTGCTCTATTAAGGTTGTGCTGTAGGTTGCACCAAACATTATTTTAAGTTGCTAGATGCCTTAGTATCTGATTTTGCTGTTAGTACAATGTAGTAAAATATTTGAATTTTAATAGGAAATTGTTTATACTGCAATTTGCTAAGATCCCAGAACTATTTTCTACTGCCATGCATATTTATGTCGTAAATGGCGCATTTTAACCAATGGACAGATCGTAGCCTTCAATCATATACACTGCTCTTTTTGTATGCAATTATTACGTTTTGACTTGTATGGCAATTGATAAGTTAAGGTATACAAATTAAGACAATCCCAGAACTAATAGATATGTATGTCGTTAGGACTTCAAAAACAAAACAAAATGTTTTACATACGTGTTTCAAGTTACATTCAACAGTTTATGCTTTGACTTCTTCATTGACTGCAAAGTGTCTTCGAAGATAGATAGAAGTTTCATGTCTTATTTCTTTCAAGTAATGTAAAAATCAGTGTAATAAATTATTTTTTTGGCAAATGTGTCAATCCTTATCAAATACTTCATCATATGTACAAACGTTTCTTTTGAATATGAGCGCCGCTGTACGATTTCCACCCTCTTCTTTAAGTGACGCCATTTCCAGAGAATGTCACATGTGATGTCACGTACTGAGAGTAAGCAATATTTGTCGCATATGGCAACGATGTTACCAAATATTATTTTCTGCTTGCAAATAGTGACATCACATGTTTCATTTTCTTGAAATGACGTCACTTACAGAAGAGGTTGTAAATCCTTAAGTAGCACTCATATATTAATTACATAAAATGGTATGCCACTTTAAACTCAAACATGTTGTCTTATTTTCAGACGAGTGTGTGATACAAGAGAACGACAGGCTGGTACAACGAATAGCATGCAAAATATGCCTTGATAAATACTCCACTGTGGCATTTAAACCATGTGGTCACGTGGTGTCGTGTGATAAATGCGCAGCGAAGTTGAAGAAATGCGCCGTATGCAGATTACCGATACAAACACGTATTAGGACATTCTGGTTATAATTTGCAATTGTCATCATCGGTACTAAAATGTGAGCTTAAAGCCAGCTTTTCAAAAATACACTGTGAAAGCAGACTGCTGGTGCGTGTCTTGTATTCGGACAGGAAATCCCTGTAACGGGACTGATATACTGGTCGTTACCATGGCATACTATCTAGTAAAAGATACTGTTACAATTGTATTGAAATTGAAAATGAGTACCATGTGCTAATGTCGTGTAGCCTGTATGACTGCGTCAGACAGAACCTATTTGTATTTAAATCCTTACGCCTATCATTATAATGACCTTGACAAATACTGTTATATCTTATCTAATGAAGAAATTTGTAAATACCGAACAAAAGCTTGTCATGATATACTATGTAACATATGGTACAAGTAATGTTTTACATGTAAATATTGAATTTTATATGGACGTTTTCTTATGTACTCTTCCATAATGAGGTTTTTTATAATTTTGATAATAATTTAGTGTTTGTGTTTTTGAATTTCTTTTCTCTTGTCTCTCATAACTCAGATTAAGTGGTTTTGCACATGAATTACAATATTATCATTTTATATATGTACATTTGTAACAAAAGTGAGACATAAATAAACGTAACTTATCTTATCTTGTCGTTACCGACTGTCTATTCTTTCATTCAACTGTAAGTGGTTGTTGACGTGTTCGTTCTGGTAAATGTGTACTGGGTTAGAGATAATAAACATGAATCTAGTCTCGTCTCCTCACTCAAATCTCATTTTTATCTGTTTAAATGTTCTTCAGTTGATTATCATATCATACTGCAATCATTACTACAGTACTTTGTACGCGACTTAATATGTCCGATTGTTCACTAAACATATAACAAACCTTGTATTCGACTCAAGCTGTGTATGCTTATGAGATTTGAGCATGAAGACTGTTCTTAAGTAATGGCCACGGACCTTATAGTTTGATCTCATGGCTTTACGAGTTTGCATATGATCTTGGGTATGACTAATAGTGATTTAGGTGCATTATGACACCATTACACGTTATGTTGATGATGTTTATGATAAGCTTTCAAAGACACATGCATGTTCTACATTTAAACATGTGCCATCAGTTTGTGTTTGTTTATATTTTTCGGCTTTAACGCCATTTTCGACGATATTTCAGTTATACATGGTGTGTTCAGTTGACCTCATCGGTTTCCCAGGAATAAATTATCAACCAGTACTAACTTGCTATTCGCAAACAGCTGACAAATTATCCACATACATAATTATGTAATCAAGGGTGAATGACATATTACCATAGCTAAATGTCACAGAAGGACATAACATGGCACCTGCGGCAATCGAATTCAGACCTCCCGGTGACAGGTCAGCGCTCTGCCAACTGAGCTAGTCGGGCGGGTCATTTCGTCATAAGTTTACATTATTTCATTTCACAATAAAGGAGAAAAAAACAAACACTAAATAAAATCATAACAATATAATTCTGTCCCAGTGCAGCCGATATCTTTAAAGTACACCTGACAAATGTATTGATAATACATGAAGCAGACTTTGTCAAATATCGTGAACTATCAGTGAATGAACAGACATTGGCATTGTTATGTATATCTGCGTACCTACAACGTTGGATGTTAAGGCCGACCTTGAAAAGAAGAAAATGTAATCAGATCAGAATTAAAGTTGTTGACTGGGGAAATATAATCGTATTTAAGGCATGTTCATAAGATTAGAATTATCATTTATTGACTCGACATTGACACACATAACTAACTCGCTGTTAACCTAATAATGTTTTAATAAATCTGTAAACTCACAAACATTTCTTTCATGTTATGAAAAATATTCGTATATACTGATAATATAAAATAATAAGCAATTAAGTATGATATTTGAATATATACAGTTAATCGCATTGACCATGATTATACATCAGAAAGCACCACATAATTGAAGAGAGAGAATACGTAGCTACATGCGCCACATACATAAGACAGTGCCTCCCCACGCAGACCTCCGGGAAAACAACAATCCACAAAATACAAGACACTTAAGGAGATCAAAGGGTACATATGTTAAGGAACAGAGGCACAAGGAATGGCCTGGCAGACCATTTGGAATAACTAGGAGAATCCATCTAACTATATTTTAACTCACTCGATGATAAGGCCACATTTAGTCATAATGTCAGGTGATCATGAAAACGTCAAACGTTCACGTACTTTCACGAATTCCCTATGCTTTCAAACATGTATTCGTGATGGCTATTCTCATCTATTCCATCTAGCAACACTCTAAACTTATCTGATTGTTTGATTCTTTCCTTTACCTCTTCAAACTTCTCCGGTTCCGATTCTGACACGCCGCATGAAAAAATACCGACTTTAACAGGCTGTTTCAAATTTTCCAAAGTAGTCTTGATGTTTTCAACTGACAAACTTTGCATCAAGACCTTCAACAATGTTATGCTCTCGAGCCTGCTCATCGTCCGCGGTAGTTCGATTGAACATTGAGCCAATGTTAAGTTTATAAGCCAAATTATTTTAATGCCTGTCAGTTTGGGAATAGTTTCTAAGAGAACAGCCACGTTCCTTTCTTCCCTAAGAAATCCACATTTGAAACATTCCAGTTTGTTAGCGCCAACGACTGTTCCCATTATGGTGGCAAATACTCCCTGTTTATAAAATTCTCCTATGTAACACGCCTCTAAGGACTGCGTATTTAATTTAGCATCCAACAAAGGCAATTCTCCTAATTCAAGAACAGACAGCTGGTCACTCCTCGATAAATCCAATGATACACATGCTTGAGATTTATCGTGGTCGTTACATTTGATGAATATCAATCCAATTTGTTTCATACTTTCACACCCTTTTATATACTGCATCAGAGCTTCTAGTTGCATATGAGGCATCGTAATGTTGCGCAAGTACAACTCTTGAATGTTTGAAAGTTTTTGAAATAAATTGCAAGTCTTTTCTGGTACATTGAAGTAATTGTGAACCCACTTATCGTTGCGCCACTCTCCTCCCTTGATCACAAAACATTCAAGTGTATTCTTCGACTTATGTAAAAGTAAATCCATGTCCTCTGGGGTAAATGTACATTTACAATCAATTTTCACCAAAGGGTTTAATCCTTTCCCTCCTAAACATTCTAAAATGTTTTTAAAGGCCTCTGTGTCCTTAATCTCTCTTATCTTAATCGATTTGATTCTGTTTCTATTAACGCAGATAAGACTTTCTAAGGTTCGCTTGTAGTTGGAATCTGGTTTGAAGTCCTCGTCTATAATGATATCTTCTAAAATGATTGGTACCTCAACATTTTCATCATGATTTATCACCCTGCTTTCCTCAACTGAATGCACAACTAGATCCTGTAAGTTTTTTACAGTTTTGTTGTAACATTCAAAGCTTTTCAAAGATCCCATGTCTCTTCTAAAATTGTTAATGTATTCATCTTTCCTGACCGTAACGTTGAAATCCTTTGACAATTGATAAGCTGCTTTTGGACATATTCCAAAAAGAAATATATAGAAGTCTGAGACAGTGAGTACATTATTCAAGGACTTGCACGCCTTGTTAATTTTGTCGAAACATGGCTTTAACAACTCCTTTTCTTCTTCTAATGAGCTTATATACAATGCTGCAAAGAATTCTTGAAACGTTTTGTGAACAAATGAAAGTTTGAATGTGTTTCTTAATACTTTGCAATGTCTTTCTTTTGTCAGAAATCCTATTTTTAGACCAAGTTCGATCCATTCATCATCTATAATTGTTTCAACAGATGTAATGTCGAAAGCAAGTGAATTTTCTCTCTGATCGTCGAAAAATGTTTCATAGGCCAATTTACCATATATTAAAAGGAATTTGTAATACTTCTTGCATAAATCGTTTGATGCGATTAGTTTCGGTGCAATACTAATCGGCCTCTCAGATAGCTGACATGTTGTTACATCCAAAATATGTTTACATTCAGCTCCCGATAGAAAAAGTCCGATCAAATTGCAATATATTTCTGTCATTGTGCTCCCGATATTCGCACTGTTCTCTTTCCATAAACATACGAGAAATGACAAGGTCAGTGGAATGACTTTAAATCGATCCAATCTTTGCGATGTTATTGCTTTTTGAAAATCTTCAACGCGTTTTTCTGGGTTCTCAGTTCCAAGCTTTGACAGAGCATTAGTGATGAATTTCTTTGAAGCATTTTCGTCAAATCCTTTGAGTTCAATGTGCATTGTAAGTGAACTCAATTGGTTTAGCATGTGGAATTTCCATGGACGGGACGTGGTTAGAAATGTACAATCGCACCTTTTATTTCTTTCAGGGATATCGTTTTCGTGACAAAGCTGGCGAGTAGGTGGGTGTGTCCACTCGTCAAGACCATCCAATACGATCAGACAGTTTTCATCATTAAGAACTGACTGCAGATCCGTAATGGCATAGGAAGCAGAATGAGACAGATTTTCGATTATTTGATGTTTTATCATGAAATCAACCTTGCTGTCACCTTTCGAGTTTCTGAGGTTAATAAGGAAAAAGAATGCGTATCTTTTCATAGCTTCAATATATTCCTTGTGGTCTGTAATATATTTGCTTTCAGTCATTTTGGAATCATGAGCGTGACACCATAACATGGCCAGCCATTTACAAAATACCGTCTTACCTCCGCCCGCTTTAGAAACCAGATATATATCTTGGCCTGGTTCTTGATCCAAAATGTGTTGTAGCGAAATGGTTTTATTTCGTTCCAATCCACGATCCACGCGACTCATACGTTGCTCAACGTAATATTCAAATAATTGAGTATCCTGTACTTCAAACACTGGTTGAAGTGGAATACGGCTATGACTCCCCTTGTTAAAAACTAGAAGATCAGCTTTTAATTCTGCAATAAGAGAAATGCAGATAGCATTAATGGTGACTTTAACATTAAATATAAAGTTACGATTTGGAAATGCTTATTTTGAATAATTTATAAACTTGGCTATGATTGACAAAGTATAAACTATATATGCATACATCAACACGGATATATAAACTTTAAATTAAACTTCAATTAAACCTGATCTATTTACTGTAGACGAAATAAAAACAATGCTTTGAAACCAAACACCCATGTTAAGAAATTTGAAAAGGTTAAGTCGTGCATTGTAGTCTTTTGTTAGTATTTTCTATTCCTACATTATAGTTTGTACATTTGTAGTGTAAAATGTTTCAAACAGTTTAACATTACTTGATTCATATATGACACGTTTATAGTATTATCTTTTATAACTTCAAGAAGAATAAGAGATGTTTGTAAAATATTATCCCTCCTCATCGGAAACGGTTTGTAAACAATTGACCCCGGTGACCTTGACATTTGACCCCATTGTTCCTCTGCTACCCAAGATGAATGTGAGGACCAAGTTTGAGGATGATAGGTCAAGGGGTTCTTGAGTTATTGATCGGAAACAAAAAGGTTACATGCGCAAAGCAATATGCCCTCTCTTCTTCGAAGGGGAGCATAATTACACGATAATATAAAACAGAAATATACGTTTGCGTCTTTGCTCTTTACTCAGACCCTCACTTCCTTCGCTGTGTTTTAGCATTGTAAGAACTGCATCTCCATCTATTGCATATATATTTTTCGACAGAGCGTCTTGAATGTACTTGTGCCAGCTTTGGGCGTGTGTTATCTTGAATTCCTTATCTTCCTTAAGCTATAAGGAGACAGTGATAATGTGTCTCATATAATAAGAGGAACAAATGATAAACATGAATTGCTAAGCTTAAAATTCAATAGAGATAACCCTATGACTAGAAACATAATAGACAATGCATTTAATTGTCTAATTTATGGTGACAAAGTCGTAGCGGTCTATTTAATTATGAATTATCATCCTATATAAGACTGTCTGGATGAGAATGTTGCAAAGTCTTGTAGAACAAATTTTAACACAATTATAATCACGTATTTCTCTAAACGAATGCATCAAGATTGTGCAAATCATTACTAACCTTATGCAGTTTGTCTTTGGCTCCTGAAACTTGAGTACCGTCAGCACAGTCTAAAACGTTGAACATGTCGTGAAATACTTCATTCATTTTCTGTTCATTATAACTATGCGTTGGTGCATGACGCACATCGTTAGATATAATTCGAGCCTGTAAACACAATAAATCGCACTAAATGGACACCATAATTGCATAGATATTACAAGGTCAGCAGAGATGGAAAACTGAAATGTATAGTATTTGATAGGTATTTTATGATAATATATTATATGGAACAAAATGGTTTTTTTTATTACGATCCACTTAGCTGTGAAAGTAAAACCCCAATTTATAAGTGCAACATAATAAAGGTGTTTATATTTGCTGTTAAGCTACTTACTTTGTATACTAATTTGCTAAGCAGGCAGGTAGTGGATACTTTGCTTAGTTTTTAGTCTTTGGACTTATATCCACTATCTTTTGGTCACTTACATACCTTTGCTGTCATTATTCCAGCCAGCATTGAATCAACAAGACGCAAAAAGCGCAGAGAAGTTTTTCCCTTTTAATTTTATATTTTCCTCGGTTCCACCCCACTACCCGCCTCTTAAGTTAATTAACGTTTGTTGTTTGTTAATTGGACTCTGCTGTGTCCAACTTGTCACATGTATACTAATAATTTCACTTTACACAACTCTGTTGTGTGTTTATTTAATTGTGTGTATATTTTAATAAAACGTCTGACATTGGTTAGATGTCAGACACTTCCAATCCACACTTGTGTTTGTGTCTTTTACTGTGACATAAATGAACTGCATTGACAGGGGAACACAAATATAAATACATTTATTTTACTATTATTTCTGACATCAAGACAGGATCCAAAAATGAAACATCGGATTTGTAAAGCATGGATCAAAGCCCCTTCAAACAACCCTTTGAAATCATCACCAACTAGATAATCCTAGGTTCTTCCGAATAGAATGGAACTCATTACTTCTGAGCAGATATCAGTCATTCATTATTGAGACCAGTCAAAAGAATCTCACAAGATGTCACAAAAGCATTACTTCTACCCATTGGTGATGTTATTGGAATGTAGGAGCGGTTCATCTACGAAATAGTAATGACATAAGTCAGTATTCACTTTACTTTTACTTCTTGTTGAACGAAGGACTAAACCTTCCCTAATCAACGGTAGATATCGAGTCGATGACATAAATCTGCATGAGTGTATACATGATAAAACGGAAGAAGATAAGTTTCATCTTGTTTCCTTTATAATGTATTATATTTGTTTTGGTTTATGCACAAGTTGAAACCTCAACCAAAACATTGATATTACCTATCTAAAACGTAGTGGACATAGTACTGCTGGGAAGATCACACTCACAAATTAGATTTCATGGGAATGAAATGGGACGGGGATACTACTAAAACTAAAATGAAAGGCAATGGCTAACAGAAAAACTAAAATTATAAAATGATAACCAGCAATACAAGACATTACAAAATGCAAAGTACTCAAATCAATGAATATATGAAAATAATACAAGACAACATAATTAGCCGGGAAAGGGAAAAGCTAGTAATTTGAGTCTATGACAATGTCTGCATTGAAGATACACTAATGCAAGGCTAAAATGTCTGTGCCACTGTTAAATGCTAATGTCATTTTAATTTTGCACTAACAGTGCGGTATATTAGTGTAACACACAAACCAAAATCTTAGTTATAGTATATACAGCATAAACTAGTAAAAGTTCAGAATTTAATGTAAATGATAAAGGAACCTGATTATGCTTAGCTTGGTGTTACCATTAACTCAGATAACTCTTGATCATTTCAACCTGACTCGATCATACATGACCAAATATTTCATACCATCATGAACAGTTCATAACAAATCCCCTAAATTCCGCTTGTTCGCAGCCGCTTTATCCAATTCAAACGAAATATCAAGTTTTTACACCCGGTTCACATGTACATGCGGTTATTTGAATACAACGTTCCATGGTCATCAGACGTTGATAACAGATTATTTCACAAGTTTACTTACATATCTTATATATGTACTTTCTCTAAAACAATTTTAAATAAGAAATAATGCAAAAACTGCGATAAACAAATCACCACAAAAACCATCCTCGGTACCCAGGCTATTCATAACATACATTGCATATCATATATGTTATGAATAGCATGGATACCGAGGATGCACAAACACGGGGATACATGAAAAAATGAACACATACTTAATTACTAAACGAATGAAAGGCAAAATCATGTCGAGACACAAGCAAACATACATGATGGGAGAAAATGTAAGTACTGCTTTGAAATAGTCAGTGGCGAAAACACTTTTTAAATTTAGTAATAGCAGAAAATGTACTTACTTTGTTAAAGACTCTTTTATTCCTCTTGCCAAAAGCGTCAAGGTTCATCATAAGCAATATAATAGCATGAAAATCTAAATCCTCAACAGATGAATGCTTTCTATACGTCTTTGGCAAGTAACACTTGGCTACTTCCCATGGTTTAGTACACCAAGAGGAAGGATCAGTATCCGTCCAATTGATCAAATGAGTGTGGTGCTTTTTTATTTCGCTTTGAAGTTTATAACAGAGACAACTGGACAAAGGTTGGATATTTTGCCATGTACAATTACTGCAAAAACTACGTTTTCCTATTTGCTCTTTCGAATAAACTTTAGGTAACAGCTCCTCATGAAAGGTGTGCAACTGTTTAATGACATACTCCTTCAACCCATTGCCAGTAAAATGTATTGCAATAACAGCCTTCAACCAATGGTAGAAATCCTGACTAGTTAGTATTTCACTGTAGCTTTTGACGTCCGGTCCACCTTCAGCCATTTCATTGCTTAATGCAATACCAAATGCTCATAATTGTCATTATAGAAATTAATGTTTGGGTTTCAAAAGCGGTCTGGGGTCTTCAACTTCAAAGAAAATCATCCTTCGATTTGCATTTCCATTTTGCCGGCATAACTGAAATAATATAGATAGTACGTCATTGTTATTATATATATATTCACTAGTTTTTTCCATTAGAATTGTTGTAAACCCAAGGTTTAACAAAAACACCAATAGTGTATGGTGAGGAATTTATTCGCTGGACAATAAACGCGGACCTGGATACTTATAAGAGAGAATAAATTGCTACAGGGAACGCTACATACATAATACAATGCCTCTCCACACAACTGCAAAAATATAAATATTGAATTAGAATAGTTTAAAAACGCTATAGCAACTGAATATGAAATTCAATTAAAAAATATACAAATGTCTTTGAGACCAAAATAAACATTCAAAACCAATAGACAAGTTCTAGTAAATGATTATGAATGTTGAGGTCTTACACTGATACATGTAACGATTGTAATAAACTCAATCAAAGACTGCTGGGTAAACTGATGTTAAAAAATAATTCAGATAGACAATGGAATACTTTATAGGAAAACAATGAAAAACATGTGGAGGCACTCATATGTTTCAATGCTCATTATTCATTGTCAACGCCTGACATTAGGCACATTTGTGGAAAATAATTTACTTAACATGTTTGACGCATGAAATAATATTAAAAGAGATCTTAATTATCTCCATAATATTGAAATGGTAACACGAATATCTATAAAACGGACAAACGGGTTAAATAGAATAATGTCTGGCCGTATGTTAAATAGTTGTTAACTTAAAGCAAACCAGTCGTTTTCCATTAATGGAAAATGTTACCATTGCATAAAAAGTGTTTTCTGTATACACAAAAACTACAATATCAAGACAAGATTATTCCCAGATTTTGTCCAAAACTTGTGAACAATATATCAGAAAACCAGAGGAAATCTTATACTAGGAAATATGTTGGCCTCATTGAAGAGGAAGTGTTCTTTTTTCTGACAACATTTCCTGCGTATAGATGCCCGACCCGTTCCTATACGGTCCCAGATATAAGTTAATGAACAGCTACCTTCTATGGCAAATAAAAAGTGTCTTAACTATTGCAGCAAAACAATGGTATCTTACTGCACGTAATATACACTACAATACAATGCAATGCAATGCACACTTAACAAGAGCAAAACTTCCAGTTCAAACGGAAAAAACGGATATTGTCAATTTAAAATCAAAACATGAAAAACACAGTAGAAATCCGTAAACAATGAATAAATTATTACGCTATACAAAATATTTCTTGCGTAAGTTAAATATGGACCGTGACTAACGAAATGTTATTTATTGCAATATATTGTTGTATACAGACACACAATTTGCTATAAATTGGAAAAAAAACATTTTACTCAATAATAATATTAAGATTAGTCGAAACATTTGTAATAAGAATCGCCCCATTTCGAAACTCTGACTTTGCCTGAGGGGTACGCTACGGGAAAAGATGTATCTATGAATAAATGTCTGAAAACTTGAAATTGAAAGAAATCATGTCAAAGTTTGGATGAAAAACTAACAACTGACATCTACAAAATACGTTTCTTCTTTCATAAAGTTCGAGTAAAGACTTAAAAGGTGAATGATCTTTTCGAGAATCCACGTTTGGTGCCTCTCCGCTGAATATGACCAATCGTCTAATTTGTTGCATATTTAAACAATGCGCTGATTGTTCTAAAATGTAGGTGAAATTCAATATTATACAGCTACGCATAAAAATATGCTATTTTGAACAATTCACAAAGCGGAAGACCATGGAAAGAATAATGAAGCGAAAACAAGTTGATATGCGATAACTATGTGATACTTGACATTGATTGACTCATCTTGATTGGTACTGTTATAACAATGATAATAATAAATTCTTTATTTTCCGAAGGTAACAAAGTGGTTAAACAATAAATGTGTCCACTATATAAATAAATTGGTATACATATTCACAATATCGCCTTATAAACAAGATATAATTGTGTAACAACCAAAACACACGCAGATACGAACACGCATACACACGCACAAGTACAACATGCATTAATAGCAGGGTGTCTAAAGAATATTTAACTTTCAAATTTACATTCACTCATCGAGAGACACTCCAAATTTAAATAAATTATAAAATATTATAAATTTAAAAGGAATCATTAACTTTAAAAGCATTTTACGATAGCACAGTCAATGTCAACATCCACTTCTTAAGAATATATGAAAAAATGTGTATGATTAATTCTAACAAAGATAGATAGAAGGTTTATTTAGGAAAAAAGCATTATGCCCATGATTTCACACGGACTTGTTAATACATACACTGATATACACACATATACATACATATTCAAATATATTAAAAACATATGTATATCATTTTGCATTCAATATATCTATTGAGTCATGACAATTATTGCATGCAATTTCGTAGTCAATACAAATGTGACATTACAATGCTAGAAAAATACATAACACAAATAGGAGTTAAAATAGAACATAACATCTAAACTTAATAGTTCTTCTAAATTGTAACACAATTGCAACAAATAATGTTTTATTTGCTTTTAAAAGCGCTTAAAGTTTGAACTGAGCGGATATCATTAGGTATATCATTCCAGATATGTGCACTGTAGAATGAGAACGATATACTGCGATATAACCAAGTAATTACGTGACGATGATCAGAGTCTGTAATTTGTATTTTATGAAAACGTTAATGACCCAGATAAATAATCTTGGGCTATATTATGCAGAAATATGAAAACTCAAATTGCAGTGTGATATTTGCGTCTATCTTGGAAGTGCATACATTTCAACTCCATAAATAAATCTTAAGATGACGTTCTTGTCGTTTTTTAGTAGTATTCTTGCAGCACGTGTCTGAATTTGTTATTTTGCTTATTGTAGATTAAGCATTTTAACCCATATTGTACAACACTGATCAATGGTTGTCAGATAAAACATCATTCATTTTAAAGGCGCAATTTCATATTGAACTTTGCACAAATGTTATCCACTTGTATAATCCAATTCAATGTGTTGTAAACAAATACACCAAGGATTTATGCGCATATATATTTTCTATTCGCATACCATTATATTAAGAGCAAGGTCATCAAAATTCTTCAATTAATGTTGGCTACTTAAGAGCATACACTTCGTTTTAATAGGACGAAGAGACATATTATTTATATGACACCAATACTTAATATTATTGAGCTCCTTTTATAGATTTGTTTGAATGGTTACTGTATCATAGTCAGATGTATATAAGGTTGAATCATCGGCTTATAAATCGATATGGCTAAAATTATCAACATATACTGGTAGCTCATTTATGTATAATATAAATAACAATGGACCTAGGATTGAGCCTTGAGGTAGTTGGATAGATATGGGCCTTTCAAGTAGGTTAAATGGGAATCGGGCGATAGTTATAGGGGTAATTGTTGTCACGATATCGTCAGGAAAAATACCGGTACTACTGTTATTGATAATAGCAGCTATAGGTACTGTTAAATAATCTGCGTATTATTTAATTGTGTAAGGACCGATGTTATCTACTCCTTTTCAATTATTATTTTGACTTCAAAAGGAGTAATATATTTTATCTCAAATACAGCTGTTTTCAAGTTTTCGTGTAACGTTGTTTTGTACTTTGAAAACTTTTTTTGTCTCGAATTTAGTCTTTTTAATGATAGAAGTATGTGTATAAAGTGTTCATTTAGTGACTTTATAATGTATAACTTTCCATGTATTTTGTAGTGATTATCTGGAAACTTGACATTTTTATCTATGTTAAGACCAGTTAATTTATTCAGAATTTTCCATAAATTATTGGTCGGTTTACGAGTATATGTCGATATCAAATGATATCAACATATGTGTCAACAAACATATCAGATTGAATTGCTGACAAGATTTCTAAACCAAAGTCTGCTCTACAAGAATATAAATGCAGTGTTGGTAAATTTTCAGTCCTACAACTTACTACCACTTTCTCTCTCTGACCAGCAAGAAAGTAACGTTCATGCAAATCTTCTACACTAAATGAATTTATTTATGGTGAACTATGTTACACCAGCATGTTATGCATTAGGGTTACTGGTATTATAAAATTCTGGTTGAAAGTTGTTGACGCAAATGAAAGGAAAATGATAAAAACAGTTTATAAGGAGATATTCAATTGGTGCCCAGTAAGACAGGGCTCTCGTTTGGCACAATTTCCGAAAACAAATGTCGCTTTCAATTTGAAGGACTGAAAACTTATGTTTTAACTTGTTGATAAGCAGATATTAGATTTGTTTCAGTAAAGTTTATAAAACTGTTGATATTTGTTTGAATTTTTTATATCATTTTGATATTACGAAAATTCCCCCTCCAAAGAAAAATCTTTAAAAATCATGCAAAATTCCCCCCTTGCATGGACCCTGGCCCCAGTCCCAAAAAGCAAACGAGAGCCCTGTTAAGATTAGTTGGGCTACTCTAGTTAGGGATGCTTTATTTAGGCTGGGTTTAGGCGAGGTATGGTTTGAACAGGGTGTGGGTAATACAGAGACATTTTTAAACATATTTAAAATTCGGGTTAAATATATTTTTATACAGGAATGGTCCACCAGAATTTCAATGTCCACAAGATCTCGTTTTTATGAACATTTGATACATTTTAGTTTCAAGAATATTTGAATATTGTGAACATTTGCAAATATAGAACAGCATTTACACAATCGCGAGTTTCCTCTCATAGACTGGGCGTTGAAAGGGGTCGATGGAAGCAACCCCAGACTCAATTTCACCAGAGATTATGTACCACTTGTAATGCACTTGATGACGAGTTCCATTTTCTCTTTGAATTAACACTGTATAATGAATTGCCCAAACATTATTTGAAACCTTCATTTTACAACCGTCCCAGCATGTTTAAGCTATTGAAATGTTAAATTGTCATTACAAGAATATTGTACGTAATATTGCCGTGTATGTATACAAGTCATTTGCAGAAAAAATGTAAATGAATGTTTACGATGTGATATCAGACAACATATATATTCTTTATTTTCAGTCTCATCTATGCACAGTACAACATAATAAAAACAATAGATCAACTTTATAAAAGTACATGTATATTCGGAGTGCATTTTATTTTATTCTGACAATCATGACTTGAATATATATTTTTGTGTAGCTTTTATAGTACATTTTCAACCTGTTGTATAAGGAGAACCTGAATATAATGGTGATATACAAGTATTGATAATTTGATACTAATTTAATAATTAATATAATTACTAATTTGCTTATATTAAGATGCACAATTTTTACTTAGACTTATGTAATTTGCAATATGTATTTACGTTTGACCATCATTTGACCAGTATATACACTGCATGCATTGTTGAACATGGGTCATTTCTGACCTCTCCAAACATTTATATGATGATTTGTCGAATAAAGTTCTACTTCTGCTCAGCAGGAATTTATCATTGTTCCCTGATATTGACCCCAGCTCCCTTCTTAATATTTTATCAACATGTGTTATCTGATATTTGAGGCTTAATGTAATAGTTTAATGCAGGCTAGTTTTTATGAACAACCTAGCACATTTGTTCTGAAAATTTACATTTGATATAGATAAATAATAGCGAAATGTTTGATTAGGCAATTACCAACACGAATGCTTATAAAACAACTTTCATAACATTCTAATTAGATCTATGTGGAAACATACTAAAAAAGTTGAAATGTACAATAAATGCTTAATACAGTGAAAGCCAGCACACATTAACATGAATTGAATCCATTGTCGTTTTCTTGCTCCATATTAGAAGTAGAATTCATTTTTCACGGTTACACATAAGTTGTATCATGAAGAACAGCTGGTAAAAGTAACATGTTACCATTCAATCGAATCATGTGATCAATATTTAAATGTTGAACCTTATTGGAATGAAAAATCAAATGTCTTGTTTCTTTTTGCAAAGGAATATTTTTAGTTTGTCCAATCACGGACATATAAACCATATGTCCGTGGTCCAATCAAGAACTATACATTTATTTTACTCATGTACACTGCATGTCATCAAAACGCATGTTATCAGTGACTGTGTTTGCAATTTCTAAAACAAGATGTTGAACTATATTTTTAGTAAGAGGGAAAGGTTCAATGATAAAATGCATAAACATTAAATTATGCAGGTTATTCCTGTTAAAATATAAATTCTTATACAATGTATATGTATAAAATTGGTTTCACGAAAAAAAGTATGTAGTGACATTAAACGGAAATGACAACAATTTACTTGACAAACATATACTTTTAACAATAATGCAATTTCGAACTTATATCTGATAATAGATATTAACCCTGTATTTATATTCTTCTGGATCAGGTTTTAGTTTAGGCATCGTCTCAGCAATTCAAGCTGACATGTTTATTGACACAGGCCACTGAAGTTCTTATTTGTTGCCCTCCACCAACCACTGACCACTTAGCCCATTTCTGATAAGGGATATGTTACTCAATCTATAGCGGTACACCCCCGCTCAGAATTGAGCAGTTTCTGGAAGTAAGTCATATGTCTGGATTGAATTAAACCAAAGTTTCGAATAAATTCAGCCTACTTTGTATTACGAAATGGACAAGTCATGTTGTTTGGTATAAAGTTTATATTTATATCGCCTAAATTGCAAATTTCATGTTTGGTATCATCTACTTTGTCAAGCTCCGTCTCATATATGTCAATCTGTACTACCGTTTGTAACGTAATATTCAAATTTTGTATCATGTGACAATGCAATAGCGTGTTGATTCTGTTTCTCTTTTTTACTGATGAATTATATAGTCAACATAATTTAGCTAAATAAAAATACTTCTATTAAATGTGCTCAAAATTATGAATGACTGAACATATAACATTTGTTTAAGTGAAGGTGCAAGGGCTTACGCGATAGTAGAAAAAGAAATAATGCTCGCATTAATGAAAAGTAAACAACATAATATTTATTCTTTACAAGACGCTCATTGTATCTATAAAGAAGTACGTTCTCAATGGGGACATGAATGTTATTCAAGAGTCAGACAAGAGGCGTAGCTACATTCGTAAATACTAACTGATCTACAACCTTACCAAAATGATAACTTACTTATCATACGGACAAACATTATCAATAATGACACCACATTACTTTGTCTAAATGGGCATTCTAAAGATGACCCAGCGGGTGACTTAATTTAGTCTTAAACCTAAGTAGTGACTGTTTTACTGATAATTCAAACAAAGGTACGAGAAATAGTCCTTGAAATGATCATTGATTGTAACTTAATTGATTGCTTGAGGGAGCAACATATTGAACAAAAAAACAATAAATTTGTATAATAACTGGTGTAAATGAAATCCTATAAGTAGGCTTCACTTGACGACAAATCTATGAATAGAAATGAGTGATTATGAAAGTGAGATAGCCAGGCGATAACACTGGGTGAAAATACCAGACTCTATATAAAACTGACAGCCAATTTGTTTGTTTAATGTCTCCTACAAATATAGCTTCAGCATTTATTCAGCAATGTCATAAAACAAATAAACTTATCAGTGAAGATTAAACCGTTTTTTATCAGGAATATACAAAGGTGATAATATTAGGTAAGTGTACGATATTATGCACAATACAGAAGAACATAACACACCGGGATTCTCTCGTTAATTGATTTTGAGACTGCCTTTGATTCACTTTCAATGTCTTTCATGGACAAACTTCACAAAATGTGAAACAAACTATTTTGTACGTACGTTCAATCGTGTATACAAATTAATTCACTTTCTTTTCGAGTTTTTAATATTGACCTAGGGATGATCCTAAAACCACATTTTCATATTGTGTGCAGAATTGCGTACACCTTCTATGAAGAATAATAATAACATATGAATTATGTTGAATAATATAGAATTTAGTAAATATGCAGACGAAACCACTTTTATGCTAGAAGGAAATGAAAACCTCAAACAACCATGGAAACTTTAGAATTCTATGCTTAACTTTCGGGCCAAATATCAACGTAGAAAAAAAGTATATGAACCATGAAGGGTGTAATCTTAGATTTCGCCCAGAATATGATGTTTCAAGGGAATCTGAATGTGAATCTGAACTTTAAGCTTCTTAGTGTTAAGATTACAATTGATTTACTCGACATACTAGAAGCGCATTACACCTACAAAACAGAAGAAATTAAAACACTATTCACTCATTGGTCAAAATGAATAATTTTTCCCATTGGAAAATGTTTACATTAAAACAATAGCACTATCTAAATTCAATCATCTCATATTAAGTCTATCAAACCCAAATGCTAATATTATTAAATCCATTCAAAACTCCTTTGTTAAATTGTCTCTGGAATTCTGGACCAGATAAAGATAATGAAAAGAAAATTACACACACCAACGAGTGTGGAGGAATTAGAATGGTAAGCATGATATTATTTATCACATTCTTAAAATACATGTGTCAGAAGATTGTTGCCTTATTATACAAAATACCTTAAATAAATAAACATTATGTACCCTTTTCTTTTAAAATTATTTGAAATTGATGACGATTTCTTGAAAACAAAATCCCAAATGTAAGAAATCAATATAGTATAGGATCTGTCTCTTTTGACTTTTCCACATTATAGGGAGAAGTTAAGGTTGTAGATACGTTTATGATTTTATGAACAAGCTAATAGTGTTTCTAATGCTAGAAGAAAATGGCACAACGCAATGTACCTAAATTTTGAATTTGGAAATATACATGTAGGTCTCCGTTTACAGTAACACAATATTTTAGTTTACAATTGTTCCGATTCAAAATTAATCATTAAATTATTGCAACTTATCACTTATTACACAGAATAGGTATTAAAACTGTACAATATTCATCAAACGTATCCTCTGGGATTGCCAACATTCATTTTCTTACCGTGATGAGTCAAGAGATGGGTTAAACTAAAATGTCCCGATACTAATACAAATAAGACAACTACAGACATACTTTTAGGTAATGAAAAATTAAATTGTTGAAAGGCTACCTATACGAATATAACTTATACCACTGTAAATTAAAAATATACCTCCAGCAATTAATTCATTTTAAAAACAAATTAATACATTTCTAAAGACAGAATTGTACATTGCAAAAATGATATCAAAATATTTTTTGTGACGTTTTTAATTATCTTTTTACAGTTTTTTACAACAACAAGTTGCATGACTCAGCTTGTAAGTACTAAACATTAACAGTAAGAAGTACATTTGAACATCGGACATGCAATACTTATCTAAGCACTAAGCATTAACAACAAGAACTGTCTTTAAAAAAGATGGTCGGCGCAATCTGACGATCAAAACATTTCCTGTGGCAAAAAAACATATGTCACCCTAAAATTGAAAGTATATATGTCATTGAGTAACCGAACCTAATAGAGAACCAGGGAATATAAGAAGTTGAGCTTCTGTCACTGGACTGTCATACTGAGCTGTTCTTGCTTTAGCAAATGTTACTCTTTTTGAAATGTTTGACAGGAACGTAAAATTATTCAGGGATTTATCTCGGCATGTAATTTTGCGCACCTATTAAGTTTTTCGGTTGGGGAATACTTATTTCATGTTTCCTTGTTCAATTACCATTATTGTACTTTGTTAAAGAAATATCGCACGATATGGGATTTCTAAATTTTCATTGACTGCCTTTTAGGATACAAGAAAAGAACTTAACACGATCCTATTGTATTTTTACGCATTATGTATGCTAAAATTCATGACAATAACTGTTTTCATAAAAAAGGAGTTCCAAAAGTAATAAATGATTTTTAATGAGGTATGGTTGGTAAAAAATGGTGCGTTTTTTAATGTACTGAGTATATGTCTGTTTATCATAGCTCCTAATTAGCTTTCGTAAGTGTATCCATTGCAGCTATTACACCTTTTACCGACTTTTATACAATGATAATCCTTAGAGCACGATATTGTGAGATTCGACGGCTAACTGAAACTTCCTATCATGTTTCACCGATATCATATATTACTTGTTTCTAAAAATAGAATACTCCAAAAATAAAACTAACTGAAAAAGCAAAAGTTGTCACAAAACTGCGTGAAATTCTTACCATCGCATGCCATGAGTTATTAAAGATCAATTATATCCAAAGTTATTAAAATTCGTCAAGCTGATCTTAATTTAAGACACCGAAATATCGATGTGAAAGGAAAGTGCACACAATGATACTATGCACAACGAATTAAACATAACTGTGTACAAAGACGCGCATGCGCCAATTTATTGATTGCACAAACAAGCACTTAATCACGTACCGTGATCAAATTTTAGTATTAAGATTTAAACGTCAAGACCAATATCTGCTATATTTGCATTCTTCCGGACAGTAATCTGATAACAACGGAGCTTATGATTAACAAGCAAAAAAGCGATGGGATTATCAGAAAAACAATACTGAATATCAAAGATAAACATGCAATGTATTTGAAGACGGTTTTGTGATTCTTTTATCATCTGCTTGTTAGTTTTTTTCATGAAAACAGCAGCCTGTATTGTTTAAGAATCGGCTTGGTCCAGTATTGTGATCGACCTCTGCACTCCCAACTAAGACTTTTACGCAGATCTGTTAAATTTTTCATGGTTGTTTTTGATAGTCAGTCAGACAATTCATTGCTGCCCGATTCCCTTGCATGTTTGCACTTGCAATCCCTAATGTTTCATAGAATGTTATTTCTCTGACCTCTGTAACGGTAGGCACTGTCTTGTGTATGTGGCGTTCCCTGTAAGAACTAAATATTTCTTTTTTATTCTGGTGTGGAAATTTTAGCCTGTGAATTGCATTAAAAGCTTAGTGAAAGCTGTATTATTCTATGTGTTACATGTAAAGGTTAATACACCTGTCGTTTTTTTATTAAAATGTTACGATGACCTACATGTTTAGTTTCGCTAATTTCTTGAACATCTTTCTCAATGCCTTTTTTGTTAGATTTTTTTTTATTTTCGCAATATCAGCGTGCATGTCTCAATCCTTTCAGACAACGTTGGATGTCCCTCGTTTCCCCACAAATCAACATCACCATACTTATTTCGTCAGTCTTCCTAAATTGGTCTTCTTACCACCTACACATAATTTAAATGTTTTCATTTGACCAGAACATTAAGTAACGTCAAAATTCAATGCATATCTTGTGGATGCCTTCATTGATAATATCATACTGAAGTACGAAGAAGGAAGATCAGCATAAACGTGTCTTTTCTGGACTCAATGGTCAATGGTTATTGAATAAATGAATATCCGTTTTCAAACATTCATAAGATAACATACAGTCACTACGCAACTGCACACTATTCACTAGGATTCCTTCAGTAAAATGATTCTTTGTCATTATGTAAACAATAAATTATAAATTACAATGGTATACTTCTCAGAATCATAGTAACAAAACAGACAGAAATCATAGCCACAATGATAATGATAATAAGCTAAAATGCTCAAATATAAACTATTTTGGACTAAAGTCAAGAGAAATTATGGCCATAATTTGAAACAAAATCTTGAATCCAGAAATGACATGAGCAAAAGAACAAAACACAAGCAGGTTGAAACGAACATAGCAAAGAGAAGTAATAATGATTGTTAAAGCCTAAAATATTAATACATTTATGAGTTGATTTAATAAGTAAGCTAGGTAGCCTGAGAAAAATTCTAAATCAGTCGTATATAGTCAGATCTAAATAATTGTAATTTGTATTAATATTGTGTATACATGTACTGGCTCGACACGCTACATTATGAATATATTCATGTAGCCCCGTGCATGCATTTAATCTATGACGTATGAACATCAGGTTAAACAAAACCCTGTCTGTCCATTATTGCAATCTCATTGAAATCAGCCCCTAACTTTAGCTCCATTACTTTCCGCTGTTAGGATCTGACTACACTCCGTAAGAAGTCACATTCATATAACCTCTCTAAAAATAGATATGCGTGTTTGTCGTCTTTCTCATAATGGCTTTATCGTTTATTCGGAGTATAAACGAAACACCACACAAACAACACCGATCAACCAAAGAATATTGCCGTGTATGAGTTGCGGCTGTGTCCAAGGGTGCAGCTATATTGAACGTCTTGGTGATCTACGCTCAAATAGAATTACTGGAGCGCGTCGGAGGTCGACGAATATTCATAACTCTATACCAAAGCAGCCGACGATTTGATTGGCTACTCACAAGTCATCAGATAGCGCATAGAATAGGAGCGTGCAACTGGAGCTGATTTTAATGGAATGTCAATTGTTGCTATAGCAATTATAGCAATCGGACTGATTGTTGAGTCTATTTACTTCCTAAAAGAAATATATTTAGTATAAGTTCATACCGGAAAAACAAAGAATCGAGAGTAGATGTGTTTTATATTATACATGATATTGTAGTGGATATAGAAGTTACATTGTATAACAGTAATATATTCCGAGAATCTCAAAGGTGAGCTTTATCTTTAATTATATGATTAGATCAGGCATGCATATAATTTTGGTTGCCGATATAAGTTATTTGAGCGTGAACGTATTTTCTATCTTAAGGTTATTATGCAATAGCCGCAATTTTCATATATTGTCTGAATACAGAAAATGTTCAGCGTTTCTGGTCTAGACGACTGTTCTGAGCATGTATGTTCACTCAAATCGTCATCCGAACTTTCCTCAGACATGTCCGAATCGGGATCAAAGGCAGGACCCTTTCTATCACTGTCATTGGCCAGCATATCGATGACTTCTGAACGTGTATAGGACCGCCACCCGCGCGCGGAAGCCATTGTGACTTGATCGAAATCAAACCTGGTGTTCTACAGTTTATATCGGCTGTAATTGTCTTAATTTTCATTCAAAATATTTCAATACAGTGCCATTTGCAATTTAAAGCCTCGTTTTCAAGAAGGAAGTGGAAACACGGTGTTTACTTGAAACTAACTGACTGTAATATTAGCTCAGACACGGTCCGTCCGTTTTGTCGAATTTTTGCGACTATGGCGCTCTACTAGGCTGTCGCATTTTTGCGCCTATGGCGCCGAAAGGGTTAATCCAAACTTTAGGCTTTGTTTAACTTCTTTTTATGTTCTTAACATAAAAACATGTTATGTATAGTATAGATAATGTAATGAAAATGAAACGTGAAATGAAAAAAGTTTGAAAATATCACTTAAATATTACCTGTTTTAGGGTCAAAATATTCTTTTTTGTTGAAATATTTTTACCACAGCTATGTCAATCCCACTTAATATAGTCCTTCAACTTTTGGTTAAAAGTGTTGTCCTATTGATATGCTCACATAGTGAAGCAATTGGTACATTTGTATAACACTACTGTCACTGGCTATTCACTGACTATTGTAAACAAAAATCACATGTCTGGTGTATACTTACAAAGTAGTCCCATGAAAAATATTGTTCACTGTTTGTGCTACCTGACTTATTAGTTCTGGTCCATTGCATAGGTAGATAGGTCACTTCACGCAATGTGTAACTTGAAAAACTAAAATTCCATGTTTACGTCAGATTCATATGGAATATAGTAATCCATCATCAATAGTTTGTTTCCACTAATACAGGAGTTTACATTCTTGCATTTAGTAAATTAGATATCAGTGAAATTAACTCCACCCTCCACTCAATCCTGCACCAGTGAATCAATATTGTATGTCTCATTGTCTTATTCATAGTAAACCTGATAAACACTAAATTTGTCTCAATCAGAACCTTTCACCACTGACAACACAATTCCTGTATACCACTTCGATTAGCCATCTTCTAATATCCATTTATAGAGAATCCTTCTGCCAACCATCCAGGGTTTTCTGTCCCGTTTGCTCCTAACAAACATTGAAAACCAATTACTATGTTATTGAAAATGAATAGGAGGGTATGATAGCCTAGATTTCTTCACCAGAATACCATTTTCTTCAATGTACAGTAAAGAATGTGAAAAATTATTTTAACATTTTTAATTTGTTCATTGATTGACTTGACACCAACTGTTACTTTAATTCTCTTTTAATGACTCATACCTGGGTTTCAAACCAGTAGCTGTTATTTTCAGGGCTACTCTTGAATACTGCTATCTTGATTCAAACCAACAACTTCCAGTCAACTTTAATAATGCTTGTGAATGTAGAATCATTAAATGAAGATTTTGTCAGTAAATTTAATGATTCTACATTAAAGCTGGCATTAAGACGTTTTTACTACAGCCATATAGTGAACAACAACCATGCCCTCTGGTGAAATTTTACATAACAAACACATAGCTTCGCAAATTTTGAATAGAAAATAACGAACGGAAAAACTGCTGTTAAATTTCTATCCTAATCTTGGCAGCCATTCTGATGGAGACACTTTTAAAAGTTTCCCTTTAGCCATCTAGAAAACAAGGAATACCATAATGTAGTGATGTTATTCTAAAATTCATAATGGCTTTATCAATTTTTGGAGGGGAATGAGTCACATAAGAACATTCATCTTAAATTTGCATTTCCACATAGAATAATTTGTTTAGCAAATGTGAAGATAACTAACAATATAATTTCTGCAAAATGTGGTAAATTAGGCGTGAACAAACATTTGTACCTTCTGCTACTTGATGAAGTATTGGTTTCTACAGTTCCTTTTTCTATCACATCTGAATCCACTACAAGAAATAAAAAAACATGATAATAATAATCACTGCAAGCAACTGTCAGCTTTCCCATTTGAATCTGCAGTAGGAGGTGAGTGACCACAGAAAGATTCTTTGATCAAAACACCGAAGTGACTGTATCTAGCTGGACCCGGAGTTAAACTCATGAAATTCGAACTGATAGTCTAACGCGCTACTGACTTCATTAGTATCATGAAAGTACAAGTAGGTAGAGGTTTATTCCTGATAGCACGACAATCGCATAATTCAACATGAAATCGGTGGTCTATGGTATGTCGAGTTATCGGGTTCAAAAAGATACATCATATATACTGACCTACTAATATCCTGGGTCTCTGGAAGGCTGCTGTTTCCATTCATACTGGGGGTAGTATGTTTTGGTGCTTTCCTAGAAATATTTTAACATTTGTAAGTAAACAATATACACATGTTTAACAGTTACCTTTTTCCTGTGAAACAATATTGGTACTTACTGATGGTGTCAATCTTAACAAGATCTAACTGGCATGTAACACAAAAGCATTGTCACTGTAAGCATCGGAGAGTCTAGACACTTGAGACAGTGATGGAATGTATATTTCTCAATATTATTCAAATATTATTAAATAAATTCAACATAGTGAATACAACCTGCTGTACATGGAATCAGACGCAGGTGTTTATTGCATGTGGTTAGTCTTTATCTATAGTGTGAATATATTTGAGTGCCAGTTACACCAATATCAACACTATAAACATATCCTATTAGAGTCTTTACAGTATTCTCAGTGAAGATTAAATATTTAGTATGTGTTACAATTAACACTCTCTTTGTTTCTATACAGAGTAATAAAGTAATTTAAATACATTTGGTGTCAATTCTAAAATGCAAAAACCCAGTTGATATGGAATACTTTAATTAATAAAAGTATACCTTTTATTTGGTCCACAATCCGAGATCTGTTATGCTTGTTTCCCATTTCTAGTCTTTGTAGTATAGTTGGTTAAAGTAGTTGTGTCCAAGTTTGGTCGGTGAGTATGGGCTCTTTTGAACTGCAAATTCATATAAAGATATGTTATTTTCATGACTGTGTTGTATGTATCAGGCGATGTCACAAATTGATCACATTGTATAAAAAGAAAGAAAGCAATGATGTCCTGAAATAGGGAAATAATAGATCGAGAAGATAAATCACAATATACAATCCTACATTTACTATGTACATTTGTATCTAAAACTGGTCAGTTTTGTGAAAATAAATTAATATGAAAATATACACAGGGTAACAGGCTGTTTTTTGTGGTTTATTTTTATATAATATTTTCAGATAAATTTTCAGATTTTACAAATTTATAAATGAATGAAAAAATACATAATTTTTTCATATATAAATGACATAAACATTGCCTGCATTGATATCACATTTAAGATAATATTTATCATTGACAGTACATGGTTATACTTGTAGTCTGAGGTGTCAATGAGACAGTAACAGCTGGTATATATATGTAGGTACTTGTTGGTGTGTTGAATTTCATTAAACGAATTTCGGTTAATCAGTTAGCAAAACAGTTGTATATTCCCATCCATAGTAATAATAAAGTCATGTTTTGAAACAAATCGATCAATGGCGCTACCGGGATTCGAACCCGGCAAATAAGCCATTACAGTGAAATGTAAACAAATGATTCAACTCATTCACAACATGATAATACATGCAGTATGAACCATACCCATGTAATAGGTTGTTGTCTTATTCCAGAAACAGTTTCATATCTTTGAGAAGACAGTTCAGGTAAAATGTGTGTTTCATAAAATGCTTTCAATTTTGGTACCATTAGATTTTGCCACAGTTGTTTGTCACTTAAAGTTCGGATGATACAAATGCCATTGGGACTTGTCCTTCTAACAATTAAATCACACCATTCAAAGTTACAAATGTTGAGCTATCCTTGAATTTGGTAGAAATAAATGTGGTTTTCTTTCAGTTTCATTTGTCCATTTTTTAAAGTCAATCAAAACGTTGAATCTTTTTCGATGGCTTCAGAAATTAACATGTTTTTATTCATCAGCACTATTTATATCAATCAACCCTTCCGATTCATTCCCCAAGTACAATTCCATCCGGTGATGTTGCTAGGGAGTTGTGTTTTGAATCTATTACTAGGTCAGGTGATACGATTGAAATCCCTTTACCTTTGATGTATTCAATTTTTGCGTTACTTTCATCAGATAGTCCCTTTAATGTGTATGTGTTACCTATGAAGTTGGAATATAAAAGTATTATGTGGTTTCTGTTGTTGTTGTCTGATCTTTTTACTATTTCACCAACATTGGAACTTGGCAACCTTTTCTTTCTTTCATTATGACATTTGTCTTGTGCAGTCCGTCCACTTTTGATTTTTTTAAATTTCCTTTATTTCATAATTATGTTGTTAATTTTACATTAGTTTCCACAACGTTTTAACATTCCATCTTATTACTTCTCTTGTATATCAGGGACATCTGAAAGTACACCATGTCCATACTAGCTTTTTTCTTTCTTTGTTTGAGCTTTGTGTGTACGTTCATATTGTCTTTTCTGTCTTTGAGTTTGAATCTTGTTGTCTGGCTGCTTCTTTTGGTTATACTGCAGTTCTCTTTGATCTTTGGTTATAAGTGTTTATATAAATCTTATTAGGGGTTGTTTCAAATATTTCTGGAAGACCAATAGAGACCAAGCTGGGCCAAGTATAGATCGCAACCCACTGCCATAGCACCTAGCATGAAATGAACATTTGAAACAACGGTTTGTACGTTTAGACCCATCATTTGCATCTGATGTGCATTCACATTCCGTACATTATATCGGCCTTTGCAGCCAACCGGTTCAAAAGTACACAGACATCTTTCAACATTTCGGAATCTGGTATAACATCACTGGTGGTGTCACAATTTTGTTCATTCAAAGTATCTTTCCAGTATTCGGCTTTGTTTAGGAATATGTCCGTCTCAGTGTTTTCACAATCTTGATTTTCCATTTCTTGTCCACCTTCAATACATTGATCACCAACTTCTACATTTTAACCCTTGTATATCTTGCAAAATTTCGAGCATTCATCATGGATACCAAAAACGTGTTTTCCAGTATTTCATATATCATTTTTCAATTTTTTCATTGCCTCTTTTTTGTCTGGCTTACTCCACTTGTTATTTATCTGATATTCATTTGTATAAGTTTGCATTTTCCTTTGTATTGCGGTTTAGTACCAGTCAATATTTCAAGATTGACTTTCAAGTATTTTGTTGCATGCTTTGCACATTCAAGTTTTGATACATGTGGTCCCCAGGCACAGGCACATATGTTATTATTTTAAAATAAACTGAACTGTCACCATCAACAATCATGTTCATGTACCGAAGACCATATTTTCTCTCGCACTGTTAAAAATATCAATAATTATGTCACTTTCCATGGATTTCGAAGAATCTGTCTAGTTCTTGTAACACTTGTGTGGTTTATGCCCCGGTCACACATTCACGGATCGGACGCCGGATTAGCCACGGATACGATCCGGCATCATTCGTGGCAATCTGTAGTGGTCCGTAGCTGTCCGTATTGTATCCTGGGTCAGTCGTAGTAGAACGTGTATATCCGTGACAATTTTTGAACAAGTTGATCAGACAACCGTAGTACATCCTTACTGATCCGTATTAGAACGTACTAATCCGTTGTAGTCCGTAATAAACCGTACTTATTCGTAGTACATCCCCGGACTATAGTCGCCAAGGATCGGTACGGTTAGTTACGATGAGCTACGTACTTGTACGGTTACATCACGGATTAGCCAAGGATACAATACGGTTTGTTACGGATTTGTCACGGATCAGCACGATCGCACTACGTTCTATTGGGGATAGGTAGGGATTACCAATGTTTCTCAATGATTCCTACGGGTTACTACGTGACATCACGGCATAATACGGCTTACTAAGGTCCACTAGAGTTTATTACGGATTATGTCATCTAGGTGTCACCCCCGTTCTGTCACCAGACTTCTGTATAAATACTTCCAGTTTATAGGGCCCTACTTCATATCTGTTTCATCCAAGAAGTCTACATCTAACAACAACCAACATGAACAACCAACAACTGAGGCTGGCACTTAACTGGCTGGACCTGGACATTGATATGGCACAAAATGCCATGGCCATGGTGGAGCTGCTTGAGGACAGACTGAGAGGTGACCTGAAGCAGAAGAGATGGTGGACCGGGGACTGGCTCCTCCGACGATCCATCCACGGCCAGAATGAAGCACTCATGGCTGAACTGAGTGTGGAAAATCCAGCTGCTTTCAAGGACTTTGTGAGAATAGACCCACATATGTTCCAAGAACTGTTACAAATAGTGGGTCGCATGATTATGAAGAACATTACCTGGTACAGACAGTCCATCGAAACTGGAGTGAGGCTAGCAGTAACCCTGCGATAGCTGGCTACGGGGGATAGCTACCGGACCTTGATGTATGGCTTCAGGGTGGCACACAATACCATCTCTGGTATTGTTCGGGACGTATGCGAGACCATAATTGCAACATATGCTGGGGATGTTATCGACACTCCTACTGAGCCTGAACAGTGGCAGGCAAAAGCCGACCAGTTTTATGCAAAATGGCAGTTCCCACATGCTCTCGGTGCTCTAGATGGCAAACATGTTGCCATACGGTGTCCTAAGAACGGTGACTCCCTATACTACAACTATAAAGGATATCACTCAATAGTTCTGATGGCCCTAGTCGACGCCGATTACAAGTTCCGGTGGGTGAATATTGGTGCACAAGGTGGTTGCTCCGACGCTCAGATTTGGAACCAGTGTGAGCGGAAAAACGCGATTGAAAGGGGTGTAATCGGCATCCCACCAGCAGCCCCCCATCCCGGTGATGACAAACCGATGTCTTACTGTATCATTGCAGACGAAAACCTGGCCCATGAAGCCCTTCTCCATACGGGGTCTAGCCAATGACGAGAGGATCTTCAACTACCGCCTCTCGAGGGCCAGACGAGCTGTGGAAAATACATTTGGTATCCTTGCAAACAGATTCCGGTGTTTGCTCTCCGTCATGTTGCAGGACCCTGATACAGTACATGTCATAGTCCTCGCCTGTGTGTGCCTTCACAACATCATGAGGGTCAGATATCCTGGTGAACAGAACCCTCTCATGGATCAAGAGGATGTTAACCACAACGTCATCCCCGGAGCCTGGAGAGAGGGTGTTAACATGGACGATGTGCAGAACACCAGGGGTGGCAACTTAGACACATTGGAAGCGAAGCAGCAGAGGTTGTACCTAAAAAGTTGTGGAATGAACACGCGAGCGCGGGAGTTTATGTATACGGATTGCTTATCGTGGCAGGTCCGTGGCGCTCCGTGAGAGTCCGTACTTATCGGGCCAGACCGTTCTAATTCGTGCTAACCCGTACTCAAATCGTAGCGAACCGTTGTTAATCCGCAGTGCATACGCCGTGACACGTGTCATTCCGTACTAAACCGTACCGAACCATAGCAATCCGTATCACTCCCGTTGTCAACTAGCCCATTTTCTGCATTATCCTTGGTTGATCCGTCAAAACCCGTAGTCAAACCGTAGAGCATCCGTAGCGGACCACGGATATAGTCCTTTCCGGGGTCATCCGTGAGTTTCCATCCGTAGTGGATCCGGCAAGACGATCCGTGAATGTGTGACCGGGGCATTAGCAGGTTTTCCATCCGACTGAGTTGAGCGAAAGTAGCATAATTTGTTTCGAATGCCTATGTGCAAACGTTTATTTGTCCTAGCACCAAATATAACAGCTACTCCTGCCATGGCATTGTACGTATGTTTGTGAGTATTTTTACTCCATCCTCCATCACACTAATGGCTGGAATTCCTTAAAATATCATTCTCAATAGCAGGACTTCTTTCCTCCTCGGCAGCCACTTTCATTTCTTGCTCCAATACATCTTTCCACCATTCGGATGTCAAGTTTTCTATTTCTGTGATTTTTTTAGAACTCATTGTAGGAATCCTCAATGTCCCTAAGCACTCATGCATTGAGGAATGTCCACCTCCGGTCACAATTGTTCCCCAGACACCTTTTTCGTTTATTTCATATGTGTCTTTATTTGTTGTTATGTCTTATACTGATTTTGAGTTGGTTAACACTAATTATTCATCATATCTTGCACATTTGCAACTGATAACAGTATATAAACCATTTCTGACTTCTGTTATCAACGTCGGTGATTCCACATTGTTTAACACTAAATCCTGGACCTGTTCACATGATGCACTGTGCATTGATATTTCAAGGAGGTGTTGTCTAATTAAATCTTGATTCATTATTCTGTTTTATTGAGGACTATGATCTTTCTCAACAAAGTAAATTTTGTTTGTTTTGGGGTCTCTAATTGTTCTGTATACTTAATCCAATCTTGTGGTTTTTCTACGAATGGAAGTGTGGTTGATTATTTGCTTTTCTCACTACTTTGCGACTTATAGTTCATTATAGACTTGGTTTGACACTTGTCTCTACTGGTCCATATCACGTTTCAAGCCAAGCATATAACAATTTTATCAGTCAATACTCGGGTACATGTACAATACCATCTTCAAACATAAGGGTCTTTCAACATCATACAGATAGGCATACATGGATTCGAAATATATACAGTGGTTTAACTATACTTCTAAACAACAACTGTTTTCACACTTCATGTACTTATTTACCAATTTTTGTAACATCCATAATATGTTTATGAATATCAAACTGGAAAAGGTCTTACTAAGACACCATACTTTGTAAATTGTCAATAACACACACACTATTTACTGCTGAACTGCAATGGCCATGTACTTTCTGGTCGAATAAATCGTACCAAATAAATGATAAAACTCATGATTTAATTGTTGCTATGCATTTTATATATTTTTCAAACCATTTTAAGTTCACATTATAATTTGTTTACCGTCGCCAGATAACGTTTTATAAAATTATATGCAATCAAGTTTTTTCTGCCAAGTGTTGATTTAATGAAATTGTCATGAAATAGAGAGAATACGTAGCTACAGGAAACGCCTGATACATAAGACAGTGCCTTCCCACGCAGATACTCACCAAAACACCAAAAAATGTTAACCGTGTCTAAAGATTTCCCTGCCTCCACATTGTTCCAGTCACGTAAGTCTGCGTCTAATCTCGTCGTCTTCAGTTTATTTTTATAGAACAAACCAGTCTTTCAAAGTAGGTTAGTTAATCTTAATAAAATGCCGAATTACACATTCTTTCGATACAAACATCCAAAAAGAAGTAGTTCACACGTGACGATTATTTACCAACTTTTGGCGACTGTTTTTTTTATACCCATCTGTAATTGGCATCAATAAAAATTTGCATCAATCAATGAAAACCAACCGAAAATGTACAATTCTGCAGAAAAATATCTTGAATTTCTGCATGGCGCATTAATATATCTGATGATTCACCAGTGGATATAAAGCAAACATTTTCAAAGAAAAGTTTACACATTTGAGCTGCTGTTTCATGAATTTGGACCTTTTATCGACATGACAGACAGTTATAAGGTCAGATCTCATAATTTCATGCTATATTTATCCTTTTCTAATAAAAAAATGTATGATCCATTCTTCAAATTGTTGAAAAGTTTTCGTTTCGTTTTCGTTTCGCAATTTTTTACACTAAAAAATAGACGAAAATCGTGAATTGTTTATTCGAATAAATCATAAATTCTTTGTGACACAAAGTGGATGGGTTTGAGTGGTATATGTTTTGGACAATTCAAGTGTATTGGAAGATAATTTGAAAACTACACAGCGTTTAAGTTAATACAGAAATTTACTTCTCATGAATAAACACTGGCTGCCATTTTGACAGCTTGAGAACCATATGCTATAAATAGATTTAAATCACACGATAGACATCCATGTAAAAGAAATCCAATACATCTCGTCGCTTTAAAAAAGCCAACATATATACAGATATGTACGAAAACATAACTATACACATGTAGTCGTGTAGAATACACACTTGTATACACAGGAGATACTTGTATACACATGAGATACACACGGTGTATTACCCGATGGTTTATTCCGAGTGATATGTTTGCGACAGGGTGAATCGATCCTGACCAAAAATTCGTAATTTCGAAGTTCATCGAAGATCTTTGTCGTACTCGTGAACGATCGTGAATGTCTAAATTAACTATCAAAACGATTTAAATCCACCGAGTTGAAACCAAACTGTATCATTCCTGTGTCGAATCACATTTTGGTTTTACACACCTTTCAAGAAAGTAAATTTTTATCTTGTTTTGTCTTTTGTTAGGTAATCAAACGATTAATAGTATTCAGCAGTAAATTAATATATCTCGTACACGTTACTGCGCCATGTGCATATTGAAATGAGATTGAATATGTCTCTGATCTCCAACAACGCTAGAAAGTTTCCTAACCTCATTCTAAACTTGTGCTGAATTGAAGTTTTAACCAATTTCGATAACTATTTATGCATCTGAGATAAGTTTAAGAATGTGTACTTTCATACAGGAAATGTTGTTTTATTTATCACTTATTACAAGAGGGAACTACTCAATTGTATGTTTATAGCGAGTTTTCTGTGTTCGTTATTACGATTTTCAATATGTAATGTCTAGTAACAATATGATAATTTTCCTTCTAAATGTTTTAAACACAATATAAATCATCAGCAAGAATAACAGAAAACCCCATTTTACTAAAAAGTTCGTTCTACTTTGTTTTATTGATCGTCGACTAGGAATAATGTAGGAAGATCTTATCTATAAATAAATCAGTGGGGGCATACATACATAATTTATCTATTGTTAAGTTAAGTGAAGGGAATTGAACAGCTATTTTTAATCACTTATTGATTTAAAATTTAGTGACACCTTCTAAAATCAATAAGCATGATATTGCCACTATTGTTCATGACTTAACTATAAAGTTTGGGATTTCATCACTTCATATGTCGTTTCAAACGCATACATTTGTGTTCGGGAGCAATATCGAAAACAAAATAACGTATATGAATACATTAATCGTAACAAATCACTTGAGCATGCAGATTTGGTTTTCTCCAGCGTAATGGTTTTCTCTTTTTTACTCACTCTAAGTTCTTTACATTTCTACTCAACTGTGTCAAAATGTCTCTTCCCGATTCAATCAGCTGGTCATTGACAGATTTATTATTTTCGCTTATCTCATGAACATCTTTCTCAATGTTTTTTTCAAGAATTCGGGAATAATACTTTATTTTTACAATATCAGCATTCAGATCTTCTAGTTATTCCTTATGGTCAACCAAGCCATTCCTTGCGCCTCTGTTCCCTAACGTATGTACCATTTAACCTCCTCAAGTGCTTTATGTTTTATGTATTGTTGTTTACCCGGAGGTCTGTGTGGGGAGGCATTGTCTTATGTTTGTGGCGTTCCCTGTTGCATCTTATTCTCCCTCTTTCAATCCTTTCAGACAACTTTGGAGGTCACTCGTTTCCCCATAAATCAACATCACCGTACTTATTTGGTATGTCTTCCTAAATTGATCTTCTTACCATCTACACACAATTTAAATGTTTTCATTTGACCAGAAATATCCTCCTTCATCAACTTTATCCTATTTTCTAAAACAGCGGTACGACTCTGTTTATCTGCTGAACAAGATATGATTTTCCAAGACAAGATCTCGACGGCAATGCAAAATATACGCCGAAGTCATCAGGTTTGAATACGTCCTGTCTGTTCTGACATAGATTGTTGCAACCAGATATGAAAGTTCAAGATTTAAAGAATTTGGTGTCTACCTGCCTGCTGAAGATCACCAACCATAACACGTATTATCATAATTATGTATAATGTTTTAAGTATCATAGTGTTTCATTCATCATTTATAATAGTCACATATAAAATGACTATGAATAAAACTATTGTCAAGTATGCACAAATTGAAGGAACATTCTAAGAAAAAATAAAGTCTTAAAGTCATACTTTCTATATATGTAGACTAAAATATGAAGGACATTTACAAGATCCTTATATGTATCTCATCAGTTCCTTTAAGTAATCTTCATACTATTACTAGAATGGAAAATGTTTGGATATTTAGAAGGCAGATTATCATCACTTTGGTCAATTTTAATTGAATAGATGTATATCCATTTTCAAACATTCATCAGATTACACACAGTCACTACGCAACTTCACACGATAGTGTTCACAAGGATTCCTATGTATTAAATTCAGTAAAATAATTGTTGTCATTTTGTAAACGATCAATAATAAATTACAATGACATTCTTCTCATAATCGTAATACCAAGACAGGCAACAAGCATGCCTTGTACATATGATCATGTTAATAGCAACTATTACTGTTAAAGGAATTGTAATTTTAACACAGAAACTTACAATATTGATAAATAGGATAACTACACAGTTTATTACAATTCATTTTAAGAACATTTAAATAAGCTGTATTAAGGCCTGTCTGTTTATACTACAAATATAGACATGTGTGAGCTATCACATTTCCTATACCGATTCCTATCTTTGCTAAATTGCGGGGGTCATCTCAAAACACTATTGATTTTAAGATTAAACAGGTAACTGAAACAGCATTCACAGTCTCTACAGTATAATGTTGAGCTTTTTACGCCTACAAACAAAGTGCTACATAAAAGTAAACAACATTCGCTACAACGTACCTAGGGTGACGGCACAACGTACTGATAACATTGGTAACCCAAATCTTAAGTGGGTCGGTGTACTTTCAATGATTTATCTAGATATTTCGATATGATTACATTCCCTATTTTATACACGTCATAATACCAATGAGTCTCCTTTGCAACTAATTGATGTGGGAGTCCTTGACCACCTGGTATTCAGGCATGCAGAACAGTGGCAGAAGTATAGATAGCTAAAACTGGACCATATTATGACGTGTATAAAATAAGTAATGTAATTATATCAAAATATCTTGATAAATCATCATTGGTTAACCAACCCACTTCAGATATTCTAAGAAATTCTAAGAATAAATTAATTTCTTAGTACATATGACATTTTTGTTTAACCGAAAGACGATCAAGAATGAAATCGCAAACGTGCATGACCTCGAGAACACCTGCTACTAATCGTTGGTGATTAACATACACCCGACTAAACATTCAATGCTTTACCGAGTGTATAAAAACGATCAGAAAAGCAAAAATCCGTCATTTATGAAATGTTTTCCTCTGCCGTAAACGTCATCGGTACTTTTCTCTTCTCAGCCGGCAACGTCATCATTGCAAACTACCCTCTGCGGTAAATGTCATCATAATTGTGCATACCAGGGTCTTTTCGGAATGACCAAACGTCGGTTTAAGATCACCAACTAACTTGCAACTTGCTAGAATTGTTCGTAGATAATACATGTTTTGATCTATGGAGTAAACCTATTCAATTCTAGCGAAAAACACTTAAAATCGAGCAGTTGAAGGCGATGTTTTACATTTTTTTCAATATCTCAAATGTAAACGGACGATACAAGCTTTATTCACCAAAGATATCGCTTTGTTTTGTTTGTATAGTGAATTAAGACATTCACGGCCGTTCAGACGATAAAAGTTCCCAGAGAAACATCGCAATTATTACATTATTTGTCAGAAAATGAACACCACTACTCATTCGTCTGGAACGCTTCCCTTTGTCGCAGACGCATCACTCGGCTAAATACACATTGGGTTATATACTGTGTTGTAGATAGATGGATATTAGTATCGCTTTTGCAATAAACGTCTAAGACATACTTCATATTACAAATTATGTATTTTAACGATTTTCGTTAATTGTCATGTTTCTATGACTAACTTGGTAAGATCTGAATATTTAGCAAATTGTATTTTGTATTACTTTATCGCGTTCATATAATGAGACGTGAGATATATTATGTGTTCATCAGATGATTGCAATCTGAAACATCGACCGACAATGAATGTAACCAAATACACCCAAAACTAGAATACCAATCGGTGACCAGGATAAGAAATTTCTGTTTTTTTTGCACCAATATTGAATCATCTTCAAAAGTTAACAAAGCTCAGCTTAAAACTAGATAAATCATTGAAAGTACACCGACCCACTTCAGATATATGGGTTATCAAAATTATCAGTACGCTGTGGCGTCACCCTAGACACGTTGTAGCACTTGTTTGTAGGTGTAAAAAACTCAACTTTATACTGTAATCTTAAATTCATTAGTATTTTGAGATGACCCCACAATTAAGCAAACGTAGGAATAGGTAAAGGGAAATGTGATAGCTCACACATGTCTACTAGGTATGTGTTTACTCATTGTCTACTGTCCATTACAGCTTTCCCTGTTATGAGACCATTTTGCCTTTAACACTTATTACTTTTTCTCTTTGCTGTGTTCGTTTCAACCTGATTGTGTTTTGGTCTTTGGCTCATGTCATTTCTGGATTTGACAGGATTTTGTTTCATATTTTCGCAATAACTTCTCTTGACTTCAGTCCCGAAAAGTTTACATTCGAGTATTTTAGAGTATTATCATGAGCACTGTTGCATGAGTTTCAATCTTTCCTCTAGGTTTCATTTTCATCCAATTTCTGCTAAGTAATACCAAAACTTCACTCCTTAAACTGCAGCATACAGCTTATTTATTACTGTGAATTAACTGATTGATGGCACTTATCTTGCTTTATAAAGTATATACATACCATAATGGTTTTGGTGAAGACCACTTCCGTGATAATGATATCTGATGTTAATAATTTGTAATTTAAGACTCAATTTAGCCCAATTCCTGAGTAACATATCTCATTTAAACAAGAGTGTTTGTTTTTAATATGATACACTGTTGGAGAACTAACATATTCAATTAAAAAAGTTAAAAGTCATGAAATGATAGGTCTGCTGATTCTACAGTCTATGGACGAAGTTTGATAGGGTGTATATTGTCTCAATGTGGCTGCATTGGATATATATTTCTGCCTCTCTCCTTCATAGCAAATGATAACATTATTTAACAATATAGTAGGGCCAAGATCTAAAGGCACAATAACATTTACAAAACGTCATAGATTGGATCAATTCATATTAAAGTGTTGGTCAGCAGGATAATCATGATCATTGAGGCGCTTAGTCGACTTTTAAAAGAGGGATTTCAAATCGAAGATATCAAAGTAGAATGTTACTTCCGTGGAGTTGTGGATACGCATATTATTTTTAACGCGGACAATCCGAGTTCAATCCATGAACTCCTAGACATTTAATTGACTCAATTTGTCAATAACAATGTGTAAAGTCAATGGATTGTTTTTAAACAAATCGTACAATATAGTTTGTTTGATAATTATTATAGTTTTCATCCGTATTGAGAATAATTTCGTATTTACAGCGCTTTGAAAATGAACACACTTACTTTGTTCATGACAGTTTCGATTTTCAAAAAATAATCTAAATTATAACATACTTGGTCTTTTACAGCAAACATAATTGTTTATATAAAGTTTTCGGATTTCATCAAAAAGTTCACATTCGATAATATATTTTAACGTATTGTAAATCAGTTAACCGAGATTTAAAATCTTTACTAGAGCAAGCAATGCATAGAATGTCGTAAACAAAGTCATTTTGGGTTGTTCGTTTTTCTTGTAATATACTTTAATGTGAAATAATTATCATCACTATTTAGTCTATTATATTGAGCTAAGCTCTCTTTAATTTTCGTAATTGTAGCGAACACATGTTTTAAATTCCCTGATGATAACAACGTGAGTCTAACATGGTATTTCTTACAGGTTTAGGATCTTTTCTAGGAATAAATCTACGATTCTCTGTGAATACGGGCCAAGGCAACATTTGTGCCTTGAAAGACTTGGATTTACTTAATTATATATTTTACCATTTCGCTTTTCAGAAATACAAGGATGCAGTCCTCCATGACCGATATGGGAACTTACGAAGCCAGATTGAGGTCATATTTCATACGTGACCTTGGACTAGAAGCTGCAGATGTAGAAATCCTAGCACAGGAAGGCTTTTACTACTATGGCTTAGGGAAACGTATAAGATGTTATTGTTGTGGACTGGAATTCAATATGTGGGATAGGGTTCATGGAGCTATAGAAAGTCATCGATTGTTGTCTCCAAACTGCAACCATGCCAACACGCGATGTGGTGTACAGGAGACAGGTAATAAGTCATCTATTTTCATGCTTTTCGGTGGTTTTGTGAATATATCAGTAAACTTTATTCTGATACATCACTTTTTAAGCAGTGAGGATAACGTAAATTATTCGGAAGAATTATTTAAGCGCGACAATAGCTTATGACGTCACGTAGAACATTGGCACTTCACGCATTGCCCCAAGCCAGATGAATGGAATCAATTAAAGATACAAACCCTCTGCACAAGTTTTTTTCTCCAAAATATCTCTTTTATTCGACATGAAATATATAAAAGGCATATTTACACAGAAATGTTGACTTGAAATAGACAAAAGTTCTTTAACAATATATGTCATTGTTACATCTTATTGGTCTGTCAGTCCGTCGACATGTGGTCTCATATGAAATCCTTTCCTAGAATAGATCTCACTTGTCGCACAAACGTTCAGGAATGACACTTATGTTGCTCATAACATAAATAAAAATAATACTTTTTACAGGTGGTAAAATAATTGTCATATTTTGATACAAGTGGCAAACAGGAGAGCACATATTTACTTGGCCATTTTGACATAACACTTAATATTGAGACTTCTCCTTTGAATATTTGAGTTATGAAACCATGAAATGGTATTGTAAAATTATGGATAAAGTTGACATAATCTTAAGCATGAATCACACCAGGTTATACTTAATGTAATTGTGAGAGATCTGTTTATTTTACATGAGAGACAAAAGTATGGACAATGACTCCTTAATTATGTATTCTTGTCAACCACATACATATATTTTATCATTTCTTTTGTTCACTAAAGCTTGCAAGTTCCATGAAGGGTTTGCTTCTAAAATACAGCAAACTGCAAATAACATGGTATAGATATGAACAATTTATTACATTATTCTAATATATTCCATCTGTACACGTATTAATTAAAATGACACATTACATAATGCTTTAGCCTAATACATATATGCATGTTATCAAGAGATCTGCCCAATACTATTGCACCTTCAGTTTTCAGTTGATTAAGATATGATTATAATCAAGTTTTTCTTCATAATATTTGTTATGTGAGCAGTCCAAAAACGAAGAAAAATCTAGTTCAAATGACAGTCACATGAGTGCTAACGACGTAGGTACCTACTTCATTCAATACGTCATAGCTATCTGAATTTCTATTACATGGATTGATGATTCATCTAAAACAAGTCCAATATTTGTTTAAAGCTGGAATGTTGCCAATCTTCTTGTGGTTGACAGTTTATAATTCTTGGAATTACAAGGGCGTTTTCTCTTGAATCAAAATACCAAAAATGATTTTATGTGAAGAAATAAACGATTTGCTTTTCGTAATCAAGGACGATAAGATACGAAATCAAAAGGGGCATCTATTGCTATTGTAAAATTATATATGTTCGCACGCCTGTAACAAATTCATATTTGATATAATTATTATTGATATAATATTTAATATGTGTGTTAAGTTTGGAATTGGTACATGAATGTGGAGGTGTCGAATATTGAGTTTTAAGACGGATCCGTTCAATATTGTACACGCTATAACGGAATTTGCGTTGAGAAAATTAGAGAAGTTAATCGTAACAACGTATTTCTGACGGTTAAAAAATGTGTATTAACCGTGGGTGGCCCATGCAAGCTCAAAATGTGTTTCCACGATTATACTTACTTCCAGTACCAAATGAAATGTAAGCATTTAACTTTAAAAAAAAGTACAGTATAATAACTAATATGTACAAGAAAATTTGGAAATTTGAAGTTTTTGCATTATGCTTCCATAGTGTTTTAATTTAACAGATTAAGAGATGTGACTTATTTATTTACTTGATACTATCTGGTAGGATATTTCAGTTTTTAACGGCAGGGTAAAATAAAGTTATTATTCCTTCACTAAATACAATGGGGTATTATTATACAGTTTTACCTTACATCATCAGTCAATGAAATTCTTCCCCTGTGACCTATGCAGACCGGAAACAGCTACAACTACACGTTCAAATAAAGTGTTCTTGTCAATCAGCGTAGTTTTGGACATTAAATATTGCTCCATAGAATTAATATTGATGAAGAGAGTTGACATGAACTAATCTTAGTGGGTGGGGAAAGCCAAGTTAGAATATATATGTCCAAACAAACAACTTCACGCGTGGACGTCGGATATTCTACCTCAGTGTGTATAGCTGGGGCAGCGAGGGGGAGACTTGAAGGCTTAACAAAATCTTGAAAATGTGTGTCTGTGGGCATGTTTTGTGTTCCACTAGTTATGTTGTTGTAATTAATAATGGACTGTACATTGTTGTGTCTCCTGGAACTATCAGCGATTGCATTCCAGTTGCCACACAAAAACTTGCATGAAAACCATACTTTGACTGAAAATCATCGAATTATTTTTTTGAGCATTTTGAAAATATCTTCACCATTTCCCGTCATTAATTCTTCCCAAACAAGACTGAAATGCTACATCTTGATGTTGTTTTGTGACTTGACCTGACAACGTGACGTTTTATGACTTGACATGACAACATGACGTTTTGTGACTTGACATGACAACATGACGTTTTATGACTTGACATGACAACATGACGTTTTGTGACTTGATCAGACAACAGGACTTTTCGTGACTTGACCTGACAACATGACGTTTCGTGACTCGATCTGACAACAAGGCGTTTCGTGACTTGACCTGACAACATGACGTTTCGTGACTCGATCTGACAACAAGGCGTTTCGTGACTTGACCTGACAACATGACGTTTCGTGACTCGATCTTGAAATGCTATGTGTTCTTTTCGATCCAACGGTGTTTTTACAGTATAAATTTTATTAAAAATGAACGAAAGTGTTGAGTGGGTAATAACAATAATTCAGAATTTTTTTTTAAACTCTATGTCTGAGTTTCAGTCAAAAAAAGTTTGTAAATAAATCCCCATAGTCTTGTTGGGAAGGTTGTCAGTTACCTTCGAATTGTCTCTAAAGGCATGTAACTAATTATCACCCTGTGTAATAACAAAAATATTTTAACTGATTAACACTTAAGACATACAATGTATTAAATCGTTACATGTGAATGCATTTGAATATTTCCTTGCAGAGTATATCGCCCAAAACAGGTCTGATGACAATCGAAGAATCGTTCCAGGCGATGATCTGAATAGCAACATCGAATCATCTACCAGAGGACAACCAGCACACCCGGATTTAGTCACCTTATCTCAGCGTATAACGACATACTTGCATTGGCCATCACATACAGTTGAGCCAATAGCTCTGGCAGAAGCAGGGTTTTTTCTACACAGGTACGTACAATGTTGTCTATCAAAGTTTGTGAAAAAAGAGATGTCCACAATGATAAAAAGACTGTTCTACCAACAATAAATTGTGTAAAAAATGGAGCGTAAAAAGAGATGAGGACAAAACAGATTGTACAACAATTAAACATGAAGAGATAAGTAGGTATACAACAACTTCTAGACATATTAAATCTTTAAGACTTCAATCTGTAGTAATATTGGAATGTGTAGTGTATACTTGGTGTCATAAACAAGCGGGGACCTAAAGAGAACAATTATAACTTTTCACAGTTTATGCACAAAATGTTGTTACCAAGACAACACAACTATAATGTGCACAATAGGTAAATATGAAGTTCGATTTGCTGAGGTATACTGATTTCTCACTTCTTTAATTAGGTTATTTATTTCTGTTACATATATGGGATCTTTCAAAATGAATCATTGAACTTCCAGTAAGAGTTACCTTTTTAAAATTTAATTAAGTCTAGAGATAATGTAATAAGTGAATGGTCGGTTCTATATCCAGGCAAGATTTCAGTATTCTTTACTTCAGTGTATAAATAGCTTGAGATTTAAAAGAAATCAAGACGCGCTTTCTCCACAGGGTTATTTTTAAACCAAGTATATTGCGGAGTTTCTAAATTTTGTTCTCTCTAACAGTCTATAAAGTATTAATCAATAATCATTTGTAACACTACTTCTCTGGCTTCAGGATAGTTTAAGTTTATATAATTAAAACAGTCGATTGTTGGGTTAAAATATCAAGCTCAAACACAATAGTTGTCTATTTTCGTAATTTTGCTGAATGTTTAAATAAAAACCAGGATAATCTCTATTAGGCCCATAAATACAGAAAAATGAGAACGTTTTAGAATAAACTTCATAATTAACAATAACCAGGTTACCTTCTTTGTCTGTCTTAGTTGAAATGAATTTAAAGTCAAAGTTATTGTTGATATGTATTGCTACGCCTCTTGACCGACTGTTGAATTCGCTTAAGTAGCATTCTTATCCCCATTGACTTCTGATAATTTTATAATCTTTGTCAATAACATGAGTACCTTGAAGGAAATATATGTCACAATTGTGTGTCTTAAATATTTAAAAAAAACATCTTTCCTCTTGGATTTATCTCCAAGCCCACGGGCATTCATGGATGCAAATACGATTTTTTTCAGTCACAAAAAAAGAAACCTGACTATTCTCCAGATAACAGCAGTATCCATCACAGAAATGTTCATTGCTCTCATTAGACAGTCTAAAAGGAAGTTGATCTAAGAAGCAAAAAGACACATAGTACAGTAGTTATAATGACCTGCATATTAGAGATGCTGATAAGTTAATAGATTAATTAATCAATATATGTTTTATAAGACAGTAATCCAGCAGTGGCAACAAATGTGGTTCACACATCTGTCCCTGTAATGATGTTAGTGTATGTAAACGAGACAAACCTGTCTATATTATTAAATGAGTATTAGATTTGTGGATACCTTAATTGGTGAAAATAGCAAATTGTCAACACATTCCATTTACATTCTATTAAAAAATGAGAACGATAAATATTAGTTGAAATATTTAAATAAAGAACAGCAAAACATTATACATGTACATAATTTTTTTTATCAATGACAAATTATTCTTTGAAACATTACTTATGGAAATTAGAGGAAAAACGATTACATACGCTTCTCATAGGAAAAAACAGGAAAACAACAAAAATACAAAATGCAAACTTTATAGAAAACTCTCTGTTAGAAGAAAAAAGAAGGAATTGATAGACTTAAGAAAAAAGAAACTGGAAGATAATAAAGGATAATACAATCTCTTTTGTCAATTTGGTCTAAAAGAATAATAACGCCTATTGAAATTTTTTAGCATTACCAAAACTGAACCATTTGATTATAGAACTTCCAAACCCTTCTTCAAATATTGTAAACTATATTCAAAATTTATTTTTAAATTTCTATGGGGTAATGCACATGATAAGCTTAAGGGAAATACAATGACCCAAGATTTTAAAAATGGAGGCATAAGGTTTGAAAACATAGAATATTTCATCCAAGGTTTGAAAATTACTTGGATGAGGAGATGTTTAAAACATAACGCCACATATTTAAAAATGGTGGAAACAGTTTGCCCAGCAGAATTTGTAAAATATGAAATGCGTAATGTAAAAAACTGAATTCTGGAAGAACGTTTGGAACAGGTTTGTTTCCCTTTCTGAATCATATTCTATAAACTCATGGTATAATATTTTGTCCCTACCAGGATGGCACAACAGAAATTTCAAAATAGCGGGTAAAACATTTTTTGACAAAAAATATATGACAATAGGGGTTTTCTTGATAAATGATTTCATGAACAATATAATGCCATGAACTCTTTTAGTGTCCGTAAATTGGAAAAAAAACATTTACTCTTTTGGCGGCACTTACACAGATGCAGGACAGGTAATTCGTTGATTTTAATGTATGTAATACTTGAGTATTGTTTTACATAGATATGTTGCTCATTAGCTCATTTCATTCTCTCCATTTGTTTTGTTTGTTTAGCTTTGTCCTTTTTTCCTTCTGTAAACCACCAATCGAACGTCTTTGACTCTTTATCAATTACTTTGTTTCATTTTTTGTAAAACTCGGACCAGCATTTATACTCAATTCCTAATATTTAGTTTGGACACTATAAGATGCTCATTGAAGTATATTTGCTATTCTGAGTACATATCATTTATTGATCTTTATTAGTTGTTAAAAGTGTGGAATTTCTTATTAAGTACAATAAGTGTTATTATTATTGATATGGATTTTTTCAGATCCACTTATGCAAATGTAAACTTATTGTAAAAAAACGAATAATTAAACGTAAGTATGAACAAGTGTTACAAGACACAATAATTCTTAAAAAAACATAAATATGCCTTTTTAAGTTAATAAGCCTTTTTATTCATATAAATATCAGTTAATGTTTATGATGGTGACATTCATTTTATTATTTTTATATATGTACTTTGTGTATTTTCCATGCAATAAAAACGTACAAAAAAGACAACACAACTAAGTATGAACAAAGTTAAGAAGTAAAGTATCAGTCCTTGATAAGTTTTTGAATAACCAGAGTGCCCCCTTATTACAATGACCCACTTTAGTCTGTTTGGGATACTGAGTGGTAGGCCTTTTAGAGTGTCCGAGGTAAAAAAAATCCATGCTTGCTTTAAACGCCTCTTCAGCAGATCCATGGATATAGGTTTAAGATCAGCATACACTTTTTATCCAGAATGGCAAAGAAAATCTCAATTTGATTTATTTAAATTTTAGACGATGGAGACCAAGTACGATGTTTCCACTGTGGTTGCGTATTGTCCAACTGGACAAATAGGGATGATCCAGGGACTGAACATTTACGATGGTTCCCAACGTGCCATTTTGCCCAGACCAATGTAAATAAAAACGAATTTACAAACCAACATAATCAGATAAATGTACTACTTAACTGTACTCGAATAAATATAACAAATAATGCATTTCATGTAGATGATTTTCAATGTTCATGGAGATACCGCGTGTCAGAAGTTGGCTCTTCTGAGAAATTTAATTTTTACCAAAAATATACAAATATTGTAAAATAGGATAATTTTAACACATAACATGTAGTTAGATATTTCATATTCACTTAGATCTTTTCAATTATTGCAACTTTTTTTTTAATGGTACATTTTTAAAATCCTTTTAAATGACATTTGCACTTTTCATGGTACATTTGTTTACTTCCTATTTTTAGCCTCAAGTTGGATGTTATCTTTAGAGGAAGACATGGTGCGTTATACGCTATCCGTACTGTATTAGTTAACCATTATGCAATGACACTACTTAACTAACTTAATTTTCCAATCTTTAATATAGACACTATCGGCCAATGAGAGCTTTGGTAATACAGTTCAAAATATTCCATTGGAACGTTGCAGAGTTGGACAACACCAAACAACAAATGGTATGGCATTTATCATTACTTCAAGCAAGCAATAATCTTTCTAAAAATTCTAAAATAGTTAAAAGTTTACAATTATACAGATCATTGTTACAGTCATTTCTTTCGGTCTCTCTCTTCATTTTTCAACTTCCTCATAACATCGTGTTCGGATAGACATTAAATGAAGTTGTTACGGTTCGATCAAAAACGACTAGTAACCGTTGATTTCCAATTTCAAGTTGTTTTTATTTCATACACACGTCGAGGACGTCCTATATAAACAGATCTGATCAAAACCAAATAACACTTACTGTTTCAACATTTAACTGCCACCATCTTGATAACACCACGGTTTGTAGGCGTAAATAGTTTCCATACAGTGTAAATGAAGTGAAATAAACCGATCAGCTCAAGACAAAAGATCGTCAAAATGTCACTCGATGCGAAAGGCTAGATATTGTGTACACGTCTGAGTGGTTCTAACACGGGAATAAACCCGTCTATTTTAAACTCGGTAGTCGCGTACATTTACAGTGGAGATGCAATAATGTGATTATATATTATATTGTTTGTTCAGTTATACTGTTAATTAGCATAAGTTCGAAAGTAATGCTGAATCACCCTTCGTGTAATGAGTTCTGTATTATTCTCTTTATCTGGAACATTGTTGTTTGTAAAATCGTACCTTCTTATTTCTGTATCTTATATAGGTTGTGTAGAGAATGGAGAAAATGATGGGTGTATTCCCCTAAATCTGTTGAAGGCAATGCAATTTAATGAGGCCAAAGGTACAAATATTATGATTTATTTACAAAATACAGTTTGATTTATTGTTGGACATATGATAACATTTAAATGACTCTGCATCATTTGTAGAAAAACAAAATCCTTCAAATGTAAGGTATATTCAAATAAACAATATCGTATATTACTTTGATTAGCACATATCCTACAATAATACTAATTTCAGTCATTTATCTTTCAGAAAATGTTAAACTTCGGAGACAAAACGAAGAATTACAACGTGAGATTGACGATTTGAAAGGAAATATCATGTGCTTGATTTGCTGGAATAGAAAACGTAACATTACATTTCTGCCATGTAGACACATGTGTACTTGTAAAGAATGTGCTTCCAAAATAGATAAGTGTTGTATATGCCGAGCGCGTATTGTAGAAAAACAGGAAGCTTTCCTTCCATAACATGAGTATATAATGGACAATAATATGCATATCTCTTGTTATGTGAGAAAGTAAACTGCGAAAATACAGCTATGTAACTTACTTTCAAAGCTCACCTGGACATTTCTTGTCTGAACAAATTTATCTATATACTGATTACCGGAACAAGCCTCGTTTTGTATATGACAGTCTATATATGCGAAACTTTGTATCGTTCATTGATTAATTAGTTCTCAGAGGTTCACAATTTTGAATCTGTTGATCATGAAATGTATTACTAGATTCCTTTTGTATTGGTGTATGTACCATGTAGCTGTACTTGTGTATATAAGTCTTTAAATATTAAAATAATTTTGAATATTTATGTTTGTGATTATTATTATAATAAATACAACAACACCACTTGTCCCTTTAATCACAATGTAAGAACCAGAACGATTCAATAATGACACATACAAAAGAACACAGAATCAATAGAGCAACATTTAATTAGAATATATGTATATTTTTTACAAATATATATGAAGTAAAAAGTTATATATAATATTAATGAACACACACATGAAAATTGCATTAACTATAACAATTATATCACAGACATTTAAAACAGCTTGTAAAAAGTCATAATAAACACGTGTGTACAATAACAAGATGCAAATATTAAAACACAAAATGAAATGTAAATATATGATTCAAACATATCATCTACGTATATGTATACATTATGGAAGCATACAATAATTGCACAAAGCCAATCGATATCGAATGATAAGTATATGAGATTGTTAATACATTATGTACAATGCACAATGAAATTTACACACAAAAACTGTATCATCGCTACTTGAATATAATTTTTAAATAAATAAAGAGTGAAAGACTCTGAAATTATAACAAATACAAATGTTTATAATTACAAAATGATTTAAAATATAATGTATATAACAATCGATCAAATGGAACAATATAATGTGAATAAGACAATGAAAATCTGATAAAAGAATACACTATTCACACAAGTAAGAACTCCTGACAGTTCAAATATTAAAGCAGTTTTTGGCACATAAACAAATTGAAGCTGGATGGATAAATAAACTTAACACAAGTACCAAGTCTGACATTTAAATGTGTGCGTTTCTATGTCAGTAGGAATAAAACGATAACAGTTCATCTTCTATGATTGTGTTTACTCCGCGGAAATGCAGTAGGAAAATTCTATAAAACAATGTGTTCTTGTAGATTCGTCTGCGTCTCACGTATTTCGTACACAGTACTTCAATAGTTCCAATATGTGTTGAAATTATTAAGTACACATTGGGTCCCGACACAGTAGATTTACATTACTATGATCATACCAGAGTTTTATCTTATAAAATAGGCCGTACATCATTATATATATTACACATGAACTAAACATGACACTCATATTTTACAATATTGCAAAAAATACTTTATATTATTCTCTCATGCAGTAGTAAAGTAACCAATTTGTTTGGAAAATACCGTATGCATTGTATAGTTTCAACAGAACATTAGTGACAATATAACTAAAGCCTCAAAGTACCCTTTTTGTACATAAATTGAAAATACAAGGATAAAACAACAGGTACAACATTTCGGAATGTCTAAAGCAGTGCATATACTAATGCTACAAAACAATGCTTTCTCTGTCATCTAATCTTCCAATTCGAATTTTCTATCAGCCTAAGAACGTTCTTATTCTACCTTCAATAAGTTTTCGGCAAACAGCACATTTTCTTAGCGCATGGGCACATTCAATACAGGATACCATGTGACCGCAAGGCAAAAATACAATATTAGCGTCCTTATTGAAACAGATTTTGCACATCATTTTCTCCTTCAGTTTTTCGTTTTCTTCTGCCAAAATATTCTGATCTGAAACATAAGTAAAAATGAATTATTCTACCTACTCGATTTGAGTGTCCTCACAAATGAAGTGATATCAGACGGTTTCTATACACAGCGTGTGTAACAAAACTTCTAAAAGATATGATTCAAAATATAGCTACAGAAAAGGAACATAATATTATACATGAGTAAATGCTGTCAACAAACCTTTATCGCCAGCAGCGGACGATTTATCACATTTCTTTGGCGAAGCGTTGTCTGAAGGATTATTGTCAGTTTTTGTCTTATTATTAAGTTCTTCAGTCTGAGATGGAGTGTACGTGTTGTCCAGCAGAAATTCTAACAAATGTTGTATCCTCACTTCAGTTGCATCTTAAAGGGATAATATTACGTTATTGATACAAGCCAAAAGCGCAAGTAGGCACGGAAAGTATACATGTTTACATGTTAACAAAAACGACATTAAATCTATAATTTCTAATTATTAATGTCTGCGTAGGGAAGCACTGTCTTATGTATGTGGCGTTCCCTGTAGCTAAGTATTCTCTCTCTTATATTGTATAAACATTTGCTTTCTAAATTAGTAAGGTTGAAGTTCAATTCATCTGAAAATAAAGGAGTAGATCTATTACAAACGCAGTTTCAATGAAGGTAATATACTTGCCGATATCAATGGTCCATTCTTTATTTACACATAAAGCCAATCGTATTGTTATAAATCACAATCAGACAGTATGAAAGCTACCTTGTCTTTGGTGATGATGTCGTATTGCTTCTTCGACTTGTTCCTGTGTATATCCCATCTCTAGTACTGTTTTAGCTGCAATGCTGTTTAAATCTTCTATTTGCCTTTCACTGATAGCATTCGACTGATACGTCTCATTTCCGGGTTGTGATATCTGAAAGGAGTGATTCAACATAGATTCAAGCCAATTCATATCATTTATCTCAACCCGTATGTTATCGAAATAGTACAATGAGAAAAGTGCTAGTAATAATTGTAATGCATGTAAATTATGTTAAAAACAGCTTAAATATTTTAATGGCGAAAACATAGAAAATTAAAATTTGTTATTGTACATTATACATAGTTTTTGTATTTAGGCACTGTGGATAAATGGTACCTAATATATGCATCCGTTATTTTAATAGTATATCCTTTTTTTTTTGCTTAAAGAGTCAAAAGGCATAACTCTGAATAACGGTGATCCGTACTATTAAAATGATAGCTAAATTAGACGAAACATTTAGATCAACACAATTGTTAATATCAAATATATGGCTATACATACGCCGGGAAATTTGTTGGTAAGTTTCACCAACATACTGTGCACTACATATTTTACATGTTATTAAATATTTAATATAACATTGTTACTTTTACAGCCTATACTATAATTAAGTTTGAAATTAGTCGAGAATTAAGAACGACTGATATTATCATTTTCACAAATAGTTAAAAAATGTGTACATCTCGGTTTTTACATTTACTCGAAGTAAAATCTGGAAATGTTTCAGTAGACACATATCTAGTTTATCTAAAGCATCTTTAAGATTCTTAGGTCGTTTAAATGCCATAACTGGTTTACATTTATGCAGCTCCTTAACAGAATGGTTACTTGTTAAATTAACCAAATCCAAATTACGTTACCCATATTACGTAACGACGGGTTGTACGCTTTAACAAATGGTGTTACATTATCACAATCTCTGTTATTTTTTATGACTTTGTGAGATCCACATTACATCATTTAATGCCTTATCAACCACAACTTACGGATAATGTCTGACAAGGAACAAGTTACACACTTCATAAATACATTCCTTAAATCATTATCATCAGAATAAAAACGTCTGTATCCCTTAGCCTGGTGTATGGTATACTGTCCTTACGTGTTTTAGCATGACATGAATTATAATGTACATATTATACATACATGTATATTATTCAACATTTGTTGGTTTAGCATAAACACTGGTTTTCAGATGATTTGTGCGATCAATCCCAATATTAACATCCTAAAATGAAACACATGCTTCAGAAATATCAAAAGTAAACTTGATATTGGGATGGAAAGTATGAATATTGTCCAAAAATCATATAAATTGACTAATGAATGAGCCCAGATGAAAAACAAATGTCATCAATGAAACGATACCACATAGTAGGTTTAAAGCTACATATACTAAGGAATGAGATACTGCATGCGAATTTTATAAAGTTCAATATATTAATACACATTATCCGTGCAAGAGTTACCGGCTAATTCAATAGGCCTACCTGGGAATCCTAGTGGCAGAATATCATCAGGAGTTTTGTGAGTTTTTGGCAAAATATAAAACTGTGGAAATCTTATATTTAGTGGGAAAAGTGGCAAATTCATCTTTAATTGACATTTCTGTTTGACTGATATAGTCTATGCTCTTTAACACATTACTTTTCTAAGTCTCTGACATACATGAATCAATTTTCGAATAATACACGTCGTTGTCCAGCTGTCTATTCACCTCCTTTTCTTTACGATTAATTATTATTATGGTTCCTGATTTGTTTGCTATCTTTACAATAATAGCATTATCCTGTGTAAGCTTCTTAGGCTTTCCAGTTCATATTTACTGATATTGGTATATCTCTTTTTATTAGGCATAGAGTTTATGATTTCTTGTGTAACTGCCATTTTGACGTTATGATGTCATAATGTCATCATATGTTTTGTATCCAACACCATTGTTGAGTTTGCCTGAAGAAGTATAAAAATTATATGAAACGCGTTGCAAACATTTGAGTGCGTCTTCTTTTTTCAATATCGAAAGAATACAAATTTCGCAGCATTGGATCCTGGTATTTACCTGACGAGAGAATGTTTTTTATAACTGGAAAAGGAAAAATAGACATAAAGTCACATTACCTCCATCTAAGCATTGTGAGGTATTTGCGCGAGACTGCTATCTAAAATAATACATAGATGTGGTACGAAACACTAGCAACTCTTAAATGGGCAATCAATGATTAGTTCCTTAAATACACAGAAATAGGAAATATGTTACTGAAATTCGAAACATTATGTTATCTTTATATTGTTTTAAAATCTTAGACATCTGTAATATCATGCATCACTAATAACTAAGTTCAAATAGCTGATTCAGATATGCTGTCGTATGCTTAGATGAAAAAGTCAATAAACATATTGCACAAGTGATAAATCTTTTCCAAGAAAGTTTAAGTCTGAGCACCTACATTAAACTAAATTTTGGAGTTGAGAGCTACATTAGCTGTATTGATATTCCAAAGTTCAAGAGAAGTTTAGCAAATTTAGATTTTCTTGTCATAGCCTTACGATAGAGAAGGGGCGTTATACTCAGGTTACAATGGATGAGCATTTTTGTGTATATTGCAAAAACAAACAGTCTTGAAAACGAATATCACTTTGTTATCCAATGCCCATTGTATTGTGAAATTCGCAAACAGTATATTCCTAATAAATACAATATTCACCCACTTACCAAAACATTCATGTTTAGTGTGCAAGCAATAATACTACAATTATTATAACTCTGGCAGTGTATTTATACCATGCTAATCAAGTTACAGATATTTTTCTTTTCAACAATGTATCTCTTTTTCTAACCATTTTATGTACATTGATGTAAAATGTAATCATGTTATTTTACATGCATTATTTCCACATGTTTATATATGTGTCTTCACAGGCAAATAACTACTCTTGATATATTATGCATATATGTATGTATATGGGCCGGAGGCCTAAGTACAAATAAACTTTGAAACTTGAAACTACCATGTTAGAGAGATGTATGGAGTATAGATGTATACTTTACCACAAACCTAGGAGATAATCACGCAAGATCACTACATAAAAGGCGGCAAATTTTCATTTGTACTTAACACATTTAAACAAAAGAAGGGAGACGTGTAAAAAGTTTCTTTAAAAAGCTTTCTGTCTAGTACATCGTAAATGGAATATTAATGATGATAACCACCACCATTTGCAGGTGTAGCAATTAGTAGATAAGAAAAGCTTATTTTCACACATTTCATTAATTTTATCATAATGTTTTACTTAACATTCTATTTTTCATGAATACATATCCAGTCACTTTTCAAGACTGTATGAAAGTTATTAGATTAGCTAAGGATGTCTTATTTAAACAAAATAAAAACCATTGTCGAGCCCACTTTTGTCAATCTATCCATATTTAGTTGTCAGGTGCACGTACCCTAATTTAGGCAAACCACAATAAAACCAAAATTAACGGTTGGGATTTCTGCACCAATCATCGCAATGATAAGTCGGCGTATTCGAATTAGAGTTTGTTTTAATTCATGATAGGTTCTCAGTAGGAACCATCCCCGATTATAAGATGCATGACGTTTTGTATATTAAGTCGACTATCAATTATGTACAGTTTATGAAAGGAATTTGTATTTATGATTTTGTTAAGTTTATCATTGGAAAACACATTGTTCACGTGCTGATGAAACGATCATTTGTGTGTTTATCGACCAGGCATCAAGTGTGCCATTCCTGAAATTGACCATTAATAACGAATCCAAATTCTCCATACCTGCAAAACGTAATTATGATTTTTACACTTCATGTCTCTCAATATGTTGTGTTAACAGCATCACTACACTACATTTTGTGGGTATCGCAAATCTTTTTTTCATTTTTACCCTTAGTTTCAACAGGCACGTGTTCATCTCTAACAGAGAAAGCAACATTGCTCACACTTCTTCGATGTTTGATAACTTCACCTCCACGAGTTAAAACAATTAATATCACATTAATGGTTATAATAAGCTTCTTCTGTATTTCACCTAACGCGCACATTTTTCACATGTAGTTTCCTGTTTGTCAACTATGGTAATTAAATTCATACGCAAGATACGGTATAAACTTTAAAATATTTAAAAAAGACATTCGTAAATAAACAGACAATGGTTATGAGAATATGAAATGAATATTTAACACAATACAAATGAGGCGACACAAGAAACAGATACAAGTTTCTTACTGACAAAAGGTTGCTTTAACACTGACAGATATTTGTAAATTAGCGGTTAATTGGTGACGGGTTCATGCAAATATTATATTGACTGTGATATATTAATGCCTGTATAATGTAAAGCTTTGCTATGACACTAACTGTACAATGAAATGACGAGCGAGTCTATTTCCTTTTTGTTACCATTTAAGGTAAGCAGTCCATCAATGGTTGGTAGGTTTGGTATTACTGTTTATGAGGTCGCCCGTAGCCGCGCACATTTTATAATGCACTTTATGGTATTTTGGTCGACCCGGTATGTCCCCCGCACACCATATATAGACTTTTTGAAACCGAAGGGGGAAATTTACCTGCCAGTATAGCAGTATAGATCAAACAGACAATTTTTGAAGCCAAAGACGGTTACCGCACAGTGCCAATGAGACCTATCGTACAGTTACCATTTTCCTGTCACCTAACCAGTACTTTCCTGGAATCTACCCAGTACTTTCCTGGTTACATGCCAGTACTATGTTAGGTGGGAAACACTGAAAAGTATTTCTGTTTTATCCGGCGAGACGAGGGATCGAAACCACGACCTTCGGATTCGTAGTCAGCAGCGTTAACCACTGAGCCACAGAGCCACCATCAATGGTTCAAGTAATTTTCTTATATATATATGGTAACTAAATAAATTAAAATATTTTTAAATTGCATTATGTATGTTAAATTTTGTTTTGATTTTTTTTCGAATATTTCTGACTTTTCTTAAATTTGCAAGTCTGTTTAGTGCAAATGTGGTTTCACTATATGAAAATAGGAAGAAATCAGAAAAAAACTGTGATTTTCCATTTATCGGTTTATTTTTTTCAGAGAACAAAACGGGCCATTATTTTTTTGTGGACGGATAAAAAATTATAAAAAATTCAAATTATATCCGCATTATTATATAGATTGAAACAACAACTGTTTCATTTATCGCAGACATAATGTCAATGATGGACTGCTTACCTTAAATCAGAATTAAGTTTGATTCCGCTACGTACTTTGACTCCGCCGACCCTACGCTCCCACACAGCGCTTTGATTCCACTACCGTTACATTCACCGCTGCTGTATTACCCAGTACACTTGGGGAATCTTATAACTGTGCAGCTATTCAAATACCGATATCTCAGTAACAATTGAACCTAGTAAGCTGAAATTTTCAATATATATGATTCAGACAAGTGGTATGAGATCGGAGTATATTTAAATGAATTTCATATCAAAATAAACAAACAAAATCGATAAAACCGAGGTAAAGTAAAATCAGAAAGTCACAATCACGATATTGCGGTAAAGCTATTAAAGTCTAATATCGTGTATGTCCTCATTGGGCGCGAATGACGGCTAAACAACGTCGACGCATTGATGTCACATACCGGTGTATGTACTGTTGAGGGATATTGTTCCATTCCTGTATAATCTTCGCCCTCAACTCAGGAAGAGTGCGTGGTACATTACCGTGTCTCCAGACGCGTCGACCCAGTTCATCCCAGATGTTCTCCATTATGTTGAGATCGGGTGACTTAGGTGGAATATCCATTACGTTGATGTGATTGTTCTGCAGAAATGCAACAGTAGCTCTAGCGGTATGACAAGGCGCACCGTCACGAAGTAACCGTAAACCGCGGTTGTTTCTCATCATAGGCAATACTTCAGGCTGAAGTATTTCATCCTGTACCGAGCTGCATTTAAGTTGCCGTCGATTAAAACAATATTCGATTTATGGTGCATTGCCACTCCTGCCCAGGCCATTACCGATGCTCCACCGTACCTATCACGTTCGGTGACACAATTGTCATTAAAACGCTCTCCCCTTTCTCTATACACTCGTGTTCTTCCATCATTTCCATGTAAACGAAACTTCTTTTCGTCTGTAAAAGGACATGAGCCCATTCGGCCTGTGTAATGCGGCGATGACGACGCGCCCAACGATCTCTTAGGTTCCTATGCCTCGGAGTAAGAATGATACCATTGAATGGTCGTCTACAGCGCATATTGCCGATAGTCCGAAGACGATTACGAACAGTCCTGGCGCAGATGAAGCGACCGTGAGTTCCACGAGTTTCTCTTGCAGTTAGAGCAGCGGTGCGTCGTCTTTGTTGGCGATGAATTTGTAAAATTTGCCGATCTTGGGCGGCGTTTGTTACCCGACCGCGTGGACGACGAGGGAGGTTGTCGACAGTGCCCGTCAGTCTGAACTTTATCATCAGTGCTCTGATTGTGTTACGATGGACACCCATTCGCCTCGCAACCTGCAAAATATATTTTGTTATAAGCTCTATATCATGAACGTTTTAATTAGATACTGATTAGTTACCGGGAAGCCGCGGTACAATGGTTAGTACATTGGTGAACCGGCCGCCGTATATAGCTGACACAATGTTGAAAATGGCGTTAAACCCACGGAAACGTAAGCTCGAAGAATATGTTTCAACTAAAACAAAAAAATTGTTACCGAGAAATTAACTTATTATTAAGCAACAACAATTTCTAAAAACCTACCTCTACTTGAGAGACGCCGGCGTCAATCATCCCGACGGCAATACCCCTTTGCTGTACTGATAGTCGCCCCATTTAGTGTTTTCTTGATAAAAGGATCGCTATAGCATTCACAATGACAATGTACAATTCCATTTCTTTCCAAAGAACGATTTTCTCGTGCATTTTGTGGATTTATACTATTCATGGTTCAATGAACTTCGATTACGCAACCGTGACATTTTGATAACACCGACATTTTACCTATGTATACAGAAGACAAACACGAATATTTCGTGCAAAAATATGAATCAATTCAAAACTTATGCAGGATAGAAAAGTGCACAGTTATAAGATTCCCCAAGTGTATATTGTGATATTTGACCTTACGAAATCACCGCTAAATGCCATTGGTCGGCATGATCACGTGTTTATAATAGATGGGTATTGTCCAGTGTTAAACATGTAAAATGTGTACACAGTGTATAGCCTTTCGTGACAAAGGAAATTTTGACTATCTAGCTAATCGGTTTTATTTCGTGTCATTAAAAGTTTAGCATTTACAGAAGGCAGTGTTTCGTTCTTTCGTCGAGGATTCTACTGATGATACGTATTACAAATAGCGTGGCGAATTTGAGTAACACGATGCCAAGTAATGAGATGACGCATTTTAAAGTATACGCAGATTCCGCATCGACATTTGTTTAAATGACATTAAATCAATACACATTTACAGGCATCGGAATAATTTTGGCACGCCGACGAAACGATAGTCATTTCCGTTCGTTTTTTCTAGCAATTTAAATAATCACGGCGGAATTTCTATGACAGTGAAAGCTGTCTTTTCAAAGCACACTCGCATTAGCTTTATTTATACATGTTTACTGACCTACATTTGAGACATTAGCGAGTCGTTGTAAGCGGCTCACTGAATGGCTGTGGACGCATGTCGACTCGCCTGTCTAAATATAGAAAATATCATTTGTGAGGGAGTTATTAAGCAGAAAGTGATTATGAAGGTATCAGAATAAGCGCACGATGCTAAAGGTGAGTACGCTGACCCAGAAACAATAAATGTGTACGGGTTATTTATTATTTCCTGTCTGAAATTCACTTGAAAGATAGCTGAGATCTATCATAACATATTTAAAATAGAGTATCGACTCATTTATAAACCACACTTTGTCGATTATGTGACATATTGACAGTAAAAATCGATTTAAATTGAATATACTTCTACATTGCGCCAATTGTGCACACGAATCTACATTGCGTACTTTAGTCATTTAGCTTTAAATATTGATGTTTATGGATATATTCGAATTTTACGAGTCAACCGTTTTAACATTCGACATTAGTTATAAATCTTATAAAACAACGTTATATTGCGTAAGAACTTAAAGAAAGTATTACATGTTCAAGTGTAATATCAGAATACATATTGTAATAAATGATAAATATTTGTACGAATTTGCGGCTTAATGAATCATTAGCTACTTCGATCTAGATTAGCAGGCACGGATTTCAGTTATGAAAATGTGCACTTTTTAAAGTAAATCAATGACATATAATTAAGAGGAATAAAGACGTTACATTTACTGTTACAAAGGTAAGAATATAAATTATACACTTTTCTTGTCGTATAAGATATACAATTGGCAGTCACTCCATGTATCGTGGATGGACCAGTTTCGGTCACCTTAACATTAATTCCCTATACACTGGGTAAATATATTAACACAAAACAATATCAACTCATTACCTTAAGTTTACTTCATTTTCCGTTGATCTATTCCAAAATTCCTCCAGTATCTTTCAAGTAAACAATGAAGCCGCCATTTTGTTGACCTATATTGCTTCAGGTGACAGAAAACAAATGGTACCAGTTTCGATGACACCTACAGTGTTTGTGACAATTATAACAAGTCAAAACTAACAACCAACTTCAGCTGAAACATTAACTGTCAAATAAACGTATCTACAATATTTTGAAGTATATTTAATACAGTTATTCTTCAGAATGACATGGACAAATACAATTGCCATGCCTTCTAACCACCCTTTCTTTACAACAGTAAATCAGATGTGTCCAATGTTTGCACTGTGGGAAGTCGCACTGACCCTATTAAAGATACACACTGTTTGACTTGGTCTGGTTTATATTTGTGACAAACACAACATTGATCTTCCTCTGCACTTTCACTTTCACAGTCTGATTCGCCCTCAGAGACATTAAAAACCTGCAATCCAGATGGGCCAGCTACCGGTACAAGTATGTCTCATGTTTTGTTTTTATTTGGAATCAAAGGCTTTGTATCACGTTTGCTATTGACATGGTCAATTTTCTTTTCTGACAACCTTACTTAAAGTGTTGTTTTCTTTCTTTTCTAAAGTTTGTTTATTTGAAATAACAGCAAACTGCTCTGAAAAGAAACCTGACGGACCACTCGGGACTGACATTACTGAATCAGAATGACATGACATGTATTTGTAAATATGTTGTCCTCATGGGCCGCGATAGAAATATAGTACCACACAGGTTCCAAAAGTTCCAATTCTTTGTTATTTTTTTAGTTTTACCCCAAAAATCATATTTCACACGATACAATGTTTCTGTACTTTAGATATTTTGTACCGTAATATAATATCTATTAAATGCAGTAATTCCTGTAGTTTGTTGCAAAATGTGACATAGTTATAGGCAAATTCCAAAAGTTCCCATTTTTGTTATTTATTTTACTTTTGTCCCCAAAAATCACATTTCACACGAAACAATGCTTCTATAATTATGTATTTTGTACTGTAATATAATGTCTATTAAATACAGTAATTCTTGTAGTTTTATTGCATAATTTAAATAATTCGAAAAATTCCCATTTATAATTAAATTTTCAACTATTTTACCCCAAAAATAACATTTTGCACCGTGTGATAGTTTATACTTTTAGTATATTAAATGTGGTACTTTATATGACACAAATCCATTAAAATTTTGTCTGTGCATATTTTTCCTCCTATTTTTCCACTGGTCTAATATATATTTGGGAAATTCCAGAAATTCTCACTTTCATTTATAGTTTTTACCATTTTATCTAAATAATCACCTTTCTCACTGTGTGATATTCTGAACCTGAGGTATGTTGTAGAGCAGTTAAATGTCTGTTAAATACAGTTATTTAGGTAAATGTATAGCTAAATATCGTCGAGTTATTGACAAACTCCAGAAATTCCCACTTCAATTTGTTTATTTTTTCACCATTTTACCCCAAAAATCACAGTTCACAACTTATGATGTGTCTATATTTTAGGTATGTTATTGTGCAATATAATGTATATCAAATACAATTATTTTGGTATTTTTATAAGTAAATCTGATTTTGATATGGACACATTCCAGAAAATAATACTTTTGTTTACCTTTTACTTCATTCTACCCAAATTCCTATACTTTTTTTCCATACACGGCAGATATTAAACAATACACTTATGCCAAAATCATTTCTGTGCATGTTTTTTGTTTTATTTGTATTTTTTCGGCAGGGGCACTCGACTTCTAAGTAAATGGCATACTTTGAGGCCATACTCACAACTTCACTGGCAGTATACCCATATCCGAGCTTGGCCATTGACTTTAAATGCTCAACAAAAAGTGATTCTTCTTCCTGGTTCAGCTCTGCTTGTGTAATGTAGATATGGTGAATTATTGCATATATATATATATATATATATATATATATATATTAAGATATACATTGGTTTACATGCAAAACAGTATCACTAATATCAAGTATCACCCAAAATGTAATAACTGTTCAATATAAATTACATGTAACAAACATACTGCCTAGATTAAAATATTTCTAAGTTACTGTATTATTCATAGCATAAATCCATATGTATGATTATTGCTTGCACAGCATATCATACCCGACGAAGTCGTTCCTGGATTAACTCTTCCTAAAACTCTCTGTCGTAAGGTAGTTTGAGGCACCCCATATGACACCGCAGCTCTCTTATCCTCAAACACTGCACGGTATGCATTTGTCATTGCTGAAGGGGAATAGCATCTATAAGACAGCTTATCCAATTTAACCTTTCTTGGATGTACCTGAACAATCAAATTTATGTATTAATAAAAAAAAACAATATTAATTGTGAATGGCCATATGCCATACTAAAAACATCAACAATCATATAAAGCCTTACAAATACTGAAATTCATTAACACAATCATGAAAAATGTTTGAGAAGAAAAAACGTGCTTATGTGAGACCACTTTAAATACTTTTGGGCACACCCTGTACATAAAAATGGGCGGGACTTTCGTAAATTACGTGACTTTTGTTTAGCAGAAGACGAGCACCTGCTCGAAAATTATAAAATGTGTTTTTGGACAGTTTTGGGGTCATAATAAGGGTTATGGTAAAAAAGTAATAAGAAAATGGACTGATTTATTGAATGACATTGAAAATAGCGGATGCTTATGTCTTTAAAGCGCATTTTCGATATTCTTATTGACGGAGTGACAGGTGTTTGTTTACAAAAAAGAACGCTAATGCCGATAAGGTAATTCGGCACTTCACTTCACAGGTGATTAGCACGCGCGGAAGTTAAGTCACCGAAATAGGGCAGTCACCAAAACAGGACAATCAACGATGGTATTTACATTACACATGCCAAACTATTTGCAATGAGTTGTTTTACGCTAATTTGCATCTTTTACATTACCTACACGTTATGTAACAAATATTCCAGTTGTAAATTAACCACAATTTTTTTTTAGTGATTACTTCATAAATAAACGCAGTATTATTACTGTCGTACTGTTGAACATAAAACAGCAATTTTCCTTGTGACCACTTGAGAGACATCATTTTGAATGGCTCAGACATAGATTTATGAATGTCGATATACATTTTTTTCCAAACACGACCCTTAACATCTTCCCATATAATACGTTTGTCATAATGATTGTACATAGTTTCTACTTCTTCATATTAAGTATTGATATTATGTTGACACTAAAAAAGTAAATACCTATATTTTGTTTTCTTCTTGTTCACCCGTTTGCGTTTCCCACCTTTATAAGTTAAATTCAGAACGATGCCTATTAGGGTATGAGTAGTAAATTACAATTAAACATAAACAAAATAACTACCGTGAAAAGAGCAATTTCAATATAAAAACATTACGTGACAAGGGAGTCCAAACGGATTTTTATGAAAAACAGTTCGTAGCTAACAAAAAGGAGAAGAATGTTGACATTTCAATGTTAAGTATTATTTAATAACATTCAATATTTGCAACAAAATAGCAATAGCAAAAGGTACGTTTTATCATCACTGGTAAACATATTTTTAATATTGAAAGTATTTGTTGTGTGGTATCTTTTGTGAATGTATTTTTTCTCTCAGCCTTTGACACAATAATTACAATAAAGCTATCATGAAACTCATCACATCTCATGATATTTCCTTGACAGCTTATGTTTTTTTACTACATTCGAAATGGCAAAGAGACAGTGCTATATTGAGTCAACAACATAAACTAGTTAAACATTTGCTTGAACATTCTGCAACTTTTGCGTTTACTTGAGTTAAAAACCTGGTATTTCTGATGCTGAATGTAGTGATCACTTATTCACGAAACATTTGGGATAGGAAAGGGCTGATTTAACCAAATGCCTGAAACCTTAGAATATCAAATAATGATTTGAATATTTAATCCAAGTAGAATGATAACAATCACTCTTGTCAAGCTCAAAGTTAGTTAAACAAAATCAACAAACAACAAAAAGTTGACGAAGAGAAAATATAGATCCAAATGAAGGATTTGTTCTAAACAACTTCACAAAGTCACCAATTCCTCAAAATAACCATAAAAGTCCAGTAGAAAATGTCACATACAGAGAGCGCAGTTAATCACACAGGCATCATGTGAACATAAACTGTTCAGCATACGGTTAAACAAAAACAACAAGACAACACAAAGTTGACGGAGAAAATATACATTTAAATAAAAGCGTTGTTATAACGTATTGCTATGTACATCGATCGAGGGGTTTTCTCAAAACATTGAAACAAAACACATTTTTCATTGCAATTATTGACGAACAGTTCAGGTAATTTATGCGCTGGACAAAAATAAAACCATTTTGTTCTACGTAAAACCAACATGCGTTAAGAAAACCATTCAAATAAATATCTGTTCTTGGTCATGTTATATAAATCACTAGTTCACTAAAATAAATAAAGTCTAGCAATGCACTGTATTCAATTTTACTTTAAAAAAATGCTTGAGTTATGATGAAGTGAATACAGTCTTAAGGCATAAACATTAAAATTATCGAAATCTTGGATGAACTGCCACATATAATCTTCACTATTATATAACATAACATGTGACACGACACAACACTTGTTTTCTGGAAACACTAAACAAAGACTTTGTCGTCTATGAATGTTTTTATTGAATGAATATATTGCAATTATACACAAATATCTTCCTTTTTTAGATCATATACTTTTTTCTGAATCAATATATTCTACATAGAATATTGCGACGTTTGTCACGCCATTACTATACAGCATTATTTATTCAAATAGCGTAGCTTGATTACATTTAACATGTAAAGTAAGTATTTATCACTGTTGTCGCTACTAAGTCGTGGTGCAGCAAGTATTATTGTAGCGTACTTGTCGCGAATCTTGTGAAAAGTTCTTAAATGAATCGAATGAGCATCTCATACGCCGCCAACTTCGTCTGACGGGACTAGATTCCTCAGTACGATCGAAAGCAGCATTACGTCAAACTGGTTCTGCAGCAGGATTTGCTCTCTGTGGTCAATAGGTCGGGGTACGCGAACTTGTGCCGGGCCGGGGTCGGGCTCTTGTGGCTGACCTTGCTCTAACAAGTACAATACTTCTAGCCTGATGTGGAGGCCGAATGTTTGTCCGTACAGTCTCCAAAGCCGGTTGATGCAGTTTAGTAATCGCTGGGTGTCATGGCGCCGAAATTTGGGACAGAGCAGTTTCTTTCACGACAGCATTGCACTTATATGCAGATTCAACTGACGTTGATCGGTTGCTGAACACGTAATTTCTAGATGCAGAAAAACGTTATTAATAAAATTGGAAAAAGAAACTCAATTGTATTTGATTGGTTGTATGTAATTAATTGATAAATGCATAATAAACCCTGATTTAATGAATCATATCAAAATTTAAAAATCCCGAACTTAACAGATATGTATGCAGACAAGGTACGATTGATGTATAATGTGCTTTTGGGGAGAAACGAAGTACAGAAATCCAAACATCTACTGTCTTGAAACAACTCGCTCAAGCTAGTTGTTAACTTGTTATTTACCTTTGCAGCAACAGAACATTCCGATGTATTATCAAGCAATTTACTATTACAAGGACTCTTTATCTAAACAAAATCAAATGTCATCCATATTGCTATGTACATCCAATTTTTAAGGCATCTGCCTTGGGAGCGAAAGGTATTAATATTAGTTGGGATCGGTTCCGTATTGGCCGGTTGGTGAACCGTCAGCTTATTAAAGAATGGTTACCGTTCATCTACCATCCTGATGCCTGGTATGAAAGGATATTAATCAGGGAGTAAATGTGCTGAGTCAAAAGGTGAAAACTTGTAAGTCAGAGCATAGATGGCCCATTAAATAGATAATGAAAAAATACTTTACGTTAAAGTTCAAAGTCTCAGTTATAGACGACCTTTTTACAAAGTTTATCAGATTGTACATGTGAACTTTTCGTAAAGTTTTCGTGAAGTTGTATCTCTTCATATTTGGCTTGATTTTTCTTTCAGAATGAGCAGATTGGAATAATTGAAGAAAACACCGACTCTAGAGAACAGATTCTCATATCATTGACAACAATCTATGTTTTTCATCACTTAATTACACCTATCAATTATAAAGCGAGCCTTGAGGATTCCAGTTAATATTATCGGCTGTTCGAAATAACGTCGCGTCATAGCATTTTATATTTGTGTTTTGTGTGTTGCAATTTCGAGCACAACGATGGAGTCATCAGTGTCATCTGTGATTGATATGAGTGATGTGTTAGACAGATTTATTTCATTTACAAGTTTGGCTTTACAAAATGGTCTGGATAATAATATAATAAAGACATTAGCTAAAATTGGAATTTATTATAGTGACCAGGATAACTGTTTAGCATGCTATTTTTGTAAACTGCACTGGGAAGATTGTGATGATGTTTGTTCCGTCATTGACCATCATAAATTACTTTCTCCAAACTGTGCACATTCGGAAACAGAGCCACAAAACCGGACAAATGCCGGGATTAATAATCCGACCTTATATACAGACTATGGTGTGCAAGAGTCAGGTAAGGCATTGAGTAATTATCTATATTGGTCAAAAGTGGTAACCCGCCAGCGTTACATTTACGCCACTTGGTTTCTCGATAAGCCTGGATGCATATTCTGTCATCATTTCAGATTACTTCGTCGTTATGGAGATTCTCAAAATACACGATGGCGGGTTAATTCTTTTGACGTTAAAATATAATTATAAGAGCTCTCACACATTTCATAAAATACCACCCTGGAGAAACAGCAAACACTTTCCCACTGGTAAAAACGTTTCCTTGGCGATTGTAGTTTTTGTGCAACAAGTGGTTTTTTTCTGATTATGATTCTGCATGATGACTTATGTGAATGATATGAAAACTTGGACATTTCACTATATAATTTTGTTAAAAATTTTCTATTGAGGTTTCATACAGACAAACAGTTGTAATTGTAATCCGTTATCTGTTAGGTTTATAAGAAAGGGAAATAATCCTGACATAATGAAAACTACTGCCTATAAGATTTAAAATAAATCAACAGTTGAGATATTTTCGCACCTTTTCAACTGCAAGTCGGACACTAACGTTTAAAGACTAAATGGAGTTATAGAGCTATGTAGTGTCACATATAGACCGTAACGCATATAGTCCGCGTACGATCTTAATGCGTGACGCATTTAGGTCGTAACGAGGCGAACTATATGCGGCGAAAAGGCATGGTAATGCATATAGATATTTTATGTATTGTCCTATTTAAAGTCATCATTATCATCAACATTATCAATGATCGCATTTGATCATCATCACCGATAATCTTTTACACATTATCGATTATTGATCAATATTAATTTATCAACAATTATCGAACACCAGTCATCAAAAAGTGATCACTAATTAGCGATCACCTAACACCGATAATCGAACACCGTCATTGATCACAAATAGTCGATTACCGACCACTGATTATCGATCTGCGATTTATAAATCAATTACAGATTATCAACTATTGATCACCTATCATTGATCAACGATCACCGATTATCGATCAATGGTCACCGATAATCGATACATGATCGTCGATCATCAACAGAAAAATATGCTAAAATAAAATAGTTCGGTATATTGTTGCTTGATTTAAACCCGATCAACAGCTTTGAGCAGTAAAAACCGGATAACCATTAACATATTATTTGATCACATTGCCACAGCCGCAGAAGTTAGTACCCCGGATCAAACCGCGACCTTCGGACTGGTAATGTAGTGCGATAGACTGTGCTAGACGGGGATTCATGTTAAATTGAGTACTTACTAAATGTGCTCTGTAGAACGCACTTTGGTTTAAACCCAACTATGGTATTGAACACCAATCATCATTATCAGTATCATTATTATCGTAATAACTATTATAATAATTATTATCATTATCACCATTTCAACAGATAACACCAACGTGCGTTAGCAATTAATCAAACAAATGTGTGTAAAAATGTGTTTAAACTTATTATTTCTGTGAGGTTTCGTCAAAATCCACAAAATGTACAATGTAAAAGACGAAGCCCTGACAAACATCTATATGTCCAATATAATGTATTTGTAAATAAATGGGGCATAACGCATGGAAAAATCATTCGACCGACAGTGGTTAAGGAACATTGGTTATGATGCATAAGTCAGTTTATGTCCTTTTCTATTTTTTTATATTGTTATCTTATCCAAATATTCGTTTCAGTAAAACATTTTAAAGAGAAGTGAACTTAATACTTCTTCTGATCTAAGTGATCTCGGAGCAACATTTTCCTTGTCTTGCCTGTCACGAGCAATACTATTAGGATTACAGTACAAACGTTTACATTCTTTATGAACAAAGTTCAGGAAAAGTATGTAAAGAGTCATTGCGCCTTTCTTCTGCTCTATTTTAACCATCACATCCCTTCAGTGATAGTTTGACTACAGTATAATATAATTATTTACCACAAGCAATTTGTCAATGTAAAACAATGCAATTGCAAAGGGCTCCACTGTGAACTCATTTGAAGATCATGAAAAAGATCTCTTCATCAACTGTCATAAACAGCTTTACCTAAACTTGAAAGATTTATTCATGTTTTAAAGCTTTTATGGTTCAAATTATTTCATATGTGTACATAAATGCAAAGTAAAATATCACACAGCTAATTACGTGCTGACACAAACGGTTTTTCGAGGGTTTGAAAAACGACAAGACTTATGCTCATATCTGGTAAAAAAAAGCCGTCCAGTACAATTTTTGCCGATAAACACATAAATGTTTGTAACATTCTGCCGCGTATGTTCGCTAAGATTGGCAACCATAGCAGGAAATATTTCAATCGACGAAAAATCGCGAAAACCAGTGATAAAAAGATTTGTGAACATTGCAATGGACTTGTCTGCACATTATCTTGCATAGTTTATTGTAAGATTAAATCATTAATATCTTACCTAAATGTGCTTTTGTTGTCCGTTTTCAGTGATAATATCCTGTCAACGCAGAATTGTAACATCTGTATTATTAGACGCTCATACGTTGTGTTGGGTTCCACTCATTTTTATCTTGTATTTTAAGTTTATGATAGTCCATAAGTGTTCACTTTTTCATGATCCAAAATTTGCATTTATGAGAAATTTGACGGAGCAGTGATTAACACGACCTCACAGTCCAATAACCTTACATCCAAATGGACACATGGAGACATTGCCTCGTGAATGTAGCGTTCCATTCATCAACTTAATCTTTCATTGGCATAAATATAATTACTTGTTTCATTGGGTTTCAGTATAGAATGTGTTACTATATTTGTGTAATATGATGAAAATAAGCAATGAGGTGCCCTTTAACTTGACTTTTTTGCAGCCAGTGCCCATGACGACCAATTGCGTGCGTCTCAAGCATCTACAATAAGCCCACAACATGGCGAGCCTTTGAATGAATTCGAAAGTCGACCAAAATTTCCGGAATATGAGTCTCTGGGTCAACGAACTGCGTCTTTCCCACGGGACTGGCAGCGGAAGTGTCTAATCTCGCATAGGTCTCTTGCAGATGCTGGACTTTTCTATGCAGGTACAATACACAATTATCCAGTTGGAACTGTTTAATGCAAGTACATTGTATGACACCATAATCAACCTCAAATGTTCGCTGTTTAATATAATATCATGAATGCATGTTTGGGGTAACTAGCCCAGTTGATGCAATATATTATTATTATTGCATTTGTTAAATACATCCTAACGTTATCATAACGCTTCACTGCGTGTTTTTAGTTAAACGAAGTTTGAAACAACAAGTTGACATATAAACGCAATATTTTGTAGGACCTAATGACAGAGTACAATGCTTCCATTGCGGAGGAAGACTTTATGATTGGGAGATTAGTGATAATCCTTGGATAGAACACGGGAGATGGTACCCAAATTGTCATTTTGCCAAAACGAAAATGGAATTACCGGAGGTAATACAAATCATTCACATTATGGAGTGTGACAGTAACAAAGTTCATTTTTGCTTGTTTAATTGTTTTCATTTCTTTCTACAAAGTCATTTTAACGGCAAGTATCCGATATAACGTTTCAACTTGTAAGGCAACTGTGAGGCTGTTAATGTCGGTTCATTTTTGAGCTAGTTTTTGTATTCCTTTCACAACATATGTGAAGTATGAAATGAACTGGAACCAAGGCTACATTTAAGTATACAATAATATCAAACTGGGGCTCATCAGATATGTTTAGTCTCTTTTGTATGCAAATACTAAGTACCATGCGTATTCTGCTATTTATTCTGAATTAATGGTTTCAGACAAAATCAAGTGGTGATGCTGCGGAGCAACACATCATAGATGGTATGTCAATAGCTAAAATGTTATCTCTGCAATTAACCCATTGTGATCAGTTAATGTCATAAACTTAAATTATTATATTGCTCGTAATATTCTTCGCCATTTAAAGGCGTCTAAGTAGATTTCAACCGCGCAATGTTACTTGAACGTCTCTTGCTTTTGCTACAACATGGGTTTAAGTTCTGTGTTGTTTTTTTTGATAAAGTAGAATACAGAGATTACTGTAACAAAATATTATAAAACAATTTGTGATGTACATCTAAGACGAGTAACTAACATATTGTACTGCGTTGCAACATGAACGCGGACATTTCAGTGTTGTGTTCAGAGTGAAGAGTAAATGATATAATTCCGGGAACAAATGTGAAAACACGTGATTAGATATGTCAGTTATCATGTTGATTCTTTTAACTAGGGATGTCAACGAATGGTAATTTTGGTATTCGAATATACGATCAACCTTTCGAATGCATATTTTAATATTCGATCAACCTTCCGAACGAATATTCGAACATTAGACCTTCTTATTTAATAAAAAATACATCCGAAATTCGAAGTTTCACTTTATATTTTACATTTATTTGCCCCCACTCTGAACAGGGTGGCTGTTTGGCTGTGCCCAGTAAGTACAGAGTTATGTCCTTGACTTAGTTAAAATATAGCCTACATAGTATGCAATCTTGTGTCACTCATATCTCCAAAAGAATATGAGCCAGAGTCATTAAACTTTGCAGGAATGTTCATCAACATTTTTGGCTGTCCCCAGTAAGTGCAAGGTTATGGCCCTTGACCTAGTTAAAATAAAGCCTACAGAGTATGCAATATTGTGTCGCATATATCTCCAAAAGTATATGACCCAGAGTTATAAGACTTTACAGAAATGTTCACATGCATGTGTTATATTGCACCTGGGGATTAATAATTCGGTGAGCCCAATAAGTGCTAAGTTATGGCCCTTGATGTATTGAAAATATAGCATATAAAGCGTGCAGTTTTGTGTCGCGCATATCTCCAAAAGTGTATCAGCTACACTCACCAAACTGTACAGGAATATTCACCGATCTGTATAGTTGTGCACCTGGGGTTTCGTGTTTGCCTGTGTCCGGTAAGTGCAAAGTTATGGCCCTTGACTTATCACCATAATCAGTACAGTTGTTCACTTGGTAATTTTGATATCCATTCACAAACTATGAGCAGAATAATAGCATTTACTTTTGTGACAAAGGCTGCAAGTGGGGGCATTGTGTCCTATGGACGCATTCTAGTTTTGTTTTATACTGATCACTCAAGTTAAAAATCCCAACGATTACTAATAGTTGCAGGGCCTAAGTGTCATCACCAGAGTGTTATATCTCTCTTGTCTCCAAATATACAACATTATTATGACATGTCAATTGACCTGTAGATATCAGTATTCGAATATTCGGTCGTACAAACGAATATTCGAATCCGAATGTTCGTTGACATCCCTACTTTTAACCAATGTGTGTTTACGGTACATATTCTCTTACAAATGTACTGTGTGTAATGAAATGTCTACTATATTTTTGTAATCTAACTTAAATACAAGACTTGTTTGAAGAAAGTTAGTGTTGGGTACATTTGTAATAAGAACAGCTGTCATTAACTGTTTATATATAATACCTATCGCTTATTTAATATGTGGATAGTTTAATAATTTGGTTTTTATATCATACACAGAAGATCAAAATAACTTCTCATTACCTGATCCAAATCTGAAAACATCACGCAAAATACAATCGCGGCCATTACAGTGGATTATATGGACTAAACAATATGAAGGTATTACAATTTAACTTTATTTGACTTTTATTACAAGTTTCTTAGAGATCTGTACCTCATGGGAAATGAGTCATTGCGCCCTTCCCCCTCCCCGAATAGACGCACGTTATCTTTTTATCAGCCGTGGCATTTCTGATACATTGAGTTAAATGTTTAAACTATCAAAATATTTGTCAATTTATTTCTTCTCGAATGTGACAATAACATATGCTAATTTGAATCACGCTCGGTTTCACTTCCTGGAAACCCGGTGCTGGAGTCCTTCATGCGTTGCTCGAACCCGGAAGTTGTCGGCTCAAATCCCGCAAAGGTTTTACCACACCGACCTATACATAACATCAGAAAGTTCATACAGTATGAAAGGTCTATAATTTAATTAAAATCTAAACCATGTTTTGTTACTAACAGAAACAGTCACTCTTCATAAAGAAATTACGGAACTCAAGAGAGATTTAGCCAAGAAAACAGAAGAGGCAGAACAACTCAAAATATGTATCAGATGTTATATTTGTCAACTAAAAGATCGATGTGTGTTAATGCCTTGTAAGCATGAAATAATTTGTAATGAATGTGCTCAGGAGTTGCGCCGTAACGGTCGGGAGTTGTGTCCTGTATGTCGACGAAAATTTCAGAGTGTAATTGATGTATTCCATAGTTGAGTTTGTTGACTTAAAAATAGGAACTTCGTGGATAAACCAAGTGAGGTATTAGTTTTGTGATTCTATGATTCTATGTATGCATCTGATGTTTTCAAAGCAATTTGATCACTGGTATTAAAAATTAATTCTTTAATTAATATCATGTTTATCAGCAACAGTGCAATGGTTTGTGTCTGCTTAGCGTTTATCATATTTGGTCAAATTAATTGTTTAATTTTTGCTAACGAATGTTTCTTCAAATTTCGTTTACCTTTTTTGGCGAGAATATGTTTCTAATGGGGACATTTCTTTATTACTGTATTGATTTGTATCATGATGATTTGAACTTTGTCATCTAATGACAGCTCATTCCTTTGCGTTTTGCGGTATTGTGAATGAATATTAAATGATTTTATTTAATTTTATCTTTTTATATAATTTATCTTAACAATGTGGTTTATGATTACCATGTGGTTTATGATGACTTCTTACACGTGGAAGGGTCGGTGTCACATTGTATAAATCTACGCCATCATCTCATTTTCATTTTTTACTTTCATGATTGTTAATATAACTATTCCTACATGGTAATTTATTTCAAATATGTCATATCAATGAGAACTTGTTTCACAGTCGGTGTAAAATAAGTCACTCCTTACTTCAAGTCATAAACAAAATAGCTATGTTTTTATTAGATTTTATCATATCATATGTTTCTCCAGGGATCAAAATATACCCTTGTAAATCAATCATGTACATTTACACCAGAATGTGTACTGTGTACATTTAGTACAAGGTATCAATAGTTGCATAGAAATCAATATTTGTTCACTCCCATGTGAATGAATATTAATATTTTACCCCCAGTACTCTATTGTTTCTATAAACATTGGTTTTAGGGTATATTTTGATACTTAGTCTATATTTGTGATACTGATTGTCGCCTGTTAGTCAGTGAAACAATTAATCATAATGATCTATTTGAAGAGGTGTGTTGTTTTTGATTATGTTCTGAATATAATCCTCATTCTGCTGTGCTATAAAATTGCAACATAATTATGCTGATTTCATTGGATTTGGGCCCACAAGGTCAAGGTCGAATTGACCATTTGGTGGAAAAATCCCTTTGTTCTCCTACGTCCTTGATTAGTAGGAGAGTGACCTGCATGTCTAAGTTGATCCCTATCGATTTTGGAGTCAAAGGTCAAACTGACCGCATTAGGTGGAAATCTTTTTCATCGCGATGACCTTTGCAAGCGGGCTGAAGATGAACCATGTCGATATTTTGGGATCTGGGACAGAGGTCAAAGTTAAACGGACCATCAGGTGATAATCATTATCCGTTCGATAAATTAAGGTCCTTACTTGGTAGGATGATCGACTGTGGGTTGTAGATGAAAATCTACTGACCCTCCACAGGATTATACAAGGTCACCGCGTGACCACCGGTTAATCAATGAAAATGTAAGAATATTGTTGGAGGAAAAACAAAACAGACCAGATTCCTGATAATATTTTAGTATGGTCTATGCCATTACCGCGGAGCTTACGAGTTAACTCGTATAAAGCTGTGTGCATCTGATCAGGTCAACATTTGTCAATTGTTTACATTTTTCGGCGCAGCCGTACTAACATGGTTATGCTATTTGCATATTCAGTGCTTTGTAAACCAATCAAATCTTACGTTAACCACCGGTGTTGGAATTAAGAAGACTTTCTTGGTTTTATGTACCAGTCGCGAACATTTATATTGTTTTGAGCAGATAAATCGCTATGTAACAAGTTTATTAACATGGATGTGAGAGTTCGCGAGTGTACTGTTGGAATTATGTGTAATACGGGTAAAGTATTACAGGTGTACTGTTAGAATTATGTGTAATACTGGTCAAGTATTACAGGTGTACTGTTGGAATTATGTGTACTAATGGTAAAGTATAACAGGTGTACTGTTGGAATTATGTGTAATACTGGTAAAGTATTACAGGTGTACTGTTGGAATTATGTGTAATACTGGTAAAGTATTACAGGAGTACTGGTTGGAATTATGTGTAATACTGGTAAAGTATTACAGATGTACTGTTGGAATTATGTGTAATACTGGTAAAGTATTACAGGAGTACTGTTGGAATTATGTGTAATACTGGTAAAGTATTAAAGGTGTACTGTTGGAATTATGTGTAATACTGGTAAAGTATTAAAGGTGTACTGTTGAAATTATGTGTAATACGGGTAAAGTATTACAGGAGTACTGTTGGAATTATGTGTAATACTGGTAAAGTATTACAGGTGTACTGTTGGAATTATGTGTAATACTGGTAAAGTATTACAGGAGTACTGGTTGGAATTATGTGTAATACTGGTAAAGTATTACAGGTGTACTGTTGGAATTATGTGTAATACTGGTAAAGTATTACAGGTGTACTGTTGGAATTATGTGTAATACTGGTAAAGTATTACAGATGTACTGATGGAATTATGTGTAATACTGGTAAAGTATTACAGGAGTACTGGTTGGAATTATGTGTAATACTGGTAAAGTATTACAGGAGTACTGGTTGAAATTATGTGTAATACTGGTAAAGTATTAAAGGTGTACTGTTGGAATTATGTGTAATACTGGTAAAGTATTACAGGTGTACTGTTGGAATTATGTGTAATACTGGTAAAGTATTACAGGTGTACTGTTGGAATTATGTGTAATACTGGTAAAGTATTACAGATGTACTGATGGAATTATGTGTAATACTGGTAAAGTATTACAGGAGTACTGTTGGAATTATGTGTAATACTGGTAAAGTATTACAGGAGTACTGTTGGAATTATGTGTAATACTGGTAAAGTATTAAAGGTGTACTGTTGGAATTATGTGTAATACTGGTAAAGTATTAAAGGTGTACTGTTGAAATTATGTGTAATACGGGTAAAGTATTACAGGAGTACTGTTGGAATTATGTGTAATACTGGTAAAGTATTACAGGAGTACTGGTTGAAATTATGTGTAATACTGGTAAAGTATTAAAGGTGTACTGTTGGAATTATGTGTAATACGGGTAAAGTATTACAGGTGTACTGTTGGAATTATGTGTAATACTGGTAAAGTATTACAGGTGTACTGTTGGAATTATGTGTAATACTGGTAAAGTATTAAAGGTGTACTGTTGGAATTATGTGTAATACTGGTAAAGTATTAAAGGTGTACTGTTGGAATTATGTGTAATACTGGTAAAGTATTAAAGGTGTACTGTTGGAATTATGTGTAATACTGGTAAAGTATTAAAGGTGTACTGTTAGAATTATGTGTAATACTGGTAAAGTATTAAAGGTGTACTGTTGGAATTATGTGTAATACTGGTAAAGTATTACAGGAGTACTGTTGGAATTATGTGTAATACTGGTAAAATATTGTTGGAATTATGTGTAATACTGGTAAAGTATTACAGGAGTACTGTTGGAATTATGTGTAATACTGGTAAAGTATAACAGGTGTACTGTTGGAATTATGTGTAATACTGGTAAAGTATTACAGGAGTACTGGTTGGAATTATGTGTAATACTGGTAAAGTATTACAGGAGTACTGTTGGAATTATGTGTAATACGGGTAAAGTATTACAGATGTACTGTTGGAATTATGTGTAATACTGGTAAAGTATTACAGGAGTACTGTTGGAATTATGTGTAATACTGGTAAAGTATTACAGGTGTACTGTTGGAATTATGTGTAATACTGGTAAAGTATTACAGGTGTACTGGTTGAAATTATGTGTAATACTGGTAAAGTATAACAGATGTACTGTTGGAATTATGTGTAATACTGGTAAAGTATTACAGGTGTACTGTTGGAATTATGTGTAATACTGGTAAAGTATTACAGGTGTACTGTTAGAATTATGTGTAATACTGGTAAAGAATTAAAGGTGTACAGTTGAAATTATGTGTAATACTGGTAAAGTATTACAGGTGTACTGGTTGGAATTATGTGTAATACTGGTAAAGTATTACAGGAGTACTGTTGGAATTATGTGTAATACTGGTAAAGTATTACAGGTGTACTGTTGGAATTATGTGTAATACTGGTAAAGAATTAAAGGTGTACAGTTGAAATTATGTGTAATACTGGTAAAGTATTACAGGTGTACTGTTGGAATTATGTGTAATACTGGTAAAGAATTAAAGGTGTACAGTTGAAATTATGTGTAATACTGGTAAAGTATTACAGGAGTACTGTTGGAATTATGTGTAATACTGGTAAAGTATTACAGGTGTACTGTTGGAATTATGTGTAATACTGGTAAAGTATTAAAGGTGTACTGTTGGAATTATGTGTAATACTGGTAAAGTATTACAGGAGTACTGTTGGAATTATGTGTAATACTGGTAAAGTATTAAAGGTGTACTGTTGGAATTATGTGTAATACTGGTAAAGTATTAAAGGTGTACTGTTGAAATTATGTGTAATACTGGTAAAGTATTACAGGAGTACTGGTTGGAATTATGTGTAATACTGGTAAAGTATTACAGGAGTACTGGTTGGAATTATGTGTAATACTGGTAAAGTATTACAGGAGTACTGGTTGGAATTATGTGTAATACGGGTAAAGTATTAAAGGTGTACTGTTGGAATTATGTGTAATACTGGTAAAGTATTACAGGAGTACTGTTGGAATTATGTGTAATACGGGTAAAGTATTAAAGGTGTACTGTTGGAATTATGTGTAATACTGGTAAAGTATTAAAGGTGTACTGTTGGAATTATGTGTAATACTGGTAAAGTATTAAAGGTGTACTGTTGGAATTATGTGTAATACAGGTAAAGTATTACAGGAGTACTGGTTGAAATTATGTGTAATACTGGTAAAGTATTACAGGAGAACTGTTGGAATTATGTGTTATACAGGTAAAGTATTACAGGAGTACTGGTTGGAATTATGTGTAATACGGGTAAAGTATTACAGGAGTACTGGTTGAAATTATGTGTTATACGGGTAAAGTATTACAGGAGTACTGGTTGGAATTATGTGTAATACGGGTAAAGTATTACAGGAGTACTGGTTGAAATTATGTGTAATACGGGTAAAGTATTACAAGTGTAATAACAATTTGAGTAATTTATTAGATGATATCAATAATACTAGTGATGTATTTGAGTTGTGTTAGTAAAATGTGTATTACTGGTAATGCCAGTGTTGTATTATAGCTGTTCTTATAAATATAAATACATATTTTATTGGACATGTTTGTAGTCTGTTCTGTATAAATTTGACTGACAATGTTATTGTGTGGTTGAAATATTACAATGTCTATGTATTTATTTGTATTGTTGAAATATAGCGGCACAGTAGTTGTATTGAAAGTGTGTCATTTATTTTGCCATGCATTATATTATGTATATTTGTAATTCATATGTGTAATTGTTAAGATAGCAAATGTTTAGTTTATGAATATTATATGCACTTATAAGCATAATAGTCTAGTCCCTGGACTTATTTGTGTGAATTTTTTGTCCAGAGCATTTCTTTGTATATTTGTGTAGAGGAATGCCTGAAGTTCAATTTTAGCGAGGGTGGACAGTTGGCATCATGTCAGTTTCCATGGAAACCAAGATGGCGGCCGAAATGGCCGCCATTTCATGAACACTTGACTAGTGTTACTGTAACCATTATTACTATTACATGCAAACATATATTGATTTTAATGTGTGTGATAACTTATGTACAGATACAGAGCTCGCTAATGAACTCCCTGTCAAGGTCACAAAAGGTCATGGTCAAGGTCATTTCAAGGACAAAATGTAAAAAAGTGTTAAAAAACGCGTTTTTACCCAATATTGTTTTAATTCATCTGCACAGTTTTGACCATAGACATGCAAAAGGTATGTTGTTAATACCTAGTATCAATATGATTTACAGCAAAACTTATTTCATGGTTTTAAGTTGAATAATTATATAATTAGAAATAATTATGTGACACCACATCAATCTGCTATTTTCTGTAGAATACGCGCGTATAGCTTATAAATATATATATTGCGGTCGGTTGCATGAAACGAGTTAGCACAGTTTCTGCATATATGTAAATGTATTTGCTGCTTACAGACTAAAAGAAATTCAAGTTCAAAATTTCCATCGGACTATTGATCAAGGTCACCAAAGTTCAAGGTCATTACATGTTGAAAATGATTTTTTTTTTCAATCTTGTTAAAACTTCAGTAGAATTAGTTTTTCATAGGTTAGGCTTTCCATTTACCTGTGTTCAATGCAATTTATAACATACATAATTTATGGTCATAATTTGAATAACGGTACAATTGAAGGAATTACCAAACACCACCTCTATCTATATTTTTGCGTAGAATATACAAGTATAGTCAATAAATTCATATAAATCACGTTCTGTATTTATTACTTTTATGTATACAGAACATGTTTATTACATGTATATGAATATGTTTGCCGCTCATTGGCTGAAGTAAAATTATTATTTATTATACCTTGTGTCATAAAAAGCATTAATTTAAACACGACATACCTGAATAGTGATTTTATTGAAATCTCTGAAAGGTCAACGGACATTCCTTGCGCATCTGTTCCCTTACGTATGTACCCTTGAACCTTCTCAAGTGTCCTATGTTTTATGGATTGCTTTTCCCGGCGGTCTGTGTGGAGTGGCACTGTTTTATGCATATGGCGTTCCCTGTAGCAACTTCAAGAACATGACAATTCAAGCAACGTTGGAACTAAACTTTCTGGCTTTTATAAAAGCTGAGGAGTAGTTGGTCCTTGTTATCAAGCCAAACTGCCGGTGTAAAACGATGTTCGAGCTTCATTACACACTGTATCACTGGAAATGGCAATGAACATACAATGCCTTTTACAACAAGGTCGTGCAAATAAATATCATTGTATACAACATACTTACAAATACAGTATGGAGCTGAGTGGAACACCTGAACTTGTTTCCCTTATGTATGTATATACAGATAATGATGGCGGACCTATAGTGCACGAACATACATGCGAAGTTTTCCGGACAGCATTGCTATGACATGCGAGTGCAAAGTTTGTCCTACAGAGAGGTATATTCTGCAGGTGAAGTGTGATTTCATGCTGCAAGTATCATAAATGTAGAAACAATTTACTGAGCATTGTATGTAAAAATGTCATCCTTTCTGTTTCTGTAGAACTGGATATACAATTATAGAACAGCAGGTTAATTGAATGATGAATTTTCATGTTATTTTATGTCATGAAGATTCTGATTTGTGTTCCGTTTGTACTGCATTGATAAACTAGAAATGTGTCCATAGGACACAGATACCCCAACTTTTCCCGCCTTTGTCACAAAAGCAAGGGTCATTTTTTTGCCCATTGTTGATGAATGTGCATGATATTTTATAACTATAATTTAATTTGAACGAATATCTTAAGTAAAAACATTTTTTATGACCTTTCAAGGGTCATAACTCTGCTGCTGGACAAATCCACACACTAAACCCCCAGATACACAACCTCATATGCTGGTTAACATTGCTCTTACGTTTTATGTCTCTAGCTCATATTCCAATCTCAATAGCTGTGACACAAGCATGTATATGTCATTGTTTAGTAAGTCAAAGGTTATCACTCTATTCTTACTGGAAACAGCCACAAGATATACCCAACGATCACAACTTCCTATGATAGTTAACATTCCCATAAAGTAACATGACTTTGGCTCTGATACTAGTTTTAAATATGCGCAACATAAAATTGCATGTTCATTATGACATACTTTCACAAAAGAAAGGGCCACACACAAAATTCCAGGTGCACAACTGCACATTTTGGTTAACATTCCTGTATGGTTTTGTGAAACTGGCTCATATCCTTTTGGAGATCGCGAAACAAGATTTTGTGACAGACGGAAATGGGTAAATCTATACTACCCCTTTCAAAGTTGGACATAAAGATTACCCAAACAAACAAGTCATGTATGAATTGATAAATGTTTTGTTTTGTCAACTGAATACGACAATAGGACTTGATTTGATACTAATCAATTCATCTCATTATCGTTTGTAATAAAAGAAGACACCATTTAATGTTTTTTTAATTGATTTGACCTCAAATGACCTTGATCCATGCTCTTGGCTGGTAACCTTGATTTCACTTTAGTCAAATGAGCTGCAAACATATTCATGTGTACATATAGAATGTGTGCTTAAAAAACGCAGAAGATGCATTCATTGGCTATACTCGTATATTGTTTGCATAAAGATAGATAGAGGTCGTGCCAAGAAATTCCTTTTAATTATACGATTATTCACATTAGGACCATCAATTAAGTTTTGTTAAAAACTGCATAGAACACAGGTAAAGACAAACTAATTACTTACTTAGTCTAACCTGAAATACACTAATACTTCTGAACTTTTAACAAGATTAAAACATATTCTCAACATCTTTTTTTTTCATTTTCAACATGTAATGACCTTGACCTTTTGTGACCTTGATCAATAGTCTGATGGAAATTTTGACCTTGAATTTCTTTTAGTCTGTAAGCAGCAAATACATTTACATATATGCAGCAACTGTGCTTACTCATTTCATGCAACCAAACGCAAAATATGTATTTATAAGCTATAGGCGCGTATTATACGGAAAATTGCAGATTGATGTGGTGTCACATAATTCCTTCTAATTATATGATTATTCAACTTATAACCGTGAAATAAGTTTTGTTGTAAATCATATTGATACTCGGTATTAACAACATACCTTTTGCATGTCTATGGTCAAAACTGTGCAGATGAATTAAAACGACATTGGGTAAAAACGCGTTTCTTAACATTTTTTTACATTTTGACCTTGAAATGACCTTGACCATGACCTTAAGTGACCTTGACAGGGAGTTCCTTAGAGAGGTCTGTATCTGTACATAAGTTATCACGCACATTTAAATCAATATCTGTTTGCACTTTATAGTAATAATAGTTACAGTGACACTAGTCAAGTGTTCATGAAATGGCGGCCATTTTGGCCGCCATCTTGGTTTCCATGGAAACTGACATGATGCCATCTGTCCACCCTCGCTAAAATTGAACTTCAGGCATCCCTCTACACAAATATACAAAGACATGCTCTGGACAAAAAAATCACACAAATAAGTCCAGTGACTGTACTATAAGTGATTATTTGATGTTATGTAATGAATATTGTTAAACACAATTGCCATTATTTATTGTTAGTATAGTTAACACATGTTATTGACTGACCCGTTTAATGGTTTGTTATTTGTTAAAATCTGTTTCTTCTTAATATGTTGATTATTGATGAAGTGAAATTGATATATTCACTTGCTCTTTTACATTGTATTGTTAGATGAGAGAAAGTATTGCACATTATAAATGGAATATATTATTCTGATGTATAAATGTATGAAGCTAGCATGATTGCACAATATTTGCAAATATGTATTGTAATTAATGTTAAGTAGCTTGTTATTTAGGAACCTTTTGTTATTTTACTGTAAAGTATCTCATTTTAGCAGTGATTTAATTTTTGTTTTTGTGAGGACACAAATATTTAAAGGGGAGGGTAATGTAGGACCTCAGGTTTAAATATATACTACCTACTCTACTGTTTATACACGCTACCGTTTATCATGTTAAAATGATAATGATTCAACATAATTCGTCTACCGCTATTTAACATCCGGTGGGTGGGGTATGGTACATATCGTAGTTTACCTGTTATTTAAACGTTTAACAATGCTATAATACGAAACCCTCATTCATTAGATAGAATTTTATCTTTAAGAGTTAACAAGTTTACCTTTACTTATCTAGTCCTCTATTAACTCGGAGTTTATCTCTGTTGTATACACGCATGTTATTATTTTCTAATTGTAAGTAAACCGGAAGTGACGTCACACCACAGAAGCTGTCAAGTTTATCGTTTGCAATCTATCTTTTTATCTGGCTTGGAAAACATGTCGTTCCATAGGTAATAGATGTATTTTATATTTTTCTTTGTATGTACAGCCAAATTTAACTGAGTTTCATACAATTTTAGAGTTTTATCCCCAGAATTCTGCCAGAATTCTGCGAGCAGGAAAGTGATGTCATTTTCTCTGCGAGGAAACGTGTTCAAGCCTCCATTTCTGCGACATTCCGCCGTTTCCGCTAATTTCTGCGGCCGGCGGAATTCCGCAGATGCTGAATTGGGGTGTATATAAGGGCATGATTTTACCATTTTTTTGGAGTTCAGACTAGGGTTTTTCACGTAAGGGCGTTATTATTTTCATTTGTTAAATTAATCAGATTAAGTTTGGCTATTTGTTGTTACTGAAATATTGACTTTGTTGGTAATGAGTTACTTGATACATTATTGCATTTTATTACATTACGTCTATTGAGTGACATCTATTGTTACTTATTAAATATAATAAACAACGTTTACAGTATTGAAATTTATTCATGCGTTATTATAATTTATCCTTTTTATTTGATAAACTGTGTCATTGATCGGCCTCCCATTGACTTTTAGTATCGTGATCGTGACAGTACATGTGTAGTGATTTATATTCCGTTACGTATATTTTAAAATGCGTCATCTCAATACTCAGCATCTCGTTACTCAAATTCGCCACAGTTTATTTGTAATACGTATCGGTGCAATCCTCGATGAAAGAACGAAACACTGCCTTCTGTAAATGATAAAACCGATTAGCTAGATAGTAAAATTGCCCTCGACACGAAAGGTAATACATTGTGTACAAATTTGATTGGTTATAGCACTGGAAAATACCCATCTATTATAAGCTCAGTAGTCACTTGATCGTTCCGACCAATGAAAATTGTAAGGTCAACTATCAAAATATACTGGGTAATACAGCAACGTGCGAATGTGACGGTAGTGGAATCAAAGCGCTGTGTGGGAGCGTACTACCCAGCGATCTCGGGATTTCTGTAGTATAGCGTAATTGAATGACCGGCAGTCGTAACATTAAGCATTGTTTATGTTATACAACAAATATAAATCTTCAGATTGCAACAAATATGCAAAATTCAAGTTGCGCCGACCTTTATTTGCAAAGATATTTCTTGTTTGAACTACAATACATTGACATTGTTAATCCGTCTGAATTGCTTTCCTTACCAGGGAAGTTTGTGTCGACTCGGGAAAGCCGCCTATGTGAACTGTTGTAAAATAAAACTTTAACAGTTCCTCGTGTAAAATTATCATTATTATGAAAATTGTGTATATATGTTCTTGATGTATGAAACAAAATTCACGTCCCGCAAAGTGTATTTTCTTTATTGCTCTACTATAAGGGAAGCAACTCCTACGGGTTTGAACGTACGTTTCTAAATGCAATCAAACTTCTCGTATTACGAGAGTAATGGAATTAGTATATAGCATATAATTATCATATGTATATATAGATCTATATTATATTGATAGAATTGAAAAATACGATACACCTGGGCAAAACTTTCATTAACGTTACCCCTTTCGTTAAAAGTTGTGTTGGTAGAATACATGTCTGTACAATGTTATATTTTGTAAATACTAATACTATATCCTACATCCGTTAAAAACGTCCAATTTTCAATCTTTGTAAAACAGTTCTGTATTACATATGTTATCTGTATCTTCAGTGTTATTAATATGATTGACGAAAGTATAGATATACGTATAATTAGTAATATCCATTGTAAACAAATTTAAATGAATCTTGAAATTGTGTTACTTCTATATTTGTAGCCATTTTATTGTGGTGTTGTCCGCATGACCACGTGGTTTTCAATCTCAAGCTTATTTAGCGATATGCCCCCTGGCTGACTGGTTGAGAGTTGCGTGGTAGTGCGTCAATGATCATGTGATGCATGCAATACATATTGCACGCACGCACATATATATATGACCATAAAAAGAATACCCAATTAGAAATAAGTGTTGTTCAGTTACTTTAATGGGTTGTCCTTGTTATGAGGTTAAAAAAATGTGCTCTTGAAATGTTTTTTGCAAACAATCGTTATCCTCTTAAGGTATTCCACCCATAATGGACAATTCTCCAAAGGCAAATGAAACTTGTATAGATTCAATCTATACTATAATGCGGATTTTTTTTTACATTTTCATAAATATTTACCGTTCTAAAAAAAAGTTATGACCTTTTTTCTATGTAAAGTTCATTCCTGAAAACGTTATCCGTACAAAAATGACCAGTAAAAGGAAAATTATCATTTCACTTCTCATTTTGTAATATTTCTTTTTAGGAAACAAACTTTGTACTAATCAGATATGTAGATTAAAGTAATGTAAGAAACAGCAACAAGAAATTCAAAGAAAATATTCATTTTTTTACATTTATGCATATAGCATTTAAGAACTGGGCAAATTTCCTTTCAAAATTAAAATATCGTTAATAGTAGATGACCTTAACTAAACTGATGTATCAATGGGGCATCAAATTGACTGGTTTAAAAATCATCAACATTATCTAACACAGAATATATCAAACTATCAGAGATTTTTACCGTCCGGTTACAGCGCAATTTCATTTTGAACAAAATGATGTGCACATTTCTCTGAGAAAAAGTAACACTTCTAAGTGGTTTTGTTTGCTTTTTCCCAAAATAATTAGTTTTTTTTCTGGAAAATTTAACCTAGTTTTTTTTAATTATTGCAATTCTTTGTCTTTAGAAAAACGTATTGAAGCAATTTTGAATAAGATTTAATAATTCAAATAAATTGTAAATTTTGTAACAAGTTTTATATTTTTCGTACTGAGCGATATATATACAATGGAAATGGAGATTTTTCGTTATGGGTGGAATACCTTAACTCAATTCCGTAAACTTGTGTTGTGTTTAATATATTAGCTTTAATTTACTATTGTATTATGAGTCTGTATTATTTCCTTTTATTGATCTTGTACCTGAATAAATATCTGCTCAACTGCAGTATAGTTCTTTTAGAAGTAGAACCACATTTGATAAAATTGTATTGTTTATTTACGATATATTATTTTTCTATGGTGCAAATTTTGTCTTGAATATAGTGAAATGGGAACCAAAAACTATTTTTAATTCAGGCCCTGTGTTTACTTGATAAAAAAAAAAAGATATCGATTACTATCGTTTGAAAGAGTCATTTGAATACAGGATATGGATATGGCTAATCACATGATATCACAACATTGTAAACTTATTTCAAATATTGTCTGTGCCAGTCCGATTGAAGTCTCCATTCCATTTTTTTAATACATGAAATTGTTGTATTTATTATTAATTACTCTAAATGACAGTACTCTATATTCTAAACCATTCCTCAACATTGTTTATTTTTTGAAATCATTTAGGTAATATTATTGCGATGTTGCTGTATCGTACATCTATAGCGCAAGTATGGCTACAGAGCTGAATATTGTGTAAATGCCCAAGCAACTTAATTAAAAAAGATATGTGCATCAGCTGTTTTATTTATATGTTTTACCAATGACACACCTTGTAAAATATGACAGCTAACTTTCGTTTTTCATTCAATAACGAGTTGATAATGTTGATTTAATGAGTTACTCTTAATGTCGAGAGAAATATTCAATAAAGTGAAATATTTTCATAAGCTTGATATTATACAAATGTCAAAAACTTGTGTACTGGTTATTCTTCCTAGCGATCAATCATCGCTTGCAAGTTCTAAAAACGCCAAATTAAAGTAAAATATGTCATTTCACTTGTGCTTGTTTTTATCTATGAGTTAGATTTATGATACTATTTAGGTATGTATGGATGTTGTGTCTAGTTATATATTAAAGAAATATGTATGTATATAAACATGTGTGTATAATTTTCTTGCAACACTTTTCTGATTGGTTACACTACGTTTGACCTCCCGGTAAGCTCAATTGGTAGATAACTCTCGATCCTAAATCGTATAAGCATTATTTGCACAGCCGTACATGGATTTTGGATTTTATATGACTAAATAATATATTGGTCAGTATGAAATAAAATGAATTATGTCAATTTATGTCGCAACGTACATGTTTTTATGTTGATTATGTTTGTTGATTGAAAACAAAGCCGGTTGAAAAGTGACCAATTAGGAAAGTATTTAAGATTGTATATGACGAATATAAAATGAGTAAGTGTATATTTGTAAATGCAATAATTGTTAGTACCATATGTCTAGAGTAGGGCCAAGATCCGAAGGCACAATAACATTGACAAAACATCATTGGTTGGATCAGCCAATATCAAATTACAGATTAGTGCAGTGATTATAATTGACTTGGCGCTTGTTCGGATTTTGAAAAACAACCTATAAATTGCAGAGATACGAACTATTAGCGTATTTATTACATAGCGTAATGGATACGCGTCAATATCTCGACGCAAATTACCCGGGTTCGAATCCGGAGTTTTTCCCCCCGAGTATTTAAGATATATATTATTTTAGCGCGAAATATTTGTGGATGTTTCACAAACAGCAAGATAAATATGTGTAAAATTGAAGCTATTTTGGCATGAAATATGGTAAAGCGCATCGTTCGGTCTTAGCAATGACAAGCACTGCAAATGAGCCATGATAAACTTAATATATATACCGAAACAGTATTTTGCAAATGACTTATTCTATATCGCTATCCTTATGTTATTGTGTGCTGAACTGTCGCAACTAGTATTAGTTCACCTAAATAAGTATTGTATAGTAGGATAGATTAAGAAATGGTTTTCTCAAGAAGTATGAAATAATTGAGAAAATGTTTTCGCTGGAAGTATGACATAATTTGTCACTGTGAATAAAATATAAGACTAATCTGAGGCTCGAACCGGGAACCTCTATACTACAGAGTGAATCGTTACCTAATTTGGCTACTGAGGCTCGTACAGTTGTATATTTGAATAATGGTTCATAATTAATGTCGTAATGGTTCATAAATGGAGACGAAGTTTGATATCTGTTTCGTGTTACGAGCATATTACATTAAAATAATTTTGAAATTACATGTATGTGGTTGTAAGTAAGAATAAATACAACAAAACCACGTCACTTTAATCACAATACAAGAAGCAGAACGATTCAATAATGACACACACAAAAGAACACAGAAACAATAGAGCAACATTTAATTAGAATATACGTATATTATTATTTTTACAAATATGTATGAAGTAAAATGTTAAATATATATTATTAATGAACACACACATGGACATTGCATTATTTATAACAATTATATCACAGACATTTAAAACAACATGTAAATGCTCGTGATAAACTAGTGTGTACAATAACAAGATGCAAATATTAAAACACAAAATGAAATGTAAATATATGATTCAAACATTAAATCAGTATCATCTATGTATATGTATAGATAATGGAAGCATACAACAATTGCACAAAGCCAATCGTTATTGAATGATAATTATATGAGATAGTCAATACATTATGTACAATACACAATAATATTTACATACTAATACTGTATCACCGCTGCAATTTGAATATAATTTTTAAGTAAATAAAGAGTGAAGACTCAGACATTATAAAAAAGTACAAACGTTTATAATTACAAAATGATTTAAAATATAATGTATATAACAATCGATCAAATGGAACAATATGACGTGAATAAGACAATGAAGATCTGATAAAAGAATACACTATTCACACAAGTAAGAACTTCTGACAGTTCAAATATTAAAGCAGAGTTTGGCACATAAACAAATCAAAGCTGGATGGATAAATAAACTTAACCCATGTACTAAGTCTCACACTTAAATGTGTGCGTTTCTATGTCAGTAGGAATAAAACGATAACAGTTCATCTTCTTACATTGTGTATACTTCGCGGAAATGCAATAGGAAAATTCTATAAAACAATGTGCTCCTGTACATGCATCTGCGTCTCACGTATTTCGTACACAATACTTAAATAGTTCCAATGTGTGTTGAAATTATTAAGTACACATGCATTGGTTCCCGACACAGTAGATTTACATTACTATGATCATAATGAGAATATCATTAACTGAAAAAGGCAGCTTTGTCGCATTGGTTCAGAGCGATGAATCCACACATCATGTATGCCGTAACCGAATTGCATATCTACCGGCTCCTTTATTTATTCTTCATAGATTTATGCCGACTTTAAACCGACGTTTATGATCATGTGTGGACTTAGAACTTTAGACAAGTACAATATGAATAGTTATCACTGGTTCGAGTAACAAATGGATTACAGACACCAGAGTTTTATCTTATAAAATAGGCCGTACATCATTATATATTACACATGAACTAAACATGACACTCATATTTTACAATATTGCAAAAGATACTTCATATTATTCTCTCATGCAGTAGTAAAGTAACCAATTTGTTTGGAACATACGGTATGCATTATATAGTTTCAACAGAACATTAGTGACAATATAACTAAAGCCTCAAAGTACCCGTTTTGTTTATAAATTGAAAACGAAAATATGGTGTAGCACAACAGCAACATTACGAGAATGTCTACTGTGACAATATGTTAGCAAACTATTGAATAGCATGAACATAAGACATACACCAACATCGTACTAACAATTTAAATCACTAAACAATGAATGCATAAAGCAGTGCATATATCAATGCAGCAACACAATAATGCTTTCTCCGTCACCAATTTATCCAATTTGAATTTTCTATCAGCCTAAGAACGTTCTTATCCTACCTTCAATAAGTTTTCGGCAAACAGCACATTTCCTTAGTGCTTGTGCACATTCAACACAGGATACCATGTGACCGCATGGCAAAAATACAATATTAGCGTCATTATCGAAACAAATTTTGCACATCATTTTTTCCTTTAGTTTTTCGTTTTCTTCTGCCAAAGTATTCTGATCTGAAACATAAGTAAAAGTAATATATTCTACTTACTCTAATTGTATATCCTCACAAACGATTTCTGACAGCTTCTATATTCAGCGTATGCGTATGTAATTAAACTTAGATACGATTCAAAATATAGTAACAGAAAAATAATAATATATTAACCAACCTTTTTCTCCAGCAGCGGACGAATTATCACATTTCTTTGGCGAAGCGTTGTCTGATGGTTTATTGTCAGCCTTTGCCTTATTATTAAGTGCTTTAGTCTGAGATGGAGTGTACGTGTTGTCAAGCAGAAATTCTAACAAATGTTGTATCCTTATTTCGGTTGCATCTAAAAGGGATAATATTACGCTATTGATACAATTCAAAGGAGTCGACAAATTGAAACATAGCATAGGTAGTTGTTTCTGATAAATGTATTATATTGTATAATCATTTGCCTTTAAAATTAGTGAGGTTGAAGTTTAATTCATCTGAATATAAAGGTTTGGGAAATATTAAAAACGCAGTTTCAACAAAGGTAATATAATTCCGATATCAATGTCCCATTCTTTATTTACACATAAAGCCAGTCGAATTGTTATAACACACCATCATACAGTATGTACCTTGCCTTTGGTGATGATGTCGTATTGCTTCTTCGACTTGTTCCTGTGTATATCCCATAGTGTGAACTATGGTAATATCAATGCCCATTCTTCATTTACACATAAAGCCAGTCGTATTGTTACTCAAACAGACAGTATGAAAGTTACCTGGTCTTTGGTGATGCTGTCGTATTGCTTCTTCGACTTGTTCCTGTGAATATCCCATGTCTAGTACTGTTTTAGCTGCAACGCTGTTTAACTCTTCTATTTCCCTATCACTGATAGCATTTGACTGATACGTCTCATTTCCGGGTTGTGATGTCTGAAAGGTGTGATTAAACATAGATACAAGCCAATTCATATAATTTATCTCAACCCCTATGTTATCGAAATAATGCAATACGACGTGTACCAGTACTAATTGTAATGCATGTAAATTATGTGAAAAACAGCTTAAATATTTTAATGGCGAAAACATAGTAAATTAAAATTTGTGATTTATACCATTGTTGAGTTTGCCTGAAGAAGTATAAAAATTATACGAAACGCATTGCAAACATTTGAGTGTGTCTTCTTTTTTCAATATCGAAATAATACAAATTTCGCAGCACTGGATCCTGGTTAAATCCTGAAGAGAGAATGTTCTTTTTATCACAGGAAAAGGAAAAATAGACATAAAGTCACATTACCTCCATCTAAGAAGTGTGAGGTATTTGCGTGAGACTACTAGCTAAAAGAGTACATAGTTGTGGTACGAAACACTAGCAACTCTTAAATGGGCGATCAATGGTTAGTTCCTTCAATACACAGAAATAGGAAATCTGATTCAGAAATTCAAAACATTTTTTATCTTTAAACTATTTTTAAATCTTACACAATTGAAATACCATGAATCACAAATAACTAAGTACATATAGCTGATTCGGATATACTGTCGTATGCTTAGAGGAAAAAGTCAATAAACATATTGCACAAGTGATATATATTTTCCAAGAAAGTTTAAGTCTGAGATTCATAACAAGTATTTTCTAACAACATACCTGATTATACATGTCTGAATCTATGTTGGCTGCTCGACACATATTTACAAAATCGTCTCCCTTGAATTGTCGGACGTAGGCACAAGATGGAAACCATCGCGCATGCTCAATCCATGGGTTATCGTCATACTGCCAACTGTTCATACATCCACCGCAGAAGAAACACCTAACTGCGTCATGAGGACCTAATTTGAACAAAATATAGCTTACCATGAAACATTGTCTACATCTAACGGCTCGTAGCTATGAGCCAGAATCATATGAAGGCGAGTGTTTCGGCATGTTCGCTCGAAAAAGCGATATAGCTATTTCTTGTGTTTTAGGGAATCTTAAGACATTTAGAAGTAGGCGAGCGTCTCGGTTTGCCTCCATTTTATACGAGCCTGGTCTAAATATCTCTTCTGTGCTTTATTTTGTTCAAACAATCAGTGCAACAGGGTGGTGTAGAAATAATAAAGAAGCCGATCAGTAAATGTTACATACAAAATGCGTCAAGTCAAATGTCATTATGTATCCGGCGTTATTAAACTTAGGAATTACCTGGTAAAGCACTCGTCACATTTCAGATTACAATATACTCCAAATTACTTAAGTAGACCAAGTGGAACGCAAGTTATAATCTCCTATCTGTATTCTACCAGAGAGATGTAAACTTTAATACAAACCCAGGAGAAGCGATAATCACGTAAGATCACTACATAAAAGGCGGCAATTTTTATTCATAAATATAACATTTGAAAAAAAGAAGGGAGATGAGTGAAAAAATTATAAAAGCTTTCTGTCTAGTACATCGTAAATGTAATATTAATGACGCTAACCACTAGGATTAGCAGGTGTAGCAGTAAGTGAGTTTATAGTCTCATGGTCGATAAGAACAGCTTATTTTCACGCATATTATTAATTTTATCATAATGTTTTACTTAATATTCTTTTTTCATGAATACATAACGAGTAACTTTTCAACACTGTACAAAAGTTATTAGAGTAGATAAGAATGTCTAATTTAAACAAAATTAAACCAATGTCGAGCCCACTTTTGTCAATTAAGTTTAATCATGTACCATTGGTTTAAATCTTAGTAGGTCGATACCCATCATGCACAAAGTTATCTTGTTTACGTTGAAAATCTAGTAGGTTCCAGTTTGAAACTTCATCAAAAGTGGTTCGTGTTCTACTAGGTCAAGGTAAGTATAAACTATTGTCAACAGTTGTTTTGAAAAGAAAAGGAATAAACCCATGTGAATGTCAACAGATCGAATGTTCACTTCCGGTCACATTGCAATTAATAACGTTACACGACCCCCCCCCCCCCATTGAAAACACAATCGCAATAGAAAAAAATAAAAGCTGGTACAAGTTCTGGAAGATAAGAGACATTTTGTTTCTTGTACATACCTGTGAAGAAGAATCCAGATTCAGCCAGTGCTGTTGGTGATATTGGATGAGATTCTGGCCATCCTGAAAATGTTGAAATACGTTGACTTTTAATGGCAAAGTCAGGATAGTTTGGGTTTTCTCTAAAAATCCCTGGGAAACGTTCGATATTGCCGTTCCGGTAGTTTAAACTGCTTGGAGTCACTGATAGTGATTTTGTTTGGTTTCTATCGTTGTAATTAATATCATTGTCATTTGGAACCTGTTCATTATGAACATGGGGTATTTCAGACTCCGCTGTATCATTAGCAGCTTCATTGGGACCGCGACACGCGCCGCCTGTTTGAGGTGAAGTTACGGTCTCATTACTGCCTGGTTCACTAGCATGAATTGGTACATTTGTCTTGTCAGTGCCGTTAAGGAAATGGCAATCTGGAGACAATCGCTTATGTGTCTCTTTAACTGATTCATGGTTGCTCCAGTGTTTGTTTCTAAGGCCGCAACTAAAACATATGGTTTCCTCTCCTTCGCCTTTGTAGTAAAATCCAGCTTTAGCAAGTCTCATTGGTGACGCAACAGACGTTTCAGGAAATGTTTTGTAAGTTGCGTATCTTACCCATTCATGGTTCATTAGGTTTTCTGTCGTTCCTTTTTTAATATCACTAAAATACTGATCCAATGAAGAAGGATTAGCTATAATGTTTGACTGCATTATACTGTGCGTAAATCCAAACAGCAATTCTTTCCTCGCTTGCTTAGAATAGCTCTCTTTACATTTCGTGCAACTACGCGTCAATCTGAAAAACACAAAAGTAGAAAAGATGATTTGGTTCGTCCGTTTATCCGTCCAGGTTACTATTACGTCTATCATTTCAGAAACGTAACTGCAGAGAATTTTCCGAAAATACAATACAGGTAAACCATTTGTCACGTGCTGATGAAACGACCTTCTGCGTGTTTATCGACCCGGAATCAAGTATGTCATTCCTAAACTGACCAGTAATTACGAATCCAATTTCTCCAAACCTGCAAAACGTAATTATACTACTTACACTTCATATCTTGTGTATATTTTGTGTTAACAGCATCACTACATTTTGTGGGTATCGCAAAATCTTCTTTCGTTTTACCCTCAGTTTCAGCAGGTACATCGACAAGCACGTGTTCATCACAAACCGAAAAAGCAACGTTGCTCACACTTCGACGATGTTTGATAACTTCACCTCCACGAGTAAAATAATTAATATCACACATATTGATACAATGAGCTTCTTCTGGGTTTCGCCTAACGCTCCTGAGCACGCATACATTTTTCACAAAAATATAAATTGGATTTACTTTATTTAAGTTCGTTTGTAAACCGAAAAATTAAGGCGATTGTCATCAAAACTAAGATGAATTTATATATTGCTGTAAATAGATTTTGCATATTACAAACTTAATATAATGGTTATATCTTAAAGAAAAACTATTTAATATTAACTTACCTGTGTTTTCTCAAATACTTCTCAAATAGAATATAACTATCTCCGGTAAATGTCGATATTATCTCGGTTCTGATTACTCGATCAAATGAATTGCGCACATACCACTTTACCAGTATAGACCAGTTATATCCTGAATATTCGAGATCAACAAATTGTTTACGATATTGTGTTCTATAGTATACTGCTATTGTTAGCAAATAAACGCATATAGTTTCCTGTTTGTTAACTATAGTAATTAAATTCTTAGATCACAAATATGGATGTCGTATACGAACTTGTAGAATCTTCGCCAAACAGGCAACGCAACTAATCGATAAAACAGTGTACCCTACTGAGTTATTCATCATGTTTATAAGCGCTATGCTCATTGTGTTTGTTCATGTGCTTACCAAAAGAAACATAGTTAAATCATTAATAAATATGCATTAACACAGAATAAACTGAAAATAAATTCATCCGTAGTATTCTGTATCTTCGATCCAACGTATTAACAAATGAATTTTAATTTGAAACAATACAATATACGAGTATTATAGTATGTTATTATAGTATGTACGATTAAAAAACGTCTATTTTGATATTAAACTTGTAAATAATCTACGTTTTGACAGGATTTTTTGGGGGGGGGGGCATATAGATTTGCCCTTGTCCGTCCGTCACAAAATATTGTGTCACTCATATCTCCAAAAGAATATGAGCCAGAGTCATAAAACTTTACAGGAATTTTCACCAGCATGTGTAGTTTTGCACCTGGGGTTTCATGTTTGGTTGTGTCCAGTAAGTGCAGAGTTATGTCCCTTGACTTAGTTAACATATAGCCTACAGAGTATGCAATCTTGTGTCACGCATATCTCCAAAAGTATATGAGCCAGAGTCATTAAACTTCAGGAATGTTAACCAGCATGTGAAGTTTTGCACCGGGGGTTTCATGTTTGGTTGTGCCCAGTAAGTTATGGCCCTTGACTTAGTTAAAATATAGCTTACAGAGTATGCAATCTTGTGTCACTCATATCTCCAAAACTATATGAGCCAGAGTCATTAAACTTTACAGGAATGTAAACCAGCATGTGAAGTTGTGCATCTGGGGTTTCATGTTTGGCTTTGCCCAGTAAATGCTAAGTTATGGCCCTTGACTTATCACCATAATCAGTACAGTTGTTGACTTGGTAATTTTGATATCCATTCACAAACTATGAGCAGAATAAAAGCATTTGCTTTTGTGACAAAGGCTGCAAGTGTCCTATGGACGCATTCTAGTTCAGATTAACATGCGCGTAGACAGCGAACAAATGTTAGAGACCAAACCGTCTGCATCATGAGGTAAATGTCGTGTATGTGTCATTGATACATTGACACTAGTCTTTTTTAAGGAATTTTAAGCTACACTCCAGTTTGTCTATTGAACGTAGCATACCCTACTTTCGTGTAACGGTGGACCGATCGACTTGTAGCAAAATACAAGCGATAATTATAAACTAGAGACTGAATAAAAATGTTTGTTTTCCAACAACATTACTGTAGCATTCAATAGAAGATAAACATAAAATACAAATATATATATTATGTATATAAAATGTCTTCTTTCTTGGTATATGTAACACATAGAGTTGGACGTTATACATTTATCATACATAAATGATACTGAGATTTACAAAGAAAATGAATACCTAGGCCAACATTAAATTCCATTTGAAAAGGTAGTTTCACAAAATGTATCACAAAGCGAACATAATATAAAACTGTAAAAAACGGGGTGCATTTTTAAAAGAGAGTGAAAGAGGTTCAACAGGGAACACCACATACATACGACAGTGCCTCCCCACGCATACGTCAAGGAAAACAACAATCCATAAAACATAAGGCATTTGAGGAGGCTCAATGGTACATACGCCGACCATAAGGGGTAACTAGGGGAATCAAAGATAACAAACAGGGGGGATTAATGAATGGAAAAGACCACAGGCCAAGTCAAGACAGCTGGCAACAATAGGCCGAAACTGGGGAGAAAATGAGTAAACGAAGTGTACAGGGGGAAGGGAAATTTAACATACATTTAAAACACAAAAAAAAGAAATAATAACAATACAGCGATATACAAAACTAAATGATGATTTTTATAAATGAACAATTCAATTCAACTCAAGTCACATGCCCGTATACATATATATATAAACACGCATCATGTTCATGTTCAAACACTACCAAATTACAGATAACCATACAAATATAGACATGTTACATGTCCACCCACAACTACAAGCATACCACAACTTCACTTATATGCACAAAAACAAACTAGCTACATGCATACACACAAACACAAACAAGTTTCATGTAAACCAGCGACTATATAAATACAAACCCAAACAAGCTGCCTATATATATGCAAAACAAACAACACTTCATACAAATACAAACAAGTTACATAAAATGTACATACAAATGTAACACATTACAGAACATATGATAAAACTGACGATCTTAGCTTTAAGGCATTGTATATAAACATAGCAAGGCCTTTTATAATTTCTTCATTTCTGGATGACATCAATAAGGACGTTTAAAGTTGGGCGGTCGATATATAAGTTCCCCTTAGTTGTATGTAAAATGGACACGTTAGGACAAAATGGTATTCATTTTCAATCTGATTTACACAGAAAGAACACAATGTTTTATCTCTATCTATGCCAAGATGTCTGCCCTTTTCAATCATTAAGTTATGTGTTGATGATCTTAGGGACACAAAAGCGTGCCTAAATGTCTTAATGTCAACATTGTCAAGATAATTCTCATACACAAAAACAGACTTAAATTTGTAAACAAAGATAATTTAATATTTGAATTGCATTCCGCTGACCATTGCTGTTGTAAGAATATATTTTGATTTGCACCATATTGATTTTACCAAATATAACCAAAGCCGAATCTATGTAAATGAAGCTAAACTTTAGAAGACCAAGTTTGATAACCTATACTATCATAATATAGCAACATATAATAAAACCTTTTTACATATCTTGAATCGGGCATATCCAGAATTTTTAACCAGTATTTGATACATCTTATATAGTTAAACAAATAATTATCATATAAATGTTTAACAATATAACAGTAAAATTCAAGAGTATATAAATATGAAAAGTAGATGTTAGTATCTAAAGAAGAAATATCTTGAAAAAGATGGTCGGCGCAATGTTAAGCAAGCAAATTAGTTGCAATTGTTTGTGCAACATTAAACATTTGGCGAGAGGTTACGACTACAATAATTCCGATACATGTAAGGGGAGATCACTGCGTAGGAGATTAGTCATAGTATAGACAGTGTGGTCTGTTATAATATAAATCATCAGTACTTATTGTATCAGTCGTTAAATCACACATTCATGTTAATAAACTTAACGATTTATCTGATTAAAACAATATGAATGATCGAGACTGGAACATAAAATCTAGAAAGTCTTTAGAAGTTATTCCGGACGGTAGAAATTAAAATGTCATGATTATGTTCGTTTAGGAAGCATGTTTCTTACAAGATTAGAACCTCCCTCTTGGAACGTAGAAAAACAAAAAGCGACAGGACGTTGCCACTACTCAGAATTTGAAACGGAAATGTCAGAAGGAAAATGTCAGATGACAATTAAAACAACAATTTGAAATGCTTTAATTGATTAATACATGAATATAGCCTGAATATAAGTCGACTGATAAATATTACCATAAATTGATGTCATAGGAACAATCAAGTAAAAAAATTATATAAACCATATAAAACATATTTATGTTTAAGCATTAAGCGTCCGCTATTGACGGGAGGTCTCATATTAACCTTGGACAAGTGTCATAAATCACGCGCCCCTCGAAGGAGACACTACAATGGTTTATATAACATAGCTTATTTTGCATATCATACAATGTACATTCAGAAGCAACAAAATAAATTGTGTCCACATAATTTCAATATTATGATCTAACTATACTGGCGGTCAATGAAAACGCACCATGAACTATACTTATTATATTTTTTAAGTTCTCTACTTTTAGGATGTCAAAACTGAAATAAAATAATCGTCTGGGACTTACAATAAATGTATCATGAAAGAACAACTGGATTTTATTGCATTTGAGCTGAATATTAATGCCTAAATGAATGAGGGTAAAACTAAAAGTTCACAAAACTGAGTAATAAGTGTGGCCGCGGTTTGCGTCTACTACAGACTGGCATCTACACCTCATACTGCGGATAAGACGCTGAATCCTGTATTGTTTGAAGGCATTCCACTCGTCAATTAGTGCCTGCAATGTGTCTTGTTGTTTATGAGGTGACGTCCGTTGTACACTCGTCGCCCAAGAAAGTCCAATGCATACTACATGCAAACAGCGTGATATGACATCATCAATGCTACCATACCGACTGCTTCATGATGTTGAGCGTCTTTTAAACGTCCAATAACGTGAAAAAGGTGAAGTGTTTTGTTGGCTAAGTAAAGAAATGCCATCACGTGTACATTGATATGGTTCATAATAAAGATGATTGTCAGCAAAATGACGATTTACACGGGACGAAACTGGGTCATGGGCAGTAGGTGTCCTTCTAAATTCACACCACGTTATAGAAAAGCGGTCAGTAAGTTTGTATATATGTTAAACAAATAAATAACGAAACAGGTAACTGAAAACAATTAGCCAAACATTTTGGTGCGTTTTCATCGAACACGAGTATATAAGTAAGGTTTCAGGACAAGGGTTCTTTAAACCTTGAATATGATTGCAGTATCCACTTTAGTTATGAATTGAAAGATGGATGAAATGTTAGATCTATTAGATTAATAATGCTCATATTTTCCATAGTGTTTTATATACAACCACGTATCGTGAAAGATTGTATATGAGAGTTCACATGGGATCAACATTTTGCAGTTTTTTTACGCAAAATTCTCCATTACTGTCCTTTATCTATGTACATGTAGCATGATTCTTTACTAAATTTCTACTACTTTTAATTCGTCACAAATTGCACATTTGAAACATTTGTTTGTAGTTTTTTTCAAGGTATTTGTTGCTATAACAAACTTCGTTTTTTCATATCATTTGTATTGACCTCTGTCTATGTATCACCATTCCGAACAAAATATATTTTTTTTAGAATTTATCACTGAATGCACATTTTGTTAATATTTTCAAGTATGTGTTGCCATAGCAGCCATATTTTGAATCAACAAGATAAATCTATGTGAATGTTCTTCATCTTTTCTATTAATAAAGTAAGTATCCTTCTTTAATGGACGTAGATCGCGAACAAGTACAATATGACTAGTTTTCACTAGTTTAAAATGTCTCCCAAGCTTTAATTAGCATATCGAATCATACTTATAATTTCGTTTAAATGTGCAAACGTCACAGTAGGTGCATATGAATAGCACTTATAATTATGTAATAGATTTTGTATAGATAAATTTACATTGAAAATGAATGATTTCTATTTCTATCCTACTCACATGGTACTGAAATATTTTTTTGTAAATAGTTTATAGTTTAGCAACATGAATCGCACGATATATCATGTGAACATTAGGAAGGTTCAAATATAAAGATATATGATCACGATGTATTTAGTAATTGGAAAACATAAAATGTACGTCATACAAAACTCGTAATGGTTCATAAATGGAGACATTTGATATATTTTTCGTGTTAATAGTTTAATAAAACTTACGAGTATATTACATTAAAGTAAAATTGAAGATACATGTATGTAGTTGAAAGTAATAATACATTAAACAAAAGCACATGCCATTTAAATCACAATGCAAGATGCAGAGCGATTCAATAATGACACACACAAAAGAACACAGAAACAATAGAGCAACACTCAATTAAAATTTGCGTATATTTATATTAGTAATATTACAAATGATATAAAGTACAATGTTAATGTGAAAACACATACGACAATTGCATTACTTATAACAATTATATCAACTTATGACAGTATAAATATTAAAACAGACTTTGGCACATAATAAATCAAAGCTGAATGGATAAATAAACTTAACCAAAATTCTAAGTCCACACTCCTAAATGCCTCACACTTAAATGTTTGAGTTTCTATGTCAGTAGGAATAAAGCGATAACATTTCATCTTCTAACATTGTGTATATTTCACCGAAATGTAGTAGGAAAATTCTTTAAAATAGTGTGTTCCTTACTATGCATCTGCTTTTCATGTATTTCGTATACAATACTTCAATAGTTCCAATATATGTTGAAATTATTTAGTACACATTCCTTTTGCTCCTTTGTTTAAAATTGTCTTTAAATCACTTGAAGACAACTTAGCCCCCCCCCCCCGCACGTAGCACGAACGAATATCATATAGTTCACTGTAGTATTTTAGGCAAGTATTGTAATTGCTGATATACATGTAATCACACACATATATTGTCATGGAATGTTTATAATTGGGATGCAATTTTAACTGCCATTATCTCTGGTTGTTTGTATGTTGTGTATTTTGGGCAGGAGGCCTTTACTTATTAAATAAATGTACTTTATATGTCGACTTTACCTAAATGATCCTGTGTGGACTTAGAATTTAAACAAGTACAATATGACTAGTTATCGCGATTTGGAGTAACAAATGTGTCACAGACACCCTGATTTTAACTAATAAATTAGACCATATATTATCAAATAAATTAGTAATAAATTAGTCAATGTGTCTGGTATAAAGCAGTGCATATACCAATGCTACAAAATAAGCTTTCTCTGTCACCCAATCTTCCAATTCGAATTTCTATCAGCCTAAGAACGTTCTGATTCTACCTTCAATAAGTTTTCGGCAAACAGCACATTTTCTTAGCGCATGTGCACATTCAACACATGATACCATGTGACCGCAAGGCAAAAATACAATATTAGCGTCCTTATCGAAACAGATTTTGCACATCATTTTCTCCTTTAGTTTTTCGTTTTCTTCTGCCAAAGTATTCTGATCTGAAACATAAGTAAAATAATTATTCTACCTACTACATTCGATGTGAGTGTCCTCACAAATGAAGCGATATCAGACGGTTTCTATACACAGCGTGTGTAATAAAACTACTAAAAGATACGATTCAAAATATAGCTACAGAAAAGGAACATAATATTATACATGAATAAATGCTGTCAACGAACCTTTATCTCCAGCAGCGGACGATTTATCACATTTCTTTGGCGAAGCGTTGTCTGAAGGATTATTGTCAGCTTTTGCCTTATTATTAAGTTCTTCAGTCTGAGATGGAGTGTACGTGTTGTCCAGCAGAAATTCTAACAAATGTTGTATCCTTATTTCGGTTGCATCTAAAAGGAATAATATTAATCTATTGATACAAGTCAAAGGAGTCGAAATGTGTTGAAGTACTTATTGTATTAAGACATCTACCCTTACAGTATAGCGTTTCAAAATGAACGCATAAATACAAAGAGTACAACCACACCAAAAGCGCAAGGAGACACGGAAAGTACACATGTTAACAAAAACGACATGAAAATCTATAATTTCTAATCGAATTGAAACATAGAATAGGTACTGTATTACCATTTGCCTTTAAAATTATTATGGCTGAAGTTTAATTCATCAAAGAATAAAGGCGTGAAAATATTAATAACGCAGTTTGAACAATGGTAATATAAATGCTGATATCAATGGTCCATTCATATGCAAAAATAGGTTAAATACAATGGTCCATTCTTCATTTACACATTAAACCAGGCGTGTAATTATAAAACACAATCAGACAGTATGACAGTTACCTTGTCTTTTGTGATGCTGTCGTATTGCTTCTTCAACTTGTTCCTGTGTATATCCCATCTCTAGTACTGTTTTAGCTGCAACGCTGTTTAAATCTTCTATTTGCCTATCACTGATAGCATTTGACTGATACGTCTCATTTCCGGGTTGTGATATCTGAAATACACGATTCAACATAGATACAAGCCAATTCATATAATTTACCTCAACCCGTATGGTAAATAAAGAATACAACTTTCATAGCACTGGATCCTGGTTAAATCTTGAAGAGAGAATGTTCTTGTTATAAAAGGAAAAGGAACAATAAACAAAGTCACATTACCTCCATCTTGAGGCGTGAGGTATTTGCGTGAGACCGAAATATAAAAGAATACACAGACCAAGCAATTCTGGTTAAATATGCGACCAATGGTTAATTCCATTAATACACGGAAACAGGATTTCCGAGAAGTCTCTAACAGAAAGTCTAAATTAATTTTATCTTTATAGTATTTTTAAATCGTTAACATGTGAAATATCGTGCATCACAAATAATTAAGTACAGATAGCAGTCGTATGTTCAGAGGAAAACGTCAGTAAATATATTACAAAAGTGATATATCTTTTCTAAGAAAATTTTAGTCTGAAATTCACAACATGTATTAAGTTTGCGATTCTGCTTTTGTGTCGGTTTACGTATAGCTGATTAGTATCTGTATTTACTCTTGATATAAAAGATTCTTGCTTAACAACATACCTGATTATACATTTCTGAATCTATGTTGGCTGCTCGACACATATTTACGAAATCGTCTCCCTTGAATTGTCGGACGTAGGCACACATTGGGAACCATCGTGCATGCTCAATCCATGGATTATCGCCATACTGCCAGCTTTGCATACCTCCACCACAAAAGAAACACCTAACTGCGTCATGAGGACCTAATTGGAACAAAATAAAGCCTATCATGAAATATTATCCACATCTACAGGCTCGTAGCTAGAGCCAGAGTCAAATGAATGCGTTATTAAACGTATCGTTAGGTATAACGTGGTTAAGGATTCGTCACATTTACGATTACAATGTACTCCAAATGACTATTAAACTATGATAACGAATCTCCGTCTATATTGAGCTTTTATTAAAAATAACTATTTATTTCCCATGCCCTAGAATCAGGAAAATCAATAATTATCGTTCAATAGCTAATAACCACAAATCAACAAAGGTCTACAGAACGACTTAAGTACAGAAAAAATGAATGAATGCTATGCCCCGATTAGTACGCAAGTAACAGTCCACTTTCTCTATTTTTATATGTTAGAGAGCTGTATTATATATAGGTGTATAGTTTTACACAAAGCCCGAAGAAGCAATAACTACGCTATAAAGCGATCATTTTTCATTCATAAAACGCTATAAAGCGATCATTTTTCATTCATAAAATTTAAACAAAAGAACGAACATATGCAAAAATAGGTTAAATACATGGTTATTACATCTTTTTGTCAAACGCTTTCTTCCTAGTACATCGTAAATGGAAGGTTAATTATGATAACCTCCATGTTTTGTAAGTGTAGAAATGAGTGAGATTATTGTCCCAAGGTCCATAAGAAAAGCTTATGTTACATTTTATTATATATTTTACTCAACATTCTATTTTTCATGAATGCATAACCAGTCACCTTTCAACACTGTACATAAGTTATTAGATTAGGTAAGCATGTCCAATTAAAACAAAATAAAAATAAATGTCCCACCAACTATTTTGAGTTCATCTCTATGACGAGCCCTTTACTAAATATTTAGTTGTCAGGTGTTAGCGTTCATGCACTTATGCTACGTTACACAAACAAAAATAAAACGAAATTAAACGGGTGAGATTCCTGGACCAATCCTCACAATGATAAGTCGGCGAATTATTTTTATATTTTAGTACTTTGCACTGACTTATTTCAAAACAGACAGTCCTAGGTAACACCCATATTTAATCATACGAATTCTTGTTTTAAATCATCATAGGTATCGGTACATACCACCACCGATAATAAAATACATGAGTATAAAGTCGACAAATCAATTAAGGACTGTCAATGAAAGGAATTTGTTGATATGATTTGTTATACTTGATCATATACCCATGGTTTAAATCTGTGTATGTTGGTTATAATTCAGTTTACGTACAAAATCTAGAACGTTCCAGTTTATAATGCTATCATAAAAGTTTTGTTTACAAGAGTGTAAACAACTGTTATTAGAAACCATATTTACTTTGTATGTTGATAGTTGATAGATATCTAGAACGTTCCAGTATATACATGTAATGTTAACATAAAAGTTTGTTTATGTTCTACTTCTTCAGTGGACGTGTAAAATATAATGTAAAAAGAACCCATATTTACGTAAATATCACGAATGTTTATCGCTTAAGCTGACTTCCCGTAACACTTAAATTGTTTATATGGTACAATTGCGTTGCACAAAACTTCCCCCATTGAAAATACATGCGCAATGGAAAAAAAATTGTTCCGCTTTCCAATAATGCTTTTGTTTCAATTAATAGCTGTAATAATTACTAGTTCTGGAAGATAAGTGACATTTTGTTTCTCGTACATACCTGTGAAGAAGAATCCAGATTCAACTAGTGCTGTAGAAGATATTGGATGAGATTCTGGCCATTCTGAGAATGTTGAAATACGTTGACCTTTAATGGCGAAGTCAGGATAGTTTGGTGTGTCTCTAAATATCCCTGGGAAACGTTCGATATTGCCGTTCTGGTACTTTAAACTGCTTGGAGTCACGGATGGTGGTTTTGTTTGGTTTCTATCGTTGTAATTAATATCATTGTTATTTGGAACCAGTTCATCATGAACACTGGGTATTTCAGACTCCGCTGTATCAATAGCAGCGTCACTGGGGCCGCCACATGCACCGCCTGTTTGAGGTGAAGTTACAGTCTCATTTTTGTCTGGCTCACTAGCGTGAATTGGTACATTTGTCTTGTCAGTGCCGTTAATGAAATGGCAGTCGTGAGACAATCGCTTATGTGTCTCTTTAACCGATTCATGGTTGCTCCAGTGTTTGTTTTTAAGGCCGCAACTAAAACATATGGTTTCCTCTCCTTCGCCTGTGTAGTAAAATCCAGTTTTTGCAAGTCTCATTGGTGACGCAACAGATTTTTCGGGAAATGTTTTGTAAGTTTCGTATCTTACCCATTCATAGTTCATTAGGTTTTCTTTCGTTCCTTTTTTAATTTCACTAAAATACTGATCCAATGAAGACGGATAAGTTGTAATGTTTAACTGTATTCTACTTTGCGTAAATCCAAACAGCAATTCTTTCCTCGTTTGCTTAGAATAGCGCTCTTCACATTTTTTGAAATTACGTGTCATTCCGAAAAAGACAAAAATAGAAAGCAAGATGACTAGATTCGTCCACTTTTGCGTCCAGCACACTATTACGTCAAAAATTCCAGAAACTGGGAAACAAAACTTCCAATAATTTTCCGAAAATACACAACAGGTAAACCATTGGTCACGTGCTGATGAAACGATCTTCTGCGTGTTTATCGCCTGGGAATGGAGTGTGCCATTCCTGAAACTGAACGATAATAATGAACCCACTTTTCTCGATACCTGCAAAACGTAATTATGATGTTTACACTTCATATCTCTCAATACGTTGTGTAAACAACATAACTACATTTTGTGGGTATCAACAAATCTGCTTTCATTTTTACCCCCAGTTTCAGCAGGTACCTCTTCACTCACGTGTTCATCACTAACAGAGAAAGCGACGTTGCTCATTCTTCTACGCTCTTTGAGAACGTCACCTCCACGAGTCAATATAATCAATATCACACATATGGCTACAATGAGCTTCATCTGGGTTTCATCTAACGCTCCGGAAGTCGCATACATTTTTCTCGCTGCAATAGAGTTATAAATTGAGTTTAATTAGTTTATTTTTATGTTAACAAAAAGTGTAGTGATTGTTATCGTTAGATGCACATAGAATTAGACGATTTCAATCAATCAAATGAATGAATCAAATCGTGAAAACTAAAATACCGCTTTTATCACTCAAGAATGGTTGAAAACTATGTTTTCATTGGTCGGCTAATGACATGTTTCGGATAATATTGACCCATATACACCGTGTACACATTAATGGTATTGTCAACTAATATTTAATCAACAATAGATAAATAATGATATAATGTTTTAACAAAAAGTACCTAATTTCCAAAACGATAAATGGAGCGAATAGTTTTTACGAAGCGGTCAATTGTTATAAAAATAATACATTTTTAATCTAAATTAATTAAACTAATTACGATGTAAGAATTAAGTGCCCCAGCCAAATGGATTTCTTATAAATATCAGATTCAGTGCTTATCACAGTATTTAACATATAAATTGTGAAATATCAGAATTAGTATAATTTATATATAGTTTTACATATTGCAAAATGTTTTGCAATTGCCATAACTTAAAGAAAACTAACTAATAATTACTTACCTGTATTTTATCAAAAACTGAAGAAGAAATACATCTATGTCTAGTAAATGTCGAAATTAAATCGGTTATGGTTACTCTATTGAAATTAATGCGTTTATATACGATTACCCATAATCCCTTAAATAGCCCGTATAGGATTTCCAAAATGCACTATATTTAGAGAGTTATAAATAAATAATTGGGAATCCAAAATACAAATGTAGAAAAAACAACAACACAGTGTTTACTTAACTTGTCCTCAGTATAATGCCATGTACGCATATTTATATAAAAGCGGTCAATAGTAATTTCCAGCATATCAACCATGAAAATTAAACTCATATACATGTATTAGAAGTATGGATGTCGTAGAATAAAGAACTATATGAACGCATTTCTTTTCATGACTTCTAATGTACCAATGTCATAAATATATACACGCATTATTAAAACTTAAATGATAAGAAATATACATTGATTTTCTAATGCCTGTACAAAATATATAAGACTGTTCTTTCTTGCATCATACATAAATCATACTGGAATTTACAAACAAAATGAATACCAGGCCTATATTTAAAAAGGCAGTTGCATAAAATGCTGTTGATGTAAAGGAGGATATATAATTCATTATTTAGACTGGAAAATACATATCATTTCTGTATTTTTTTAGTAAAACAAGAGGGCCATGGTGTCCTTATATCGCTCACCGAGTACACTGCAATTTTGACTACTTATCTGCCAGTGAATTGATCCATTATTTACAGTTAAGATATAATAACTTCATATGTGATTCTCAAGATAGGCAATGACATGATATTTCATTTGTTGAACATTTGTGGCAGGTTATTTCAAAACTACGGTCTGGAGAGTTTTAGAAAATAAAGTCAAGTTTGAGAAACACGAAAACTCGGTCAATGGCGCTACCGGGAATCCAACCCAGGTCTACGTTTTGCCGGTCCGTTATGCTAACCACTACACCGCAGCGACCTGACGTCATTTTCGTGTAAATTTATCATATATAAATTTATGATTAAGGTAAACTACACTTTGGACGAAGTACGGGGCGAATTTTTACATCCGACTCGTTCGAGAAGACTCGTTTCAGAAATGCAATAAAAAATTACCTCTCATGTAAGATCCTCTATATGTACAAAATTTAAGTACAAGATGAGAAAGTTTAGATAAAATGTACTAAAATATCATATGTTTAACAAAATATGACTGCCAAATTTGCAGTATAACAACCATTTATGTAACTTAGAACGAGGTCTAGACAGCGCTACACTCCAAATAACAAAGATCTCGTATGTATTGTATGGCTTTGGGCAAGAAGACTCACTTCTAAAAGATAAGACCAACTTCTGCCGTAGACCACAATGCGTTAAGCAACTTTGAAAAAGGCGACCCCGAAGATCATCCCTGTGAAGCTTGGATATAATCCATTCAGGTGTTTAGAAGAGATCGTTTAAAGAAATGTTCATGAACGAAGGACGACGCCAGACAGCCAACGATCCTAATAGCTATGAGTAGCATACGCAGTTTTCCGTGCCTTTTAGCTGGCTTATCACAGCGGATTGTCTCCCTTGAAAATTACCCGAAAATCTATATCGAGTTCCCAGCTCTACCAGTGTTGATCAATAGATTATAGAGGGAGTTATTTCCATACGTAAATTTAAACACTTTATCTTAATACTAGAATATTTTAGCAGTTATGACAATATTCTTCAATTTATTCTCTTTCATTTAGTGTAAAAATATTTATTCTAACTAAACATCTTCTTGATTCCAATTTGATTTTAAAAGTATACCCTTCTGTTACATAGAACATCCGTAAAATTGTCCATTTCTAAACGTTTTGGGGCTAATCAATCATATGCTCAAAGAGGTAAAAACATTTTAGCAGTAATTACTGTTTTCTTGATTGAATGAACATTATCCTGGTGTTTTTTATAATTTTAAATAATTAATTGCTTCTTGCTTACATTTATAGTTAAATTTATTTACGTCCAAAGTAATCTCCATTTTCTTTCATTAAATTATCGTATGTTGTGTTGTTGTTGTTGTAACTAGTCTATCAATTGGTTAAATTGATTGCCGGTTGTTATTGGCTGGTTTTAAATATTATAAATCATTTTATATTATTTAGATCCGTTCTTGTCCACGCCGGAATATAATTATTATTGAATTATTTTAATTATTGAATTATGAAGGGAAAATCTTTTCAAACCGTGAAAATCAACTATCGTGCGCAAACAAACGTAACAGACTTAACTTTCTATACTTTATCGTGATGCAAATATTATGTTTCTGTGATTTCCTTTTTCCTCATGATCACTTTATCACATTGAAATTAAGGACGGCAATAATGATAATTTATATTTTAATTTGAACACTTTCCAATAGAGGTTGATACATTGTGCACATATATATTACGAGTATTGCTCAAAATATGTCCCTTGGATGGCACTTTTTTGCTGTAGTGTGGATTATCTTTCATGTTAGCATTTTAGTTTTTAACGATTTTTGTTGAGAATAGTCAGATTTAGTTCTGTTCTGTTCGGTTTTAATTCAGAATACACTAGATATTGTTGTGTACGCTTTTTCGGCGTCCAAACACGGCATCTGATGAAAGTGATATATCCGGATGTAGCGATTATACAAACTGTTAATTAACACGGAAAGCGCTTTTAGGGGTAATATAGGCCTTTTATAGAATAGGCTCGAGATGAAATATTGGTACGGTCAATTATATTGGGTGGCAATATACAGCTAAAGGTGTGAACACAGTAAAACTTGATTACAATCAAATCAATTTTGGCGATGATACTGTTTAACTTTATACTGAAATGAAAATGTTTAAAGTGATGCTATTTATATGGAACACGCTAAATTCGATCCCTGTATTTATATATATTGTAATAGAGATGTTGCAATTATTTAGACAAAGGACCTACATAGCCTACATAATGGGGGGGAAGACACGAGATTTGATATTTTTCTACTTTTATACACGGTATTCATAAAGTGATCAGGATAAATGCCAATTCCTGTTTTTTAATTATTCACAGACGTCAATCGTTATCATGTTAGTACGTGTAGCTCTATTTAAGGTTGTAAGCCATGTTATTATGATGTATACTTATTTAAATGTCCACTAGGACAGTTTACTGCAATACTCTTGTTGTTCTTATAAGCTAGTTTTCTTATCTTATAAATTCACCTTTAAACAATCTGCGACAATTTACCTGAATACCAGTATTAATTTTCACATACTTTCGAGGTAACAAACTTATTTTCAAAAATGTATTAGTTATTTTTACAACACATTTTCTGTTTCCACTGAAATTTTAGCTGTTGCCGTGATTGAAGATTTGTTTGAAATATCACGTTTAAGTCATTATTGTTCTTTACACCCCAAAGAAGTAAAACTATTGCCAGAGGCAATTTCAACATGCTGTCGAAACACAGTAGGGTGGCTTAGTTAGTCGCTAATGATAATGATCAAGAGACGTTAAATCCGAGTATATTCGGTTATAGTATGGAGCCAATATCGATAATTGATTATTGACTAGTTTGGCAGGTGTCATTTTCGAGGGAAGAGAGGCAATCCAAGTTAGTGAAAACGGCTTAAACAAAGCCGATAATCAAGGGAGATCATTCTTGATATTTATCCCGGAAAGATACACATGATTTTTCTGGTGTTACAATGGAAAAATCGAAATACTCGTACTTCCATTTAAAGGGAAATGACAAGTTATGAATTCAGAACAGACAGACGTGAAATTGTTGAGGAAACTTCCTTTTTTAGAAGTAAAATTAAGGGGATTTTCCCAAATGGGTAGGTAGTTACTCAGTGCAGTATAGCGTCATATTTCCCATTCAGAAAGAATACATCAATAGATTCACTCGAATATCTGTAGCACCAGAAGACCATTTAGATTGCCATATTATCTTCACTTCGTGGAATATAAACTATCAAATTTCAAAGAACTTATCCATATCTTGTACTTGAAATAACTGGATAAAATATAATTATACTGTTATTAGCATTTCATCAGAACCTTTGAAATAATTCCGGACGGTAGAAATTAAGATATCTTGCAACATCAACATGGCATATTCTATTCAAAACCCTGTTTCAAAAGTTATCTTGTACATGGGACATTTTACTTTTTAAAAGGTAATGATTTTGCTTGTTTAGGAAGCATGTTTCTTACTGTAAAAATTGCTTGAGTTACTAAATAACATTTCAGACCATTATGAATAACCTTGAATCCATTTCCTGGTACACTTATACTTAAAATATAACAATTCAGAGGTAAAATTGCAGATGACAATTAAAACCAGACTTTGAAAAACTATAATTGATTAATACATGACTGAACATAAGTCGATTAATATGAAGTCAAAGGCTACCATAAGTTGATATAATATGTACAATGTAGTTAACATGTTCTATACCTCTTATAAAACAAATTTAGTGTCAAGCAATAATAAGCCGCTTTAGACGGGTTTCTCATATTAACCTTGGACTAATCTTATGTCTCATACACATGTATATCAAATACCAATGAGACACTACGGTTTAAATAGCATAGTTTATTTTGCGTATCATAGCAATGTACATTTCTCTTCTTTATTCAAAAGTTTGTTGTCAAAGCAAACTTATAAACGTCAGAAGCAACACAATAAAATGTGTCCACATAATTTCAATATTATGATCTTACTGTCCTGGCGCCCAATGAAAACGCACCATGAAATATACTTATTATATTTTTCGGCGTAGCTGTATAACATTGATTTTGACCTACAGTTTTTACCAACCAAATGTTGTCGTCGAAGCGGGCTTTTTAAAATATGACCAATCATACTTTCACCCAAGAGGCACCAAACGGGGATTTCGTGCACACATTGAACGGGATTTCTTAGGGCGAATTTGTTTTGCAAAACCTGGTTCAGGTTTGATGTTTCAGTTTTGTTGTAGTTTGGTTGAAAAACTTAAACCAGTTAAGGTTAAGATTGGTCTGCAAACAAACAGATGATTTAGTCAATGAAAAATGGCCCACGTCATTTTGATTGTGCGAGATTGCAGACAGATTGGTGCGTGATGCGGAACTCAGAGTTAATAACTTTAAAACGTCTGTTTTGCAACGTAACATAGTGGACAATTTTAAAGCCAGGTTACCATGTAGCAAAGAAACATTTATTTTTAAACATTGCCCCACATATGAGTGGCTTGGTCACCCGCCATAAAATCAGTCCACCATTTTGTTTAACTAGTATACGATTATTCGGATAAATCAAACCAGACAAACCACACTTGAAGGTAGTTCGGTCAGTTTGATTAACCAGTTTCAGATTTGTTATTAACAAATACAGAAACTTGTTTTAGTTTGAAACCAGTTAGTTAAAACAAATGAAAGGTTTGACAAACCAGTTTTGGATTCAAACCGGTTTGGTACAAACAAATTCGCCCTTAAGATGTGCGTTCGTTTGCAGTTCGAATTGTGTTAATATGTTTAAGCATGTATGCAACTTTCTCATCAAATTCGTGCCCCTCAAAAATCAATATTTTCCAACTGCCTGCTTGCTACATTTGACCTAATTACAGTCAAGTCATAATAAATAGCCAAGTAAGCACGTAGTTCAAATATGTTTATGTTAAACGCTTCGTTTCACATATTATAGTAATCATCTGGTATTGCACATTTTTCATTTATTGTCAAACGTAGCTTTGTCAGAAAATAACAAAATCGCAAAAAAAAAACAAAGTTATTGGACTATCATCCAATTGTTTACAAACCAGAACGAGGCAGATTTCCCAGGGGCACGGATCTAATGAGAAAGCATCCAGACGATCCAGATCATTGACCTTCTGTTTTTAAACACATGTTTCATTGCAAAACATAAACAGGACTTTGCAATGGTTTGCTTAGGGACACGCATCTAAGAGAAAACAGCATATATAAAATGGCCCTGATAAGACAGGTCCATGATTATAGTCTTTGTAGATCCGAGGTAATTTTTGTAAGGATTTGTTTTTCAACATGTTGCATCATTTAACATACCAGAAGACATCATTCTGTCTACGCCGTTTATCTTTTTTTTTAAAGATATTTCTTGTTTAAGGACTCTACTTTTTGTATGTCAAAACTGAAATAAAATAGTCTTCAGGGACTAACAACAAATGTATCATAACAGAACAATTGGATGTTATTGCATTTGAATTAAATTTAATTCCTAATTGAAGGAGGGTAAAACCGAAAGTTAACAAAACTCAGTAATAAGTGTGGTCGCCGTTTGCATGTATCTACTACAGACATATCCCTACACCTCATACTGCGGCTGAGACGCTCAATCCTGTATTGTGGGAAGGCATTCAATTCGTCTATTGGAGCCTGCACTGTGCCTTGTTTATTATAAGGGGACGTCCGTTGTACACTCGCCGCCCAAGCGGGTCCCATAAATGCTCTACGTCCAATGCATACTACATGCAACAGCGTAATATGACATCATCCATTCTACAATACCGACTGCTTCATGACGTTGAGCGTCTTTTAAACGTCCAATAATGTGAATAAAGTCGAAATATTTTGTTGGCTAAGTTAAGAAATGCCATCACGTGTACATTGATATGGTTCATAATAAACATGATTGTCAGCAAAATAACGATTAATACGGGGTTCACGAAACTGGGTCATGGGCAGTGGATGTCCTTCAAAATTCACGCCAAGTTATACAAAAGCGGTCAGTATATATAAGTTTGCATATACGTAAAAGATTGGTAACGAAACAGATAGCTGAAAATTATAAGCAAAACATTTTGGTGCGTTTTTCATCACGAGTATACATGTATATAAAAGGTTCTAGGGCAAGGGTTCTTTCTACATTGAATATGATTGCAGCATCCACTTTAGTTATGGACTGCAAGATGGAAGAAATGGCAGATCTATTAGATTAATGATGCCCCTTATATTATATACAACCACGTATCGTGAAACTTTTACTTCGAGAGTTCTCACAGTATTAAAAGTTCGCAGATTCTGAGCAAAAGTCTCTATACAATCCATTATCTGCGTACAAGTAGCATGTTTCAATACTAAATTTCTTCTACTTTTAAGTCGTCACAAATTGCACATTTGTAACATGTTTCAGGTATGTGTTGCTATAACAAACCTCGTTGTACATGCATTATTTGTAAAGTCCAATGTCTATGTTATTATGTATTATTTTGTTGTTATGTTCAAGCATTTGGTTGCCATAGCAACCATATTTTGAATCAACAAGATAACAATATGTGTATATTCTCCTTATTTTCTACTTATTAAGTAAGGATCCTTCTTTCATGGACTTAGAATTTTGAACAAGTACACAATGACTAGTTTTTACTGTGAATGATTAATTTCTACTTCTATTCGAATTACATGGTACTGAAATATTTTTAATTAATAGTTTATTTTTCAACGACGGGATTAATTGAATCGCACAAAATATCACGTGAAAACTACGAACTACGAGTTAAAATTTAATGATATGATCACGAAGTATTTAGTAATTGGTGAACGCCATACAAATTTCTTACAAAATGATTAACACAATTGATGTCGTAATGGTTCATAAATAGAGACGACATTTGATATCTTTTTCGTGTAAATAGTTTGATGAAACTCACGGGTATATTACATTAAGGTAAGTTTGAAGATACATGTATGTAGTTCAAAGTAATAATACATAAAACAAAAGCATATGCCACTTTAATCACAATGCAAGAAGCAGAATGATTCCATTATGACACAGACGAAAGAACTCAGACACAATATAGCAACATTTAATTAGAATATACGTATATTTATTACAGTTTCATTACAAATGTATGTAAAGTACAGTGTTTTAAATATGAAAGTAATGAAAACACATATGACAATTGCATTATTTATAACAATTATATCACAGACATTTAAAACAAATTGTAAATGGTCATAATAAACACGTGTGTTGACACAAGTCCTAGAGACAAGGAGACATGGAACATGTTAACAACATCGACATTAAAATCTATAATTTCTTATCAAATTGAAACATAGAATAGGAACATGTAGTTGGGTCTGATAAATGTATTATATTGTATAATCATTTGCCTTTAAAATTAGTAAGGTTGAAGTTCAATTCGTCTGACAATAAAGGTGTGAAATATTAATAACGCAGTTTGAACAATGGTTATATAAATGCCGATATCAATAGACCATTCTTCATTTACACATTAAGCCAGTCGTGTTTTATAAAACACAATCAGACAGTATGAAAGTTACCTGGTCTTTGGTGATGCTGTCGTATTGCTTCTTCGACTTGTTCCTGTGCATATCCCATATCTGGTACTGTTGCAACGCTGTTTAAATCTTCTATTTGCCTATCACTGATAGCATTTGACTGATATGCCTCATTTCCGGGTTGTGATATCTGAAAGACGCGATTCAACATAGATACAAGACAATTCACTTAAAGTCTACACATTTTTTTTATCTTTATAGTATTTTTAAATCTGAGACATGCGAAATATCATGCATTAGAAATAACTTAGTTCAGAGAGAAAGTTTTAGTCTGAATTCACAACATGTATTTAGTTTGCGATTCTGATTTTGTGTCGGTTTAATATAGTTTATTGGTATCTTTATTTATTCTTGATATAAATGATTCTTGCTTAACAACATACCTGATTATACATATCTAAATCTATGTTGGCTGCTCGACACATATTTCCAAAATCGTCTCCCTTGAATTGTCGGACGTAGGCACATATTGGGAAACATCGCGCATGCTCAATCCAATGAGTATCGCCATACTGCCAACTTTTTATACCTCAACCACAAAAGAAACACCTAACTGCGTCATGAGGACCTAATTGGAACAAAATAAAGCTTACCATGAAACATTATCCACATCTACACGCTCGTAGCTAGAGCCAGAATCATATGAAGCTGAGTGTTTCGGCATTTTCGCTGGGAAAGCGATATTGCGATTTCTTGTGTTCCGGGGAATCTTAAGACATTTTGAGGAGGCGAGTGCCTCGGTTTGCCTCCATGTTATTACGAGCCTGGTTTACATTGCTCTCCTGTGCTTTATTTTGTTAAAACTATCAGTGTACAGTTTGTAAAAGAAATAGTAAAGAATCCGATCAGTAAATGCTACATACAAAATGCGTCATGTCAAATGTCATTATGCATCCGGCGTTATTAAACAATGTACAATGTGGGCCTACTCCAAGTTACTGCAAAAGTAAAAACAAATATCCGTCTATATTGATCTTCATTTAATAATAACTATTTCTCATGCATTAAAAATTAAAAAAACGAAGTAATTTTCAAGAATTATCGTTCAATAGCTAATAATCTCATAAAACAAAAGACTATACAGAACGCCTGTTGTACAGAAAAATATAAGGAATACTAGGACCACATAGTACGCAAGTCTTAATCTCCTATCAGTATTCTACCTAGTTTTCTGTCTAGTATATCGTAAATGCAATACTTATGATGCTAACCACCATGTTTTGCACATGTACAAATAAGTGAGTTTATAGTCTCGTGGTCCATAAGAAAAGCTTATTCTACTGCATGTCATTAGTTTTATCATAATGTTTCTATTCTATTTTTCATGAATACATAACCAGTCATTTTTCAACACTGAACGTAAGTTATTAGATTAGGTAAGGAGGTCTAATTTAAACGAAATAAAAACAATGTCGAGCCAAACCAAACTGAAACCAAATTTTAACGGGTGGGATTTCCACAATGATAAGACGGTGAATTGGAATGAGACATGTGAATCCTTGTTTTAATTCATCATAGGTTCTCAGTAGGTACCATCCCCGATTATAAGATTCTTGACGTATTTGATAAGTCGACAAAAATCAATTATGAACAGACATTGAAAAGAATTTGTATTTATGGGTATGTTAAGTTTAATCATATACCCTTGGTTTAAATTTTATTAGGTCGGTACCCATTATGCACACAGTTATCTTGTTGACGTATAAAATCTACTATGTTCCCGTTTGTAACTTGATTGTTGTTCTACTAAATCAATTTTATTGTAAAATATTGTCAACAGCTGTTACGAGAACCCATGTTAAGGTAAACAGAACGAATGTTTATCAATTCTCGTCACATTGCAATAAATTACGTTACATGGAACTCTCCATTGATAAGACATGCGCAATGAAAATTAAAATTGTTCTGCTTTCCGATAATGCATTCGATGCAAATAATAGCTAGAATAATTTCTAGTTCTGGAAGATAAGTGACATAATCATTCTCGTACATACCTGTGAAGAAGAATCCAGATTCAGCTAGTGCTGTTAGTGATATTGGATGAGATTCTGGCCAGTCTGAGAATGTTGAAATACATTGACTTTAAATGGCAAAGTCCCTCGGAAACGTTCGATATTGCCGTTCTGGTAATTTAAACTTCTTGGAGTCACTGATGGTGGTTTTGTTTGGTTTCTATAGTCGAAATTAATATCATTGTCATTTGGAACTTGTTCATTATGAACACGAAGCATTTCGGACTCCAATGTGTCATTAGCAGCGTCACTGGGGCCGTTTCATGCGCCGCCTGCTTGAGGTGAATTTACAGTCTCATTTTTGTCTGGTTTACTAGCGTGAATTGGTACATCTGTCAGTGCCGTTAATGAAATGGCAACGCTTATTCATGTTTGCTCCAGTGTTTGTTTTAAGGCCGCAACTAAAACATATGATTTCCTCTCCTTCGCCTGTGTAGTATATTCCAGCTTTAGCAAGTCTCATTGGTGACGCAACAGATGTTTCGGGAAATGTTTTGTAGGGAGTGCATCTGACCCATTCATAGTTCATAAGGTTTTCTGTCGTTTCTTTTTTAATAGCACTAAAATGAAGAAGGAGAATATGTAATGTTTGACTGCATTCTACTGTGCGTAAATCCAAACAGCAATTCTTTCCTCCAGAAAGAATATTCAGCGAATAGCTTTTACGAAGCCGTTAATTGTTGTAAAAAACTAAACCTCTTAATCTAAATTCATTAAACTATTAAGTGAATTTTAATGATCTGAGTCAGTGCTGACGGCTGCATTTAACATAGATTGTGCAATATCAGAATCAACATGAAATTATATTGTAAAACTTAACGCAATGGCTGTACCATAATGAATACTATTTCATTACTGAAGAGAAGATAACTGTCCAGTAAACGTGGCAATATAATATATATGTACTGAGTACTCTATCATAGTATGCGCTTATCAATATATATATACAGATGATGACTCACTAAACTATAAGTATTCCGTTAGGAACCCAGATTAAATCAGAACAACAAAGTGTTTACGAAACTGTACCTTAGTATAGTCTCATGTCCGCGGAAATAAGCGATCAATTTTCAAGCATGTGTGGACGTACCGACACGGGAGTACACTGTTGACCGATCACCAAGTCCGACTTGGCCTAGCTAAATATCCAAGTCAACGTTTTGTTTCACATTAGAATAAACTATATCATTCCAACGTTGTCACTTTTGAAATGTCGATCATATGCATTTTTGACCAGAAAATAGCTTTACAACCAAAAAATCGAAATACTTCCACTTAAGCATCAAAATAGAAATGAACAGAACTTTATGAATTCAGAACAAGTACAGACCGTCGTGAACCGGTATAGGAAACTTCCCATTCGGGAAGAAAGATTACGGGGATTTTCTATTCTTTAGTATAGCCTCATATTTCCCATTCAGGAAGAATAAGAAATCACATTTATTTAATATGTCACTAAAACATTTTTGGAGCAACAGATCACTTATAAGGTCTTCGAATTGAAAATAACATATCAAGATAGTCAGAAACATATCATTATTTTATGTACCCTGGTATATGTATTTTTTTAAATTTTAAATCAAAATTGCAGTTTATACAACAAGATGAATTCCCGTTCTAAAAGTCCAACTTCCTGATTCAGATTTGTATTTATGAGCAAATGCTGGTTTGAAAAATGTGAAAAATATCAAATTTCAAAAACCCTATCGATATATTTGTACTTGAAATAACCAGATAAATTATATACTAGTATCAACATTTCATTAGAACATTTGAAATAATTCCAGACGGTAGAAATTTTGATGTCTTTCAGTATCAACATTGTATATTCTATTCAAAACCCTGTTTCGAAAAGTAGTAATCTTGTACATTGGGCGTTTAACTTTTTTAACTTTTGCTCGTTTAGAAAGCATGTTTTTTACTAGATAATAACCTCCCCTATTGGAACGTTGGAAAAAAGTAAGGAACAGGAGTTTCGACTACTCAGAATTTGTCAAAATTGCTTCAATTGTTATTAAATAGCATTTCAGACCATTATGAATAACAACATTTTCTGGTATAATAACCATTCAGAGGGAAAATGTCAGACGACAATTATAACAAGTCTTTGAAATGCTATAATTGAGTAATACATGACATTACATAACAATAAATGTATCATGAAAGAACAACTGGATTTTATTGCATTTGAGCTGAATTTTAATGCCTAAATGAAGGTGGGTAACACTGAAAATTCACAAAACGCAGTAATAAGAGTGGCAACCGTTTGGTCTACTACAGACTGGTAATTACAAATTATACTGCGGATGAGGCGCTGAATCCTGTATTGGTTGAAGGCATTCCACTCGTTTATTAGTGCCTGCACTGTGCCTTGTTGTTTATGAGTTGACGTCCGTTGTACACTCGTCGCCCTAGATGGTCCAATAAATGCTCTACGTCTAATGCATACTACATGCAACAGAGTGATATGACATCATCCATGTTACCATACCGACTGCTTCATGACACGTTGGGCGACGTCCAATAACGTGAATACAGTTGAAATATTATGTTGACTAAGTTAAGAAATGCCATCACGTGTACATTGCTATTATTCGTATTAATCATGATTGTCAGCAAAATAACGATTAACACGGGCTTCACGAAACTGGGTCATGGGCAGTGGATGTTCTTCAAAATTCACGCCACGTTATAATAAGCGGTCAGTAAGTTTGTATATTATTAAAAAAACACGTAACGAAACAGGTAACTGAAAATATTAAGCAAAGCATGTTTGGTTCGTTTTGATTGACCACGAGTATATATACAAGGTTTCAGGACAAAATTTCTTTCTACCTTGAATATAAGTGCAGTATCCACTTTTGTTATGGACTGAAAAATAGACGAAATGGCAGATCTATTAGATAAGTGATGCTCATATTTTCCAAATTGTCTTATATACAACCACGTATCGTGAAACGTTTACTATGAGAGTGTTCTACGAGAGTATTTAAGCAAAATTCTCCATACAGTCCTGTAGAATGTTAATGTCTTCTACTTTTAATTCGTCACAAATTGCTCATTTGTAACAACTTTTAGGTATTTGTTGCTATAACAAACCTCGTTTTACATGCAACAACAAAATAGAAAGACGTGCGTATTATTTGTTATGCCCACTGTCTATGTAGGACCATTTCGAACGAAGTATATTTTGCTTAGAATTTATCACTAATGCACATTTTGCTATTACTTTCAAGCATTTGTTGCAAAAGCAACCATTGTTTGAATCAACAAAATATAACTTTGTGTAAATTCTCCTTCTTTTCTACTTATAAAGTAAGGATCCGTCTTTAATGGACAAAGAACTTTGAACAAGTACAAAATGACTAGTTTTCACTGTGAGTGAATAATTTCTACTTCTTTTCTAATCACATGGTACTGAGATATTAAGTTATAAATACAATGTAGTATATTTTTCAACAACGAGATTAATGTTATCGCAGATATATCATGTGAAAACTATGAAGGGTTAAGATCTGAAGATATGATCACGATGTATTTAGTAATTGGTGAACGTCAAATGCCACGTCATACAAAAATCTTACAAAATGATTAACACTATTGATGTTATAATGATTCATAAATGGAGACGAAGTTTAATATCTCTTTCGTGTAAATATTTCCATAAAACGTATGCATACTGGTATATTATATTAAATAATTTTGAAGATCTGTAGTTGAAAGTAATAATAACTAAAACATAAGCACATGACACTTTAATCACAATTCAAGAAGCAGACTTATTCAGTCATGACACAGACAAAAGAACACAAAAATAATACAGGAACAATTAATTAGAATCTACGTATATTTATTATATTATTATTACACATGTATATGAACTACATTGTTAAATATGATATTAATGAACACACATATGGCAATTGAATTATTTATAACAAGTATATCACAGACATTTAAAACAACGTGTAAATGGGCATAATAAACACATGTGTTCAATAACAAGATGCCCTCTGTTTTAACAATACAATTAGTATCATCTATATGTATAAATAATGGAAGCACAAAGTCAATTGATATCAAAGGATATTACACCAATACAGTATGTACAATATACAATGATATTTACACACTAATAATATACAACCGCTGTTATATGAATATAATTTTAAATAAATCAAGAGTGAAAGACACTGAAATTATAAAAAAAAAGGCAAATGTATATAATTACAAAATGATTTATAATGTAATGTGTATAACTTTCGATCAAATGGAAAATAATATGATGTGAATAAGACAATGAAGATCAGATAAAAATAGTACACTAGTCACTCAAGTAATGACTTATGATAGTATAAATATTAAAGCAGAGTTTTGCACATAAATAAATCAAAGCAGAATGGATAAATAAACTTAATACAAATTCTTAGTCCACACTCCTAAATTCCTCACACTTAAATGTTTGAGTTTCTATGTCAGGAGGTATAAAGCGATCAAATTTCATCTTCTAACATTGTGTATACTTCACGGAAATGCAGTAAAACAAATCTTTAAAATAATGTGTTCCTCTTATGTACATCTGCATGTCACGTATACAATACTTTAATAGTCCCAATGTGTGTTAAAAGTATTAAGTACACATTCCGTGTGTCCTGACAGAGTATATTTAAATTGGTATGATCGTGAGGCGAATGATATTGACTGAAAACAGCAGCGCTGTCGCATTGGTTCAGAGTGAGGAATCCATGCATCATGTCAGCCATAACCTAATTTCGTATCCAACAGCTCATTTGTTTAAAATTAGAATTGTCAATAAATCACTTATAGACAACATAGCCCCCCGCAAGTAGCAGAACGAATATCATATCACTGTGGTATTTTAGGCAAGTAGTGTAATTGCTAACATACTATGTAATCACACACATACATTGTCAAGGAATTTATAAAATGGGGATGCAATTTCAACTGCCATTATGACTGGTTGTGTGTATGTTGTGTATTTGGAGCCGGGGGTCTTTACTTATTAAATAAATGTTCGAGTTATGTTTCCATTACTCATAAATGTAGATTACGTGTCGACTTTAAAACATCGTTTTACCTAAATGATCCTTTGTGGACTTAAAACTATCATGACTCGGTATGGAGCAACAAAAGTGTCACATACCCCTGAGCTTTAACTACAAAATTAGACCGTATATCATTAGATAAATTTGCAAAGGAACAAATCATGACACTCTTCTTTCACAAACTTACAACATATACTTAAATAGTATTCTCTCATGCAGTGATAAATTAGACAATGTGGCTGGAAAATACCGTATGCATTATATAGTTCAACAGAGTATTAGTAACAATGTAACAACTGAAACATAAAAGTACCCTTTCTGTATATAAAATGGCAAACGAAAATGATTTCATCGAGATCAAATATAGCTGCTATGTAGTACAATGAACATTACCAGAATGTCTACTGTGATATAATATTGAATGACATGAACAAATTCTAGTACAAGACACACCAGGATAAAACAACTGGTACAACATTTCGGAATGTATAAAACAGTGCATTTATCAATGCTGCAAAACAATGCATTCTCTGTCATCCAATCTTCCAATTCGAAATTTCTTTCAGCCTAAGAACGTTCTTATTCTACCTTCAATAAGTTTTCGGCAAACAGCACATTTTCTTATCGCATGTGCACATTCAACACAGGATACCATGTGACCGCAAGGCAAAAATATAATATTAGCGTCCTTTTCGAAACAGATTTTGCACATCATTTTCTCCTTCAGTGTTTCGTTTTCTTCAGCCAATGTATTCTGATCTAAAACGTAAGTAAAAATAAATTATTCTACCTACTCGATGTGAATGTCCTCACAAACGAAGCGATATCAGACGGTTTCTATACACAGCGTGTGTAATAAAACTACTAAAAGATACGATTCAAAATATAGCTAAAGAAAAGGAACATAATATTATACATGAGTGAATGCTATCAACGAACCTTTATCTCCAGCAGCGGACGATTTATCACGATTCTCTGGCGAAGCGTTGTCTGGAGGTTTATTGTCAGCTGTTGCCTTATTATTAAGTTCTTCAGTCTGAGATGGAGTGAACGTGTTGTCCAGCAGAAATTCTAACAAATGTTGTATCCTTATTTCGGTTGCATCTAAAATGGATAATATTACTCTATTGATAAAAGTCAAAGGAGTCGAAATGTGTTGAAGTACTTATTGTATTAAGACATCTACCCTTACAGTTTTGCGTTTCAAAATGAACGCATAAATACAAAGAGTACAACCACACCAAAAGCGCAAGGAGACACGGAAAGTACACATGTTTACATGCTAACAAAAACGACATGAAAATCTATAAGTTCTAATCAAATTGAAACATAGAATAGGTACTGTATAACCATTTGCCTTTAAAATGAGTAAGGTTGAAGTTTATTTCATCAAAAAATAAAGGCGTGAAAATATTAATAAGCGGCAGTTTGAACAATTGTAAAATAAAAGCTTATATCAATGGTCCATTCTTCATTTAATCATTAAGCCAGGCGTGTTGTTATGAAACACAATCAGACAGTATGAAAGCTACCTTGTCTTTGGTGGTGATGTTGTATTGCTTCTTCGACTTGTGCCTGTGTATATCCCATATCTAGTACTGTTTTCGCTGCAACACTGTTTAAATCTTCTATTTGCCTATCACTGATAGCAATTGACTGATACGTCTCATTTCCGGGTTGTGATATCTGAAAGATCCAGGTTAATTCCGGAAGAAAGAATGTTCTTTTTATATCAGGAAAAGGAACAATAGACAAAGTCACATTACCTCCATCTAATGAGCGTGAGGTATTTGTGTGAGATTGATAGATAAAAGAATACACAGGCCAAGCAACTCTGGTTAAATAGGCGTTCAATAGTTAATTTCTTAAACACACGGAAACAGGATTTCCAAGAAATCTGTAACATAAAGTCTGAATTAATTTTATCTTTCTAGCATTTTTAAATCATATACATGTGAAATATCATGAATCACAAATAATTCAGTACAGATAGCTGTCGTAAGTTCAGAGGAAAATGTGAATAAACGTATTACAAAAGTGATATATCTTTTCCAAGAAAATTTTAGTCTGAAAACAACATACCTGATTATACATTTCTGAATCTATGTTGGCTGCTCGACACATATTTACAAAATCGTCTCCCTTGAATTGTCGGACGTAGGCACAAGATGGGAACCATCGCGCATGCTCAATCCATGGATTATCGCCATACTGCCAACTTTTCATACCTCCACCACAAAAGAAACACCTAACTGCGTCACGAGGACCTAATTGGAACAAAAATAAGCTTACCATGAAATATTATCCACATCTACAGGCTCGTAGCTAGAGCCAGAATCAAAGAAAGCCGTTATTAAACGTATCGTTAGGTATAACGTGGTTAAGGACTTGCCACATTTAAGATTACAATGTACTCCAAATTACTCCTAAATTATGAAAAAAAATATCTCCGTCTATATTGAGCTTTTATTAAAAATAACTATTTCCCATGCCCTAAAATCAGAAAAATCAATAATTCTCGTTCAATAACCCCATATCAACAAAAGTCTACAGAACGACTGAAGTACAGAAAAAAATAATGAATACTATGCCCCTATAAGTACGCAAGTTATAGTCTCCTATCTCTATTATTCTATGTTAGAGAGTTTTATTGAATATAGATGTATAATTTTACACAAAACCCGGAGAAGCAATAACTAGTCGACAAATCAATTATGTAAGGTCAATGAAAGGAATTTGTAGAATACTTAATCATATACCCGTGGTTTAAATCTTAGTAGGTTGATAGCCATCACGCAGTTATAATTCAGTTTACGTACAAAGTCTAGAATGTTCCAGTTTATAATGTTATCATAAAAGTGTGTTTATGTTCTACTTCTTCTGTGTACGTGTAAAATATTGTAAACAATTGTTATATAAACCCATATTTACGTAAATATCACAAATGTTTATCACTAAAGCCGACTTCCCGTCACGCTGTAATTGGTTATATGGTACAATTGCGTTGCACTAAACTTCCCCCATTGAAAACACATGCGCAATGAAAAATAAAATTGTTCCGCTTTCCGATTAATATATGTAATAAATACTACTTCTGGAAGATAAGAGACATTTTGTTTCTCGTACATACCTGTGAAGAAGAAACCAGATTCAGCTAGTGCTGTTGGCGATATTGGATGAGATTGTGGCCATTCTGAGAATGTTGAAATACGTTGACTTTTAATGGCGAAGTCAGGATAGTTCGGTTTGTCTCTAAATATCCCTGGGAAACGTTCTATGTTGCCGTTCTGGTAGTTTAAACTTCTTGGAGTGACTGATGGTGGTTTTGTTTGGTTTCTATCGTTGTAATTAATATCATTGTCATTTGGAACCTGTTCATTATGAATCCGGGGTATTTCAGACTCCGCTGTGTCATTAGAAGGGTCACTGGGACCGCCACATGCGCCGCCTGTTTGAGGCGAAGTTACAGTCTCATTTTTGTCTGGTTCACTAGCGTGAATTGGTACATTTGTCTTGTCAGTGCCGTTAATGAAATGGCAATCTGGAGATAATCGCTTATGTGTCTCTTTAACCGATTCAAGGTTGCTCCAATGTTTGTTTTTAAGACCACAACTAAAACATATGGTCTCCTCTCCATCGCCTGTGTAGAAAAATCCAGCTTTTGCAAGTCTCATTGGTGACGCTTCAGATGTTTCGGGAAATGTTTTGTAAGTTGCGTATCTTACCCATTCATAGTTCATTAGGTTTGCTGTCGTTCCTTTTTTAATATCACTAAAATACTGATCCAATGAAGAAGGATAAGTTGTAATGTTTAACTGTATTCTACTGTGCGTAAATCCAAACAGCAATTCTTTCCTAGTTTGCTTAGAATAGCGCTCTTCACATTTTTTGAAATTACGTGACATTCCGAAAAAGATAAAAATAGAAAGCAAGATGACTAGATTCGTCCATGTTTGCGTCCAGCTCACTACTACGTCAATAATTCTAGAAACTGGGAAACGTGACTTCCAACAATTTTCCGAAAATACACAACAGCTAAACCATTGGTCACGTGCTGATGAATCGATCTTCTGCGTCTTTATCGACCAGGAATCAAGTGTGCCATTCCTGAAACTGAACGGTAATAATGAATCCACTTTTCTCCATACCTGCAAAACGTAATTATGATATTTACACTTCATATCTCTCAATACGTTGTGTAAACAACATAACTACATTTTGTAGGTATCAACAAATCTGCTTTCATTTTTACCCTCAGTTTCAGCAGGTACCTCTTCAAGCACGTGTTCATCACTAACGGGGAAAGTGACGTTGCTCACACTTCTACGCTCTTTGAGAACGTCACCTCCACGAGTCATTATAATCAATATCACACATATGGCTACAATTAGCTTCTTCTGTGTTTCATCTAACGCTCCGGAAGTCGCATACATTTTTCTCGCTGCAATGAAGTTATAAATTGAGTTTAATTAGTTTATATTTACGTAAACACAAATTATGGTGATTGTTATCGTTATAGGTGCGCGTAGAATTAGATAATTTCAATAAATATATTGAACGAATCAACTGATTTCACTACTTATGATTAAGAACGGTTGTAAACAATTTTTTCATTGGTCAGCCAATGACAAGATGTTTCGGAAAATATTGACCTATAGACAATGTGTACTCATTAACGTTATTCTCAACTAATTTTGAATCATCCACAGATATAAAAAATAATATATTGTTTTAACAAAAAAAGCCGATAATTGTTGTAAAAAGTATACATTTTAATCTAAATTCATTAAACTATTAAGTGCATCTTAATGATCAGAGTCAGTGCTGACGGCTGTATTTAACATACAGATTGCGCAATATCTAAATCAACATGAATCTATATTGCAAAACTTAACGCAATAGTATGTTTACCTGTAATTCTATCCAATACTGAAGAGAAGATAACTATGTCCGGTGGACATTAAATATGTACTGAGTACTCTATCATTGATATGCGCTTATAGCTTATATATTGGACAAATTCTGGATGCTATAAATATATTTATAAGCGCATATTTATTTATAGTTCACTCCGCCTCTTCATGTGTCTTACATCCAATGAGCATCCAGAATTTGTCCAATATATGAGCTATAACCTATATACACATGATGACTCATTAAACTATAAATATTACGTTGGGAATCTAGAATGTCCGAGTGTTTACGAAATTGAGCACTAGTAGTAACTGGCATGTCTACAGTTAAAGCGATCAATGTTCAAGCATGTGTGGACGTACCGAAACGGGAGTACGCTGTTGACCGATCACCAAGTCCGACGTGGCATAGCTAAATATCCAAGTAAACTTTTAGTTTCACATTAGAATAAACTATATATCATTCAAACGTTGTAACTTTTAAAATGTCGATCGTATGCATTTTTGACCAGAAAATTTGAGTAGAATGTTATGGTATATTGTTTGCCTAGCTTTACAACGGAAACATTGAAATACTTCCACTTTATAAGTATCAAAATGGAAATGACGAGTTATGAATTCAGAACAAGTACTGACTGTCGTGAACCGGTTGATGAAAAAGGGAAAGGAAGTTATTCAATATAGTATAGATTCATATTGCCCACTCAGAAAGAATAAGTCATCACATGTTTTGCAATATATTCACTCAAACTTTTTTGGGCACCAGAACACGTATGAGATCTTCGAATTGAAAATACCATATGAAGATAGTCATAAACATCTAATTATTTTATTACCCTGGTACATGTACTTTTTTGATTTTACATCAAAATTGCAATTTATACAACAAGATGATCGAATTCCCGTTTTTGAAGTCCAACTTCCTGATTTTTGTTTATGAGCAAATGATGGACTTCAAGGAGTATAAACTATCAAATTTCAAATAACCTATCGATATATTTGTACTGGAAACATTGAGATAAACTATATACAAGTATCAAAATATCAATAATTCCGGACGGTAGAAATTTTGATGTCTTTCGTAGACCCGGGTTCGAATCCTGGTAGCGCCATTGACCGATTTTCTGTGTTCCTCAAAACATGACTTTATTTCAGTATCAAATGTATATTCTATTCAAAACCCTGTTTCAAAACCCTGTATCTTGTACATCGGGCATTTAACTTTTTAAGTCATGATTTTGCTCGATTAGGAAGCATGTTCTTACTAGATAAGAACCTCCCCACTTGGAAAGTAGGAAGACAATGAACAGGAAGTTTCCACTACTCAGAATTTGTCAAAATTGCTTCATTTGTTACTAAATAACATTTCGGATCATCATGAATAACCTTGAATACATTTCCTGATACACGAATACTGAAATTTAAACAATAACAATTCAGAGGAAAATGTCAGATGACAATTAAAACCAGACTTTGAAATACTATAATTGATTAATACATGACTGGACTAAAGTATTTATATGAGGTCAAAGTTACCATCAATTGATATGATATGTACAATGTAGTAAACATGTTCTATAACTCTTATAAAACAAATTTATTGTCAAGCAATAAGAATCCGCTATAGACGGGTGTCTCGTATTAACCTTGGGCAAGATATATAAACCATATGAGCCCCTCCAATGAGACACTACAATGGTTTTAATAACATAGCTTATTTTGTGTATCATAGCAATGGACATTTCTTTAATTTATTCAAAATTTTGTTGTCAAAGCAAACTTATAGACGTCAGACGCAACAAAACCAGGATATCGGTGGAACAGATGGATGCTCCCTGAAGTATGGTTATAACTTCGAACAAGACTCTAATTGGAAAATCTCACTTTGTTGATGGTTAAAATCTGAATGTTATAATAATTATGCAGCACTGAAAATGTCCTGGATCTCCAAAGAAAATGGGTATACAAAATGTACAATGAAATTGAGATAGTGAACAATTGAATTACATGTTGGGCTAGGATCATCTTGCTAACTGAAAAAACAAGAGGGCCATAATGGCCCTTATATCGCTCACCTGAATACACTGCCATGTTTTTTTTACCGAACTTTATGCAATCTTTTAAGAGGACAACAGTTTTCTAGACACTGCTTAACACCAAATATCAAAGCTCTAGGCCTTATGGTTTGGGACAAGAAGATTTTCAAAGTTTACACTTTTTAAAATCTATTTTTAGCTCCAGTGACCTACTTATACAACAGACCGGAACCATTTATATAACTTTGAAAGAGGACCACATAAGGATCATTCCTGTGAAGTTTGGTCAAAATCCATTGAGTGGTTTAGGAGATGTTGTTTATAGTTTCCACTATATACATATAGGGCACACGGCCACGCCACTGACAGCCATGTTTTTTGACAGAACTTAATAATTTATGGAATCTTGATAGAAGACCCTAGACAATGCTACACACTAAATATCAAAGCTCTAGACCTAAGGGTTTTGGACAAGCAGATTTTCAAAGTTTACTTTAAAATCTTTTTTTTGTGACCTACTTATGCAGCAGACCGGAATGATTTATGCAACTTTGAAAGAGGTCCACCCAAGGATCATTCCTATGAAATTTGAACAAAATCCATTCAGTGGTATAGGAGATGTTGTTTAAAGAAAATGTTGACGCACGACGCACGCTGACGGACATTTTTCGATCCTAAAAGCTCACCATTTGCACTTCGGGCTCAGGTGAGCTAAAAACTGAAAAAAAGAATCTTGCTACTGATATAAGAAGCCTTTATTCACAATCAATTCAAGTGCCCATGTCAATGCAATGCGTACCTTTACAACAAAGACTGTAGGTTGATACAAATCCATATCAGCTGATGATCAGAGAAGTATGGTGTTGACAGATGGACCAGTGAGTGAATGTCCTTTTTGTTGAATACTTTTTATCATAAGTTAAAAAACGAAAACAAAGCTTATTGTTTGAGGTCTGACATGAGGTGATTGAAAGGTGCCATAAAAACAAGTAAATATATTTGAAATCAAATATATACATGTATATATTTAAAACACTACGTAGACAAACATTTACCTTCAACAAAAACTTACTTGAAAAATTAAAAGAATATAATTTTGATTATCTTGCATGGCTGAAAATATTTTATCTATATGTTGCATAATCAAAGGGCCATAACTGTATGAAAAACAGTCCCACCTAAACTCCTGATAATATGCGCTGCTGTAATAAAGCTTCCCGTTAAGTTTTGTTGAATTCCTGTCAAAGGTTTCTGAAAATTAGTCCGAACAAGAATGGTACCATATGTACTATATGTGGCATAATCAAAGGGCCACAACTCTGTGAAAAATAGTCTGACCAAAACTGTGTGATAATATGAGCATCTCCTCTTCATAGTGAAGCTTCTTATAAAGTTTTGTTGAATTCCAGTCAGTGGTTTCTGAGAATTAGTCTGGACAAGAACGATACCATAATTATATACTATATGTGACATAATCAAAGGGCCATAACTCTGTGACAAATAGTCCAACCAAAACCGTGTGATTATATGCGGATCACCTCTTGGTAATGAAGCTTCCCATGAAGTTTTATGGAATTCCAGTCAGTGGTTTCTGAGAATTAGTCCGAACAAGAATGGAACCATATATACAGTACTATATGTAGCATAATCAAAGGGACATAACTCTGTGAAAAATAGTCCAACCAAAACGGTGTGATAATATGTGCATCTCCTCTTGGTAATGAAGCTTCCCATGAAGTTTTGGTGAATTCCAGTCAGTAGTTTCTGAGAAGTAGTTCGGACAAGAATGGTACCATATATACTATATGTGGCATAATCAAAGGGCCATAACTCAATGAGAATGGTCCAACCAAAACCGTGTGATAATATGTGCATCTCCTCTTGGTAGTGAAGCTTCCCATGAAGTTTTGTTGAATTCCAGTCAGTGGTTTCTAAAGAGTAGTCCGAACAAGAAAAGTGGGACGGACGGAAGAAGCGGCCTCTAAATGCTACCCCCCCCCCCTTTGGGAATGGGGAGCATAATAAATTCAGCACTATGATCTAACTATACTGGCGGTCTATGAAAACGCACCATGATATATACTTATTATATTTTTAAAGTGCTCTACTTTTTGGATGTCAAAGCTGAAATAAAATAATGTTTAGGCACTTGCAACCAATGTATCATGGAATAACAAATGGATTTTATTGCATTTGAGTTAAGATTGTAATGCCTAAATGAAGGAGGTTGAAACTGAAAGTTCACAAAACTCAGTAATGAGTATGGCCGCCATTTGGGCCTACTACAGACTGGCATCTACGCTTCATACTGCGGATGAGATGCTTCAGCTATCAGTGCCCGTACTAACGTTGTTTTTATGTGACCTCCCTTGTACACTTGCCACCCAAGCTGATCCCCGAATGCTCTCCGTCGAATGCATACTACATGCAACAGCATGATATCACATCCTCCATGCTAACATACTGACAGCTTTATGATAGTGGTCGACATTTAAACGTCCGACAACGTGAATAAAGTTGAAGTCTCTTGTTAGCGTTTTGATAGTCTAAAGCAAAGTTATGAATGCTATCACGTGAACATCGATATGGATCATAATGAACATGATTATCAGAAAAATAATTATTTGCAGGGTTCAAGAAACTGGGTCATGGGAAACGGATGTCCTTCAAAAATCTCGCTAAGTTACTAAAAGGTGGAAAGTTTGTACAAAAATAAATAACGAAACAGAGAAAATAATAAGCCAAACATTTTGGTGCGTTTTCATTGAGCACGTGTTCATATACAAGGTTTTTCTGCCTTTAATATGATTGCAGTATCCGTTTAAGTTATGGATTAAAAGACGATACTGGAATTCACCATATTGTCGTCTATACACACATGTATCGCAACCTTTTACTATAAGAGTTATCATAGATCAATAGTTTGCAGTATTTGAAGTAATATTCCACATATTGCCCTTTGTCTTCATACACGTAGCATGTTTCTACACTAAATCTCTTCCTAATCATCACAAAACGCACATTTGTAACAATTTTCAGGTATTTGTTGCCAAAACATAACTTGTTTTTCATGAAGCAATAAAATAGAAATACATGTGCATGTATTTTCTTTATATTGCCCTCTGTTTATGCATATTTTGAAACAAAATATATTATATTTAAAAGTTCATCACTGAATGCACATTTTGTTATTCTTTTTAAAGCTTTTGTTGCCATGGCAACCATATCTTTTAATGAATCAACGAGATGAAAATATGTGTATATGCGCCATATCATCTACTTATTGAGTAATTGCAGGATCCTTCTTTAGTAACATTTTCAAGCGTGTGTTGCCACAGCAACCATACTTTCTGATGAAATAATACGATATAAGATGTGCATATCACCCTCCAGGACCAGACTGTAAATGACAGATTTGCCTGTCAGGAGGGAAAAAGTCATAAGTGACTCCCAGTGATGCATCCATAGGGACTAACAAAAATCAAAATAACAGGATTGGTTGTTCCTGTAAATTCCAATACAAATACTTTCCAAGTTCAGTTGATAAATAAAACAAACAAGACAAAGGTATTCAGACATTTTTTTCTATTTTTATACTAAAACATGACAGTGTCACAAAGTCATATGGTTTATTTATTTTTATCATGATTCGTGTATAAAACAACGCAGATATAAAACAAACTAAAATCATTAATACACAAGAAAATAATACAGTATTAAAATAGCACACAGTAATAGCTTACAGTGACTAAATAACGTTTGTACAATTACTCAAGTAACAAGCATTCAATTGATGACGTGTATAGTTGAATAAGCTGCATTTCCATGCAAAATGAGCAGAATTATTACCATGGCTGTTACAACGCAAGCCAATTTGTTGGCAGCATATTGCAAATGACAATACTGCAATAACACGCACATGAAGCAATTATTAAATCTACAATAAATTCAAATTTAGTGTGTAACAATTAATTGGATTTTAGCTTTTCATAAAAAATTAGCACAATGGAATTGACAGATAATTGTACATTTTCATCTGGACATATACTTCACATTTCTTGATTCTTTTATCTATTTACAAACTATATACTGTTGACCATAATCACTTCATTGATATATGAAATAGAAAGAAGTAATTAAACTTTGTACACCGATATTGAAATTTGAACTAGCTGAAATACAGCAGTTGTATCTTAGCAACAAAATCAGACAAAATTTTCATAAAGGCACACTTGCTGGTGTAAGCTGACATATGCACATCACCCTTCCTACAAATATTACTTTATTCTATGCTGGTATTTAGATAAAGAGACATCTGAGCAATGTTTTCAAAATTCAGAGATTTCTTTTGATATTCTGATTATTTTGTAAATAGAATTTAGCAAAGTTTGTTCAATGCTTTTGAATATCCATCTTTAATTAAGAAGATGATTTTGTGTCATAGTACAGTGTGGTCTCCTAGGTAACCAGCTCTTGTTTTGCATCATACGTTATTCATTTCAGATAATATAATATATGTATTTATAGAACAATTCACCCTTTTAATCACCGAGTTATAGCTTGAAAGATTGAAAAGAAAATGGTCGGACTTCATAAGTTATAATTTACTAAAGATAACGACACAAACTGAATTTGATAAAGCTGCCATAATGTTCTTATGTACAAATCAGGTTTATCATAACCTCTTATCTCACATTTTAAGCAATTGCATTTTTTATTATTCTCTTTTAAATTCATTAGAATACCAGACAAGACATTCAGCACCAATAACATAAGATAATATGGTTAAACTCTTATAATTAATAAAAGAATACAAACTAAAATGCCGAAATAATAAGACAAAAATACAAGCCCAAGTTTATTCCAATGTTGACTAGCTACAAAATTTAAAATGAACACATTGTACAGTAATCAAGAGTCGTTTTGTTAACAATACTTGAAAACACAAAACTAAACAGCATCAAAATGAACCTATGGTTCTGTGTTGTCGATGTGAAAAAATGGCATAAGTTCATCAAATAGAAGTTTTCTACCTAAAATGTATTTGCATTTCATTTCATTCATGTCTTGTAAGGAAAACCAGTAAATTATATTTAGTATCAGAATGTAAAAGTTCTTTTGAACATGAAATAAGAATTGTTTTGTTTCACAATAATTGTCAAATGTACATGGATTTCAATTTTAAAAGTTTGATCATTAAAATATAGCTTTCATCAAATCTGATCACTTAAAATAAAATAAAAGCTGTCATCATATAAACTGAATATTTTCTAAAATAAGAATAACTCTGCATCTAGTCGGCCAAATAAAATAACAGCCCAATACATTCTGTCAAGTGTTAAAAACAGCATGGCTGATGCAGTGCACATAGTATGAAGTATTGAAAGCGGATTCATGGAGTTGTTCAAACTAAAACAGCATTGTTAAAATATTCACACAAGCTATTCATACTGTAAGAAAAGCCAATTTCATAGATAGGCAAAATGTGATAAATTTTCCTCTATTCAGTTTAAAAAATTCTCAACCCGCAAGGATGTCTATCCATAAAAAATAAAAGGAACATACTGAATGCTAAAAGCCTTGCAATATAGGATAGCATGGACATCATTGGGAGGGACAACATTCTTTGTACAATCACATGTTTTGTTGTAAAATGGTTTCTTTTTTTAAACAAAGTTCCATAACATTAACACAATTATTCGATAACTATGCAACATAGTCATGATATAAACAACCTAGAACAGCTAAGTTTCAGAAAATCCAATAATTTGGGTATTTTTAAACGAGGCATTTCAGCACACCAGGACATGTTCAATGCCGTAACGTCAGTGACAGGTCACAATCCAAATCTCATTAAATCTTAGTAAAACACATGCATTCGCATCATAAAATTTATTAAAAGGAATCTTCTAGAACTCCATCATTTTCATCTATAAAGTCTCGCAAATTCTCTCACAGATTCCGAGATTTGTGACACTTTCTCGGAACTAGTTACAGCTTTATGGAAGTCTGTTAATTGTTTATGTGTCACCGTTATTGCACCTCCAGTATTTTCAGTAGGTAAAGCCTTCAAAACATGCTCCAACCAAACGCAGAATGCCTGAAACGAGACGAGTATTTATCAAAACCAGTAAAAACAATGACTTAAATGTTTTTCACTTTGTGCACAGTTTCACAAACATTATAACAGTTATTTATAAGAAGTTTGGTGAAAACTTATTTAATCATCTTTAATGTCCCATAGTATACAAACAACGAAAACGCTGACACAATACAGACAAAATGGATTGAATTGAAAACTCAAGTTCACTACATAAAGTTTGAAATTTCGAAACCTTATTTGTTTTAAAGTTTTTCACAAGGAAATAAAAACTGATTATCAGCTTAACGTCTTAACAGCAACTCAACTTCCTCAACAAATACCAATTGGCTTCAGTGACAGTTTCACATATTAATATAATAAAGTTAAGCAATTTTGTTATGAAATTTGCAGTTTTGCTACAATTTTGGCAAATTTTAGAGGCCAAAATTGAGTTAAAACAGCCAATGGCTATTTGTCAACCTACTAGAGCTATTCAAGGCACATGTACGATCATAATGGAATAATTACTTAGTAAAAACTATAATAACAAATACACACCGGTCTGTCCAGTTGCATAAACTCATAAATAACATCACTGATGTCAGCTGACATGTATGTTGGTAAACAGAACACTAAAGAATGTATGAGAGAGTGAACTAGTGACTGCCCTTGTTCATGTAACAAAGATTTCACCAATGTGCTGCGAGCTTCAAAATCATCCCGATCCTGAAAGAAATGTTTCTCAATTATTTCTATAACACTTCAAGATTGCTAACAAATACTAGAAAGGACATTGTAAAATTATGAATTGAAAAAAAAACACAATATCATTGTGTAAGCCTAATATGATTGGTCTAAAAGATGTGTATTTCCTGTCACAAGCTAAACAATGATGGTTCTGTATCAATGCGAAATTTTTCATATTCATTGTTTTATACATTTGTCAAAGACAGAGATCTTTATGTCTTACTTTCAGAACATTCTGACTGAAATACAACCAGGGGTAAAGTAATTTGATTGGTCAGGTCACTAGACATGGACATAGTTTATAAACCCTTTCTACAGGCATTTCAAAAATGTTGATGCAAATTTCAGGTCAAATTTCTTCCCAACATTATCAGCAAGTGATTTCTGTGATTCTGAGTTACATTCCTGTTTTGATTTACTTGGCAAGTATTTCATGTAATCTTTTACAGACAATTATGCAATCTTAACTCTAATTCCTACAACCGAAATACCAATAAAAAGGATAGCCAACAATTTGGTATCACAAGTTTCGCAATTTTATCAATATTCCAAACAAAATTTCTTCCATCTCTGATTCATGTGGGGGAAGCTATATATGGTTTGTGGAAAAACAAGTTAGTACTACTTGGTAACCCAGGAACACTGGTACAATCAAGTGACCACATTGCATGACTGAAAAACTGACCATATACCAAATATCTATTTTTAGACTTATTAATGAACTATATATTTTTAGAGAAGCTAAAAATGCTATTTATAGACTGGAAAATAACCCAAATATAAGTATCATATTTTGCTATTTATAGCCATGTATGTTTCTAGCTATGTATTTCCTTTAACACTGTTCAAAAATGTTGTTTTCTGAAAGTATTAATTTCACAATAACTTAGAGGTCAAAAATAAAATGAGAATCCCATTTGATACCTGGCCATACGATTGGTTCTAATTGCATGATTATTTAAAGACAAAGTATTATAATAGAGTATACCTACCTCTTTACTAGAGGCAGCTTTAATAAGCTCTGTTATAAATTTCATCACAGACATATTGGCATCTTTGTGGTCCAAAGAACACGATGCTATTGCACACATTAACACAGGTTTCATAGCAACACTTTGTAAAAATGGCAATGGTGCTCGCTGAATAAACCTGTAATAGAAAATATAAAAGACATCTGAGTATGAACTGAACAGTCACAGAGATAGTATATTCAAAGGTTTAGCAGAACAGATTATGCCGAGTCAATAAATATAGTAATGCTGATGAATGGTTTATATAGTAAAATTTAAAGCATGACAAATCAATGATACTGTTATACAAAAAAGAAAATATACTCTCATTTAAATCCTTCTTTACAAGCTTTACATATTATAAGCTCTGACACAGTCACTTCTTAAAATCATATCCATTTGTGCATTAAAACAATTGCAGGACATCCAGAATCTATTTCACTATTCCATATTTTCTTTTCACATTTGTATTCAAAAAATTTACTGTATCCAGTACATGCCATCAGTCGAAGTATTGAAAATACAGAGTATATTTAGAATATTAATACAAAAGTTTAACAGCCAAGCAAATATCACCTGTACCAGGTGATTTTTACATGTAAGGACTGGAGGATTGGGCACTCTTTGAAAGACTGGGATATGGAAATATAGTGAACGCTTACCTTAAACTAAGTCTAAATAAATCATCTACAGTGTCTGGATGATTCCTTAAGCCATTTTGTTCTTCTAACAATTTAAATGTTGGGGGACAAAATGCCTGAAACAAACAATCAAACAGAATTATAAAAAACCAGATGTGTCCATGTGCATGGGTGCCCCTATGATGGACTCGAAACATTATTGATCGGAAACCCATTTATTAAGTCAAAAAAGGGCCATAAATCTTCCAAAATTTAGTGGATTATAACAAAAATCTCTTTTGACTAGTATTTTATTATCATATGCCAATGTGCCCAATATGAATTGATGAATTGAATCCATCCATGCTTTGAAGTATAATTGATCGGAAACCAATATTTCAAACAGACGCACAAGGGCAACACTTGTCTCTTCTCCTTTCGAAGAATGGCGGGGCAGTACATAAAATTACATCGAATATTTAATATTGCATGATGAAATAAGTCCCATATGTATCATATGCAGCAATATAAAACAAAACAGGAAGAGCCTTATACCCCTGTTTATTCCAACAGGAATGACAAAAAAAACCCAGCAAATTCTCATCTAGTATTCAACATATTGACAATAATTACAACATCACAACCCAACACTACTCTTTATGACAATCACAGTTTTCAACTCATTTTGTGAACAGTTTGAATTAATTGCAAAGCTAAATTGCCACAACAGCGTGAGGTGAGAATGTGTGTGCTTCACACACAAAATAAACACCTGCCAATAACAAGACATGGAAATTCACACTGGTCCATCGGTCACTGATGTTACATTTAGATTATTGAACTTATACCAATCAATATTACAAGCAGTGAAAGAAAGAACATTTAAACACTTATTCAAAACAATATTAACAGTAGCTGACCACAAACATTTGAAATCATAATGACTACATGTGTATCATCAAAACAGTCATTCTTGCAAGTAATACTGAAGTCAAGCAAGAACTGCAATTCACTTCAATAAATTAATAACATCTAAGAGTAAAACTTACCTGGAACATATCTAGGAGACCCTGGGTACATTCCTTGTCAGAACCATACTCATCCACCAATATACTGCCTAGATAAAGAAAGCACGAGTGTGGGTGTACTTGATATATACTGACCATCTACAAAACAGAATAGAGACATCAAGATTAATAATCAAATTATGCGCAAAACAACATTTTTAACATGACTATGTACACTTTACCAAGGAAAACTAAACTGCTTAAATACTTTGAAAAGAGCACAAAATATACTGTTCATCAAAACTGTACGAGTACTTCAAACATTTCAAGGCGTTTGGGAATTTTATGCTGTTTTTCAAAAGTATTTAAATTATGTACTACAGTCAGTTGATCCAACAAGCGTTTCTGAGTAACCAAGCAGTACTAGGCTGTATTTCCTTAAGCATCTGACAAATTCACTACATGAATTAGAGAAACAACAAAACGATGTGGATGAATTATCTTTAGTCATATACTTAATAGTCATATCTGTACCCATTTCTATCATAGTGATCTTCAACAAAATTACAACCACAGCATGGTGAATAATGCCACATCTGAACACGGTTTTCTCTCATTGATTTCTAAGAAAACTTGAATTATTCCATTCAGTCTTATTTCATAAATAAAATGCTTCCAGTTAATTAGTCACATACCTGAGGCACGAGTGGCTGAAGTAATGGCGATGAATGCTTCCCAAGACATCGTATCGCAAATCTGATGCATCGACAACATCTCTCTACAATACGAACATCTCCCTGGTATCTCGTACAAGCTTGTGATAGAACTGGCCATACCTGAGAAAATATTTGGAATAATGCTAAATGAATTCAGTCTTTACACACAAACTCAAAAGTTTGTTCTTATGCAAAAAGGTCTCTTCGAAAACTGGGCCCATTTGCCCCTTGATCTCACACTATGACCATAATGTGACATGGCCATGTGTTGATCAGCACACCATCTCATTATGGTGTTATGTTAATCTGAAAATTCTTCCAGGGAGGTAAAAAGAGATGATGGAAAATATACGACCCAAACCAAGACCATGTCTCCCCAATATTTTGACATAAGTACATCATCTTTATGCACTGATAAAGGGTAAACAAAGGGAAATTTTAAATAAACTATATAAATATCATTTTGCTCTGCTGTCTGACATGATGGCCCAATATATTCAATTATATATTACCTCTTGAATAACTTGTAAACATGGATGGACTTGACCATTGGTCACTGTTGGTGTGGTGTATCTGCAAACATGAACAATCAAACAATAATATATTGATCCTCAAAAAATTATTTTACAAAAATTACTACCAGTATTACAATTTAAAAAGCAAGAAATAAACAACATCATAACAACTACTATACTAGACTTTGTTCTTGTGTAAACAATGCAGTATCACCAAGCAACTGCAGGCTTCAAAAACAAAGTTTGCCAAATGGCTCCAACAACCTGTCGTGTCTAGTAAAATTCAATGGGTATGGTAAACATTTGGACATTTTACAATAAACGAAGATGGACTGAACATATTGCCATGTAAAATTAGGCTCTATTCTGCGAACTCTGAACAATCTTAGTATGATCATGTAAGTAGCACTGATATACAAAATGTTAGTTGTATGATACAGACATACGCATACAAGGTTAAGTATACTGAACATGGAGATTTAATCAAAGGAATTTTTGCATCTATGACTTATGCATTTTTATCAGGAAATAAACAAATCATACAAAAATCAAAAAAATATTTCGACAATTCAATTAGCAGACATGGGGTAATCGTATTCAGTAATCATAATCAGCTGTAATCGATTACAAATTCTTAGGTAATCATGAGTAATCAGTAATCCGACATTTTCTGATTACATGTAATTGTAATTTAATTGATTATACTTGCAAAAAAGCTGTAATCATATTTAGATTACATTACCTTTAAATTTTATTTATTTTATTCATTTAAAAAGAAAACTACAAATGTTATTTGTTTATTGAAATATTATTAGAGCAGAATGTCAAACTTTGAATAAAAATACTTTAAAAGATACACATTGTGCAGCTTATTATTTTCTGAAAAATCTGGGCTCAATTAGATCTATACCTTGCAGTAAATGTTGAGCGATAATCTGCACATAAATTAACTCTATTATTTGACAGTCTGTTAAGTCTAATGACTGGATAAATAGGTGTGAAACAATTATCTCAACAGCTGCAATACTAATTAGTTTGACTACCAGTGGTCAGTGACCATAGTGCTCACAATGTATTTTATACCAAAGGGCCTTATATTGACCACTTTTAAACAAATAGCAGAAGCAGAGATATCAATATGATGATAAACTCAGAAGTTCTGTAAATACAAGCAGTGTTATTACTTATCATTGACTGATCATTTTGATTAAAGCATACTTTGGTACAGATTTTTATCTATTTAATATTTCATTTTAATGAAAATAAAGTTTAGTTTGATGATGTTTGTTTTTACCTTAACTTGAAAGTAATAAGGTAATCATGAATGTAATCAATTACATTTGTTAAACTAATTGTAATTTAATCGATTACACTTGAAACATAGAGTAATTGTAATGTAATCAATTACATTTTTTATCATAAGTAATTGTAATTTAATTGATTACAATTTCAAAGTAATCGCCCCAAGTCTGTTAATTAGGTATTTTTATATGAAGTCATTGCCATTTCAATGGGTGCTGATTTTGCAGTACAACTGACCTCTACTGAGTAATCAAACTAGGACCACGATGTAATAAAATCAATTCAATATCCTAACAAATACATGTGTACAATAGCAATAACTTCAGTCAGCAGCATCTAGTTCAACAGAGAGAAACGTATGCAATACAGTCTATAGCAATAGTCAGGGGTGTCAAAAAGAGCTAGGAAACAGTAAAATTACCCAGTAACTTAACCATCATCACCTGGCTACTTTTCTTGTCAGAATGATCATAATTAAGGGAAGTACCCCTAGACACCCACCTACGTTCGGCACCCCTGAACAGTTTAGAAGATCAGAGACTAATATAAACATGTTATGCTATATTGACAGTGAATAAGTTATAACCAGCCAAGATAAATATCCACATAGCACATAATTAACATTCATACCTGAACACAGCAGCTAATCTATCCAACCACATTGTAGGATCATCAGGAGCTCCCTGTTTAGGTGACTCCGAACCTTCTGTCAGTAACTGTAACACAATATCAAGATAATCAAAATAGACTTATCACTTCATAAGGCTGTGTGATGGATACTATACTAAGAAACCAAAAGTTTACTTGCAACAAAATCAAAATGTGCAACTACTCTCACTGCTAGTGTATTTCACTTTTCCAGGCGACACCCCGATCTCAATGTGGTAAACCTTTCTGCCAATTGCTTCCAAGAATGCTAAACAATATGACTGAAAGTTATTGTCCAGACAAGGTCAGTCGTGACATCCAATCTTAACCTGCCAGATAAGGACCTGGTACGTACTCGGGACCGCTGTCTCACTGTGGCATATATTTCAGCCAATCCTTTCCAAGAATGCACCACTTCAAACAATGCTCCTTGCATGTCCGAGATACACCTCCACATGCACACATACATAGACCAGGCTCAACAACAATTATTTTAAGAAATAGAAATGCATCATAGAAGCATCACATGATTGATTCTTTGAAACAATCAGAAGGCATCTATATAAGACAGAACAACCTTACTGGTTGAGGAAGCGAGACAAGACTAAGTAGTTAATCTTTTGTTGCATTCAGGTAGAATGCAACATAAGAAGGGGACGGTTATTCTGACACATCAATTAACCAACCTTGCTTAATCCTGTGGTTTGGAAATTGCACAACTGTCTCATACCCTCAGCACAATTGTCATGAGGAAGTGTGGCCAATATTGTAGCCACGCCTGAAAACATAATGCAAAATAAACATTATACCGGCCAGACAAAGAATGAACGAAATCATTGGGTCGAATTTCACATATGCTTATCCAATCTCAATATAAATGGCATGGCTTTTAATAACACAGGTTGAATAATCATAATACCAACACCTTGACTAATTGACCACAGTTTGTCACATATCAATAACAAAAATCTATTGTTACAAAAGCATTGTTCACCTGTATTCTACTTTACATCATAAAAATCACTGGACTGTTGTTTATCAAATTTGCTAAAGTTTTAGGTTTTCTTAACGTAACCATTGTCAACAAACAGACAATAGAGTCTTGGCACTGATATGATTCCAGTAAAGTGACCTTGCAGTAAACACTTAATTTAATGAAACCAGAGCATTGTGTTGAGCTTACAGCGGACTTGTGTAGAATTTTGTATCCTGATTAGAAGTTACAGCTGAGAAACATGAATACATGCAAAACTTTCATCAACATCTCCAAGTTAAAAAGTGCACAAGAGTCTTAATTTGCAAGTCACAGTTAACATGGCTAGTGATGTAGATTCATGATGTCACAAATTTGATTGGACTTTGAAACCATTCTGTCTAGTAGGTGCTGGGAAAATGCAATAACTTTGCGACACTGAAAAGCGGAACAATATCTCTACTATTTGGAAAATTTAATAAAACTGAGTAAAAAATGCCCTGGGTGAAGTGTTTACCTCTAAGTAAGCCTGTAGCAGCATCATTGGATATATTGAATGTATCAACAGCCTGTGCTATCTGTATAAGGCCATCACAGTGAGATTTCATGTGTTCTTTACATGTCGTGGAGATACTTTGTAGTGATGTAGCAGCCACTGATGCCAGACGAGATTCTTGTAAACCTGCCAGCAGGTACTGTAATACTGGATCTGCAATCAAACGTACAAAGTGCAACACCATGATGTTTCATTTATTAAAACCTTTCATACAAACAAACTACTTATTTCACTTGTACATTCACTACACTGGTTGAACAGCAATGAGCTTTTATTGCACTTTAAAAGCTATATTAGAAGTATGTTGACTGTTCTGGGGTTTCAGTATTGTCATCTCAATTGGCACATCAGTCAACACAAGAATTTCAAAACCCTACTTTCATTCCAACCGGAACTTCTTCACACAGTCATTTTGCAACTATTGAGCCAATCAACTCATCAGCTTAAGTTCAATTAGGAACATGAAACCTGCACACGATCCATCATAGGTGAACATTATACATACCAATGACTTGTGGGTGACTGTCAATCCATTCACACAGTTCTCCAAATAACTGTAAAGTTGTGTATCTGACCGCAATATGTGCAGTGGCAGGTATTGACAACACAGCTTGAACAACCTGGGGTACAACATCGTTCTCATCCCTGTAAACATAGTAACAAACATACCCTTACTAAACACCATTATGAACTAAAAGCTACATTGTCATTCCTGTAATACTGATTTTTATTGACTGTAATTGATACAATCGAAATCGATATATCAACAATTTTTTCTGTCTATTGATCTTTGATACACACAAATATCAATACTATGGCTGGAAAATACAGGAGAATGGGTAGTCTAAAAATGTGCCAAACATCACTTTGTAGTCGGCTACTAATTAATTAATGCTCTAGTAGAAAGTGCATTCCAAATGTCGGCATTATAATAAAGTGAAGTTAAAAAATATGAATCAATTACTTGGATTAATTACAAATGTTATCTAGTCTATTAGAGGAATGACAAATATAATTGATATAACACTGATATTTGTCTTTCGATACATCTATATCTTCAATATGTTGAAAAATATGAATAAATGAAAGCCCAATGCATAAGCAGTTTTAAAAATATGGGATTACTGTATAAGTCTTACAAATAAGCACTGTTGCTATGGTAGATGGTCTCAAGGGCTTCTTATATGGGTAGTTTTATGGCTGCTTAAATTCCATTGCTGGCTGTAACGTCTTGACAGGAAGTTCGAAGTTTTAAAGCATTCCTGCTGGGATGTATTGTTAAGTGGAACAGACAGAAGTTAATTGGATGCTTAAACAAATGACAATATTACCAACAAATAATACATACGGGAGAATATTTTTAGCAACAGCCGCCATGATGAACAGTGATGCTTCAGAAACATCCCATGTAGTCTCAGATGACTGGTTTTTCAAGTTATGGAACATCTGAAATAAACAATTTGCACATTTATTAAGTTCATATTTCAAAGCCTTACTTATCTGTTTTTACACAAGCAACCAGCATAATTATGCTCATCATAAACAGAGGTGGAAGATGAATGATTTAGATGTGTTTTTTCACTAAAACAGTCACAGACAACATATCATGGACGAAAAGTCAAACTAGTCATCTGGACACAAATAAAGACATAGAAAGGCTTGCTTCCCTTCACCCTTCCCCTCTGCCTTCGAAATCAACACCATGAGATTGGTGACATAAGTAGTTCAGACCTGAAAAAGGGTTGCTTCCATGTTTGGTTCAAAATCTTCGCTCATTTAGCCACATTATCTTTAATGTCAAGTTTAATAGAACAAACATTAAGAAAATAACCACCTAAACTGTATAACACAAGCAATATCTAGTACCATATCCACAGCACTACCAATTCAAATTTTCCTTCACATAAATTTATGTTGTTAATCATGTTGAGACCTTTTTCCGCTGATATATGCTAGTTGTTAATACATTATTTTGTGTATAAACACCAAATCCTGGCGAGTTAAATCAACAAAATCACAGTCAAATAATAACATTTTGACTTAAATGATACAATGGACCTGTGTACACAAAGAAGTGATACAATACAAACTTACATGCGTAAAACAGGTCGATGAACCAACAATAAATATCACATCTTTAATCAATTCTGACACTCGTACTCTGAAGTCAGAGAAATCATCTGACGGATCCAACACACCATCCTGAAATATGAACATAATTCAGATCAGATATTCTCAATCTTTCGTAAAAAATAAATATATATGTCTACAATTCGAACATGTTTCAAATATCAGGCAACTAAAGAAAGATCACTATTTCAGTCCCGAATTTTTTCCCTTAAAAATCATTTTTAAAACCAACTTGCCATTCAGGAACAGATAGATAATTTCTAGCAAAACCCTGATTTTACAGACTGGACACACTTCCCGCAAGTATGAAATATGAACTATGCAGTTTTAGTCATTTTACTACAATAAGTGTTCCTCGATAGCTAGCCAGGTGAAATTTCAACCATTCTATCATTAATATGAATGTTAATAAATGAACATTGCATAAGTGTTACACGCAATTTGTCAACATCATGCATATTGGTTACATGACTAATCAATGTTATTGGGGGACCAAAATGTCCTCCTGCAAGCAACTGATAAAATACGAAATGAATCAGAGGTGGAGGACAAATGACTTTGGGTGTATCATCTTCAGACAAATTATCACAGAGAACAAACACTTCAACTGGGGTTCGATCCTTTGACCTCCAACTGGAAGCCCATTGCACTCTCGATCGAGCTCACCAAGTGGGCTAAGTGTTGGAAGGAATGAAGAGAGGAATATGACATATTCTACAGCGATCAAACACAATAGTACTCACATGGTCAGGATCCATTTGACAATGTTGACACAAGGCAATAATCAACCTCTGTATATATGGTTTAAATACTTCATTTAACTCCGGTACGTTTCTTTGGTAGAGATCTTCCGACAACTTGTACCAGTAATTAAAAGTAACTTCCGCAACCTAAGAGCAATTAGCATCACATGTAGTAATTAATAAGAAAATAATACATTCTTGTGTTACTTAATATTGTTGTTACATTAAAATGTGATTACAGTACGAATCAGAGAGCATATTTTCCACTTTCCACCTGTTTGAACATTAATTCAGCCCAATGACAGATTCTAATGATTTAATATTACTGTAGAACACATTATCACGCAAAACAATTATTTTTCAAGTTCACATGTTTAGTCAAGGTATGATGTGAAATCAAACTTCATGAATCAGGAGTTATTCGCACTTAGTGAAAAAAGCACATAGAATTATATTTTCAATTTCGGACTGTACACAATTAACCATCATTTAAAACAAACAACAATTCACCCTCCACAAAACCTTATTCCACCTACCTCATACTGATGATGTCCCACACACATCAACAATAATTCTAAAATTTTAAAATCTCCTAGACCCTGAAACATATAATTCATACCAGATACAAACTTTTCACTATAAATAGCTGGAATGAACTTTACTACATACAGCTGAAGCGCTCGTTAGAGCCCATGTTTTAATGAAAGATGCAGAAGCTATAAAGCATACCAAGATGCATATCAATTAAATGAAACAGTAGACTTCCAATTAGAAATCAATAAACAAAGTTTGTATTCTCAACAGAAACAGTCACTACTATAAAAATTTATCCATAAAACCAAACTACTCCTTTTTAAAAGAGACATCAACTTAAGCATAACACAAAAATTACAATTTCATGTTATTGAAGTTAAACTTTTGCCTTAAGTATCTCATACAAGCCAAAATAAATGTACAGAACATACCTGATTTGGTTTTTCTATGATTACTTCTATAAATGATTCTGCTAATTCTGTAAACATTCTAGAGTAGTTTAATGATCTGAAAAATGATAAATAAGAATGATAAATTATAAAATAAAGAGACATAAATCTACCCAAAACAGATTGATAATCAGTCTACAGTTGTGTCCCATTGTGTCTAATACTGTCAACACACGATAAACCAAATTTTTGTGTTGGACAACGTTATGTTTAAAGCACGAAATCTACCCAAGTATATAATTACAAAGAGAATATTTTAATCATAAATCTGGTCGACAAGTTTATTCAGTGTACACTTATTTATCAAAATGTAACATACAGAATCCTGTAATGTCACTAGCAGAAACAGCAAGGCCACCCAGTTCCCTCAAGCAACAAATTGCTTGAAACAATTATTGTATCACAGCCTCGCACTTGAAAACTAAGGTTCATACTTGTCAATGTCCTCTTCTGCTACTGACTGATGGTAAGGTTCTGCTAATTCTAAGACAGCCCTAAATAACGCTTCAGCCATAAGTGGATGTGCATTGGTATCCTGCAATATAAATAAACAATACCTGAAATAATGGCCATGTCCAAAAGAATAACCTTACATACAATAACCTGCAGTCAAAGACCACACTGGATGAAGAGGATCAGACCAAGAGACAAAATATTGTAACACTCAAGAAGAACCTTTGATAGACACTCAATCAAATTTATGACTTCTGCACATTCCTGATCAAATCAGGTAACTTTTTTATTCTACAAATCTGTTTCGAACAGATCTGCTTAATTAAAGAAGTCTTGTGTTTTAAATGTATGTTAAAGTTCCCTTACCCCCTGTGCAATTCTTTCACTTTATGTATTCATGTTATTTTCTCCCCAGTTTAGGCCTATTATTGCCAGCTGTCTTGACTTGTCCTGTGATCTTTCCCATCAATCAATCCCCCCCTGTTTGTCCTTTGATTCTCCTAGTTACCCCTTACGGTCTGCCAGGCCATTCCTTATGCCCCTGTTCCCTTATGTATGTACCCTTGAGCCTCCTCAAATGCCTGATGTTGTATGGATTGTTGTTTTCCCGGTGGTCAGTGTGGGGAGGCAATGTGTTATGTATGTGGCATTCCCTGTAGCAACTTATTTTCTCTCTTGACATTCATGCTCAACTGTACATATATAATATGTCTTACCTAAGAAGGTTTCACTCAAACCTGAACATAAACCAATAATGCCATGATTTTATTTCTTTGAGACATAAATATTGTGCACATTATTTCACAGGTTACTACTAATATGTTAACTGTACAACTGTAAGTAAATCAATAAGTTGTATAAATTAAGCATAAATTTACCTCTACACAATAGAGAGCATTGCATACACAATCAGTTGCTGCTTCATGTAGACAACTACTGCATTCTTTTGAAACCTGGAAAATGCAAACAAATGTTAGAGATAACTCTATCTACTTCAGAAAATGGCTCAAACATAAATTTTGTTAGTACCATCTGAATGTTAATTAAAACTTGAATGACCATACAAGTAATACAGAAAGAAATACTTACCTATCTACCTGCCTAAATTTTGCTGGGGAGGGTTTATATCAAACAGTACAAAACTTACTTTATTTTCAGAAAATTCAAATGATCTTTTAACTTGGACATGACTAACATGTAGATGAAAATCACAAATTTTCACTAATGTCTCGTCATACTGTAGCATTAAATGGGACTAGAAGGCATTGACTTGCATAAATAACTCTGTTATAATCATAAACCGCAAAAATCTGAAAATACGCACAATGTTACCATGTACAATATATTTCCCTCCAAAATAGTTGAAATCCAACCAGTATTTGGTTGGAACAAACAATGAGGCAGATAGATGGACAAAACCAATATGTCTCTTACCACATTGGTAGGGAAATATTAATTATTGTAGTAAACTTCTATTTATTTCACATACTCTTAATAATTGACTTCACATATAAAGTCTATAAATAAAGCAGCTAAACACAAAAATGCTTAAATTTCATGCGAACATCAAAAAAGTTAATGGACGCCGAATATATTTGAGCTTACAGACCTGCATCTCAAATCATATGTGAACTAAGATAAAAGAAAACTTAGCCAATGACTCAAATACTTACCATCATCTTAAATGGAGCATGAAATAAGGCTGTCTGAACAATTGACTCTGGAATGGCATCTATGTTATACCAACTACTTAGACATTTCAGTACTTTAACCTGTATCGCAGCATTGGAACTCACACTCTCTGAACATGCACTCTGAAAATGTAAGAAAACTAGAACTAAATCACTATTATTCAGAACAGTCAGAAGTGAACACATTTATTTAATAACAAATCACTTTACACTCCACTTCATTTTCCCATTCAATCAAACTTATTCCTTATAACAGAACTTCTTTAACAAATTGCATAAACAGCGTTTTTTGTAATATAATTATAGACCGAGTGCTAAAAGTATTGTGTATACCAAATTCTGTTTAGTTTGTTGATATTCCACAAGACTTGATCCTAAAACATTACCAAAAGAAAAAATAAAGATTACGCAAAGAACAAACCATAAAAACAAAAATTACGCAAAGAACAAGCCATAAATTTACCCAATTTTCAAGGTGACTCACTAGCCCTCTAATAACTTTGTCTTTGTGCAAATATAAATAAATGAGTGCTAGCCTGATTGAGCAAATACTTAATTTTAGTGAATTTACCTTTTCTCGGAAATAGAGAAAAAATAAATCCGTCCAAGATTTTAACAAATTGTACATTACTAAGACTTTTTGCTTTTTATGAATTGGTGTTTATGTATGATCGGGCTAGCAAGAATGATTTCAGGCCAGTGGTTTGGATGACCAACTTTCCCAAAGGCCAAATAGGCTCTGAAGCTCTGAAATAATGAAGGTAAAGTCTGTCTACCAAGTTTTATTAAGATATACAGAAATAGTAGTTCAACGCATTACAATTAATCATTTAAGAACATAATTTAAAGTTCCATACCAATAAATGTAAAACTACTTGTGATGACGATTTTAATTCTTCAATCACCTCATCTCTTCTGTTGGCACCAAGACGTAATGAACGACTGTTAATCTAAAAAGATCAAAATTGTGTTGTTCAGCCAAGTATTTCAATTACAAGACATAGTAAGCAATTTTAAAGACATAACATGCTCATTTTTTGTGTTCATTTGTTTACCTAAACAAATATGAGAAATATACTTTATCTAGTTAAAACTTCAATAAATATGCATTATCAAAGAATACATTTATAATGTGTTTCTCTGTTTTCATTGAAAAAAAGACCCGGTAAGTTGTAATGAACGAGGTCTGCCTGTACTAGGCATGTTTGTAGAAACAATGAACAGCAATAACAGCTTATTTCACACAGCAAATTAACATACTGTTCTACAGTCATTTGTCCTCCACCTGTTTCATGTAGGGAATATATCAGCTGTTTCCCAAAGGAAAGGTCAACATTGGTTAGATTTAACTGATTTATTTCATATCCATTGTGAATATAATGGCCTGTTGCACAGTAAATGTGCCAATTTTGTTAGCATCTAAGGCAAAAAATAAAGTTTCTTGTATTTTTATCATATTAACTTTTTTGGATACTATGATACATATAGCAACATGTCCCATTGATAAAAAGATAACTTTTTGTTTGGTATTTGTTATTTTTACCTTTAAATATCACTCTGACTGGGAGGGGACGGACATTACAAGTTAATGAAAAGTCTGTCTCTAAAAGATGAAGAAACACAAAGTAACAACTTAAAATGTATTTGTTTTACATAATTATCCAAGAAATAGCATACTCTTATAGAATTTATACTTTTTAGCCAAAATTCTTGCTTAATTATGTCATTCCAACCAATAATTTGAAATCGGTCAAGATTTTTTCTCTCCAAAATATCTATTTCTTGTCTTCTGGTTTTAATCAGTTGCAATTGATATATAACATAGATATATGAAATCATCAATATATCTGGATGCTGAGAGAACATTATATTAGTTTTCTAAACTAAAATAATTGACTTATGTCAGCATTTAAGCAAGTATTTGTACATTTTCTTTGCTTAGGACGGACCTCACTTCATAAATTGGTAATGAAGGCTTATTTCGTTTAACTAAAATGACCAGAATCACTTAAAACATCAATAATTATTGAGATTAAAGACAACAAACTAAAACATATATATCGCTATAAACATGTATGTAGAAAAAAAGAGAGTTAATTTTGGTAATATTAGTGAAAAATGAAAATACAGGTGATATACCGGTATTGGTTTCTCACTGTTAAGTCTTTCTTTCAAAAGTGATTTATAAGAGTAAGACAAGTTCTTATTTCTTCATTATTTCATTTGCACTGGGGTTTAACAATTTATGTAATAATAGAAATGTGAAATATATCATGTTTAAAATCCGAAATATCACACATATGTTGATTTAATTTTTTAATAAATACACTTATTTTCTAACAGTCAAGGCAAGTCTGATCAACTATTTTTTATAAATTGTCTTTTAGTTAAAGTCCATAAAAATAAATTACACTTTCTCAATTTTACTGTATATATGTGTCAGATGGTGACAGCAAGTACTGATTGATGTATATTGGACTCCCACTGGGCCAGACACTGTGAAATGCTGATTAGGGGTCTGGATAAGATTGATATCTAGATAGTGCACACAGGGGACAATATTGTTTATTGCATAACATTGTATAATGTGTCCAACCCAATACTGGCCTTGTTTCTGCCTCTGTTTCTGATTTTTATCATATTATCTTAAAGTATAATGTCTGGAATTCATAGCAATATGTGTAGCAGGATTTATTGAAGATTTGAGAAATAACCCTATTATTGTAATGTCCGTCCCTTTTTTGTAATGTCCGTCCCCACACTAAATTATTTGTTTTAAAGACTGTATTGTCAATTTTAAGAAATAATTTTTACTACATGGACTTTTAACATATACAGGCCCTTCATTATAAAATCTTTTTGATGATTATAATAGACAAAATATCCTTTTATTGTCAAAAATATGCCAATTTTGTGCATTTTTGTTGCAGTAGTATGAATTAGGTCCCTACCACTAAGATGCTTCAGTATGAAGTAGATTTTTCTTTCTTTCTGCACAAAATAAAGGTTGTCTATGTACATAAACATAAACATTTTCCTAAACTTGATGCCTAAAATGACTTTCTTTCTCACCTAATAACATTATACATAAGGGGACGGACATTACGGGGACGGACATTACAGATAACATTTCATTTTTTGCAAATAATTCCATTGTAACCAAGAATAAACCGCAAATATGGACTTATATGGTATTATAATGATAAAATGTATTGAATAATATGTTTTATTAAACATTTTTTGTACTTATTCTTAAAAATCACATGGGGGACGGACATTACACTTTTTTTGACACAACTTGCTAATTAGAAAAATATTTGTAAAATAAAAAAAAACTGTTGATATTCTTGGCATGTATATTACATCATCCTTTTATTTGACTTATTGTCTTTATAAATATGTAGAGATTGTGGATTTCTTTTATTTATATTGTCCTTTTAATTAAAAATGTAGAATATAGGGAAATGCAAAAATGGAGACCATTACATCGGTACCTATTTTAGTTTTTCTAACATAAATCTAGAAGTGTTTATGCTAAAACATTATGGCATATACCAAACTAACAGGCATGAAATTCTTCAAAGGAAAATCAAATATCCAATGAAAAACAATTGTTGCTTTTCTCATAATATTTTATAGAAAAAGTGGAAAAAAACTGATGCTAACACATTACACCCCAAAATGGACCATTTTTGGGTCTTCAAAGTTGTATAAGTTTTAAACCGAAAAAGATTTCTCCAAATAATTCACATGCACATCTAAAACTTGATGTATGTTTGTGTTTGCATTCATTTTTTTCTAAATTAAGTTTGTAGTTTTACAGAATTTAGCTTGTACAACTATTTTAAAAAAAACGGACAAAATACTGTGCAACAGGCCATATATTAATCACTCCTGATAACTGCTTCCTAGGTTACTAACCAGTGCTTTAGCTAGAAGTGTGAAGTTCGCTGTTCAATATTTGCCAACACAGGATTCAAACCCACAACCAATAGACCAGGAGTCAGGCACTCTACCACTCAACCTGAAGTACTGGTTAGTAACCTAGGATTGTTAAATATGTAACTGACCCCTGTATATAAATAGAATACTGTCGAATAGCATTACCACCAACAACATTCCAAACTTAAGAAAAAATCAATTATAAGTTATTTAACAAGCTAACAACGCTACATAAAAGTAAAACAAATTGTCAGTTATTTTCACTCACCTCTTCTGGTAAAACAATTAAAACTTCAAGGAGAATTGGAAGTTGGGCAGCATTAGATCCAAATCTGAAAAACAAGAAAAATAGCCATAAAGTTTCAGGTGACATAAATTTGAATTCTAAGTACTTCCCTAAAATCAGCTAATTCTTAATTTTTCAATTATGTCAGGATGTCTTTCATTTATACTTTAATAAAATGTTGAAATATTTAAATATAGCATGTATTCTGATATCACCTTCATCGTGATGTGATATACAAAACAATTTTGAATTTGCAAAATTTAGTGAAATTTAAACAGCCACACGTATAGTAATGATCCACAGAACCTTAGTACCAGTACCAGATCAGTAAGCAGTGATCTTTATGAAAATTATTTTACTGCCTGCGCCGTTTCAATAGGGAAAATAGGCCCAAAAAAATCCAAATTAGGGAAAATAAGGAAATGGTTGTTATGCTTATGAAAATAACTTTTCATCGATGGCTGGTGTTTGTTACATATATGAGGTGATGTAAGAGCACAGATTCAAGGCAATGGTCTATTATAAAAGGTTAAATACACAAAAACCTGACTTAATGAAAAGAAAATTCAGTCAAAAGGAGAGAAATGAACAAAGAATTGGGAAAAAATGAGGATTTTTGGGGAAAATAGACAGTTTTTGCAGTCATGGCGAATACCCATGGACCTGACCGATAAAAACGATACGGTACAGATGGGTTTTACAACATCCGTTGCTGTTTACACAATGCGGTCTTCTTACCCGCACAGATTGTCTGCACATTCCCTTGTCTTTCAAACATTTAAACTTGATTGTGTCATCAAAAAGGCATTTCAGGAGTGAATGTTAAAGTAAATAATTTTTAACAGTTATTTATCGAAATACACCAATTATTTGCCCATTTCTGTTTGATTTGTTAACTTTCACTTTCCTGTCAGAAAATGAAAAAAAAGGTTCTTTTCTTGGAAAACTCACAAAATTTTGCATTGTAGTTGATATGTAAAAAACATGTAAAATATGAATGATACTGAACTAAAAATAAAAATAGATATTTATTTTGATATTGTTACAGACCGCTTTGCTTCCCAAGTCACATTTTATGTATGAATGCATGCAAAATGTGATAGGTTACTGTATTTTTACTTTACCTCACAAATGTATCTGCAAAGAATGTAATTTTTAACATGTTTTCGGACTGACAAGTTTGCTTTTCGGTCTGACAAAATTTCCAAGGTTGTCAGACCGAATGACTGTGACCATGACTGTTTTTGGAAAGAGGAAACAGCCTATATTCGGCAGTAAATATAACCAAACATATCACGTGGTTAGTAAGTGTTTTTTGCTAGTCAGAGTTATAAAGTATTTAACACACAAAAAGAAACATATAAAGCCAAGCTCTAGCATCACTACATGTACAACGCAACTTGCATACGGACATACAACGTAAAATACCAGAGGATGTTAAACTTTTACAATATTGAGTACAGACGTGTGTAACATTTTAGAATAGTTTTCTGAGGACCACAATGAGTGTTATAGGGTAAGTACCTTTGAACTAAATCCTGTACTGGATTGTTCCATGTTACCATCTGAAGGCCAAGGTCTGCTAATGCCAAACTTAACTGAAAAATCAACAATGTAAAAAATTAGGTGAACCTCTTGAGCTATTTCCCCAACATAATAATCATACCAAGCTCAGTGCATCAAGAACTACAAATGACTCAAGTACTTTACTAAATGGCCAATGATAATTCAAAATCATTTTCATTAGAGAAGTGCTTTCTTAATATTAAATTGCATTTCAAAGTATGAAAATTCAAAATCAAGTATTATTACCAAATAAGACCATGTTAACAAATGCAATTGAATCCTTGTTTAAATGTTGGTACAAAGAAAACACAAGTTTTACTACAAGGAAGTATGTACATACATAAGGAAAAATTCCTCAATAACAAGTTAAACAATTAACCCACAAAGAAAACATCTTAAGGGCTGATTAAGTAATGTACAACATTCTTTTTCGCAGTCACTTTATTTTTGTGAGTGCTATGAATTAGCTAATATCAAAATTGATAATATCACATAAATTGTCGCAATTCCCCCCCATTAACATTCTTCTTAATACGCCATTACGCTACACCCAATTTACATAAATATGCTTTGTTCAATACTAATCTAATGAGGATGGAATGTAGCACAGTTCTTGTATTAATTTCATCTCACAGGGCATAGGATAGTCAAAATAGGCCGAGAGTTAATATATGTCATTGTTAAAAGTTCCGTTATATCACAATATGTACAGCTATTATTGTCAGTATGTATTACTGTAAACAAATTCACTGAAAAAGCATGAATTTATTATTATTACACTCATTGAATGGTACATAAAAGGCAAATAACGGACTTGTAAGTTTATTCATTTATGCAATCATATGTTCATGCTTTGGGCAAACACATAATAATAGCCACATAAAGTGACATGATGTTTCCATTATTATCATGACCAGCTGTTAATATCATGATACCCAGTGTTAATCTGATAACAACTCTCCATTTAGAAGAGAAAAGTCATTTTTACCCCAGCAAAGAGCATTGTATACGTCACAAGATAGTGTTAGTTTATTGAACTTCCACGAGTTCAACAGAGCAATAGATAATGTTTTATGCAATTAGTTTTTCACTTCCAGATTTTGATCTCAACTAGTTTTTCAATCCAAACATTGAAAATCTTTTTTTTCAATTTTTTTTTTTTTTCTAACAGCTTAATCAATAAGTTGTGTTCATGTTATTAGTTGGTTGGTCATTTCTTTCAATACAGTGAGTTCCCACATGAAACATGGTCAATGCAGCAGAGTACATGCACATGTAATTTATAGGAATTTACTTTCCACGCCATTTTTTCATAAAGAGGATGAAATACTACAGAATGTTTTATTCTAGAGCACTGACAGGATGTGCTTAAAATTTGCATGACATGTCAGACATCCCTTCAACTTTCACAAAGCCTGTGTATAAAAGTTTAATTAAAAGACACACTACTTACTTGGGTAACAATCACAGGTGCTGTATCAGCGGTAACCTTCCCAGCATGCTCTAACAAAGAATCCCTCAATGACTACAATACAAACACACAAACACTGTATATTACAACTCTCATAATAAAAAGCAAATATATAGCACATCTTAAAACATCAACAAAGTCAGGAAACACATGGATTTTAATTTTATATCTTTGATTAGAATCAATAAATTTTAGACGACAAATTTGTTGAAAGAACGGTAGGACTGATGTACATGTATATACAATCTAAAATATTCGAGCAATCACATTTCCCACATCTTTAACAGAAATACCTTTCACCTGGTGTTGTAATAACAATGCTTTTGTGAAAGATAACCATTAACATACATGTTTGTACTGTTCTATATGGGGAAAAAACAATTGACAATTGCGATGAAACGCTTCATTTGTATCATTTTTTTCAACATATACATCACACACCAGAAGTAAAGACAGGTATTACATTTGCAGACTTCACAAACAATGCAGTACTGAAATTATTTAGGCACTTAAACTATGTACCAGAAAATTTAACTGAAACTGCTTTTTAACACAGTAGATGGATACCTGTCAAATCGAGTAAGAACTCTTCTTTAATTTAATTACTTATCCATAGTTCGTATAGCAACAAGATAATTAAATAATGCAAAAACAAGACATTCATTCTGTCTCACACAATGTGCAAAAAGCACAAGAGTATGAATAATATGGCGACTGTCTTGAGTTTTTGCAACTATTTTCAGCTAATTTGTAAATGACGAGACCTAAACATTAAACAAACATCCAAACAATTGCATTTTTTAACAATTGTGTGTTCGAAAAATGCACTTTCTGTGTAGGTTTACATAAAAAGGAAAATCTTTACCTGATGAACATTGCCAGGTAGTTCATGAAAAGCATACTGTATCTGTGAAAACAATAGAGATCAATTTTAAATATGTAAAGTTCAATATACGAGAAAAATCATGTCTCAAGTTAAGTCAATTCCCATAACAAAAAACTAGAATTGGTAAAAGAAATAGCATGGTATTTGTAATGATACTGAATGGTCATAATAAATAACATAAAAACATATATACAAACAAATTCTGTAAAAAGGTACAATGAAGACTGACTGATATTTTAGTAAAAGGCAGACAAAAACCATTAATAGTGAAGTCATTTCTTCAACTAATTAATTCACGATGTTACTGTTATTATGGAGATTTAGTTTTTGATCTGCTATGTCATATTTTTTGACTCATTAAGCTAATGAAGTAAACGCAAATCAATACTTAGTACTTTTGTTCTCATGGTTTGTGCAGCAAAATAACATGCTTCCAGACTTTGATGTAAAGTCAGCAATTGGTCTGCTATCTGCCATGCATGAACCTGAAATACAAAATGGAACGCTATGAAATACAAACAACATACATGTATTTAAGCATAAAACCACTGTACAACTGAATTTGAATGAATATTTGTTTTAATACTTCTCTATACATATTTTAGTTAAATTCAAACAATGTTACCATTTAAATCTGGATAAAATCTGACACACATTATGTAATGACCAATAGTGCCATTATGAGATTTGGACTTCTGGCAAACACATACATCAAGATTAGGAATGGGCTTCACCTTGCCGTGCATACATATTTCGATTAATCTAAATCAGCATTATTTTCCTGAAATAAATGGCTTTGTACCCAATTCAAAACATACTATTTTACTATAATCACCGATTTAAATATATGAGAACATATTGATAAAAGTAAACAAATTAATTAATGGACTAAATCAGCAAATGCAGCTATCATCTTTGACAAAAATGGTTGTTCAATCCTATACAAATTGACTAGACTGTATTTTCTTGGGAAATATATTCAGTTATCTTCATACAAAAGTTCACTTCTTTATTCAAATTTTGAAGTTGAATGACAGTAATTACATCTAGTGTTCCTTCATTATTGAATTTATTGTTAGTTCTTATTACAAAAAATAATTCAAATATTTTCTAGCCCTGTTAGGATTACACATCACAGGTATCTATTTTGTCTCCATCAGGTACAAATTGGTTCTGACTATTTAAAATATTCTTTCCAAATATTACATATACTTTGGAATGATCTGCCTTATTATACCACTGCTATGCTTGGCTTGGACTCTTTCAAGCAGGCTGTATCTGAATTAAACAACTCAATCAGCAAAGGATGCTTTGAACACATTTTTCTTTTGTTTCTACTTTATTTTAATATTAAGTATGCTACATGGGTGTCAATTAGAACTGGAAGCGGTTAAAATAAACCGGTAACTTAATCCTCATCACATGGCTACTTTTCTTGCCTAAATAATAAGGGGAGAACCCCCCAGCCATCCCCGTCTACTTTTGACGATTTCTCTGCTAATTCAAAAAATAGTTACACCCCTGATACTATTCCTTTTCTCACACTCTCATACAAAGGGTAGTTTCCCTGTTGTGTTCTTTTTATCTCCTGACCTCACTAAATTTGTGGCACACACTCCGGTCCATAACAACATTAACATGAGGAAGAGGTATACAACCGTCCCGTAATGAAAAATAAATCTAGAATTACAATGTACACTCATTAGTACAAACTTCCTGAAAATTGTCAGTCTGACGGACATGACCGCCATATTCTGACTTGCTATACATTTTTCGCCATGTTCAGTATTTGCTGTTCTAAAATAAATAGAAATGGAGCAGTTTTCTGTGTTATGTTTACCTAAGACCGAATGACTGACACTTTTTTAATTTCAATTGGTTTCCAGTCGGGTCTCCCTTATTAGCGTCAAGAAGCGTCCGGAAGCAAAAGAAAGATAAAAAATCAGTTTATGACTAAATTATGATTAAATATGTATGAAAATATGTTTATCTAAAGTATTTCGAGTGTTATATTGCAAAATTATTAATTTCTGCACCGTTGCTATACATCATGTTGCTATACAAAGTTTTTTTGCCAGCGTAAAAATCCAACACTGTGACGTCACACGCACCGGCTATATACAGAAATGTAAACATTGCTGGTGGGCAGAAAATCGATATTCGGTTACAGCGCCATAGTGTTTACATTTCTATAGCCGGTGCATGTGACGTCACGGAGATATCTCCTATAGAGTTGGATTTTAACGCTAGCAAAAAAACTTTGTATAGCAACATAAACAGTGCAGAAAATTAGAAATTAATAATTTTGCAATATAACACTCGAAATATTCTAGATAAACATATTTTTCATACATATTTAATCATAATTTAGCCATAAAATGATTTTTTCCTTTCTTGTCGCTTCCGGACACTTCTTGACGCTAATAAGGGAGACCTTATTGGTTTGTCAATCAGGTGAAATGATTCGCAAACAAATTGTTAAAGAACATGGACAGTTTTACTGTCTGGGTTGGGGTTCATTAGCCAGTGCAAAATCTTAGATGTTGTGAAATGACAACTTGTCAAGAGTTTAAACCATTACCAAGAAGATGATGGAGAAATCAATGCACTTTCTGGGGCATGTGTACTCAAAGATATTTAAACAATAGGATACGATCATAACGAGATTATCCCCGTAGATAATTTAATGATGTACATTGTTTTAATACATGAATATAAAGTAACAAATAGTTTTGATTTAATTAAAAAATTTAACACGAGCAATCTGTCAACGGAGTACATTTAACTGTACCCCACCCTCTAAGTTGAAATCAGAAAAAAAATGCCTACCGATCTTTGGAGTTCTCCCAGCCAAACAGATGCTTTCTCCTTGCCAACTACGTCTGGATTATTGTATAGAGCTTGAAGTGCCTGATTGACCGTCTCCAACGACGGTGCCGTCTCCATTTTGCTATTTTTTAAAGAAATTTGCCCAAAAAGGCTAAATTTAAAACCGGAAGTGTGTTCAACAGAAAAGTGCGCATGCGTACCTAAGGAACCGAAAGTGAAATAATTGCGGGCTGAATTTCTACGCAGTGATCTCCCTTTACAAGTACGTTAAGAGACTTTGACCAACACAGACTTTAAAATCAGTTGTAAACTCGTTCAAGTTATATTTTTATTAAATACTGTCACAGTTATATTTCAGAGCTATACATAGCAAAATTATTTGTTGAACGTTATACAGTGCAAATGAATCGTTAAAAAATTATGATGACAAACACCATTTTGTATGTTGTATTTAGATATATTATAATATCCTTAAAGTAGGCTACAAAATCAAGAAATGCAGTCATTTGTTTTAAAAGATCATTTAGAAAATCACTGTGTATTCAAGTTGTAACCGTCATATTATTCAAAGATCCATCATCATTGCATGATATATGAAGGCAGCGATTAATGAATGTACTGCTAGTAATACAATGGTTGAATAAAATGCAAGATGACAAATCACTGTATGACATGCATTGTTAACACATTCTGCGATCTAGTCATCTATGCTATATCTAAAATAAAGTCACAAATTCGCACTGAATTCTAGATCTGGGATCAGTGTACATGTTTTTTTCAATCTCATCATATTCAATTCACATACCAAGACAAAACCACCTTATTCCCAGATGACAAGCAACAATGCTACTTTGTACTGGCTGGAACTAAACATGAATTTTAATGAAAATTTGGTCAAATAAAAACAAAACTTAACAATTAACAAATAAACTTTTATTAGTAATAAGTATAAATGAAATAAAACATATATTGCATAAAAAATGAACACATATCTTCCAGCACCAAACAGATCCTAAACATTCTGATAAAACTGGAGCAGTTGTTAAAAATTTCCTAATTCAAGTTGAAGCAATCCACTTTTCGAAAATAAATTTGGAAGAAAAATAAGATGTTTTACAAAGCAACATCAAATTTCTACTATGTTTGTGTATGTCAATATTTAAACATATAAATTTCCCAACATCCATTAAATTTTCTTCAAAATTTAAAACAAACTTGTCACATGTATATGCATGTCCAAATGTTTAAATAAGGTCATTTAACATGTGATTTTAGTAATGTAAAATTATAAGTATTTAAAAGCAGAAAAGAAGATATTTATATATAATAATCTGCATATGATGAGTATGTTCCAGACATATTCTTGGCAGAAAATTAGAGATGTAAGTAGCCAAAGGTAAAAAACCCAGAACTTATTTGTCACATTTTTTTCAATGTCATTTTTTTTACAATCTCTGTAAGATATTGCATTTTTCTACAAAATCACAGCTGCTCAATTCATCCGACATTTGTAATCAAGTATTCTAATTCATCAATATGTCCCTCTCCAAGCTTATTATCCCGATATCAACCCATGAAAGGCATCCTTACAAGTCATTTATGAAACGGGTGTTAGATAAAAGCCATATCAGTCCATTACCTTCCAGAACATCTCTAAACATACACTTAATTTTCAACCTTGGAAATGATTTTTTACCACACACATTAAAAACCTGGAATTCCAGGAGAACCCAGAAAGCTTACATCTCTGGAAAATGAACATTTTGTTTAACATACAAGCTTCTTGCATATTATATGTACATAATAATGTTACACCAGCATATATATCACTAGTGCAAATAGCTTTGCAGCGTAAAATTAGTGGAATAAACCTTTCTTTCATCATATGTACAGTCAATTATATAATAAAAATGATAAATGCAGGGATATTCACAATCAAATACCAAAACACTTGACTTCAACTAATTATAAAGCAAGTTCTGACTAGATGCTTCCACAGAAACAAATATAGCATATTGCAGTTTAAGATTAAAAGCAGTAAAAACAAGTTAAAATATCATTGAACCAGTGCAAATACAGATATGAAAAAAAATTGTTCAGTTAACATAGGGAATATCCCTAATTGATTTTAGCACATTTAAAATTTCTCAAGGTTTATCTACAGTGAAATAAAATTCAACAATTTTGTTTCGGATAGGTGACAAACTTCAGAGGAATTATTGATAACGTTGACCACACTGATCTGGATTACAGCAAACATTGAAATCTCTGCCATTCTGAAATATGAAAAGAGGCAAAAGTATTCATTAAATTAATTAAATTGAAAAATAAATCAGATTAAAATTACAAATAAAAATTATAAGTAACAACCAAAGAGCTATTATCTTCAATGTGATGTAACATTTTGATACATATTTAAATCACAGCTGACTACACGGTACCACCGCTAACATAGGACCATCACCAGCACAGTACCACTGCCAGCACCAACACAGCTCCATCATCATCACCAACACAGTACCATCACCAACACAGCATCATCACAAACACCAACACAGTACCATCACCATCAAAGCATCATCACCAACACCAACACAGTACCAACACCAACACAGTACTATCACCAGCACCAACACAGCATCATCACCAACACCAACACAGTACTATCATCAACAGAGCACCATCACCAACACCAACACAGTACCAACACCAACACAGTACTATCACCAGCACCAACACAGCATAATCACCAACACCAACACAGCATCATCACAAACACCAACACAGTACCATCACCAGCACCAACACAGCATCATCACAAACACCAACACAGTACCAACACCAACACAGTACTATCACCAGCACCAACACAGCATCATCACAAACACCAACACAGTACCATCACCATCAAAGCATCATCACCAACACCAACACAGTACCAACACCAACACAGTACTATCACCAGCACCAACACAGCATCATCACAAACACCAACACAGTACCATCACCATCAAAGCATCATCACCAACACCAACACAGTACCAACACCAACACAGTACTATCACCAGCACCAACACAGCATAATCACCAACACCAACACAGTACTATCACCAACACAGTACCAACACCAACAGAGCACAATCACCAACTTCGCAATTGGCATAAGGGGTGTCAACACAGCCAAATCCTTAATCCTGAATACTAAGCAGGGGGGTCTGTCCCCGAAAACTCCAAAGCAAATAGAATCAAAGAATGGACTTGTTCATGTGAACACCATAGGTTGTTATTGAATGCTTTTTGAAAGATTTATACTCAATTCTGTTCGTTCAGAAGCAGATTGGCCCCTGTCCCCTATCCGATTTTATTGATCTGAAAATTGACCTCTAGGGCTCTGAATCCGGATTTATCTGGAATTTTGACACCCCTGTTGCAACTTACTAATTTAGGTTAGAATGCGCAAAAAATATATTTAATAAAATAGTGTGTTTTAAATTACATGAGAAAAATGACAGAAGGCATGGGAGCAAGATTTCGACTCCAATGCCAAATATGTAAGTCTTAACAGGTAAGTTACATAACTCAAATCATGTTAAACAACATGTCATCGAAATTGATAAATCGAAAATGCACCTTTAATAAGATGTTGAATCAAATGTAAAATAGTGCATAAAGAAAGAAAAGCAATCGACGTAACCTACATTGTTGACATTTTGAGGTAACTTCTCGGCTGTGTGAAATCTACAACAGTGCCTTTGTTCAACCAACTTCCTAGGAGGATGGCTTCCGTAATATCCCTAAAACGAAACATGCGAAAGATCAATCTTGCTATTAGTGAAGCAAAAACACATTTAGTTCTTGAATGCTTAGCTCAAATATTCACCCATTTTATGTTTGTGCCGTTGTGATTGTTTATATTGCTATGTCTCCTTGTGCTTATTGATTGTCATTGTACAGAATATTTTCTACATATATAGTATTTCATATTTCATTGGCTTTTGTATCAATTAACTGGCCCTAGGTCATGGCTTGGACTGAAGTTCAAAATTTGCATACCTATTAGTCAAATAATCCTGACACTTCATGACATCACAGATAACTAACAGACCAATTAGAAACATATTTGAGTGTGTAATAGCTTGTGTTTTCCATCTAATATATAACACAATCACACATAGCTGTTTAACATAAATCAGAGTCATTGATGATTGACTTAAAACACTGAACCAATATTGTATACAACTTTTACCATTTTATGTGTACAGCAAATACACTAAGCACAAACCTGACATTGTCTGGTGGTCTCCTCCATACATTTCATTATGTTTTGAAACGCATTTTCCAAAGTTGCACATTTAGCAGGCTGTTCCTGTGATAGAATAAATATCAAAGTAATCAATCCACAAGTTTTGAAAATTAAATAATTGAGTTCTTCTTATTTGCCTAAACATATTAAAAAAATATAATCATTTATAATATGGAAAGCACAACTGTTTTCAATTCTATATGCTTCTTCATTTATAAGCAGATACACTACATGGAGCAGTGTTTCTTTTCACTTCTAGGGGAATGGTGGCAGGGCCCTTAGATAGGGGAAAATAGCATTGTGAGGGGAAAATAGGGGGAAAATAATGTGCATAAAAAAATATACATTTCTATGTCTGTATTCACTACACTTCTTTGTTGCAGTGATGTAAACATGTAAATATGCTTACAGATCAGTCAGTTTCATTACAGGTCAATGTTTCTATCTTTCTGACTAAAAATATCAACAATACTGGCAACATCTCCAATTTAAAAAAAAAAGCTGTAGGAGGGGAATTTTAACAGAGGATAGGGGAAAAAACATACTTTTGAGTGAGGGGAATGGGTCCGAATTTCGGCCCCAAAAAAAACACTGTGGAGTGTTTTGAATTCATTCCTCAATATGCTGTAAGGCTATCATTTATCAAAATAAACTTCAAAGGTTTAGTATAAAATGTGACTTATTTTGATTGTAAGTAGATTGTACATACTTACATGCTTCCGTCTTTGTTTCTCTTTTGGCCAATCAACAACTCTTGTACTAGCTCTGATGTAAGTCTGTCTGCCAATCACAGATGCCCGATGTAGAGCTTCATATGACCATCCATCTTGCTGCATATAGAAAAGACCATAGATACTTTTTATGCATCACTGAGATTTTAGCATATATACTGATAAATTTCATATTTTTGCATACCAACAAAATTGATATATTATATATTGAAAGACAAATATCAGAGATATATCAAATGTAATTTTTAATTCCTTTAATAGACAATCAACTCCGATTTTTCTGTTTGTAACTTGTGTATGCCCAACATATTTAAATGATCAACTTGCATTTTTATGATAACGACTAAGGTGATAGCATTTAAAAATTAATCCTTATTTTTGACTTCACAGTATGATATTATATTGCCGACATGTGGAATGCACTATCCAATAGAACACTGCTTAACAAGCGGCAAACTACAGTGTGATGTAATGCAATTTTGGCACATTTATAGACTGTACCCATTCTCCTGCATTTTCCACCATAAATTATCAATATCGATATTTGTGTATGTCGAATATCGGTCGACAGAAATAAATCGTTGATACAGGGGTGTCAATACGACCTGGTAAAATTACCTGGTTACTTAAACCTCATCACCCAGCTACTTTTCTTGTATAAATGATCATTTAATTAAGGTTTAGCTTTAAAGTAGTTGTTCAACCAGCAGCGAGGATGTAATTACCAGAAAAATATGTCTAGTGTATATATATACAGTCATGGCGAATGACTTCCAAGACTTGTCAGTCATTTGGTCTGACAACCTTGGAAAACTTGTCGGTCCGAAAACATGTTGTTAAAAATTACGGGCCGAAAATTACCGCTCATTTCAAAGTGAAAGTAAACAAATCAAACACAAATGTGCAAATAATTGGCGTATTTCGTTAAATAACAGTTAAAAATTATTATTTACTTTCACATTCACTCCTGAAATGCCTTTTTGACGACACAATCAAAGTTCAAATGTCCGAAAGACAAGCGAATGTACAGACAATTGGTGCGCGTAAGAAGACCGCATTGTGTAAACAGCAATGGATGTTGTAAAACCCGTACGACCTGTACCGTTCCGTATCAGACATACGGACCGACGCACAGGCATTCTGTATCGGACCTGGTCGGTTTTTATCGGTCAGGTCCGATTGACCGATGGGTATTCGCCATGACTGTATATACGTTGGAACATTTTAACGAGAGCACTTGTAATATAACTTATTCCAAAGCGTCCGGCACTGCGTAAGCACAGTTTTTATATCAAGTTCTAAGTTTTAACCACAGCACTACCCTCGCTGCGATGTCTGCGCAGCAGATTTTAAGCGAGTATCCAAGTTGAAGGTTAGTACACCCAAGATCCCTGTGATCCAATTAGTGACAACCCAGTTGATATATTGATTGTATCAATGACAGCCCTTCCTAAAGCATAAAGTAGCAACATTGAATGGTATATGGTAGTCAGAACTAAACACAACAATCAACATACAATATATTGATAGATTAGCTCTAGCTCAATAGAAGATTGACTTGATACTTTTCAGACTTGACTATTTTTAGCTTAGCCAATTAAAGAATATGAGGGCCCCAAAATAGTGGGATCTACAGGTCTGAACATTATTTCATGATCTTTTATTGCTGATAAGTTAAATTTTGGATATTGAGAATACATCAATTTACGGTGGTCGCGAAAAAACATGACTTTTCTTCTCCAAGCAAGTTATACCTAGTGCAATCTTTTGATACAATTTAAAGCAGACATAATTAATTCTGCAGCTTAATATTAGTGAAATAATTCAATAATACTCACCGAATTAGCCATTCATCTGCGTATTCGTAATGAAAACAAATGTTCGGAAAATGAAACTGAAAGATGTTTTGAACTTAGACCGTTTATTCGCCGTACCTAACCGTACCGGTGACGGGTCAAGACGGCCCAAATCCAAGACGGTCCGAATCCAACTCTGCCAGGGACCTTATTAATAAACATGAGACTGAATCTCAAACTAAGACTTTAAAATGTTCAGAGTTCGTTTTGCTCCTACGATGTCATAACATTACAGATTAGTACCAAATGGCAGAAGTGTAGAGTCACAGTGGGTATACCGTAAAGACATTTATACACACCAATTTGTATTTGTTTAGATACAGCTGGGACCAATATATACATCATGTATATAATGGTCCCAGGATACAGTAAAAAATTCCAAGTCTGAGTTTCAGTCTTAAAATCACAGACATATAAACCATATATATGTCCGTGTTAAAATGTATGTGAAAGAACTCCAGACGGTTGTTATTTGGTCACCGATGAAAAGCGGGATATAGATTTTTGAAAGTTAAAAAATCCATCCAGATCAACGCTTACGGGATTCTTAAGAACTGTCGCGAGGAGTTTGTAAATATCTTTCTGCTGAAAGGGAGACCACTGCAAAGGAGATTTACTTGAATAAGTCCACAGGAGTTAACTGCCCTTAATTTAATGTGCACACGTCTTATCACGGACATATACACCATATATACAACTTGTATGACAATGTCCGTGGTCTTATTGATAAAATCCTAACAAAACTGATTACAAATACATGTGTACGTTTTATAATGAATCGTATTAACTTGTTTGAGTGAAGCAGTCAAAAATGCTCAAGAAATATTGACTCTATACATTTGATTTGTCATCACATTCTTTGTTATGATCTAGATATATGTTGCATGTAGTTTTAGGTCACCAATCAAAGAGACTTCCCCCCAAAATCGTACTGGTTTTCAGTACTCTTTTATCTTGGAACTTAATGCTCCCTAATTAATTAAGTGAATTAAGTATGGCATTTAGATCAGGTCTATGCAGTAGATCTCACTATATACTGTATATTAAAGTGTGTGATAAGCCACACTCACTTTGCTGAACATTATTTTCATGCATGAAGAGCGCATATCATGATACCATGATCCAGAGGATTACAAAATGAATCGAAATCCACAAATACTCATACTGACAGATTTATAAACAGTAAAAATACACATGAACCAATCTGACGGTTTAGTTTTCCAGCTTAAAAATTAAATTAGCGTTTTAAATAACTATATATAATATATATCTAAGATTTATAGACAGTTAAAATTTTGACACACTCATGACTGGAGTTTTGTGATATCAAGAACTTACACAGCATAGTATGTCCACCCTATTTTACAGGCAAATTATTACAGACCATGATGGATATCAAATGCTAATCCCAATTCATCCATTCAAGAACAACTCGTTTGTTGAAAAAGTTTTGAATTACCTAATTTGCTACCAAATTTAAGCTTAACCATTGCTAAGTTTCAAAGATTTTAAACTTCAAGCAGCTAAATGAGTGTCTGCTGGTTGTTTTCCGTCAATGCAAATTTCACTTGGAATAAATATAATATGCTATCTTAAATGTATTATAAATTAAAAACACTTTAAATAACCCAAATTACTCTCATGTCCAACTTTCATTACGGTTGACAAGGGAGACAAATCGATCAATTCAATTTTTGGTAGTCTGTCCTGACCAAAATGATCAGTCTCATCTGTTTTACAACCGATTAATCTGATAAGAGATAAGACCCCATGCTGGGAGATACCATAAAATATATCTACCCAGTCTTGTAATTCAGTGTGGGTAATAAATCCGAATGCAGCGATTATACAAGCTATTAATTAACATCGAGTGCGCTTTTAGGGAAGAATTTGGGGGGGAATATGACTTTTTATAGAAAAGCCTAGAGATAAAATATTGGTGTGGTTAATTTAAGGATGTCAATAAATCGAATTTTAAGCTTTACAGGTGTGAAATTAAACAAAATTAAATAAAATGTTACAAAGTAAAACTTGATTACAATGAGTACATGTATAATTTTTTGGATGCTTATTGTTTAACCTTATACTTAAAGGTGAAAATAATTTTATAAATAATGCAATTTTTTTAGACAAACAAGTTTTAATAGCAGTAAAACTTGATTACAATAAATAGAATGTTTGCGATGGTATTGTTGAATTTTATACTTTAAAGTGAAACTAATTAGATTAATACTATTAGTATTGTAGTGCAGATACTGCAATTATTTAGACAAATAACCTGCATAACTTATTGATATTCATTTTATAAGTTTTAGATTGTTTATGTAAATTTAAAGACTGACACCTGCTGAAGGGTCTAATAAAGGGGCAAATGTCCGCATGTACAATATCAGAAAGGGGCAAATGTCCGCATGTGCAATATCATTAAGGGGCAAATGTCCGCCTATGCAAATTTGAGCATAGGGGGAAATGTCCTAGGGGCTAATGTCCGTCTACCGATAGTTGTAATGTACTTTCACTTAATATTAGTCGGCGGTATCCTGATTTTTCTTTTCGTCTGAGCTGTACTGTATTTCGTTATTATATATTGAGGAGTTAATATACTAGCACCAATTAGCTTTTTTCTGCAAAATTGTACTTTCTACTAAAAACACAGTAAACTCTCATGGAGTGTAGTCTACAAATTTACTAATTTATTTATATAACGAATGATTCAAACTAATTTATGAATCCGTCTGTATGATGATAGTTAATGAATTATATCACGGACCTATATACCATTATATTAGTTCATGATATGTGTGGAAGATCAAATATACACCACAAATATTTTAGAACTATTTGTCTGTACTATAATATATGTATGTTCAATTTTATGGGCCAGTATCTATGTATTTGCTCTGAATTAAAACAAAATGTTTATCGCAATTGAAATTAAGTTGCTGCTGAAGAAAATACGAAATGGTCTTCTAGAAATAATTTAGCGCATCCAGTATAACTATACACCATAAACCATGGTCCAGCGAACAATATAGCACGCCAGTTAGATTGAGATAATATCTTAAGTGACCACATGTGGAGATATGGCGCTGTGATCGATATACACATGCAATAACAATATGAAATCGAAAGAAAAAAAATGGAAATCATCAGGTTCAAAGTTAAAAAGGACCAAAATGAAATAATTTATTTAGCTTAAGGAATGAAAATTATAAAGCCGCTTGCTTGCACAAATTTAGATTTACTTTTATTTACTGACATATTGGGATTTAAACCCGACCAGTCCGTTGTCTGTATGTATGTATTACTGTGTTTATGAGGTCGCCGGTCGCCGCGCACATTTTTTATAATGCACTTTATGGTATTTTGGTCGACCCGTCCCCCGCACACCATAAATATACTTTTTGAAACCGAAGGGAGAAATTTACCTGCCAGTAGAGCAGTATAGGTCAAACGGACATTTTTTGAAGCCAAATACGTTCACTGCACAGTGCCAATGAGACCCATCGTACAGTTACCATTTTCCTGGCATATAACCAGTACTTTCCTGGTTACATGCCAGTACTATGTTAGGTGGGAAATACTGAAAAGCATTTCTGTTTTATCCGGCGAGACGAGGGATCGAACCCACGACCTTCGGATTCGTAGTCAGTAGCGTTAACCACTGAGCCACAGAACCAGTCCGTTTTTCCCTTCTTTGTTTATATAGCCATGGTTCGTATCTTCAAAGTTAAAAAGGACCAAAATGTTATTTCACAATATTTCTGAAAAACGGAATATGTATTGCAGAAATGTTAATTTTTCAAAACGTTTGCACAATTTTGATATCTCAATCCGTTGTTGAGATATTAACGATTTCCCACAATTCCTATGTATTTTTCCCATACCCACGTTATCGACGGTGGCTAAGCGAAGCGCTATGAAAGTTGGGTATGTTTATTGTTCGTTTCAGCGAACATGACATGTAGAAAAAACTCATTCTATTCAGGTAGAATCTATAATATAGATTCAACTTCCAAACTGGTCTTATTGTTTCAATATACGAATATTTCACTAGCTTGTTGCTGCCGCTTCATGAATTTTATTGGTACATGTATGAAGAATTTTCATCGTTGGACTTGTATACTTCTGCCGCCTGGTAACCACTCAGCTATCAAGAAAGTTTCACATTAATAATTGAGGGTGTGTCACACAAGTATTTTGCAAGTGAAAACTTGAGACTGTTTATGGAAGCAATGATTTGTTACTGTTAAAAATCAATGTTAAAAGACATTAAATACTGGCTCGAGTATTGCCTTGGATTTAAACTGGGATGCGTGTCAGTCACTGAATATACGCATAACTGTTAAAGACGTATGTTTACCTTTTAGAAAATATGATATTTAGCCCCTAAACTTGTTTAAATTTACGTTCGAAAGTAGTTCTATTGATCAAAAGTGGTAGAGCCGGAAACTCGATATCGATTTTCGGGTCGTTTTCAAAGGGGACAATCCACTGCGATAAGCCGTTTAAAGGCATTGAAAGCTGGGAATGTATTGAAGATTTATATAATAAGAGCATCATTATTGACAAATCACATTCATTACACGTTGACTGTGTACGAAAATGGTAAAAGGTTTAGTGACTAGTTTGTCTGTTTAAGATACATGGAGTTTTCCGCTTAGAATGTCTACTCCTGTTTTTGTGGAAATAAGAGTTTTCTTTTCATCTATTGATATTTTAATCCAGAACAATTGATATGATAACACAATTCTGCAGGTTCTAAAGCTACAAACATTATATTATTAATTTTCGCTTATTGTGCCAAACATTTCACTTAAAGCGGCATGACTTTTTTCTCGGATGACTTTATGGTAGTTTCCAACCATCCATATTGCATTCCATCGTATACAACGGTTTTCTCTTAGTTTGATATTGGCGTTTTTCTCGCCTAAAGAAGTTGGTTTTAGACACCAAAACGAAAGTAGGAATTTTGACAAATTGGTAAAAATTGTCTAATTTATCGTTTTTGTTGCGACCAAGGTATGGCATTAGGTGTCGTAACATTAAAACATTATATGTTTTCATGTCAGACAGCGTCACATGCAACATATTAAGTCTACAGTTATTCAGTGGTAGCACAGATTCTTAGAAGAAAGTTATGTGGTTAATTATTTATTGAAAATCAGGTCTATTTTCGTCCGCAAGAATGTCATTCCTTGCCAAATATGTAAACAAATAATTCTGTTACCCTAGAGATGTGTGTGAAGAAGCCCTGATTTGCGAATAATGCTTTTAATGCGCTAATCACTTTCACTTTTACCATTTGTTACTATCTAAGTATGTATGTCATTTTGTACGAGATTCTTCTTTTACAACCTTCTTGTTTTATTTCCTTGACGCACATCGATTTATTTAATATGTAAGACGTTGGGCTGTTCTAATTGAATGTATGCCTTAGCATTGCTACTTTCTTAAAATAAAGAAGTTACTACAATAATTAGGTTTACATCAAATACAGTAATACAATTACGTACCGTCCTTAGCAAAAGATTTGCATTGTATATTGGTATCAGTTAAGTGTTATTTATAATAAACAAGTGTAAATTTATGTGGCGAACGTTCCTCACTCGATGAGGATTTGTTCAGTCTACTGTGATGAATTGTCCTTAAGTCCAAAACGCCCTTTGATTTATAGATCTAGTCGTGATAATATTACATTATTACTTTATAATTGTAGTCACCCAGTATTTGCGGTGAAACTAGGATGACCACTACATGCTGTTCCATGTCACATTACCACGAGTACGTCTTAATAACTCCACCAGCAATTCACGCCCACAAAAAATGTAATAAATAATTTTGAAATGCTCGACACATTTTTGCTAACTTGCCATTCGCCTGCAGGTTATCTACTTAATGTTTATTTGATATGTCACAAGTCAATACAATTACCTGTATAACGTTGCCAAATACGTTCCATTTGTTATTTGCTTTCGTTTGATTCAGTCTGACATGGCTATCGTAAATTTCTCCGACGTTTGTCATAGTACAAGGACTGTACAGCGTGCTTTGATATAATATGTAGACCACAGAACGATCAGAAATTAAAAAAATACTCGCTGACTTTCTATAGTTAAACCTCACTGAAAGACAACCTAAAAAACCTAAGGGTTCCAAGGGTGGTCTTATTATTGAGGTTTTACTGTATTATGCGCCAAGCAAATTGCTGGAATTAAACAGTACCGTGAACTACAGTACATTATCTCCAGAGTGTTCCTGACTTGAGAAGTAATCTCTATGCAACAAAAGTAACAATTTTAATGTAGTAGAAAATTTCTATCAAAATATCTAAATCAACAACCTCTCAACAACAGCCGAAACATTACGAGGGGTTGCGCAGTATATAGCGTGCCGACATCATCCTATCAGATTATTGAAAGCATTCGTCATGTATATACTTTAAATATACAATAATATAAATTTTCGGGCTTTTATATTTACATTAAGGATCGATATTCATATAACTCTAGCAAAAATGCAATGACTTGATCATAATCGTGAATATTTCGATTACAAGTACTCTTAATCCATCTTTTTAGGCAGTTGACTCGCATAACCTGTACTTCACACTGACGAATGTTCAAACATGTGAGCAGAGACGATGAAGCTATGTCATGTGCAACACGTTACAATTAAAGGTAGATAGTTTTATTATCTATCGAAATATGCTTAGTAATAATTTTGATAAAAAACCTCATGTTAATGCCTACATGAATACAGATACATGTACATGTATATTCAAAAACATTGCATTGTAACTTTTCTTAAATGTTTGCTAGAAATGCAAAACACGAGTCCGATACAGGTATTTCCTATGCTATTGCTAACTCGGCGCGTAGGTCAGGATAGAAAAGACCCGTATGGGACATTTGCATTTGTTGTTTTGGGAAACATGTAAGAAAAGTGACAATGCAGGGTTGTAGAGTACATCAAGTATGAAGGCAATTTACACCAATTTTCTCATATTTAATGATTAAGGATATTTTGTCGAAAAACTATGGACTATGTACCTTTAAACATAATTTACAAGTGGAAGCACCAAGCACTCTTGAAAGGCAAGTATTACAAATATCCATTTGGAGCACAAAGTCAATAATTACATGTACATGTACAAACATTTCCTGCCTCAGCTCTCCAAATGAACGCTTTATTAAACGGCTGTGTTCAACGACTTTGACAATAATTCTGAATGTGTCACACATCTGAATTTTCAATTGCGAAACATTTTATATTGTGAAAATGTTCGAACGCTAGAGAATGTATGTGTGTTTTTGTATCTTCATGTTTAAGGCACTGTTATAGGTACACGTGTAATCACGATTAAAGTTATTGAAACCCGAATGAAGCATTTTATAAACACATTTCAAGAAACATATAACAGCCATTAAGCGATAAGCTCATATGAAAGTGGCAATAAATTTACTAAACAATCTACGTTTTTTAAATATCTTGACATGAATGCTTGATTAAAATTGAAGCAGACGTGAATGTCTGATTACGAGTAAAATTGAAGCAGACGTGAATGTCTGATTACGAGTAAAATTGAAGCAGACGTGAATGTCTGATTACGAGTAAAATTGAAGCAGACACGAATGTCTGATTACGAGTAAAATTGAAGCAGACACGAATGTCTGATTACGAGTGAAATTGAAGCAGACATACATGCTTGACTACGAATAAAATTGAAGCAGACATACATGCTTGACTACGAGTAAAATTGAAGCAGACACAAATGCTTGATTACGAGTAAAATTGAAGCAGACATACATGCTTGACTACGAATAAAATTGAAGCAGACATACATGCTTGACTACGAGTAAAATTGAAGCAGACACAAATGCTTGATTACGAGTAAAATTGAAGCAGACATACATGCTTGATTACGAGTAAAATTGAAACAGACATAAATGCTTGATTACGAGTAAAATTGAAACAGACATAAAGGCTTGATTACGAGTAAAATTGAAACAGACATAAATGTTTGATTACGAGTAAAATTGAAGCAGACATAAATGCTTGATTACGAGTAAAATTGAAGCAGACATAAATGCTTGATTACGAGTAAAATTGAAGCAGACATAAATGCTTGATTACGAGTAAAATTGAATCAGACATTAATGCTTGATTACGAGTAAAATTGAAACAGACATAAATTTTTGATTACGAGTAAAATTGAAGCAGACATAAATGCTTGATTACGAGTAAAATTGAAGCAGACATAAATGCTTGATTACGAGTAAAATTGAAGCAGACATAAATGCTTGATTACGAGTAAAATTGAAGCAGACATAAATGCTTGATGAGGTAACCTTGAAGCAGACATAAATGCTTGATTAGGTAACATTGAAGCAGACATAAATGCTTGATTAGGTAACATTGAAGCAGACATGAATGTTTGATTAGGTAACATTGAAGCAGACATAAATGCTTGATTAAGTAAAATTGAAGCAGACATAAATGCTTGATTATGTAACATTGAATCAGACATAAATACAGTTTTCGTAGATTTGAGTCATTCACATTATTCTTTAATTCTGAAAGACTGTGTAATTTAAGCTTGTCGAAATGTGTACATCCATTTAAAATTCAGAAATGTCGGAATGTAAAGGAAATAAGAGTCTGTAAAACATTAGTACCAAAACCTATGCCTATTGGTCAATATTTTCTAACTCTTGTTTTCATTAGATGATCACCTCTCAACGTGTATACACACGGACAATTGAGGGTTTGATATTTTATAGATATACATGTTATTGTCTACTTATTGAGAATTATTTAAACACAAATGTGTGTTTGCTATATCTTATTATTTTGGTTAAGTTATGTCTTTAAAATGAGAGTTGAACAAATTGGTTTTGTTTTTCAAACACTTTATATACCATACTGAGTGAATATTCTATCGCTGCAATTTTCAACTGAATACAATTGTAAGTAAATGTCAAATAAATATGAATAACACGTTTATACGAGGGCTGTCCGTTAAGTTTGCATATTCCCTAATATTGTGACAGTACTACAGTTTGGAGACCACATTACAAATACATGTACGACGTGTATGTTTTGCATTTTTGGAATGTATGCAATCATCTAATTTTCTCTAAACAATACGTGTATTCGTTACGTTGAATTCGTGAATTCGTGAAATTGAACTTGCGAATTCATGAAGTTGAAATCGCGAATTCTTGAAGCTGAAATGTCACCACCAGGCTTTCGTAAAATAAAGACATTTTTACTATAGTACGACTAGATATCATGCGAATACAAATCTACACGACGGATTCAGTCAGAATTTAAAAAAAAATCTATTTGTGTACGTATTCTTATAACACGTTATATCAATATTCAAAAGATCACTAAGCGTTGTCTTTAAGCCATTGTAACTGATAGATATACATTCATACACGCTGTCAATAGTTCAATAGAAGTATGAAGTGAAATTCATGACATCAACAAAGCGGTTATACAGTTAAAGGATGAAATTAAAGGCATCTTTTGATCAGCGTTTATAGGCTCTAGATTTTATCAACATTGATTTGTTATGCATTTGGTTAAATGTTCGTTGTCAATACCGTTCGCACAAAAGAAACATATCTCGTCCATATAACTTACGAAGTAGGTCCCATGGCGACATTTGTACGAGCGTAAAACTGAACAAGAACCATTGAATCTCTCTACACGCATTGTACTACTTATTAAAAATACCGGGAGATTTTGTAATGTGTGATGATTTTTTTCGTATTTGACCTTTAAATCAAATAAACAGCCAAGGTCAGGGACACCTGTGTAAAACAACCGAATTTCTGTAAGCCAGATGGATAGCTTCCTTACTTACAAATTCTATATCCTGGATGGGATTTAAACCCACAATGGTGAGGGTCAAGTGATTTGAAGTCAGCGACCATGCACGGAGACCTCTTGTAGTTAATTAATTTTGCAGCTTGCTCCAATAAATATACACATATTATTTTCTTAATTTCATATATAGTTATAATTTATTCAAATTGTGTAAGTAAAAACGCTTTAACAAGTAACAAATATGCACGTGAATGATTATTGAGACATTATCAGCATTTTACATCACTGAGAAATATGTACACTTATAATATGCGAAAGCTTGGCAAAGCAAAACAATAATACTGTCGTGGGTAAAGCATTAACATTCTGATTTAATCATATGAATCGTTTTAAGGTTGAAATGTCCCCCTCCCAACCTGTTTAAATAATTAAAATCCATTAGTTTTACTTCCAGTGTAACTTCCATAACACGTTGACACATAGCATATCCTTACAATGGAAACATGGCACGAACAAATACCAATTTTAATAAATCACAGCACTTAAACACTCTAGTAGCAAAGTAAAACATATCTACCACTCTCGATGGCCAATTTATTTATTGTAAACCACTTTCCATCTTAAAATAGTCAATTAAGTTCAGTTACTCCTCTGGGTGTGTACTCATGTATTTCATTCGCACCATTGAATCTAACCATGCGTTTTCGAGATGTCTGGAAAGACCCTGTGTGCAAAGTGAACGTAGTCTGTTTTTCAAGTTTTACTGGAACGCTCCTCACGGAATCTGTAAACTCATATTTTGCGGATATATCTCTTAGTCCTAAGAGGCCGGCAGTCCTTAAATTATGAGCCCTAGAGTGCAATACTGATGAGGGCCTCGTTTCGGAATGCGGACGCATGCGCACCGTAGCACCCGGAAGTTGATACGAGCAACCGTACATTTTCTCCGAACTAGGTCGAGTTGTCTGCGTCACGTTTTTCAGTATTGATTTTCTCGGCAATGGTTGAGATTTGGTACTTATGTCACTTTCTTTACCTAAACTCACAGTGGAAGACGGACTCGTTGCCAAACGTTGCCTTTCAGACTGAAAAGTTTTGTAAGAAGGTGTTGGTACTCTTTTGTCTGATTGTTTATCGTGAGTTTCTATCACAAATGTACTCTCATTTGTATATTGATGAGTTGTAGTATCGTTTTCACTATCTAAGTATCGTGATCTAAGCGGATCTCTACCATGGAAGCCAGAATATGGTGATCTATGGTATGACATCACAGTATCAGCAAGTTGTAAACAAGTGATGTCAGTTCCGGTCGCTCTCTTGCATTGACGGGTATCGTCTGCTTCTGATGTCATTGTCGATTTGGCGCCCGACATCATGGCTAAATTCCGGCGACTCAGTACGGCTGATAACATTTTAGTCGGACTTTTCTTTGGTTTCATTGTTTGCGGAGTAACAGTCGGTAGAAATACCCCAGGAAACCGGAAGTTCCTTCGTGGAATTCTGCTGTTAGGCAGTTTATTATCAAAGTGACCTCTTTCATTATAATAACCCCCAGTCTTTCTGAAATCGGAACTTTTTTGTTCATTACCTCGATCTCTTTCACTTGCCCTTTCAGTGTCACTCTTTGGAACCTCTTCCCTTTTAGATTGAAGATACGCTCGCGACAAGGTAAGTCCGCCGCCTTTTGACATTATTCTCTTTATGGTGTTTAAAATTCTACTTAAAGCGAAACAATATGTCCGTTGCCATGGTTTTTATAAACAGAATTGCACAACGTATTCACAAAATAATTCCATTTCTACCGAACAGTATGTTCAAAGCATACCTTTCTCACTAACCAACTGCTTGTCCTTTAACCATGAAATAAATTCAAAACCAGTCTCCGTTTTCATCGAAGTAAAGACATATTTTCTATCGAATATTTATAAAAAGTGACAGACATTTAGTTTAAAATCTGTTTTATACAATTGTGTACATAAAACGTGTGTGTAAGTTGAAGCCGAAGCAATGAATATCTTTTTGTATGCAGTACAATCGTTTCCGATGTCATTCAGTTTACTCACTCAATCAAAGACATCCATTTGTGGATCAATATTGGATTGAATATGGGGAACTAAAAAGCGTTTAAATTTCAATAAAATTTGAATTAGACTGTGGTATTTCTGTACAAGATAATAAACAATCATCACTTAAAGGAAAGTAATATCACCGTTCTTTTCATGGTAGGAATTCGATGTATAAGATAACGCAGTATTATACGTTGAGCATAACATTACAGCCCGTTAATTAACCGACTGCAATTAAACTATTCACTTATTGTGATATTTCACGATGTTTTCCGGAGGCCACCGAATGTTTACAATATTATAAATCCGAGTCATTTGTTCGTGTTCATGAATTACCTTTTGATTTCCATCTTCTGTTCATATTGTATACGGTAATCCTCAATCTATTGGAGAGGACAACAAGCTGCTATATAACCCGCCATGTCGGAACAACTTAAATATACTGGCTTACTAAGCTATGTTTCAACTGAAATAACAGTACTTTCTTGTACGTATGTGAATATAAGGTGAAACGAATATTTGTATGCGCTGTTTCCACTTTAGTTCAAATTGGCCTCCCATTTTCAATGTTACTCACTTAGTATGCGTTAGAATGCACTATCTGTCACATTTCTAAAATGTAGTGCCGTAAGCATTAGCAAGATTACATACAATCATACAGAGCTCCTACGTATCTACATAATAACTTATTAATAAGTAAGTGGAATGTTGTTGTTTTTTTAGAAATATATGCGCGATATACAATTCCTAGTGGCGTTAAGTGATATTTGAAAACATTGATCTACCTAATATAATCGCACAATGTATATCTATACGTTAATTTAGTTTGAAACTTATTTACATATTTCACAATTTAACTTAAACACTCTAACTCTCGCTGACTACTTCCTGGTTTATTATTCCAGTTCTCGAAACTCATTAAAAGAACAAGAAGACTGGGGAAGATTCTCGCCCACGATGAGATTTGAACCCACGGCTGTCGGACCAGGCGTCCGATGCTCTACCCAAAGAACACATCGCCTGCCAATCCATAAATAATTGTGTATTTTCGCTTGAGTACCAATCTAGAGGTATTAATTAAGATAGACGTCTGTTTTAGGGGTATAAACATATGTCCATTTTCAACATCCTTTATTCTTCTGTTGAAATAAATGTAATACGTGTGCTTGTGCAGTGGCATGCACCGTATTCGTGTCGTTAGTGGTAATCTATGAGCTTATATTGTAAGTCTGATTGTACTCGAACGAACTAAGCTTCAAAGTGTAAAAATATGGTGACACATTATCGTTTTATAGGATTACATGTATATAACCATTGATGCTCAACTTAATTAACAAGACTCACGTAAATACAATGAAAAGTATTTTATATTAGAGTTATATTGTCTTTACGTTTTTTTTTCTTAGATGTAACTTTGATGAATACTTTCAAGTAAAACGTTTTTTCTCCAGTCAAGCTTTTATCATATACTTAGCGACAAAAAAGTCATAAATCATTAAAAAAAAGTCTTCTATGTATTAGCTAGATTATGATTTCTTTGATTGTTTCACGTGTATTGTTGACGTTCGAGGAATTCCGAATCTGGCGTTCTAAGTTCGGTTTCTGATACACCCATAAATAAGGATACCCCAAACGCCTAAATAATCTTACATGTGTCTTTGAATTATACAAAAAATCAGTTTTCAAACAGTTTAAGTGTTTGTAAAGACAGCTTTGTAAATCCATTTTAATCCATTGAAACTGGAATGTGAAATCTAAATTTACAGTGTACTTGTTTGTGTGGACATAAATAGTTGTTCAAAGTATGATCGATTGTTTATACTCTTTCTAGTTATCAAGTACTTTGTACACAGTCACAATTATTGTTTGCAATCATTGTAGAAACAAGACGACCTAATCGTTCGTCTGCTGACTTAATTTACAAAGGAAATAGTGTACTAGTTGACACCGACCCGTGAATGCAATACATATAGCACAACCTCACCCGGGCAACTTTCTTGAAGAGTAGCAAATTTCGGCTATTGTTTAGAGGTTGGTGCTCTATAGAGGAAACAATATTATAAATGGAAAATTGATGATATCGTTGAAGAGAGCTAAAGAGAGGGTCGCTCAAGAGAGGTTGACCTGTATGCCCGGAAGCCCTCATAATGTAGATATGCTTGAAACTTTCCCAGATATTTCGTAGATCGGTTATTAAATTGTCTTGTTTTGTTAATGTAGAGCTATCATCTAACAATTTCTGTATGCGTATTTGTTCTTTTTATGAACGATCGGCGGAATATTTGCTTACATTGGCGGGATTCTCTTGTTGGCAGTACCTAGCACCACCTGTTTTCGTATCTGTTGTGTCATACTCCATTAATTCTCCCACCTGGATACACCCAACAAAGTGATTTCCATGCAACACGTTTAGCAGTATGTCGATTTAATAAACATTACAATTTACATAACAAAATTGACGAGATTGCGTATCAATTTTCAATGAAATGGAACAATAAAAGATACAAAAGATTTGTTCATCCTTTGGGTTCCGATAATGGATTTTATGTATCTTAATACGAATCTAAATGGCCGACTTTTTATACAATTGATCAAACAGAGAGATAGGACGTTGACCAAAAGGTTGTATTCCTTGTACGTAATGGTTATATAATGAAAACTTCATTTCTAAATAAATTTCTGCAGTTCTTTTAAGTGAATAAGCTTTTTGCGTTCAGCTGTTTGTACACTGCAATGTTACAAAACAAACTTCATACAAGCAGTTAAGTAAACATGAAAGTTTAAAAAGAAGACAGATAATATTTTAATGATAGAACCAAACCTTATGTCATACAATGGTTATTATTGCTACAAATACATTGATACAAAGACATACCGACGTATCTTCAAGAATTCAAGAACTTAAAGTATTATAATATTTAAAAAAAATAATATTTAAAATGTTGCGGTGTCAAATTCAAAATCGGTTAGTATAATAGATGGCTATTATAAAATGTAAATTCAAGAGTTTTTTTCTCTCACTAAAACGACAGATAACGTCAATGTTCAGAAAACAACAGATTGACTCATTCTAAAAAAGCTATCAATCATAGTCACAATGATGTTCCAAAGACTTACTCTTAGTTTATCACTGGTACAAAGCACCATGAGAAGGCAAACTCCCAATCCCTAATACATAGTGGATATAAATGATATAAGAAGAACACAATTTGAGTTAAGATTAAACGAATCAGGTTCTGGTTTAAGTAAATACGTCTTTAAAATGATCGACTATTAAAATGTATTTTACTACATTAACACTGATTATAAAATCTCATAGACAATTCAGCTCTCCAAAACTAAAGCATTTTACAGCTTACACAGGTACCTTTATTAGTTTCACATTGATTGCTGAATAGATCTATATGACCCCTATCTAAAGTTGTAATTCTATACAACCCTCCATATTAAGATTTTTAACTCTCAAAAAATGACAGTTGATGGGAATGGGCGGGGCAGTGTAGAGTTTTAATCAAAATTACAACAAAAGGGTATTTCTCACATACAATCAATGTACGTCGATTGCTTTTTTGCATCGATCGTCAATTCTACTTTTGAACACAGAATAAACCAGTCTGAATTTTGTTTCAAGTTCTCTCCTTACAAAAACGTGTGTTATTACGCAAACTCAAGTGTGATAAAAGAGCTGAGTGATAACACGTGAGATTATTTCACAATAACTACTCACGGGATAAGGATCCAAGAATATAAATCTTGAGATTGACCTCCAGTCTCAAATCTCATGTTTTGTATTTAAAGTTTCTCAAGTTAATTGTGGTTGAAATATTAAATTTACCACAAATACTTGACATGATGTATCTGAATAGTTACTTAAGCATAGCACAAAAGTTAATATTCGACCGAAGTTTTTTTTAACCTCGAGACTAATCTCAATGTTTCAACCTCAGGACAATCTGAGTACATCGTTAAGTGTAGACTAACGTATCTTGCGCAGCTTGGACCTGCATGTTCATCTTTGTTTATTTAAGTAAATGTCGAAGTGATAAAGAAACACTAAACGTGTAGTGTTGAATAATTCATACTGAGTGATTCAGTGAAATCTGAGCTTCTGATATAAATGTATGAATACAAATATTAATAAGATTCAGCTGCCTCGCTGAAAGTCTGTGCTGGTAAATCATACAATAAAATAACTCTGAGAGAAAGTAAGAAGGAACTAACGATTTAAAACTCGTTCTCGGTAATACTCAAAATTTACTTCCATACATGTTCTTGTGCTGTTGCCTTCCCAAGCCGAAGTAATAGTCCTTATTGAACATACTTTCAGTTGGAAAATTTAGTAACTTGACTGTTGTATTTAAAAACAGATATGACAATACCATTTAATGTTATACGATGTTATAAAGAAGAATGAGCAAAAATGTTTCATGTATAATCAAAGGTCTTTGGTATAATGTATTACATGTATAAAGTTCTTGTTGTCTGATTGTCAACTCGCATTATTTAAAACAACAGAAACCACTACAAATGCGTCTATAAGCTAAACAATTCCGTTTAGATTCTTCAATGAAATTTGAGGTTGTGGTTATCCAGTACATCAGGACACTAGCAATTTCTTGAATGAAGTGATTGTGATTATATCGCTTTCAGTCGACACGTAGGTATATTGTATGTACTGACATTGTTTGCTATACAAGCATACTGAGCAAGGCTATTGGTGGCCACAAGTAGGCATAAAACATCAGTAATAACAATTACTATGCAAAACTTTTATCAACATGTCCGTAGTACTGTTGTTCACTTATGTTGGGATAAAAAGAGAAAAATACAAGCTTGACTTATTATTGTTATTGCAACCTTTTCCCTACATATATACATGTGTAGCATACATTACATTGTTAACAAAACAACACATCGGGATCTGAATAATAATATAAATATATGAAATAATAAAGCGAAAACACAAAAGTATCGAGAATTAGTGTAAATGTTATATTAATCAATGATTTGCGATCGGCCGTAGGCCTGTCCAACATATAAAATCACAGTAGGTTAAGAACAATGCATAACGAAATCGAACTTGACTCTAGAACTAGTTCTCGAAATTTTTGACAAAGCAAATATTTCTTAAAATGTCCCTTGTATCAAAACGTTACAGTAAAAAGAGGCACATATTCCCCTATTCCCCCAAAATGCGCCTATCAAATATGTGTCGTGTCTTCAATAATAGTTAGGCAGACAAATACTACTTAATCGGTCTATTACAATGAGTGAAAATCGACCTAAAATGTTTTTAATCAACATTTATGTAAATTAAGAAAAAGGTCATTACTCTTGAATAAGGATTCGTACAATACGAAAACATCTCACATAAAAATGACCACCTAAATCGCCAAGCCGCCATAACAGCAAATTGACTAACAAATGTGATCAAAGCATTCTTATGGCTTAAAGCGACATGCCATTTTAATGTAACTAATTTATGTAAAAAAATAGTTGGCAAGGAAAATACATTTACTGTGCTGAATCAGACATGATTACCAATAAATAAGACATTAAACTCATAACTTTCTTCTAAGAAGCATTGCTTTCACTGAATAACTCTATACTTAATCTGCTACATGTGACTCTGTCTGACATGAAAACATATATGTTTTTGATATTATGTCACCTAATGTAATTCCTTGTTCGCAAATAAAATTCGAGCCAATTTGTCAAAATTTCTACTTTCGTTTTGATGCCTAAAATCAACTTTATTTGGTGAGAAAAACGCCATTATCAAACTCACAGAAAGTCGTTTGGTACAATGAAATGCAATATGGATGGTTTGAAAATAAAGCCATCCGAGAAAGAAATCATGCCGCTTTAAATGCTGTTCTTGATACACTGTGGGACCAAACGAGGTAAATAGCTCTTAATCGACCATTACAATGCATGTATTCATAAGCTCCAACAGTAAAAATGTACTGTAGTTTGCATACATTTGCTTATATGTGTGATGCAAAGAAATGGTCAGTATGTACAGTGAATACTCTCCAGAACAACAGCCTCTGGGAGACGCAAAAGTGGCTGTTGTTTAAAGGTTGTTGTTCTAGAGCGTTTAATTGATAGAACACTCTTACTGCATGAAGATATACATGTATATATAGTGTTTTTGAGAGAGGTTATACTAAAGAGAGAGAGCTGCTTTCGAGAAGTTGCACTGTATTCTGATAAATCAAATCAATTCACCATAACGTACTGGATACAATACGGTGGAAAAGAGACGGATTGATTTAAGTGTGATTGTCTATTCACTATAGTACTTAAAACAAAAACAATAAAATAGCAAAAAACGAAAGCCAATGACTTAAGTTTGAATAAGTTCAACAATATCTAACCGGTTCACATGGCGTATATTCGTGCACTTGGTGCGCAGCGTTAAATCTAACACTTCGTTTTCTGGATGAAATGTCATGAATTGTACCATGTACTGTAGTCTGTCTCTCTATTCTAATCGGAATATTACGAACTGTACCGGAGAAATCGTTCCGTATCGGAACATTCCGGAAATGACGGTGCCCGACTGGAAGATCATTTTGTATTTTTGGATACATACTTGCTGACGGCACTCTAGTGGCTTCGGAAGCCGATCGTCTGATATTCTTAGAGTTTGGTAACTGATATGAAAACACACTAGGTTTGTTCGCGGAATTATATGTCTCTGAAATAGGCGTTGCTGAATTCGGTCGAATTATAATAGTACTATTAGACTTCCCGTTCTTAAGAATGGATTTTTGTGGTTTGCTATGTGGTTTCGCTTTATCGTCATTCGGTTCATTTAGTGACATATGTCCAGACGGGTTTCTCATGTCCTGTTGCATTGTGGGTGATAAACTATAGCCGTCTGCTTGCATTGTTTGACAGATAACCACAGAAGGCGTTTCTCTGTCGTCAGGAAAAGTATCGTTAGACGTAACTGAAGAATTAATTTCATCCGCGTTCATATCATTGTTGTTTTCATCCGAAATGTAGTCCTCGTAACGAGACGGTTTAACAGCCGTACCGAAAAGTCCGGAAAATGGAGATTTATGGTACGAAAGAAGAGTATCAGCTAGTTGAAGACACGTAATATCAGTCACTGCTGCCTTCTTAGAACTATCGTTGTTATCAACTTTAGTATTGACATCAGAAGCTCGACCATGTTTGATTTCCGGCATTATCGAGGTTTTAGACCTGCTCAGCACCATCGACGCAGGCTTTTGAGGCTTGCGTTTTGATCGCACAGAATGCGTGGGGTTAACATTTGGGAGAAAGATTCCAGGAAAGTCTAAATTCACTTGAGTTAGTCTACGAAATGTTGGGTGTATTTTCTCACTATTAATGGCATGCTTCCAGTAATCAATTCCGGCGTTAGTTTCCTGTCGTCTGATGGCTTTGCACATTTCCGGCGTCATATTGGCAGATATTCTAGTTGTGTTCTTGTAGATCGGTAATTGGTGGCTCATGATGACACAGCATTGTAATATATATGTTACTTCCACTTATAATATAATGACAACAGTCGTGTAAAACATCATGACAATTTAATTAAATCCGTGAGCACATTAATCAGTTCAAATGAAATGTTTAAATGTATATCCAAATTCAACAGCCGTTATTTACAGCACATTTGTCTCAATCCAAGCCTCGAGTTTGGCGAAAATTCATTAAAATTCTCTCCAGTCAAACGAAACCATATCACTATTTAATGCAATCTTAATGCACTGAAACGTATTTGTACACGACCCCATGTGTTAGCAATCCATTTCCATATATAATGAAATCATTCCGACAGTATCTCAACACTTATCACCCTTATCAGCAATTCACTTTTTATGCGTTTAAATGGAGAAAATATTACCGTCAGTAGTACCGAGTCTTTGTCAGTTGTGATGTTTATATCCTCTTAAGAAACTATGTTCGATACAAGTATCCTCAACGTTTCCTCCAAAATTCATCAAATGCGTTTCGTATTATTTATTGTATTTGTTTAAACTCTTAAATACGACATCTAAACACCACAACACCGATGGTGCGATTTTCCGTCTCAAGATATTTGTAAGCAAATGTACATAGACTGTTAAAGTGGCTTAACAATTTTCAGCCATTCAAACTAGTTTATCTCGCCTCTTCTGTGGTTTGATGTAAACTGGGCAAACGCGAACAAACAGTGTTTTAATGAAACCGAGATCTTTCAATACACTTGTTGTGTCGAATAAAACAAGGCTGAAAAATGGTGTGTTTACTTTTCCGAATAAACCAGATGACAAATTGGTGGTCTAAGGGCATACGGTGTTGACAAGGAATGTAATTTTCCCACCTGATCTCTCTATGTGCGAATGTCTTGAACTTTAGCCTTACACGCCCACTGAGTGGGACAACCATTTGATGTTATTACTAATGTACGGACGTTTAACTATACGATGCACATACTGTCTAAATGATACGCAAAGTATTATTCAGCGTGATAGAAGATTTTAATAAAACCTTTTAATATTAAATAGTTATTCAGGACATATGATCCGCTATTTATTACTACATTATAATCACGAAATCTTTTTCACATCTTGAAATACTGACACAGCGGGTCGTATTTTTTAATGATACGTGAAATCAATGTCAAATATTAAACTCTAATTAAGCCGTTAGATACCGGTACTTTCAAAACTTTCCCCTCCATTGAATTCTCAAACCACGGATGTTGTATATATTTGATTGCAGAGAGCATTTAATCAAATCCATGCGTTAAATTAGCAAGAGTAATTCGAGGGTTTAGCGCAAGACTATCCTAACTCCTATGTATTTATATAGGACTAAGTATAGTCTTGCACTGAACCCTCGATATAGAATACCGTTCGTACGTGTTCACCATAATTATTTACCCCCAGGTCACGATCTTCGTATTAATTACGTTTCGTTTACTATCGGGTTTGGTAGTGCTATGCATGTATGTCTCCTAATAAGGCTAGTCTGATATCTCGGTGGTAGATGGTTCGCTCGGGAGCAGGTCACGGGTTCGAGCCCCAACCGCAACATAGGTGACTTAAATCGTTAAATTGGTACTACATGGTACCTTCATTAAATATGGTAATATGATGACTTGGTTGTTCTGTGTCGTGTTCATGTGACTGGGCGTGGTATTATGTCTTGTGTCTACGGCATGGTACATGTACCAATACAGTTGAAGCACTCTAGACATCTGCTACAAATAGACACTGTTTCCAGTTTTTAAACTGAAAAATGTAGGTGGGACGTGAAATCCAACCCTGACCTGAACATAGTACGAGTTCATTGATCCAGTTCGTCTGCAATAAACCGTCAAATGATCTCCAATACATGCTCCGGTAATACAAATCGACCAACAGGAATCATTATAACGTTATATGTCTCCGTAAGTAAATGACTGATGAACGTAATGGTGTTTGCTCGTTCCGGTCGTCCGTCCGTCCTTTACCTTTATCCCATGCATCTAGAGTTTTCTCCCTTCACCACTTCTAAAGAAAACATATATGAAGCATAGGAGGGACAAAGGGGAATAATTCGTGGCAATCTCCTGTGGTTTTATCGAACGTAGAATTGTATAGGTATTTGAAAGCAACACTATGATTATTGTACAATTTATGATATTTAAGCGCAATAACTGATTTGGCAATTATGGTATATGTTTGCACTAGAAGAGAAATTCTTTGCTAAATTTCACGCCTTGTTGACTGATCGCATTGGATGTTTTCGACTGTTTCCTGTAATACAAATCTTTTCAATATTTCCATCAGTAATTATTAGACATTGATCATCTTCGAAGATCGATGGATTACAAACACTAATATTAGCATGTGCCAATGTATACATTTATCAATTTACTCTCGGCTTAAAGCAAAAGTTCGCAAATAAAAAAGCTAAATTAATTTTAGATCAAAGTAAATAAAACATCGCATGGTTTGCTTTCCTCTCCGTTCTGATTGATTAAAACCCAATAATGAAGTAATAAAGCCGTACCGTGAGGTTACCGGGCGGCGAGCGCGCGAAATAATCGGGTACTACATGGTTTCATTTTTGTCTGCAGTTTGTATCGAGATACAAAAACGATACTGGTCTATCTGATTCACTAGTTTATATGCAGACAGATACGTTTTGCAATTACCCTTCGGTATGCAAGTTTACGTATTTGATAAACAATGCAAGTTTTCCCTCCTTTATTCGATGAAATATATGATTATACCATACTGTATATAAAGATCACGTGTTCATTGCAATAATACTGTACATATCGTCTTATTCCATATATATTTACATTGATTTTGCATGCACCGACACATCAATACTCAATCACTGTTTGAACAAGGATAAGTTAGTGTTTTGGGGAATCAGGAGGCTAAACATGTCTATTTACATTTAATTTATTGCTTTCGCTGTGATATTTAGATTTCATCTTAATTGAAAAAAGAAAATATGGGTGAAATATGCTTATGTCATGATAGTTTATTACGTTTGTATGAAAAAGAGTGTGCACAATAGTGAAGTTAATCATAGATACTGATTTTTTTCTTTGAAGATAATGAAGTTACATCATATGCACATGTATTCATTGTTGCTTGCTCCAAATGAAATTAATTCAGTTTTTCACAATTCGAACCTTCAGAAGTTATTTTGAACCACACTTGTACAATTATGTTGCCTATGTTGCCTGTGTGATGCAGGAATGTGCAAAATTATATTGAATAATCTGAAACTGAGTTTACTACAAAATGTTAGCACATGAAATAATACACAAAGCTCGCAGGTTCGATTCCCCGCTCCACCATGCACTGATAGTACCAACAGTCTTTCGGACGAGGCTTTGAAAAACCGAGTTCTCGTGTACGATGCTTTACATCGGGCACGTAAAAGAACCAGGTGTTCTTCTGGAACTGGGGCATCTTCTGCATCATGCACTATTTTCCAAATATCTAAAATGACTAACATTCTTCCGGAGGCGTCGCCCATATGGGAAACCGGTGGCGACGATAAACATACTAGTAACTTGCGAGTAACGCAACACCACTGTTTGCTTCTATTCAGCACATTTCTATTGTTCAAAATGGTTTCCAAAAACTGGAAGCTTAATTGATTACTGTAAAACCTCAATAATGAGACCACCGTTATAACTCTTGCAAACTGTTCTTCTTATTGAGGTGGTCTTAATATTAAGGTAAAATAACGGAGCAAAACAGTAAAAATCGACTTGAAAATTGTGTTCTTAATTTTGAGATGGTCTCTTATTATTGAGGTGGTCTTTAAGTGAGGTTTTACTGTAGTACGTATGATGTATAAGCATATGATGTATAAGCATCAAATACTGTACTGTAACGCTACGAACATACTAAAAGACAATACAATACGACGGTGAAAACATTTTATCCTTTATTATATGCCGAGTCAAATAAAGAACGTATGCATGGGATAATATTGACATTTTTCGATACCATGGAGGCTAAACATGGACATAGTGGTACCAACTGAAAGATAATTTTAATTTCTATCTGGTGGTATAATGTTTGTTGTCTGTATTGCATTCTGATGGATATGTTTTAGGTGTTTATCCCATGGTATCGAAAAATGACCATATTATCCCACGCACACTTTTTTGACTCAGCATAGTTGCCATCCCTCCGAGTGGTCGACCAACGAGAATACGATTTAGCCATTTTTAGCCATTACTTAGCTGTAAAATATTTGTAAGAAGAAACTGAACACAAAAGACAATCGAAGTAAGAATTTCTTCTGTTACGTTAATATTTCGTTAGTACCGCGAAAATACAAGCTAACAGTATATACATAATTGTACGCACGGTTTAGTGCATGACGTCGATTCGGACGCCCCAAACGAAATTACGATCGATTAAGGTTTTTTTTGTTAGATACATTTCAAATATTAATTGTTGAATTTATAAAGAAAGGACATCAATGAAAATAAGTATATAGGTTTATTTGCGGACACCGTCTGAACTTAGAGACCGACTAATTAAACAAATCATACAGTTTGGCAATTTTTGCGCTCGTAGAAATTTCAAACGGGGTATATAGAACGATCTTACGTAAAACTAATTGGATAATTTGTATAATAAATCGGGTTTAAGTAAACATTTGAAAGAGCTAGGATTCAACTTGAACTCGTGTCGTTATTAATAAAATTTACAACTATTCGAAGTACTTGATTACACTTTATTTAGGACTAATTAAAGTACGTGTCAACGCGTATAATCAAAGCTGAGCTACTAATGTACGCTTCTACAGTTAGCACTTTATTTTCCATACATACTGCATACCCGGCTTAAATTTGCGAGCGGATCCGTGGTCCAGTGGTAACGCGCTGGACTTGTAATTCAGGGATCGCTGGTTCGATTCCCCGCTCCATCACTTACCGTACTAACAGTCTTTCGGACTAGACTTTAAAAACCGAGTTCCCGTGTATGATGCTTTACATCGAGCACGTAAAAGAACCAGGGGTGCTTCTGGAACTGGGGCATCTCCTGTATCATGCACTATCCTCCAAAAATCTAATATGATTAACATTCTTCTGGAGGCGTCGCCCATATGGGAAACCGGTGGCGACGATAAATAAACGCAATACAAACAAAATTTGCGAGCGTGACGCCCAATCGGAGTAGTAGATTTCACACATGTTATATTATTACGCGCGCCTTTATGTCACAATTTTCGTCATCTGTTTGTAAACTTACACGTGCTATTTATATTTATTGACATAACGGCAGTGGTAAGAAAAGTTTGTTCATAGAATATTCCTTGATTGTTCAATAATATTTGTTTCAGTAGAATTATTATAGAGTTTCACATCGTTCTTGAAGGTGAATGTGGCTGTTGTTTTACTTGATTTGAACAGATATCGGATAACGCAACGTTTCGGATGCTCTCTATCTATTTTTTTATATACTGCTTTTGCTTTCAAGTTTGAATCGACCTCTAAACATGATAGTGCTATTGTATACACTACATACACGACATACAATTTTCGCCTTAGTGGACTTGTTTCAATTTTTCTTTCAATGAAAAAAATACACGAAATGTTTTACCTTGTCAAGACCACTGGAGATTGTAATAATCTTAATTAGTCACCCATGGTCACTCTATCAGATACATATCATACAAAGGGGATAATACTGTTTACACCTCCCCTCCTTGATGGACTCGACCAATATTTGAATCATTGAAATATACTTAAAAAATACACCAAATTCGACGGGTCTCCCTAATTAGCGACAAGAAGCGTCCGGAAGCGACAAGAAAGGAAAAAATCATTTTATGACTAAATTATGATGAAATGTGTATGAAAATATGTTTATCTAGAGTATTTCGAGTGACATATTGCAAAATTATTAATTTCTGCACCGTTTATGTTTCTATACAAAGTTTTTTGCCAGCGTAAAAATGATTTTTTCCTTTCTTGTCGCTTCCGGACGCTTATTGTCGCTAATAAGGGAGACCGAATTTGAAGAATGGACAATCTCGCCTACCTTATCATCATTTTACGTTATATATGCGAGTTCATAGAGAAATAATGGAAGTTTTCCTCAGAAAGAAATGTAATTAATATAATGTCATCCCTACTTAAAGGGTCCACCATTTCTAACTTGTGATACTCCTACTTTCTGACCACATTTACTTCCCAAATTCCAAACTCTTCAATGCTAGAAACCCAGCTGGTAGGCAAGGGGTAACCATTAGCTAGCTGGTGACTCATTAAGCACCCATCATAATTGGGATTCAAACCTTCAACTTTGGAAGCAGATGCCTCAATCACTTGATCATAGGGGATAGAAATGTATCAAATTGTATGCATATTAAAACCTCATCAGTAGAAGACTTGAATAAGAAGCTGTTTTAAATTTTAGCCAGGATTTTCAGTGGTTTCAGCCAGGTAGACAATCAAGGGTACTTTTTTCATTACATCAGTTATAAACCCATGAAATAGCTTATTTTACATATTTTGTTCATGTTATTTGATAATTTTAGAGCTCTAGTATCTGCAAACAATGGGTAGATACGCAAGGAAGAAGCAACACAAGGGTGATAAGCCAATGAAAGAGAAGTATAGAACGAAAAGAAAAACCAAGGATTGGGATGAGATTCATGAGGATATGAAACCAGCAAAGTCAGAGAAACTTTTAAATCAGGAAATTGATTATGACCGGCCTGGTGCTGGTCAGTTCTACTGTCTTCATTGTGCGTAAGTAAATATTTTCCATTTAATATCACATGTAGAGTTAGCATAGAATAGTGCAATACATATGTGTAGCATAGAAATAATTTTTGATAGATCAGGGAATGTTTATCGTTTGCCGCTGTTTAGAATTTTTAGAATTTGGGCCTCATGAGAAAATGTCTGTTTTTCTGTTCTGTCCGGTTTTTAGCTCAAGTATGTGAAAATTTAAACCAGAGAGCGATTGTTATCTCTTTTGACAGCATCTTTGTTAATGTCACAAATGTCATGCCTATAAGCAGGTTTCTCAGCAACCACTGTGGTGAATGCTTTTAACACCACACAACCCTTTAGCATGATGAAATTGACCTCATAATCCAGGTTCCACGACTGACTTGCATTCAACAAGGTTACAACCTCAGCCATTTTTTTCAGTTTTTGGGGAAGTATGGAGGGAAAAAAATATTTTACCATAGCCACTGTAGGGGAATTTTCTTTCTGAAAAAGGAAAAAATGTATGCCTTTTTCTGGGCCTCATATTGGCCCCAAATTTGTCAAAAGAGGACTAGACCCTTTTTACAGAGAGTTGGCTGCCCATAAAATGGATAGTGCATTTACTGGGTCAATTTATTTGTTGAATGATTAGTTCATTTTTGGTTTCTTCCAATTCATTGGAAATTTTAAACTGACATCTTCCATGGTTGTAGCCTTGGTGTACAAAGTTCACATCTCTGCATGGGTTTCATTTTTCATGCTATTGTTATAACATTATGATAATTATGCAGGACACTCCTTTGGCCATTATTTGAGTCATTTATGGGCACCATTCCCCTACTAAAATAGTATGTTTTGTCTCAGAGTTTCATTGCAAGTTCCCTTATAAGAGAGAGGAGAGAATGTTTTTGTAAAATTAATTTATCCATATTTCTTTAAATATATTAAGGCATTGGTAAAATAAATGCTGTATTAATGTCATACTTGGTTAAAATCAGCATAAAAAGTCTTAAATTGATCATGTAAATTTGTCTTTTTAAGTTTAATTTCCCGTTTTCATCTTTTAAAAGGCGCAATTAACAAGTACGAGTGTCAATTGCCAAAAGCTGTCAAGTTTTAAATAATAGAGCATGCCATGCTGGACTCCACACATAGATTGTGTCATGCTGGACACCGTGTTTTTGATGACATATTTTGTGTTTATTTCTAGAAAGGGTTGAGTCAACATTATAATTACTGTCTTTGAAATTGTATTGACATTTTAAGAGCTGTATTTTCCTTACAGGAAGTATTTCATCAATGAACCAGCTTTGAAAAAACATTTTAGAGGAAAACCCCACAAAAGAAGGTATTTTTTGGAATCTTTATGCATCTATAAATTATAAAAAATGCAGGTCATTTATAATCAAACTACTTTGCTAACGAGGGCATATATTAGCAGTTTGATAAAATGTCATGTCAGGTTGTTTGTTAAGTTATGTGAGTGTCTTGTTAGATGGTTCCTTAAGGCACTAGTTAAACTGCTGACCTACTGACTGGCAAGTTGAGTTCAACTTCACTTGTGATAAAACGTAAGTTAAGTAACTAGTTAGTTTCTAATGAAAAAATCTGTTTACCAAGGGAACTAACTGTTATTGGTATACATATTCACTATAGAAAGGGACAGCTCCTTGTGACTTCCTCTTTCAGGGCATTGCATTTCTCGATTTTCATGCAGTGTTATCCCTGCTTGTCCGTCTTCACGAAAAATTGGTTTCAGATCAATAACTTGATTCATATTGGGCACATAAGCATAGGATAAAATACAGGTCAAGTTCAATTTCGATTACAATACACCAATTTTGGTTGAGTTATGGCCCTTTTTTATATGCCCACAGCGAGGCATCCATGTCCTATAGACACATTCTAGTATAGTAAACTGTGCACGCTGTTATGTGTTAAAGTGATATTCTTTTTCATTCAGTTGACTTAATGTTATTGCTGTTTGTCAGTTATTCTCTGTCTTATATCAGCAACTGCATCAAACTAAATCGCCGAACCATGTTGCCAAATTTTGGTAAAATTTTGCAGGAATGATTTTGGAATGTTACTCGCTCATGTAGCCAAATAAAATGAATCAAAGCAAAAGTATTTTCCTAAAAATACAAAATAGCTAAAATGTAGAATTTAATGGTCCTTCAAAAATAATGCTCCTTGGGTGTTGATTTTAAAAGACAGGTTTCCTTAAATAATCAAAAATCCCATCTGTTACCAACAGTAAGAATTCAAGGTGAACCGTAGGTCATCCTGTGGCTTTATGAAGATGCTTCCAGTACTACATCAGGATCCTAATATAGTTAGCCTGTGTTAGTGTATTGGTGTATGCAGGTTTAAGCAACAAAATAACTCTGTCAGACATGAATGTGATACATAGGGCTGTCATTGATTCAAAGTTTTGCTTATCAATGATAGTGTTATAACAAAGGAGAAATATCAATTATAGTTTTAACCGCCTATAGTAGACTATTGAATCTTATTTTTTGCTGTTTATGTGCATATGGCCTGGATACATATTTAAATGTCTAACTTGTGTTTTTATCATAACAATATACCATTTTAGTAATTAATCCATATTTTTAACACAGTATTATACTATATTACCACAATTTGGAATGCACTATCCACTAGAGCTTTGTTTTACAAGCGGTTGACTACAATGCAACTCTTTTGGTACATTTTTAGACCGGACCCATTCTCCTGTATTTTCACACCATACTATCGAATATTTGTAAGTGTGTATCGAATATCAATCAACAGAAAAAATGGTTGATATGTCGATGCTGATTGTATCAATGGCAGCCCTAGTGATACAGTTAACCATAACCATTTTATTTTGTCTGTTTGGTTATACATTGTATCTATATTACATTATTTTGCAGAATAAAGGCACTACAGACGGAACCATATACACAGGATGAGGCTGACCGTGCTGCTGGAATGGGTTCCTATGTTGCGCCGAAGAAAATTGATGTAAAAACTCAGCCTAATGATAAAATGGAGGATGATTTAGGATGAGTGTGAAATATGGACTGTCAAACACTGAACTTAAAGCTATGTTCACGCACTTTCCTTGTTTTATGAATGTGCGTCTACTTAACATCACAGTAGGTCAAACTTGACATGGCCAGCCTCAAAGTGTTAATTTCCATAGCTTGAGCTGATTTAATCATATTTAACTTGATTTTATTCTAGCAATCAGCGATATTTTATGAAAACTGACTTTATATTTTGTAAAAGTGTTTGACCCAGGGATATGAACATCTGGACAACTTATTCATGTCTACATGACTGAATTTACAGCTTATATTTCATATCAGCTAACTGTTGACTGTATTACTACATTTAGTACGGTACCCGGTCTGCTAGATGGCACCATATGAATGAATGTGATCTTTTTACTGAAGATGTTGTTTGAATACTACAGTACTAGAACGATTCATTGAACATAATTACATGTAAAACTTTGAACTGAGTTCTGCCATGACAAAGCCTGTATTAGTGACGCGAGTCATGACATCGAGTACTTCCCAATCAAAGTTTTGCTAAGCACTCTGTCCGAAGATGTTTTGGAGGCTTAATTGTTATTTATAAAATTAAACAATGAGGAAATATTTTATAGTATTACATAATGTGTTTTTCCATTTGAAGAGCAGAGGATTTTTTTTAAGAATTATGTACATTCTAAAGCAACGTCTTCATTTTTTAGCGTTCTTTGCCATCTTGTTCTTAATATTGGAATTGCTATTAAACGATAAATAGACGTCCGATTTTAATATTTTTGGTATGAAATGTTATTAAAAAAATATATCTGTTAGAAAATGTGAAAATGGAGTTTTTGATCACTAATACAGGTTTTGTCGTGGCTCAGCTCAATTATCAATTTACTATTAAAGCAGACCAATTAATTTTTTAATCAAAGCCAGCACATTGAGAGTTCTGGATGAGAGTTCTGGAAAATTCTTCGTCCACTCATGATTTATGATTTTGCAAATATTTTTGTTACAGTATCGACATTCTCCATGCGTGTCTGATTGCCTGACATGCTGGTAAAAAGTGATTAGATCTAGTTAAAAATTAGAAAATTTTACTATAAATAAAGGATAAAATATTATTTCTTCTATGTGAACTCTTGGACTCCTATATTTGACTGCAAATATGACAGCTGTTTAAAGTCTATTATCAATTTCTCTTATACGTATACAGAGTGATAACCAAATATCAATAGGGTGAATTTCCACAGTCTAGTTAGTGCAGGAATTGTCATCGGCGTTTTATATCGCAAGTAAATTTTCCATATTTTGTTAGTCATACATTGAATGATATTCACATTATTTCAATATTAACATTCAAAATGTATATCAGTAATATTGTACAAGAATAATTTCTACATGTGTTGAGTTAGTCAGTATAATCGGTAATACAGGCGGACCTCGTTTATTCAACAACCTTCTATCCGAATACTAGGTATTGTCCAAAAATAAATATCAGGTCCTGGTGTATCTTCTTATGCACATGGAATTGAAATGGTCTATTCGAAAGCATGTAATATACAAAATAAAATTAAGGACTGATGAATTTGATTGAATGAGGGCCAACTGTATTCGTTCATTTAGTTCATTTTAATTTAATAGTTGATGAAATGTTTGGAAATGGCGGAATTGTTGATGTAACATAACCTATTTTAGGTACTCTAGTGATCTTGACACTTAACTATTTTATGTACTCTCCTCCAAGTGACCTTGATACAGAAATAAGGGCCATTGTTCCCAACTTTTCACTCTAAATATAAAAAAATTGTAGAATAAAAACTGAGAAAATACCACCAGTAGGTGATAATTATAGTTATCAATGGTAAGCCCTGATGAATATGTGTGATATATTGAAGATATAGTTAAAACAGGAATGACACTGTTATATTATCAAGACGGGTTTCCATACTAATGATTTTTTTCAAGGGATGTATCGTGCAAATCATATTTAAGATTGATCTAGGAATTTGTATCTTCTTGCAAGTACTCGTCGCTTAATTACATCCCTTCTTTTAGAAAATGAGGATGTTTTTTAATAAGTGATATTTGTTAGTGAATTGTATGTTTGAATAAACGAATAAAAAATTTAAATTTTATGGTTGAAGGTTTTTTTTATGTTATAATTTGATTTGACATAATATTTTAATGCTCAAAGTGGAAGTGCAGGTTTCAGTACAGTGAATGTCTTAACCAAGGGAAGTAATGCTTGGTTCCTTTAACTGAAAGTTTAAAATGAGTTGTCTTGCACAAGGTGAATGCACAGAAAAGCAGATTCCTGCACGGAACTATAAATAATCAGCGAAGGTGTTTGCAAACTCATCAAAATCTGCTTAAAATATTGAAGACAATGTTGTCTTGGGATGCAATGATCATTTGAGATAAAATTTCAGTTCTGACACACTGACCTTATTGTGAGTTTCTATAAATAGCTTCTCATTTATATAATTCATCGACCTAGAGAAGTTATGTGTTCCTCTTGCGATTAGCTGTGCATAACCTTGACGATTATCAACTGCCAAAATGTCGGAGAAAGGTGTAATTACACCTGGAATACACATAATAAGGTCACACACATGAAAATACCACTAATAAGAAAGGCGGGAAAGCGAATTATTGAAAAACCTATACATACCTGATTTCATGACAACAATACTATATATAGACTAGACACAACTTAATGTAAAATGTTTTGTATGAACAGCTTGTGCAAGTTTTGCATTGAAATGCATATTCTAAGAACAGAGGTATAGACAAAATGTAAAACTTGGCAATTACGTTCTGCAAAATGCATGCAGTGAATCAAACAGGTGGTTGGTAATATAACAGCAAATAAATCATGCACTGTTTTGTGCCAGTAAAATTGTCGACCTTCGAGGTGGAATGATGAGTTCATTATATTTTCTTAAGGAAAAATGTTATACTGGAAACCGCTTTAAACCTCAATGAAACATTGATTGCAGTATTAAATTCTTCATACAGTGTATAATGCCTTAAACGTTTCACTAAATTTAAAAGGATAATCACGATAAAGGAAAAATGCATTTAGAAATAATGCAAGTTATCGTGATATCGTGTTTTTTATCCTTTATGAAGTTAAATTGTCGATAAGAATAAAGCTCAATTATAAGACAATTATTCATACTTTAGGCCATTCATTATCAATTGTTTGTGCGCAGGGGTACAGGCCAGTCAACCAAAATTGCTCTAATTAAGTGTGTTTGTTTACTCTTCATTGCAAGATTTTATATAATTTTTCCAATTTATAATAATTTAGTGGTGTATACAAAATAATCTCTTACCTACAGATCTACCCCAAATGCACTCGGAACACCTCGGAGATTGCCCCAAATGTCATGGGTTGGGTACAGTGAACAATGTATGAAGCACGGCCTTAAAATATACACTCAATGGATCCTACTGACAGGGATCGGGAAATTTCTACAGTAAAACCTCAATAATGCAACCACCCTAGGCACCCTTGAAACTGGTCTTAATAATGAGGTGGTCTTAAAATTGAGGTTGAATATAGAGCAAAACAGTGAAACGGAGTTGAAAATTTTGAGGTAGGCTTAGTATTGAGGTGGTCTTTAAGTAGTGAGGTTTTATTGCAGTTCACTTGCAGGTCTTTGATAGAGTTTTATTGGTGCAGACTGATTCTTATCTCCAATCTCCAAAAAATGTCAATATCTGAAGTCTTACCAATCCTTCTGATTCTACCCGGATAAACATTTGAATAGTTAACGGTAAATACTGACAACCATTTTCTAGTAGTTAATGTTCCTTGCTATTTTTTATATGGAATTGCACCATTCTAGTTCAAATGCGCTAGTTTATTTTCTAAGCTTTCAAACTTTGTGGTAACTTTGTAGATCCTATTCCCATGCATGTTTACCTTTGCACCTCCTCACTCCTTAATCTCTTTTAGTAAAATGATATCAAAGCTTTCCATGTCATGTGTGAACCATTAAAATGATTGCATAGTTATAACGCCATTTTACTCAGTCTTCATTATGTTCAAAGTGGGATTGTCACAAATGTGTAAATCATTCATCAAAAAGAAATCGAACTATGGCTATTCATATTTCATTATTGATTAAGTTTAGGAAACTTTGTTTGAGAATTAAAATATAATTATTTCTTTATAATGTAACTGTGTTGACGCGTACAATTTTAGTTGCGTTTTTAATGGCGTGGAGAATATTAACAGGTGTCCGTCTAATAGAAGTATAACCTCTTACTAGGATTCTCATTTAATTGCAAGACAATCGTTCAAACATTTGAGATAATAAATGACTGTTTGTTATCCTGTGTAATAGGTGTTTATACTTCAGATTCCATGTACCTTCATAAGCCACCTTCAATACTTTAAGAAGTAATTTCTTTTCGTCCAAGTGCAAGCCATCCTTCCTGTCAAAAAAATGCTTTTCCATTAGGGTACAAATATCCCACTTTTTAATAGTTTAATACTTTTCCAGTATCGCAGGAGATTCTGAAGAGTTCTTTCCCTTTATCCCATCTAGAGTTATCTCACTTTGCCCCTTGTCATATACAGTACATGGAAATATTCAGTATTACCAATAAGTTTCATAGAAGTACTGGTTATTTTTGAAATTACAGAGAATGAAAGAACTTGACACCAGATGTTTTGTCATAGCAATGGGGCTAAAACACTTCATCCCAGATAGTGGGCAATATTACATTATGTATTGTTAATAATTAAAATGCTTATACATATTCCATAGAAGGGACAAAGGCAGAGAACTCTAGATTGAATAAAGGGAAAGAGCTTGTGGCCATCTCCTTCAATTATGTAGATAAGTAAATGATGGATTTATCAAATGTTAGCTTAAAATAGTTCACAGGGTGTGGTGGAATATTTGATTAGTTTACACAATTTGCTAGTATATTTATGTTCTGTATTTAACTATAAAATTACTGGTAATGCATCATGGGAACAGTTACAAAATGTTACTGTAAAGCATTATACAGTAAAATCTCAATAGTAAGACCACCCTTAGAACCCTAAGAAACTAGTTGTCTTATTGAGGTGATCTTAATATTGATGTTGAATAAAAAACAAAATAGTGGAATGGACTTGAACATTTTGTTCCTAATATTGAGGTGGGCTTATTATTGAGGTGGTCTTTAAGTGAGATTTTATTGTGTTTCATGTGTTTTTTATTTCACAAATTGTTCTGTCTTGAATTTAGCGAAACAGTTGTTTGTTTCATTCTTAATATTTTGTTTGAAAAATGTGTATCAGCTTGTCCATTCGGGAATATAATTTAAAAATTAGACACTCACTAAAAATACCTGTTTACAGGAGTTTCTGCTGGAATATCTTCAAGCCAGAAAATTACATCAGCAATTTTTTAGAACAAAGCAAAATCTATTTTCCTCTGCAGTCGGACCTCGTTCATTGGAATTCATTAGGTCTGAAATTTCAGTTCGAATAATACATAGTTTTGAATAGCCCATTTCAATTTGACATGCCTTAAAGAAGATATATTGGGACCTGATATCTATTTCAGATGAAGTATTTGGATAGAAGCTTATCAAATAACTGAGATCTTACTGTATTTTGTATAATAGTCTCTTAGGCTTAGAACTAGCTGATATTCATCCAGTTGATATATCATGTTCTATGATGTCATTGAATATATCACAATGGTCATTGCCTTTCATAATGTCATGATTTAATTATCTGACCTATTGCATTGCCTTTACATAGAGCAATGCCCATATAAGTCTTTTGTTAAATATTGATGGACTCTTTTGAAAATAACTTGTAAATACAGGTATTTAATATCGATTTGATTAATATAACTCATTGCAAACTGAAAAACTGTATTTGAAGTTAATGTGTCGCCCATTTATGATTTGTCCTTTTGAACCTCGTGCTTTTTGGAATGGCTGTGTACTCTGTATTTCCTGCTCGACTAATTCATTCAATTTCACTCAATGATCAGATCGGTTATTTGTACTGCTGTGGTCATCATTGATTGTTCTGGAAATATTCAGTATTACCAAGAATTAGTTTCATAGAAATACTTAGCATTCAAATTACAGGGAATGAAAGGACTTGACACCAGATGTTTTGTCATAACAATGGGGCTTAAACACTTCATCCCAGATAGTGGGCAATATTACATTATGTATTGTTAATAATTAAAATGCTCATACATTGTATCCCAGATAGTGGTCAATATTTGATTATGTATTGTTAATCATTAAAATGTCATATTATTTTATGTGTATACAAAAGTGTGGGAATAATAAGCAAGTGAGCACAGAAACCTGGCGAAATGTATTTTTCTTTGTGTTAATAAAATGAATCGGGAGAAAATTAATTTCCTTATAAATGTCGAAAATATCCGATAAGTGTTGCTAAGCAGGTGCTTGTGCACAAGATTTTCATGTAAGCATTTAGGTTTTGAAAGCCATTCAGCTTTGGGCAGCCGATACATAACATCCCGTTAAATACCCGTTTTTCTTTAAAGTTTATTATGAAATGTTATTTCATGGAGGCATATATAACTAGGTTTTAAACAGTCATACAATGTGCATGAATTATGTTGATAAACCATGTTGTATTATGACCATGTTATTCGGTCACTCACAATGTAGTCGGTTGCCCAAGTTAAACAGTAATTAATTTGAAATGTATGTTGTTTTTGTCATGCTTACTGGAGGTGGTTGAGTCGTAAGGTAATGGTGGTTTTGTCATTTTACTCAAACTGGCATGTACTGATAATAGCCGACTATTTATGTAAAACATATGTAAGTCTGACAGTCAGACTTAGACTTTCTCTCTGTTTTAGACTTTAAAATGTTAAATGCTCTTTTTGTTCTTATGTTGATATAATGAAATGGATTATAATAAACAAAATGGCAGAAGTGTACAGAGGGAATACAAAATTATTCAGATAGAATTTCATTCACTTAGATTTAATAAAAACAAAATGCAGACAAATATAAGTCTGGGTTACATACTTAAATGTTTTGTGAATAACGCTCAAGGCATTAACCATACTTTAATGTTCGGAAGAAACTTACGCGACTGGTTTTGTGTTTTCTGAAATCCAACTTGTCTGACCAAAACCAACAGTAATAAAGAGAATAATAATTTGACCGTGAAATTTCATTTATACAGTAATTTTACGGTGAATCAATTGCAGGTATGCATTCCTTTGTTATTGAAATTCCCCAAGGGGTATTTAATAGGAATAATATGACATAGATTTAGTATTGTATAGGATAATGGCTATTAATATGCATGTATAAATAAAGTAGAGTAACTCTCGGATGTCTCGTTGGATCTGCATGGGCACATCATTTTAAACATTGTCGTTACAGAACGAATCCATGATTTTCTCGAAAAGATTTTCAAAAAGTAATATTTGCCGGTAATACATATTATACTAAGGGGTAAAGTAAATAAAAGCTATTGAAGATAGCAAATATGCTCCACCGTTTTTTATGTCCAACAGCTTTCTTTTTTCACAATACATTTTAATATTCAATACACAATTTCTATTTAGCTTACAATTATATATCGATTATAAAATAAGTTTTGATGACTCACAGCTTCCTGGGATATTAATCAGTACATGCACCTAATTCAGGGATTATGAAGTTTGCAGTTCAATCTTGCATAAGCCGGGATTCAAACTTGCGTCCTTCGGATCAGGAGTACAATGCTCTACCCCTCGATCACTGCCTGATTGTCCCATATAAATTCCATTTATTTGACCATAATTATTGTCTGTTGTTCATAATCATGTTGTTCATAATTAAGTTTTTCAGATTTTGTCCAAGAAATGGAGCTTTAATGTTTGACATGCTGCTCTAAAATGACCAAACAAAGTAATGAATGCAAATTGTTGTGCCCCTGCTTCACAATGTTAAGTGGGGGCTATATAGGAATCACACATGTTGTTATGTCATGTCACGTCACACGGCTTTCCATGAAACTTCACACAAATTCTGTCTACCATGCCTAGTTGTGCATATTGTTGACACATTCTGGTTGGCGGCCTATTAATGACCAAAAATGATATCTTGAATTTTCTCAAAAATATATAATGCATGACAAAGCGGTATTGCGGGGATATTAATCACTTCGGTGATAGCTCTGGTATGATTAAGTTAATTGTTTATATGAAATTTAAGGGTAAATATTTTTTTTTTCCATTGGTTTGAGATGACGGCTAAATCCTGGTATTACTAACTTTATCTTAACAATGTATTTAACAGCTGCAGTCAGCACTGAAGTAGCCCTTATATATTTGCGCAAACAGGCTACACTTGGCGATCCTAAAAAATTGCTTGTTTGTAGTTACGTGACCTGGAATTTTAACAGTGGGTAGGTAGGTAGGTTTTTTTTTCGGTGCAGCCATACTAACATGGTTTTGCTATTTGCATATCATTGTTGTGTAAACCAATAAAATCCTACGTTCCATCACCAATGCAATTTCTCCTCAACGTTTGTAACCTTGATGTGGATTGGTTAACCTTTCGATAAAGGGTACATTACTTTACCGAAATCCACTGAATTTCGGTGAATTTACCGAAATCCATTTTGGATCTGGAGTGACCAGCAATCGTAACGTATCGGCATTTTTTTATGTTGTACAACAAATCTTAGTGTTCAAATTGCACCGACCATCTTTTTTCAAGATATTTCTTGTTTAGTATACAATTAAGTACTGTAATGGCTAAAAGGTCGAAAACTATTTTTTGATCGATGAACCTGAAAAAATAAATTGAGTCGCTGCATTTTTCATGAGTCAGTCACGTAACTGTAAACAAACATATTGTAAGGATGGCCTAGGGTACTTACGGTAATTGCTTCTAATGGAATAAAATACCTGCTATTGTAAAATTGTCAATATTTGTTTCACATGGATTAAACTGATCATGGGAATAATTTCATAGTGTTTTCAAGCTCAATTTTCCTACAAGTTCAGTAATCTGATGCCTGATTTTCTATCACATTTGTGCCTAATGCTGGGATAATTCCTTTCATTTGTTTCCATATTTCGTTTCCTGTCAGAAATTTAATGTATTTAGTTGCTATTACAAGAAGCAAAAATGTTTTCAATGACTATTAGTTTGATGACAAAGTTTTGGTGCAAGACTACCGTATCTTCTGCATTATTCCGTCATATAGATACTTACTTCTTGTTCTGTTTTGTTGCTTTTTAGTTTTTTATAATTGTGAGAATTTACTCTGTCTGGAAAAATATAATGTTCTGAATTTAATGTTTAACAGTCACTGCTCTCAGACAAAATTTAAATGTACCATACTGTTCATATAATTGAATTGTGTTAAATATTGAAATTCTATAAAATACAATATTTAAATTTATAAGGAAAGTATTAGCATTCCATCCTCAGACATACTATATATATTCATTCTCAGCGATGTTATATACCATGCACTTAAGGGAATCTGTCATATGTCTTACCCAGGGGTGTATCTGTCTGACAATGACGTACGTGTACTTAAAAGTAATACCAAAGGCAAGGGAGTACTACATTAGGGGCATCAAAGTTGCCCCTAGGTCTGTAATGCTGTTAATGTTGCTTATTTACAATACTATTCTATTCCCAGATATTTTCATTTGTTTCCACTTTTTCTGCTATTCCTCCAAAATTGCATTACTATCTACGGATTGCTACATTCCTGTTACTCGTATCTCAAACAGGGGAACCTCTCCAGAGCATCACCCTTGGGGAGACACAAATTGTGGCTGTTGTTGAGAGGTTGTTGTTCTAGAGTGGTTATTGTAAATTCTTACCAGAGGAAAAATCTAACATATGGTTGAAAAGAGGTTTTTTCTCACGAGAGGGCTGGCATGGAGAGGTTGTTACTCAAGAGAGGTCTGGTATGGACAGGTTGCTGCTCAAGAGAGTGATGTTATGGAGAGGTAGGTTTTCAAGAGAGGGCTGTTATGGAGAGGTGGGTTTTCAAGAGAGGGCTGTTATGGAGAGGTGGGTTTTCAAGAGAGTGCTGTTATGGAGAGGTGGGTTTTCAAGAGAGTGCTGTTATGGAGAGGTGGGTTTTCAAGAGAGGGCTGTTATGGAGAGGTGGGTTTTCAAGAGAGTGCTGTTATGGAGAGGTGGGTTTTCAAGAGAGGGCTGTTATGGAGAGGTGGGTTTTCAAGAGAGGGCTGTTATGGAGAGGTGGGTTTTCAAGAGAGGGCTGTTATGGAGAGGTTTGTTTTCAAGAGAGGGCTGTTATGGAGAGGTGGGTTTTCAAGAGAGTGTTGTTATGGAGAGGTGGGTTTTCAAGAGAGGGCTGTTATGGAGAGGTTGTTCCTCAAGAGAGGGCTGATGTGGACAAGTTGCTGCTCAAGAGAGTGCTGGTATGGAGTGGTTGTTGCTCAAGAGAGTGCTGGTATGGAGTGGTTGTTGCTCAAGAGAGTGCTGGCATGGAGTGGTTGTTGCTCAAGAGAGTGCTGGTATGTAGTGGTTGTTGCTCAAGAGATTGAGGCTGGTATGGAGTGGTTGTTGCTCAAGAGATTGAGGCTGGTATGGAGTGGTTGCTGCTCAAGAGATTGAGGCTGGTATGGAGTGGTTGTTGCTCAAGAGATTGAGGCTGGTATGGAGTGGTTGCTGCTCAAGAGATTGAGGCTGGTATGGAGTGGTTGCTGCTCATGAGATTGAGGTTGTTATGGAGTGGTTGTTGCTCAAGAGATTGAGGCTGGTATGGAGTGGTTGCTGCTCAAGAGATTGAGGCTGGTATGGAGTGGTTGTTGCTCAAGAGATTGAGGCTGGTATGGAGTGGTTGCTGCTCAAGAAATTGAGGCTGGTATGGAGTGGTTGTTGCTCAAGAGATTGAGGCTGGTATGGAGTGGTTGCTGCTCAAGAGATTGAGGCTGGTATGGAGTGGTTGCTGCTCAAGAGATTGAGGCTGGTATGGAGAGGTTGTTGCTCAAGAGATTGAGGCTGGTATGGAGTGGTTGTTGCTCAAGAGATTGAGGCTGGTATGGAGTGGTTGCTGCTCAAGAGATTGAGGCTAGTATGGAGAGGTTGTTGCTCAAGAGATTGAGGCTGGTATGGAGAGGTTGTTGCTCAAGAGATTGAGGCTGGTATGGAGTGGTTGCTGCTCAAGAGATTGAGGCTGGTATGGAGTGGTTGCTGCTCAAGAGATTGAGGCTGGTATGGAGAGGTTGTTGCTCAAGAGATTGAGGCTGGTATGGAGAGGTTGTTGCTCAAGAGATTGAGGCTGGTATGGAGAGGTTGTTGCTCAAGAGATTGAGGCTGGTATGGAGTGGTTGTTGCTCAAGAGAAGGCTGGTATGGAGTGGTTGTTGCTCAAGAGATTGAGGCTGGTATGGAGTGGTTGCTGCTCAAGAGATTGAGGCTGGTATGGAGAGGTTGTTGCTCAAGAGATTGAGGCTGGTATGGAGTGGTTGTTGCTCAAGAGATTGAGGCTGGTATGGAGTGGTTGTTGCTCAATAGTAGGCTGGTATGGAGTGGTTGCTGCTCAAGAGATTGAGGCTGGTATGGAGTGGTTGTTGCTCAAGAGATTGAGGCTGGTATGGAGTGGTTGTTGCTCAAGAGAAGGCTGGTATGGAGTGGTTGTTGCTCAAGAGATTGAGGCTGGTATGGAGTGGTTGTTGCTCAATAGTAGGCTGGTATGGAGTGGTTGCTGCTCAAGAGATTGAGGCTGGTATGGAGTGGTTGCTGCTCAAGAGATTGAGGCTGGTATGGAGTGGTTGCTGCTCAAGAGATTGAGGCTGGTATGGAGTGGTTGCTGCTCAAGAGATTGAGGCTGGTATGGAGTGGTTGTTGCTCAAGAGAAGGCTGGTATGGAATGATTGTTGCTCAAGAGTAGGCTGGTATGGAGAGGTTGTTACTCAAGAGAGGGCTGTTATGGAGAGTTTTACTCTTTATTATTTAAGTCCAGAATGATTTCAAGGAATGTATACCAGTAAATTGTATATCAACTTTTTGCATATACATGTATGGTAAAATAAACGTCCTGTTAAAATGTCAATTCATTATCTGTTGACATAAATACAATAAAATACCACAAGAAATGTCCTTCAATTTAATTATGCAAAACAACTATCATGTGAACTAAAAACTGCAAAATGACTGAACCTAAATATTAGAATTTGTCATTTTCTGAATACATGCCTTGTGAATGTGCAATTAATGCATGACTTTGACAGTTTATGTTAGATTTTAATACTCAGTGTTTTCTGTAGTTAGGGCAATAATAAATTAATTGCTCGATCATCATCCAACCAGCTCATTGTTTCATGGCCCCTGGCCCCTTTTTTCTCTGAAAACTAACAGGGCTACACTAGTCTAGTATTCATGTCTAAGATATTTGTTTTCATGAAATCTTAAAGATATCCGACCCCCCTATCAAGTAATTAATAATGGTCGTGAGCTTGTAATTTTCACCATATATATATGCATGAATGCAATGTTACCTCATTACTGGAAATTAATTACTGTTATAGTTTGTAAGATGCTCATGTGATAAATTAAAAATCTTAAAGTTACATAGATCCTTTTACTTGTTTATTATTTATCATTGAAGGTATGATAAGAAAAATCCTAAATGCAATATGGTAATAGAGCATAGAATTCGTTTGTATGATAATTCTGAAATGATGATATTATCTTGACAGGATTCTGTTTGAATTAATGGTATTTCTATTTTTTTTGGTTATGTGTGAAGATGATATACATACCAGTATACCAGAGCATATTTATCATTTGTTGTGAAATAACTTGAATGCATAATTATACTGACAAGACCATATTTCTTGATATGATTAAAACTGTCCATTATTGTACGTTGTAATTAAATTATGTCCTTCTTCACTGTCGGTGGGTTCTTACCACAGCTTTAATGCAAAACCACTGATAGTAATCATACATGGATTCAGGGTGGACATACATGGATTAAGGGTTGATAAACTTGGATTCAGGGTGGGTATACATGGATTCTGGGTGGGTATACATGGATTCAGGGTGGACATACATGGATTCAGGTTGAACATGCACAGATTCAGGGTGGGAATACATGCATTCAGGGTGGGCATACATAGATTCCGGGTGGGTATATATGGATTCATGGTGGGCATGCAGATTCAGGGTGGGTATGCATGGATTCAGGATGGGCATGCATGGATTCAGGGTGGGTATGCATGGATTCAGGGTGGGTATACATGGATTCAGGGTGGGTATGCATGGATTCAGGGTGGGTATATATGGATTCAGGGTGGGTATACATGGATTCAGGGTGGGTATGCATGGATTCAGGATGGGCATGCATGGATTCAGGGTGGGTATGCATGGATTCAGGATGGGCATGCATGGATTCAGGGTGGGTATGCATGGATTCAGGTTGGGCATGCATGGATTCAGGGTGGGCATGCATGGATTCAGGGTGGGTATGCATGGATTCAGGATGGGCATGCATGGATTCAGGTTGGGCATGCATGGATTCAGGGTGGGTATGCATGGATTCAGGTTGGGCATGCATGGATTCAGGGTGGGTATGCATGGATTCAGGGTGGGTATACATGGATTCAGGGTGGGTTTACATGGATTCAGGGTGGGTATACATGGATTCAAGGTGGGTATATATGGATTCATGGTGGGCATGCATATTCAGGGTGGGTATGCATGGATTCAGGATGGGCATGCATGGATTCAGGGTGGGCATACATGGATTCAGGGTGGGCATACATGGATTCAGGGTGGGCATGCATGGATTCAGGGTGAGCATGCATGGTTTCAGGATGGGCATACATGGATTCAGGGTGTAATATTACTTATGCCAGTGGGGGTGAACATACAAAGAATACAATGTTAAATGTCTCCTAAAGTAACACAAGCGAACGTAACAATAATTGCACCAAAATTCACATCGCCCCCTACCCTCCCTCCCCCAGTCTGAATCGCTACCTCAGGCCATGTTTACTAATGTTCCCTTAATAGGCCTCTACACTCCATTTATATACAATAAGCATACAAAACCAAGTGTATAAACCATAGTTTGACATGGTTTAACATACAGATGTAAGGAAGTGATTGAACCATGCAGACATGATCGACATCATATCACCTGAATCTACCCTACATATCTAGGGGCATTGTCCTCATTCAAGGTTGTGCAGTTTTTATTTCTGTATGATAAATGTAAGGTGTATTTGAAGCAGACTGCTTGCCAAGTATTCACATCCTTGCCTAGTATAGATTTATTTGATACACTTTGTGGACATGTGGACACAAGCTAGGACAAGATTTGATTGGACTGCCAAGTTGACAAATTGTCCAATAAAAAGATGGACAACTAATGGAGTTGTTTTAAATTCAAAGTCATAATCTATATCAATTTCTATTGAACTACTGGAAAATCAGAATTTTTCGCAAATCAAATGTTTGCGTCAATGTCAAATTTTACAGACTTAACACAGACTAATGTGCAGGAATCGGCAATTATCAGTTTAATTTTTACAACAATCAAACCTCTCAGCGAGATATTAAGGCACAGGGTTAGAATGAGCAGCGAACCTGTATTGATCATATCTTGGGATTAATTCACATTTTGAACTTCTTGAAAATTAGTGACTTCTTATTTCTAAATTTACAGAATTCAAATATGTCAACAGAAATGCGGTCAACTGTTTAAAATGTCCTTTTACAATGTCATGATTTTTTTCATCATTTTCTTAGGCTGTCACATGGGATTCAGTACGGGTTATGTCGTTCCGTGACATTTGGCTATGGTCATTAATCTTCCATCTCTGATTCACTGGAGCAGATGTCGGCTGCTCGTCGAAGGGCAAGTTAGTACTGATGGATAACTGATTTCAGGAAAACTAGTTATGTCAACTATCCTCCATGTATACCTGAATGAATGGTGAAAAATGACCTGAAACCCAACAAAACAAAACAAATTTAACCATTCTGTTGTTCTGTTAACCTAGTGTCATCATGCTTTCATATGAATACTGAATTCTATGCCGAGTCAAAAAAGCAAGTGTACATGGTATAATATGGACATTTTTCAATACCAGTGGGGCCAAACATGGACATACTTGGTACCAACTGAAAGATAATTTTAATTTCTATCTGGTGGTATATTTTTCGTTATATGTATTGCATCAACCATAACAGCGACACCTGTTCTCAGGTGAACTAAGAATGTTTTACAAGCTTAGTGTTAGGGAGATGATAATGTTCAGGAAACTACATAAAGTCACGCTCATGTGCTTTTTAAGGAAAAGTGATATCAGTGATCTTACAATGCTCTTATCCATAATATCGGTAAAAGCTAAAGGCAAAAGACTACAGGTTCCATTTAGTGGCATCATGTAAATGTATTCATAAGATCATCTACAAGTATCCACTTTTATACACCTCTTAATAGTTATTTACGAACTACTTTAATTGTCCATATTTTCTTACCTCTTTTAGTAATGTTACACAGATACTAAGCTATAGACAACTCATCTGTACGATTTGGCGTTAGATTTCTTTACATTCATCAACCAGAACCATCTGGGACCAATACCATTTATCTTACTTATCTTGTTTTTCTTGAAAAGTGCTTCAGCACCGTAACATCGATAAGTAGATATAATTTTTTTCGCAGTATTGTATCGAAATTTGATTCCACAGGAGATTGTCATGAGGTCTCTCCCTTAATCCTTCTTGAGCTCTCCCTTTATCCCTGTATATGTATAAATAGCCCCGCATACGCATCTCTGTACTCCGACTTTTACACGCGTCTTCGTGTACAGCGACAGTATAGAGATGTGACGTCCGTGGCTAGACTAATTGTATATAGTACTAGAAGGGATATTCAAATGGGTGAGAACTCTAGAAGGGATAAAGGGAGAGAACTCTCCTGTGTCCGATTCTAACTATCATATACATTTATCAGGGTCTCAGTGTACTACCTTTAGCCTCAAACTTCATGATACAAGAAAGTCAGGACAATTATTCTAGTACTGAAGTACCCTCCATCTATCATCACGAATTCTTAACAGTGCATCAATATCCTGCCAAAAACCACAAGTATATCTTCACAGGTTATTGTGTTAACATTGAGAAATGAAATTGAGAATAAAAGACAATCAATTGTATGAGTTCACAAGATGCTTGTATCAAATACTGAACAATGTTCTTAAAATTACAGCTGATGCCAGTGGGTGAATATTTTCTGTTTAAACTGAAGTTCTATTGGAACAGAACAGGAAATCATATGATCCCAGTGTCATGTAAAATATGTGTAATCACCAATCAGAAATTATTTGTTTTTGTAGGAAATACAGTTTATTATTTTAACAATGGTTTGATTCAATTAATTTTGGTAGAGAAGCAGTAACAATGGTTTTGTGACAAACCTTAAGCCTAGGTCACTTGAAGTGGTTTTTACAAGCCCGGTAAAGGCCAAAAACCTGAGCCTCTTGGTTATCGCAGGGCATGCCATGCAGGCCCTTGCAAATGGTCAAAGATGTTCGGGCCTGTAGGGGCGCTGTATAGCATGTAGAACTTGGTCAGATGAACCTTTGGATGGTCTCGGACCCATAGGTATTGGAGAACTGTATGGGCATATGGCCTTTGGAAAGTCCATTTGTTGGGAGTTACATGTGACTGAGGCATTAGTTATAGTATAACAGAGAGATACCGTTTGCTGAGAGAGACCATCTGTTGGTAATTTTTCAACCAGAGATGAACTTGACAGACAGGATGTACATGTATGAGTACACTGCATTTTATAGTTTCAAACTGTACTTTGAAATCTAGCTCAGACCAGTTTACAGGTTTTTATTTGTTCACCATTACACAACACAGTAAGGTTTGATAGTGATTCTAGGGTGTTCAGCCTAGGTACCAGTATAACTGTCAATTTTCCCCCCATCCGCGTTTTTCACCCGATGCAAGATGGGTTGTCCAGTTTGGATTGGTGTTACACCAGCCCTGCGTTCAGTGAAGGTATTTGAGGCTATCGTTTTGTATTGTTTCGTATCGTTTGCAACATTTTGCAATTTGGTTCCCTGTGTGCAGGCAATGTGATACGGTGGGCCAGGGAAACAATACAAAACTTTCGCAACTGATAGCCGTAACTGAATAAGGGCAGTACTCACTTATGGATAAGGTATGGCAGTTTTTTTTCTTAACAAAATACAATCGCTTGCAGTACCCTGTTTTGTTGACATTAAAAGTACCACATCCTATTTTGGCTTTTCAAAACATATACAATGTAGTCCGTTTTCATTTACGTAAGAAAGGATTTAAACATATTTGAGATTGTCAGCCAATGAAAACATGTCTTGGAAAATTTGGACCAATAGCCATTGTGCACACAATAACAGTATAGCCTCTACTCAACTCATTTTGAATCAACAGTAGACATGTTATGTAAATATACCATAGAAGAGCATATGCAATAAAACAAAGACTGTAAACAAGTGTTTGGTGGTCTGTTATGTATTTACTTTAAATTTTAAGTCAAATTTATAACGTTATCAATATAAAATATAGAGCTATAGAATGTTTAGTTATAGGCTGCAAAAATAGAACCACTAAAAAAGTGCGAGTAACTGATATTTATAAATGTCTGGAGCACAGTATTATCCCTGACAAAGAAATGGAAAGGCAAACTGAGCAAGCGATTAAAGATTAAGAGAAAACAATGATTAACCGAATAGACAAAATCTGGAATACAAGAAAAATTGGTTTTTACCAGGGGTACTTCTTAACAAATTTAGTTTTATATCCACTGAAAGTCAGCCGTTGAATCCTGTCTTTGTTTTCATTGTGGTTGAACAATTAAGTCCGACAATATTTACCTGGCCCTTACGGATATTGGTTCAAATCAGTAAATTGTAGTGGGCTAAATACCTTGAGTGACTTTCAATATGTATAAAGTAACTATCTTGCATCTGCTTGACGAGAACTGACTGTGCATGAAGAGTGTGACTAGGATGAATGCACCTGTCAATATGCACCATGGGAATTAGACAATTTGTCCACATTTAGTCTAATTTCCCCACCTTACAGCCAAGCTTCAGGATCTATTAAAAATCCAGCCAAAGTCTATTTCCCCATACCAGAATCATGGCGGGAATTGTCTTCTGTCTAAAGTCCTATGTATTCCACCCCCACCACCTGGGGCAAAACATTATTGGGTGCATTATGAGTGGAAGTTTAATGTTGCCTAGTTAAACAAGTGTTGGGATAAAATAATCTAAACAAAGTTGAGCATCATGTAAATACACTTTATCAAAGTAACACATTTTCCTACCAATTTTTCAACATGGTATTTATAACTTTCTGAGAACAGTACATAAATTTATATGAATCACAGTCAATATACACAACAGTGAATTATACGTACAATAGAAGCTAGGTAATCACACATGAATATTCATATATTGATATATCTTACATAAATATTCATATGCTGATAGAGTACATGAACACAGTGCATTCATGCATATGTATTGATAATTCATGATTAGTAATTTATTCATAGAATTCCACTTGAATTCAAAAATCATAAAAAAGGAAACAATATACCGGTAAAGAAATGCGAGAGATCTTGAAAAAACAATTCACGAGGAAAACAATTTTTTTTCAAGAGGAAAAAGGAGCACTGAATTTTTTTTCAGCCTAAAATTTAGTGTGAATTTGGAATATACATCACCATAGAAGATTATAAACTATACACTAAATTAATTTTATTTTCATCAGTACATTAAAATCAAGATTTATATTAAATACTCAGTACCGGGATAACAACATCTTCAACAAACACACACCATCCTTATGTTTTAATACAGCATTTAAGAAATATAAATATGTTTATTCAAAGTGATTAACTGGTCAAGAATTGCCTTATCAGCTTAAAAAAATGTCTTGACCAAGAACAAGGAATTTATTTCACCATAGCAATAATAATTAGCCTAGCAAAATTATAAAACAACATGATTTTTGTCAATGAAAACAAACTTGTTAAAATTGATCATGGTCATTGAAAAATCAAGGTCAACTTGCATGTACAATATATACATACATGTTTTCTAATTAAATGACATTTACAATGCAATGAATACATGATAATACTCAAATTATATACAACAAAAGTTGATAAAGGGAAATAATATGAATGATAAAGGGAGATAATTACAAATGACAAAGGGAGATAATATGAATGATAAAGGGAGATAATATGAATGATAAAGAGAGACAATATGAAACACATATTGATATGAAAGATGTTCAGAAAATACATTTTGGTATGGAATACAGCCTACATAATATTTTGGCAAGTCAAAAATTAAATCTGTAATTTTGAAGACATAAGCAGAAAGCGACTTTGAATTAACAACTTGAGACAAGACTCAAACATCATAACATTGTGCCTAGATTCCATTCTTACAGTGTTGAATAGGTGTTGACTAACTTGTAACGCAAAAATAAAAATCATATATATCGAGATCTTTATACAGTCTGCGATAAAAATTACCATGGAACTATACGTATGAAAGCAGAATGTGTGTAATGAATGAATTCTTTGTGACATAGAAATCTCAGGAGTAATTCAAGAGAAAAGTTACCATGCATCAATCATAGTCTATATATTACAAGCATTATCTGCACTGAAGTAAATAGAGGGGAAAGGATAGGAAATATCTAAGCACTTAGATTAAAGATTTAAACATTGACACCATCATAGCTATTGGAGCTGATAACACATTTCTGAAACTGATTTGAGTAATTTGAAGACCAAAATTATGTCTCTCATTTTTGTGCAATATCATAATGAATTTCTAAACGTATTTTCAAATACATTAAATAAACATTATATATGATATTGGCATGCAATGATGATTGACTCAACCATGAAGCAAACAAGATACGGTGTACAGTAAACTAAGCACTCTTTCAGAGATACCTGTCACAGGGCAGACAGCTAAAGCCAACATGCATGTAATCTGGCCGCACAGTTTCTACATTTGTCAGTTGCTAAATTATTTTTTTTCGAGAAGAGGAAGTCTGCCACTAAAACAGGGAAGATTATCACCACTTGCTTTTGAAAAAGATCTTTATAAACCTGCTTGATAACAATTCAGTAAGTTTGTGACAGGTTGAGGAAATGAAGTCATCTACCACTAAATAGCTAAATCCCTTTCAGTTGATGACATTAAATCTTGTATCAATAATCATTTAATATGACCTGAAAATGAAGCCTAATAAACGCATAAATGAATGCTTAACAGAGAAGATGAAAGAATATTACAATGAACGGCTTTGCTCAAGCACAAGGGTATCATTCATATGGTGCATAATTTTACCACATGTTCACCATATGTATTTGTATCTGTAAACGTAATCAGCTGGGAGCACATTGACATTCTCTCCAATACGATACGCAAGAATGAATTTGATTAATTTTCACTCGTGACTTAATTTTGATGAATTGAATTTTACACAAATATAGTGAATAAAGTATCATGTATTATTTATATGCATGTGTATTAATAGACCAAACTGAATGACTTGTTCCGCTACCATAAATGGAGACCTTAACATTACCATTAGACTTCAAGGCTGTGATGCAAAACTTAGAATAACTGCTGTTTTACCAAAACTGAGTTCATACAGTCCTGCAATAAACCCTCCATTTATGACAGAAAATCATCTGTATTCTTTTCTTCACTAACACACATTCGGTACCTAATATTTAACCGTTTACATAAAAATAAAGCCATTTAGTGTAATTGTGTTAAATCGATCAAGTATTTCAACATGGTATGTAGTAGAACAATCATTCATATTATACAGCTAGGTGTAAGCCTAATTTGTCAAAATGCATTTGTCAATTTAGCATGTTGTTATTACAGGCACAAATTTAAACTACATACATAATTATTGTGAGTGAAAAAACATTCATCATCATCAAATTTTAGTACAGAGCAAACAAATTGGATCAAATTTCCTTCTTCAGTTCGGTGACTCATTGAATATTCAGTTAAAGACTAGTTTACAAAGCTTTAATAATTGCATTGGTCACTTTGATTTGACAAACATTCAGGGATTGTAAAGTCAGGCACTTTTTACCCCCCCCCCCCCCGGACCACTTTGCCTGCCTGAATTGTTTTGTAATGTATAGGTACGGTATATACAATAACAGACATAAATGGTTATACATTTAACTACCTGTCTAAAATCTTCGTACACAGGCACATGTGACATTTACTGCAGTTCTATTAATAATATATCAATCAACAATCTACACTGTAGATGACATTACAAGGCCAGACATCAATTACAGCCAATTAATGAGATATAGATCGCATAACAATAGGTATCTACATAATAAAGAAATACTTCAACTTAATTTTCTGACAGAATTCGGATAATCTGTAAGCTTGTCACTTTACCAATGTAACACACTTTCTAATCTGAATATCATTGACCATTTAATATCAAAGTAGACATAAAAATGACAAGAAGCCGGCAGATGGTCCATGTCTTCTATGACTTTTGTGACATTGCCGGTATTTAACACTACCAAATAGCAGGACTGTCCTAAACCAAAGGCGACATCCATGAGGTATCTGCTAGAATTGAAACCTGTTAAAGCAAGTCACTCCGCAAAACATACAGGTAAAAGGACTGGTATCAGTTGACCTGAGGAGTTTACAATTACAAACAGAACATTTACATTTTGAATACTGAAACAAATCTAAAGCAAGTAAACTATAAAACAAGCCAGTTTTATAAGTGATAAAGTCTGTCTTTGTAGAGATATACATGTATATAGGCATCATAAGTACATAATGTGTATTTAAAAGAGAACCAAAATGATAGTTAATGATAGATTAACCTAGAATTCAATGCATTTTCAAATAACAATGTCAGAAATTGTTCCTATTAGCAGTTTTACATACATTGTTCCCAATGGAAGTTTTACCAAGATTTTACCAATAGATACTTTTTCCAAGATTGTTGCAATAGATGTTTTACCCAAGATTGTTCCAATAGAAATGTTTAAGCAAGATTGTTCCAATAGAAGTTTTACCAAGAGTTTTCAAACAGAAGTTTTAACCATGATTTTTTCCAATAGAAGTTAATTTACCAAGATTGTTCCAATAGAAGTTTTACCAAGTTTGTTACAAGTTTTACAACTATTCTTCCTGCAGCAGTGACATTCCAATATTAAGATGTTAACTATAACTGAGCTTATGGCGGTAATTGTCAGCTATATTTGTGTGATATCATCAGTCAGTGTTTAATACACCTCTCCTTCATAGATTTTTAACTACATTTTGTTATGTATGGCTTGCCTGAGGCATACATATTGAATGAAACTGAACCAAGATAAAAATAATGCAACTATACTTATTTCATCAAACATAATTACACATTTACAATGTTCTAGTACCCATGTGACCTAAAATAGCTAACTGGATAAAACTGATGTACATAGATATTAATGAGCTTTCAAGTATGTCTTGACTGGGTCAAGCTCAGCTTTGCTGGTGTACATACACACATGAATGTTTAAAACAGATCACAATCAGTCTATTGAATTTCCGAAAAGTAATATATAAGACTAGATTTAATAGAGGACACATTAAGCACTTAAGTCTAGGACAGAATTTGAACTGGCGACGGAACAAATAACCTCAACCATTGCTCAGTCTGTAATACTACCATAGTACATGTATACACAACTCCTAATAAGTATTGCCACCAAATTTAGGCCACATTTGTACATGCAGAAAATCATGTTTAGGACAGTAATTCCAGTCCAGTGAATATTTCAGTGAAAATATTATATAAAAAGGTGCTTTATTAGGTAATTAGACATACCACCTCAATACTAGAAAATGTTGGGACGAAAAATAGCAGTAATTTGTCAATTCTTCGTATCTTATGAAGGAAGATATCAAATTCAATCATATGTATAAATGATATTAAGAGTAAACTTAAAATACTAAAAATCTCTGACTTGTGTTCTTCAAATTTCTTCAAATTTTACATGAATCTTGATTCCCCATGATATAAACATCCCGGCAGACATGTGCAGAGGAATATCAAGATGTTAATAATACGACCAGACATGAAATTCGGGAAAGAATACTCGGTTAATAATAACAATTTATATAGCAGTAAACACAGCATATGCTTGATTTATATTAAACAACCACTGCTATTGGCGAAAACCAGTAAAATAAACTTAAGTCTCAGCCAAGAAAAGTGTATCATTGAAGCAACGCAGACTGTGTGGTCCAATATTGTCTACACTTCAAGGCAAGAACATTTAAAACAGTCAAGTTCCATATCTCGTATTTGACACAAAACTATTCTAGGTTTGCACCGAGCTCTGAAATAATACAAAATTACATTAAATACAAGAACAAGTTGTTTCAAAGTACAGTTAATGAGTTATAAGAAATCACTCCAAGATATTCAAATTAACACTAAATATCATCTCATTAATGAAAGTACTGGGCTCTATAAAAATGTATGCAATAAATACGAAATAGCCAGTTACAGTCAATAAAATACATGATTTAAAGGGAAGTTTGAAACCACAAACATTTCACACCATAATACTACCAGCAATATTCTTTGGTTAAAGAAAACTAACAACAATTTAGACTCGCATTATTTACTGTGTTAGAAACACCGGGAGATGAACTCTAAATGATGTGTAATGTTCGTTGAAGATAGAAGGGAAAGACAATTTAACTAGAGATTTAATACCTAGGTTCAATATCAGCAGGTAAATAACAATGGACACTTCGTGAGGAAAATTCATTATGTTAAACAAAGGATTCCTGACAGTCAAATGTCATTGTCCTTTAAAAACTCGGACCAATGTGCCAACAAAACCAAGGGATTTCAATCTATTTCGCATATGAGCATTAATTTACATAATGAAGCACTTATTTAATTGATATAGCTGAAATATTTTCACTGTACCTAGCTTTGTTTTCAACATAGTATAATCTGCATCATTTATCACAATTAGTCAGCTACAATAGTGGAGAATGATGTCCCTACAAGAATGATGTCCCTACGACAATAATTATAACATGATGTATTATGACAACCCTCAGGCAATCTTAATATTGCTCTCATATGATAATGCGCAATAAACGAAATATTTATATCAATGAAAACTGGAAATTATTACCTAACTGACATTATTATAAATACTTGGGAAATCAAATGTAAAACCTTGCCGTAGTTTCTAGATGATATCTTGTGACTGTATATAATATTCCACTTAATTGGACGACAGTAATTTCATTGTCTGGTATGTTAATTAATATGCATTTAAAACATAAACCAACATACGAGCCTTACTGTATAACATATATGCCGGACATCCTGCTAGGTCCGAAAATAAACCGAAAATATACTGCTACTCAAAACAGTATGCACATGTCAGTGCGACAGAATATACTTTAAATATTTAAATCTATTAAAAGCTATTCACAATATGACCATAATAATTTGACAGATTATGTTTAAAGATTTCATGAAAGAAAATGTCAATTATGCATTTTTGAAAAAAAAAGTTAAAATAGTCTTGCATTAAGCCCTCGTTATGTGTAAACATTTGAACAATAGAACACAGCCACCAAGTAACTATGAGGATATTCTCAGAAAATGCAGCAGATACATGCAATAATGTCAACACATACGGCAGCTTAATTACATTTAGCCTACTCTAACTTGAAGGTTATCAATGAAGTATTAGCAAGAACAAAACGCTTCTCAAAATTTCCTGATAATCGTTGGAATCTAAAAATAACTCGCAGACACTTGAAGGAAAGGCTGAGGTTTACAGAAGCTGTCAAGAATGTGACATCTGCTCTTGCCAGCAATCCAATCACACAGCACAGACATTTAAATGATTAAATGCTAGCTGCACCGATTTCAGAACATCTAATTAGTGCTGCTTAATAATCTAGATTATTAAATCAGTTTGTTCAGATAGGTTTTTGTGACAGAATATCACGAGAGTATTTGGATACAGGAAGAGGCTTATATCACGTTTGTCCCGTGTTTTAGTTACTAACAATAAAGACATATTTTGGTACATGTTGTTTTCAGCTTCCAACAACAGTAACCATGAACATCAAATACTGTCCCAGGAACATGTTTTGTATATTATACATTGTACCCTTGTATGATATCGGTAAAACAATGTAATTGAGAAAGGGGTAAGAATGGGTACACACGGCCACAAGATGTCACTATTATCACATGATGTGTATACACATCAGGAATATAACTAATAGGCGCAAACTTTTGTACATTGTCAGCTATAAATAGAGGTAAACATTGCCTGCACTTATTCATTACTGGAAGACCATGGGCCATAGAATACTGAATACCTACAAAGCACAAGAGTTTAATTATACCACTCATATCGAATCTAGCATTAAAATTATTTAGAGCAAATCAATAATGGTCATTCAACGAAATAAGTACCGCCAATGACGGATTAGACTATTAAAGGCTTAAACATCTAATTAAAATATCAAAAATGTGTATAGTGCAAACTTGAACCATCTGAAAGGTCATTATAACCTTATCTCTCATTCATAATGTACTTAAGTAACATATATGCACAAAAAGCTGACATAATCCACATCGCTAAATATCGGTACATATACTCCTGTTAGCTGTACTGGGTGGTAAACCTAAATCTCCTATCTCAATGTGATATTAATCAACACATTCACAACTTGAACATGTTTCTATCAAAGATGTATATCAAGTCTATTCGGTAATGGATAAGGGCAATACAGACAATATTGTGATATTTAATTGATGATTTCAACAAGTATAATTGAGGATTCAATTGCTATCTGATCAACAAATGATGATAAAATGATGACATGATAAGTGTCAAGCAGGCTGTAGACCACTTGAAATACACACGTATACATAGTTAGTAAATTATGTCTTATAAGTGTACTATATACAGTCAACTCCCTGAAACTGAGACTCTCTGAAATCCGGAATTCTCTGAAAATCAAAGGGTTTTCAGAGTCCCAAGTTTTCCTCTAAAATTCTCTAAATACTGAACTCTCTGAAAACCAGATGACTTTATGACAGATATTGTATGATATATCGTCACAGAAACCCAGGCGGGTACATTGAAGTACCGTGAACTGGAAATTAAGAGACAATGCTAAACAACCGATGTTAGAAACAGATGTCATGTTACATTGTTCACCCTTTAATGCTCCAGAGTGTAATTTCAATATGCATAAAACTAACTGTAGGTGCGATATAAAATTTGCCAACCACAGTCAGTTATGCTTAGATAACTGCATTAATATGCATTTTACTTAACAATGGCCATATCTCTTGATCTTTTCTTGTTGTGGTATGTATTGTAAACACACTTATTGACTAATCAAGACAACTTTTTGGAATTACAAAAAATAATTCCAATGTATTTTAACTTAAATGCGACCAATTAATGCAGATCTGTTGTCCCTGATTTGTATTCTGAATTTAATATGTGCATAAACATAAAGACAGACTTAAACAGTTATTCAAACAGCATAGTCCAGACAAATGCAGTCTTATGATAAGTTCTCTGAAAACCACAATACTACAAAAACCAGACTTTTGAGCAAGTCCAAACAGGGACAGGTTTTGAAGGACTTTACTGTACAAACGTATATCAAGTTTCAACATTGAGTTATTCAATATTGTTCATACCAGGAACTAGAATATTTATCTACGTAGCTGACGTCCGCTTTTCTAGATAGCTTGAAAGGAAAATAGACAGTGTGCATGAATTGTATTTTTAAAATGTCACAAAAAACTATTGCAGTATATTTAGGGGCTTACACAGTTACACACTGCATGTCAGTACTAGTCCTCTAAATGTGCATGTCATATCTTTGAATTGATTTGACATTTTGTACAACCATAGTTGTTACATAATTATTCAGTCTAATTAGAGAGACAAGTAATGAAACAGATTTATCGAGCAATAATTAAGATAACACTATACTTTGGTTTGTAACTGACTAGAAATGGATGCAAATTGATCAAATGTAAAATGAAAATGTAACTGACATCTTAACAACAAGTTTACATGAATGAAGAAAGGTCATTGTCCTCAGAAAATCAATAAGCAGAAGCTATGGAGATCAAACCAAATAAGTACAGCAATAGAACTGGGTATGGTTGATTTAGACTACTGAACAAGCAAATAAATGCTGTGAACTACCAAATTAATGTAAACGATAATGTGGAAATTGTCTAAATCTGAAGAAATTCAATAATTTCAACAGCATTTTCCGTTAAATGTATATGTCTGGTTCTTTGACGAAGATTCATTATTTAGTATAAGTACACACGTGAAACAGAGACCACAGAATGTTCATGCACAGACTCCTAACAAACACACTAAAGATGGTCAACACTGATTATATATTTGAATATTGATCTAACATAATGAATAATGGATTAACAGAGACCCCATAAGAACATCACAGGCATTATGATAATACGCCGATTACTGGTAATGAATCTTCATTCTAATAAATCCACAAAATGAACAGCTTAACTTTAAGCCTTAACATAACATAATATTATACTATATTAGTGTCTAGTATATGGATAGAAAATGCTGCAAACAAGTCAAATGACAGGGATGGTAAAAGATGAGAAAAGTCTTGTTACCAATAGTATTATGATAAACAAAAAGCTGACCAATCAGAGTGTAAGTTGCAACCAATTTTGACCAATCAGATTGCAGGTAACAAACATTATTGACCAAACAGAATGTAGGTTCCAAGCAAAGATAATCAGAATGGTTTTCACAATAAACCAGATCTAACAGGTATACATGCAGAATTTACGCAATCTTTAATCCAGTCTAGACTGGAAACTAGCCACAATGCAGGACTATTGAATATTTTGATTTAACTGATGATGACGATAAAAAATCGAATTTAAAAAATGAACAAACCAAGTGATATCAGTTTGAATTACAGTTAGAGATGGCAAGCTGCGAAATGAATAAATCAAACCAAGATACAAGTAATAATTTGATGAACATGAAAATGTCCAGCATGTATTTAAGATATCAAACATATACACAAAATAAAATGTTATCCAATCAATAGAATGTAGCATGATGTGATACTATGTACATAATGCACAATTAACAAACATGTAACATTTGAGCAAAATAGTCACATAGTACATTACACCAAGTGATATAACACAATGCAACATATAACAAATAGAAACAACATACAGAAACTAACAGCACTCCATAACAGATTTATAAACATTTAAAAATTAAAATTGTGGATTAAATTTCTATCACTGTTATAGGTATGAATCACCTTTTTAAGTTAAAACTCTCAATCTGATTAAAAAACAGAACTGTGCTATGTAACAAATAAACCCCACCGTACAATATTCTGATATTTGCAAATTTATTCAATTTAAGTTATACATTATATACAGTGAATCATAACACTGATAAAACTCAAAGTATTGTATCTGAATGATTTATATTTTCCTTGGTAAGTTCAATTTTCTTCAGTTGTCTCTCATTAAATAAACAGAAAGAAGGATAATCTAAGGACTTTTTCTCTAACAACATATCTTAATAATTAAAACTGAAAACAAAACTCTGACCTAGGAAGAAACAAATGACAGTAGTTGAACCTAATTAAAATGTATACAGTATTCTCTACGCACATACGCATTAGCTTCGTCTATTAGACTGTCCAATTATGCAACAATAATGCATATTAATGAAATGCAAATATATACACAATATGAATGTAATTGAGTACACTCACTTGTACTTCGCAATACAGTATACATGTATATATATATAATATATATACACACAAACTTAAAAGCATAAAACATATATTATAACTTATAACCTGTACGTATAGCTTGCCATTTAGTATATGATATACAAATCACATGAGACGATTTATATACACAGTATATGATTGTGAAGTATTTGCTGTAACGCATTCATTCAGCCTCAGAGACAATGCAATTAAAATCATTTAAATGTAACACACTTAAAAGCTAAATGTCTAAGAAAAAGAAGGAAAAGATAAAGTCATATTTAAACAAAATATTACTAACATAACATAAAAGAGTAGAGCCTACAAAATGTAATACTAAATAGAAGATTAATTGTAACACACAACAAAAAATCACTTTCTGTGAAGTTTCAATCCAACATATTTACATAAGAGACTAGAGAAAAACTGCCCTCTGTGCATTGTTGTATTACAAAACGGAAATAAAAGACTTAACATACACAAAGAATAGATTAACCTTTGTACAAAGTACATTGCACTATCACCGGTTCTGTGGCCTTACTATTACACTGTACACTGAACCAGCAAACAGGTATACAATGAAGTCCAAATACCTTAGCCAGGGGCTCCACTAAGTGCTGAATCTCAAGAGTCATTTCGATAATCATGACTGGATTTAACCATTTTTAAGCCAAATTACCCACAATTTAGAGAAAAATGTACCCTTCAGCCAGGATTCACGAGGGTCAAAATGTGACTTTTTGGAAATTCCAGGTGTCAACTCCAGGGGTCAAATGGAACCCCTGTTTGATAGAATGGTGAACCAATAGATTTATCAACCTTAATGATAATCAGTTGTCATAAAGTTAGACAAAATATTGTCAAGTTACTACTTGCGGTATTAAGATAAAATTGGCAAAAAATACTATTCAACAGTTTATGCAATCATTTCTCTGAAATTATTATTTTTATAAATAAAACCTTAGATTTCTACTCAAGCCACTAACTGGAAAAGCAATAATACAAACCAATAAACACATAAAGAAATTCATACACATCAAACAATACATCCATCATATTCTAAAAATTGAATAAAAGCTTAACATAAAAGGCCTTAGTGTAGGTTATAACAGTCTTGAATCATAAAAGATATTTATTAAGAAATGTCACAATATATTAAGATAGCTGATGCGACAGTTCCACCCGGTGCAGATCTAACCTTTTCAATTTTAACAAATAATTGAACATACATATTGTATATATTTAATTATGAACACCCGAGTCACTTAGTATTGTGTAGATCAAATTCAGTTAACTAAAACAAACATACTTTAGAAAACTTTGTGGAGTTGCAGACTAAATTTCTTATCATATGCTGTTGAATGTCAAAAAATGATTCCAGAAACAATTTTTTTTTAAATATGGAAAGTCTAAAAAGCAAAAAAGACATCTTAGATCATAGTGTCTTCAAAGTCAGAAGAATAACTGAAATATTAAGGCACATCACTACCTACAGTATCAATCATGGAATGTACTCAAGATGCCACTTGTTACAGTCTACTGTCTACCTTGACCTGTCTTCACAAATAATTCATTTTCAGTATCAGAATGAAGATCAAACTTAGTTCCCATGCTTCATACAGAACTTACCAAAAAATTCAAGTACTTTTCGAGGACTGCATGTTCCCCCATTTTCTGGTAAAGAGAAGGTTTTTTTTCCAAGTTTATCCCCCTGAGATGACCATCACTGTACAAAATTACATTGTGAGAATTACTACAAAGAGAGCATAACCTGTTGACTACCGAACCCTACTGTATTACCACAACATTTCTCAAGTTTTGTATGATTTCACAATGTTAATTTGAGGATTTTTAGGTATTTTTTAAGAAAGTTCATGTATTGGAAAAAATGATCACTTGCTTCAAGAAAATGGCAAATATTTATATGGATCAACTTGATCTTTTGTGAACACGGGGCCAGAAGCCTAGGAATAGAGAGCTTAAAAAAGGATCTTATATTTGTATATTTGTTTCTTATAAGAACCAAGCATAACATGAACTGAGGAAAGTCCTTGTGAGAGTAACAGTAAGGGGAGTAGTAGCATAGTAAATAAGGTGTCAGTCATACAACCAACAGTTGCAGGTTTGAACCCCACCAAGGTCATGACAGCATCGACTAAAAAGTCTAGGAGTGTCACGATATACCATTATATTGCAATAAGCAGCTAAACTGTAGAGTACCATGATACGAAATGAATGGGTTTTTTTTTCAATAAATTTGTTCTGCTTTCTGCTAGAAAGTTACTCACTTAACCAACTCTAAATATACATCATTATTTAGTCATGAAAACCTCATATTCGTCAAACACAGAAATGAAATAATGACTGTTTCGTTTTCGTTTATTTCTTTCTGGTCATTCGAACCTCATATTTATCTAATATTCAAAATCTGAAATGACTATTAAAACCCAATTTGCTTCATTTTATGCATTTTTTTTTGCAACGAATTTGAAAGGTTTAGAGCTGAATGAATGAGCTCATGTATAAAAATAATGTACAGTCATATATCATAGAATAATGAAGCAATATATTGTGGAACAATAATGATACATTGCCCAAGTATTGCAATATATTGTGGTACAATTCAGGGGTATTGTGTAAGTCCTACAAAAGACGCCAATATTATATTTTCCAAGAAGCAGACTCCAACGTGACATAATTAAGCATAATACTGAAACCAGAACTAAGCTACATGTAATAAGTAAAATAAACTGCATTTAAAAGAGACACAATCGTCCTAAAATACCAGGAATTCAAGAAATTGGCCCACACAGCAAATAACTGAATGTGATACAGGAAATGATAAGTAACAATATACACACTGTAGTAATGTGTGCATTTAGATTACCTAACTGGTATATCATTTTTGTGTTATTATAAATTATAAAAAAATCCACAGATTATCAGATATGTTGCAAGAAATTGAAACAGAATTCAATAATTTCAAGAATTGTTCGCATAATTTGAGTAGTGACTTCAAATTGAAGATAATCCTGACTGACTGTATGGGAGATTTGGATGTATTAAAAGAAACAAATAGCATAGAACACTGCATTAAATGTATGGCTAGGAAAATTTGTAACTTTAATCAAACTCAGGTTTCTTGCACTTGCAACGTATTAATTATTCCATGATTAATTGATATCCAATCCAATTAAGACAGGTTTGATTAGTTCGTATTCACATAATTACATCAGCGTACAAGTACAACATGTACAGAAAGGGAGGACTGAATTATTAATGCTCAAGTATTTGGACTCATGCCATATCTCTATTGCAATGAACTGTCAGTGTAGGATCAATGTCCTGGAATGACCTCAATGTGCTAATTCTTTGACTTTTATTTCATGCCATGGAAGATTTAACTAAATATCTGGTCTAATATATTCTTGACTGGGGTTTCCATGAATCAGGCTGACTGAACAGCCCTATAAATGATAAATGGACTCCACCATTTAAAATAAAGTCAAGATGGGCCAACAAAAAAATTCAGAAAAGTCGAAGCTGGGTGATAAGGAAGTACAGTTCTCTATGAAAATAGAAAATATCAAGACTCTCAAACATATGAGTAAGGGTGGATCATTAATTTTACAGAAAATTAAAAGCCCTAAAAACAGAAGACATATATGAAAATTTGAAAGTCAAAATCACAATAATTCACATGTCATAGATCTGTAACAAGAGCAATTACACTTAACCACAAGTGTTCGATCCGTGAACTAGGCTATAACTGATTAACTCTTAAGATCGTTCACTCTCCAGACAGGAAGAACTGACAAGGTTTCCGCAATCAATACCAGCATCCTTCAGTCAGTAATTATAGTAACCCATCATTTAGAGCGCTCAGCTTGTACAAGTCTTATGAGGTGATACATGTACAATGATGTCTAACTGTGACTGAAAAATGTAACCATATATGGCAAAGTGGCTTTGCTTGCCATTCTAACATTATAAGCTGTGAATTATTCATAACAGTTAGAAGACACCAGATTCTTAACACTACATTAGTTTGAACATTTATTTTTAGGATTAAATTTCAATTACGAACTGAAATTAATTTGAGTATTCAGAAATAATTATAACAATCAAATACTTTGATATGGTACAGGAAGTTGAAGATACTGCATACATACAGGGGCTGTGTGCAAATAAGCAACATATTTTTAACCATAACTACAGGCATTTAAGTTCAACAAAAGATTTATAAACTAAATTATTCCAGCACTTAACAAAATTAAAAATATTTTTTTTTACAATAATATACTGAAATTTGTTAAATATCCATACCATTCAACCAAAACTGGAAAATGATTAAAACTTTGATAAAAGATGGGTTAAAAATAAACTTTAACATCATATTTATGATTCAACAATATTGAAAGTTATACACAAACTTAACTTGGTCAACATAATGACGGTATCACACAAACATGGTCAATATTCACGTTAATTACTAATAATTGACATGTAGGTATAAGACATATTAAATAAATTCAATACCACCTACACAAATGTATAAGAAATCAAACAATAAGTAGGAAAATTAGTAGTAAGTAATAACTACGGCATGAATTAGTAATAGTATCTCGGTATCTGGGGTGTCGTGAGGGTATGTTTTGGGGATAATACTCATGTAAAACTACAAATTAAATTAACATGTACTTGATCAAAACAACAGTAATAAGGAAATAATGTCTTACTCATAGTTGTATGACTTTCTAGTCGAAAATATTTCTAGTTAATATAAAGAAATGTGAGATATCATCCGTTCATCTGATAACCAGTCCAAATATTTCCAAATCATACTGGCAAGGCAATGTACTTAAGAAAAGAAAGCAACTATGCTCTATTCAATACATTATTTCAAAGAGCACGTTCATTCTGGGGTGTTATTTCTACGCTCAGATATCTGCCGGGGAATGACGACTGGGTATGTGGGGTAGAAAAAAAATTCTGACCCCTCCATACTTTATGAGTAACAACACAGTCACCTCTACACAATAAAACAAGACATTAAAATACACCACAATTCGAATCATGATTGATCGGAAAAGACATTTGAAAGAATTTATAAACAAATGAATGATTATTTTGATTTCTTTAACAAACAAAGAATCATGCAAACTCTTTCGACAGACTAATGACAGCTATCCTTATAGATTAACTAACAACAAAATTTGTTCAACATGAAAAGTAAATATCTTCTTAACAAATAATATAACCATTACTACAAAAATATCCAGTAACATTTCTTTACCTAAATCAGCTCTATAATCTAAATATATATATGTAACCTGATAAAATTTCATATAATCAGCAACAACAGAAAACAACACATCATCATGACGACAAGTCTACATTACCATGACAACGAGGTCTGAACAATGTCAATTTTCAGCAAAAGTCACACAAACACATACTGACCATAACTAATGTATATTTCAATTTAAATGGAAGAAATGTGTCATTCACATTTGCCCATATAACTAACGCGCTAGCAGAAGAGACACATAGCAGTATCTATTAATCCAAACACCACAATCAAGAGCGAGTAATACATCTGTCTTCTGCAATTTTTCATAATATTCATTAGCACAATCACTATATATCCAATCACTGGCTATTTTCAAGAAATTCTGACACAGGTAGGTTGGAACTGATATAACATTCATCATCAGCATTGTGATATGCCTCCAATACCCTGCACCAGATTGTCAACTTTTTAGCAAACACGATTTGATTATCATGAATTCTACAGGTTTGGCCGTGTTCAGGTTGAGCTAAATATCACACCCGCATAAAAACACTTCACTACACAAGCTGACACTTGGTCACGATCCCTGCTATAACATCATACACCTAGCACAACCATTTTTAAATCCACTGTCACTGCAACACAGAAATCTGTTGCTATCTAGATGATACAAAACTCATCACCTCGTCATGCTCATGCACATCATACTTCACTCCATTCACAATTAAAGCACTGACCATTCATAACTTCCTCCAAATTTAGCACTGCTAATAAATTATCCATGCAACACATATTGTTGTCACAATATAATTTTTTTATCTGATAAAATGAATACATCTCTCTCATCCCCTCCACTGGCTACTTACGTCTGCCACAAGAACCTCGAAGCAATCAGTTTACATCAGTAAACTCAAACATATACCTATTGAGTCAATTGACTTATTCATGACCTCTAAGTAAATCCCCCTTAAAATCATCACTGAACAACTATAAGCTATTCACACACTACAAGCTATATTGTGACAAGCAGCCAACGGCTATGCAAAAGTTTTCATTACCGTACAAGATTGTTACTTTCTGAGGTAGACCCACTTGTTGCCGACGTGTTTGAGCTATCAAAATTAAAATCCAGGTTGGAGTCTAAGGCAAGTTCATGTCTCAGTAGTTGTTCAACATCATAATCGAGATCAAGCATGCTGTTAGTGTCTATTTGCTCCTCAAGACTCATATTACTCTCATTACGCACCGGAACTCCGCCCATTTCTGATGTGATTGGCTGAGGTTGCTGCTGCAGTTGACTGTATTGAGTCATTAATTGGTTATTGTTAATAATTGAGTCTATATTCTGCATTGGAGCACTTGAGAATCCATTATTATATTGGCCATACTGCTGGGGCTGGGGCTGAGGCGAGGCTCGTACCTGAGGCTGATATGTGGTGTTCATGTGCTGTGTGAGGGCAGCACGTAGCATCGAATCATTTGGCGCTTCTAGGCACTGCTGTAGTAGAGATCTGCCGGTTCCACTTTCAACACCACCGACTTGATGTTGAGGTTGTTGTTGCTGTTGCTGCTGCTGCTGCTGAGCTTGACTCAATGGTGAAGGACTCACATGAGGAGAGCGCTTGATTGGCTGCGGTGAGATGGAGTATACCGATCTGGGAGAATAGTTTGGACTCAACTGTGGAGATCTAGCGGGAGAGTGCTGAGTGCTGATTCCGAGAGAACTTGAGCCAGGGCTAGTCATGGTTTGTTGTGGTAAAATGTGTCGCTGTGGTGTAACATTGCCATCCTGATACATGTGATTGGGTGACATATTTGAAAAATTTCGAGCTTGGGTTGTAAGTGTTTCCAGATTTAATACTGATGATTGCTGGGAGTTCTGTTGTTGCTGCAAGTGATCATTGTATGAAGGGGGAGCTGGCAGAGTTGGAAAGCCCTGGCTATCGTACTCATTAGAAGATCCAAACTGCACCATGGTTCCCCCAGAGAGCAACTGTTGCTTCAATGAACTACTACTTATCATGTCTATATCATTATTGTCACTTGAAAGACCTTGGCCTGTTTGTTCTTGTATATTTAATCCACCGACTAAAGAATCAACCAACGAGTAAGATTCATTGCTGTTTGTAGTGAATTCATCCGTTTCTAATTCTGACACCCAGGGTAGTGGAGACATTGGCGGAACCTGACCATCATGCAAATCTGGCTCAACAGCTGCTTGTATTGGTGACAGCCGACCACAGCTACTGGCGTTGCTACCAGCCCGGGTACGGAACTCAGGGCTCAGATTGAAACTATAATGTACGTCCTGAAAATCCTCGCTGGACATGGAACCGTTTTCTTGTGCAGCTTTTATCGCTTCTATTCTCTTCTTTATCCGTCCACGTTTCTTCTCCAGACTTTTAGTTTCCATACTTCCTGCTCTGCGTCTTGGTGCTTTTCCTGGTTTGGCATCAGGATTGATAACCCACCAGGAACTTTTCCCTGTCCCCTCATTCTGAATACGCATAAATCGGCTGTGTAAGGAAAGGTTGTGCCTTATTGAATTCTGAAAGTAAACAAGAAAAGTTCTCTGAATAACCAATGGCCAGTGAGTGAGGAATCTTTTTTACAAAGCTAGAAATGGATACAATGAGCAATATTTGATTTTGTAATGGCATTTTAACAGCCATGTAGTGATAATTACAGAAAGAAAGGTAAAGACCCCAGGCAGACACTAGGGTAGATCCACCAACTTTCTGTAAGCCAGATCTATCAATGGCTTCCTCACTTACAATTCGAAATCTACAGCGACTACAACCAATAGACCGCTAAGGCCCGATGAACAATATTTCAAAACACAGATACTAGAGCATAAAATAATAGTATAACAAAGCATTTTCACTCGGGTAATTACCAATAACAATACACCATTTGTCAGACATATGAGTATATTTTATCATAACAATAAATCTTACAACAAAGAAGACAAAAGGACCGTCTATATCAAGCATGGAGATGACTGGTTAAGTGAGTTAGTAACAAATTACAAATACTGATCAAAGCTAAATTTATGGTTGAATAATAGGTCAACATATTTTTACTGACACATATTCATTATATCTCTATTACATCTACATTGTATTTAGAAAACCATTTAATTGTTCATTTGTGTCCTAGCATGGATTTCTTATTTGTACTAACTCATGAAAAATGAAATGTTAAATGTCTTGTTCTGCACAGTAACTCATGAAAAATGAAATGTTAAATGTCTTGTTCTGCACTAACTCATGAAAAAATGAAATGTTAAATGTCTTGTTCTGCACTAACTCATGAAAAATGAAATGTTAAATGTCTTGTTCTGCACTAACTCATGAAAAATGAAATGTTAAATGTCTTGTTCTGCACTAACTCATGAAAAATGAAATGTTAAATGTCTTGTTCTGCACTAACTCATGAAAAATGAAATGTTAAATGTCTTGTTCTGCACTAACTCATGAAAAATGAAATGTTAAATGTCTTGTTCTGCACTAACTCATGAAAAATGAAATGTTAAATGTCTTGTTCTGCACTAACTCATGAAAAATGAAATGTTAAATGTCTTGTTCTGCACTAACTCATGAAAAAATGAAATTACCAGTTCTTTTTGGGCCATAATTCCTTGGAGACTTAATAGTAATTAAGAGATATGGGAGTATTTTTTGGGTTTGAGTGCCAAACTCCACTCAAGACTTGATAATTACTCCCTGATCACATGTTACACTTAATTCTGTCAGAAAATGGGCCAGAAAGAACCCCCCTCCCTTCAAAGCAATCCTAAGCAAGCACTTCACATATATACTTTATACACAAAGTTTGGTGCAAAAAGGTTCATGGTTAACTTAAGTTATTCGCCGGAAATCGCTTAGTTTGATAGACGACAATAACTGCCCTTCCCACCTGCACACCCAACGACATACCCCATTCTAATAACCCAATTTTCATTGAAAACCAGGTTAAAATTTTCAACAAATGAAAGTCCAATGCAATGCAAGCTGTATCTATAAAAATGCCAAAAAGACCTATTAATACAACATCTATCATTTAGTAAAGTCAGCCAATATACAATCTAGATTATAGAATGGAGTGTATTGCACATTTCACAGACAAGTATGTAAACACATGAGGGTTTATGTCTTCCTTATGCACCAGTCAATTGTAACCACGGCCCCCCCAGGTCCGGGGGTATACTGGGGATAGCAGGGGAAATGGGCCGTGTTTTTACCTTCCAGGTGGCCCAGCAGTGCTGAGTGAATGCAGTGGTTTTGTTTTCGCGCCGAAAATGGGCCTTACCTAGGATGTCCCTGGGGTGCGGGGGCATTTGGCGGGTATTTTACCAGCAGTTTGTCCCCGCAGGGCGGGGATTTTACCTGGGATTGGCTGGACCGAAAGTCAAAGTCCCTGCTATTCCCCGGACCTGGGGGGGCTGTGGTTACAATTGACTGGTGCATTATGTGAAACCTATTTTTGGTCTCTAGCAACAGTCACTGCTGATTATGTAACTATAGATATCATTGATTAAGAAGTTAACCTAAGCAGTTGATGCACCTTAACATTAAGTTTTGATGATTAAAAAATGCTGCATAAAACCATTCAGGTCTCAAAGTGACAAAATCTCAAAGACATGAAACATTTACAGTATTTATATTTTAAATATAATAGCAGGTAAAGTTGTAATTCAATCCCTTCAGATCATAATGACCCACTAGTTTTATAGGATTTTCATTGGAACTGTTAAATAAGAAAACACTTCCATCCCCAGTGTACTGAGGTGAATAACTTCATTAAACCTTCACCAGTAAGTGATAGATATCAGACACACTTTAAGCTGGTGATAAACGATGATAGGGGGAGAAAATTGTTCAAACGCTGATATAATATTATGCTTCCATCAATAATCATCATCAAAACCAATTATCACACTAAAGCCCGGTAATAGCAGGCATTAAATACAGTACAATGGTACCAGCACAGTACATGGTCAATTTTCCAGCATTACAATTCAAACTTGTGTCCGATTGATATGAGATCTATTGGCTATTGTGAGCATATTATCTGTAGTTTTCGTTATGACATTAAATCAATGCTACTCAGGAGCTTTCAATGACAATTCTATATGGTAGATTATCAGAGCATTATTGTGAATGGTTTCTAATTAATGGCAGATCAGCGATTAGCGAGATGACATCTCCCCAATGATTGTGAACAAACACAAGTAGGGAAACTGGCTGAAACAGTTTCAACTTTTTTCAGATATTACTGCTATTGCAAATATTATCACTAAGTATAATACAAAAAATATGTCCTATTGCTTGACGATGTAATATATATATTATATACATATAGGACAGACAACAAGTGTACAAATATCATACAATGTATAGACAATGCCACGAGATTGTCTATATAATGTGAACTTCATGACCATTGTATTATATGATACGGACAGTTGAAAATGAGGCTGCGGAGTGGATGCATTTATAATTAATGAATCATGACAGCATTAGGACAAAGTTATCTGAAACGAAGAACATGACTTTAACAGGTGTACATCAACTTTTTTTCTGATACTTCAATTAATTTATATCATAAATGTTACAGCACATTGCAAACAAAATAGTCTTCAAAAGATGATTTATCCAGTAGCTTTTTTAGAAACTACATGTGAAATAGAAGCCAGGGATTTTTTTCAACTGTTTTTATAGCCTTTATTCGGCTATATTCCCATGCCAAAAAGTATATATTTTTCCCAATTTGAATGTAAAATTTCCTTATAAACCAGGAAAAAAAATTCTGGTTCAATATATAGCCAAAAACTGACAAAGTTGAAAGGCTTTTCTCTCACAGTCACATAGCAATTGTTGATTTATTAATCGCTCGTACATACTTCACTTTTATTCCTAAAATGTTACTGCAATTTCTAGACTTTTCCCTAATATTTTAGCAATTTTGACCCAATCTGCATCCTAGTAGCTTAGCACATTAATTTGTTACATCCGTATGCACATACATTTGTAGTATTACAGACAAGCAACTTGTACACATTAAGTTAAGTGACGTCAAATAACATCATATTTCAAGTACCAATTACTTCCTGCAGCCATAAAAAGCCAACCAGTACATTTTTAATGACACTCCCACATTGTGTTCAGTATTTTTTGTCAGCCAGTTAAACAAGCCCTTCAGCATTAATATTAATATATATATATATATTTCACTCAACTATTTAAATGTAAGTGATCGACATATTATGCGTCACTATAATTTTATGGCAATGTCTGTTTGAACTTTAAAG